>CM040246.1:120201148-120943178 GCA_022545495.1 Chrysanthemum lavandulifolium
CACTAGACCCGATTTGTCTTATGTAGTTCGAGAGGTTTGTCTCTATATGCATGATCCTAGCGAGTCTCATCTTGCTACTCTTAAGAGGATCTTACGTTATTTTCGTAGCACTTTAGATTATGGTCTTCATATGTATTCTTCCTCAACATCTTCTATGGTTGCCGATTCGGTTGCTAATTGGGTAGGTCGCCCAACTACTCGTCGTTCTACTTCATGTTATTGTGTTTTCCTTGCAAACAATTTCTTGTCTTGGTCATCGAGAGGAAGTACACCTGTCTCGTTCTAGTGTCGAGGTTGAGTACCGTGGTGTTGCCAATGCGAGAGTTAAGACATCCTGGTTGCGGAATCTTCTTGAGAGCTTCACTCTCCTCTACATTACGGAAGTCGGTGCGGTTTATTTATCTTTCAATCCCTTATAGCATCAACGCATCGAAACATATCGAGATTGACATTTACTTTATTCGGGATCAAGTTGCTACATAATAGGTTCACGTTTGCATGTTCCTTCACCCTATCAATATTCTGATATTTTCACTAAGGGTCTTCCGTCTTCCCTGTTTGATGAATTTTGAACCAGTTTGAGTGTCATGCGTCCTCCCGCTCCAACTACCGGGAGCGGCTGTTAGTGGACTAGTATTTAGTGTTAACTTAGTTTGTATTGAGTCGAGACCGTTTGATCATTTAGCATTATTTACAAGGTTATAAATAGAGCAAGGCGTGGCGTGACGACAAAGATGACTAAGCCTCACGCCTTAGCGACCAAAGCGAAGATTTTATGCGTTTTAAGGCGTGGATAAGTGGTATGATGAGTGTGTAAATACTCATCATTTTTGTTAAATCTGAATCGCAAAACATTTAAAATGCTCGAAATGCATCAAAATATGAAAATATTCCAAAATTGCATTTTATATGTTTCGGATGCAAAATGTTTAAATCGATGAAAAATGAGCTAAGTTTGCATAATTGGCGTTCGAGTCCCCAAGTTTCAAAAGTTGTCGAAATAGTCCCTGAGCACTTATTTCAAAGAAAAGTCACCAAAGGTCCTTTTAAAATCATAAGTTGTCAAAATTAGTCCTTTGGTGAAAAATATCAAAAGTTTTGAGAAATTACAAGTTTGGTCCTTCAAGTTTCAAATTTGGCAAAAATGGTCCTTGGAAATTTGAAAATGTCTATTTTGGTCCTTGTACTATTGAAGCTTGTCACTTTTGGTCCCTTGGAACAACTTTGGAAAATTGGCAGCTTTGGTCCCTTGTTTTTCAGAAATTACAAAAAGGGTCCTTGCTTATTAAAGCCTTTGGACCCCTGCCATATAAACCTTGTGACCCCCTGTCAATAACTGTTTTGGACCCCCCCTTTATAATATTAACCCCGGTCAAATCCCAAGTCAAACATATCACCCCCTTTCCCTCTCTTTTCTTTCTTCCCCAACTGCCTCAGCCTGCAAACACTCAATCCCCTCACCTCCACATCACATACTCCACACCATGTCCCCTCCACTTCCACCAAACTCCAAAATGCATTAAATGCATCCCTCCCCCTTGCACTCAACCCCAACTGGCAAAAGCAACTTTGGCGCCAAAATTCAATCAAACGGCCAAGATTATCTCAAGTCATCTAATGGTCCCAAATGCAAGTGAGATTCACTCAGAGGTCAAGTGGGAAGCTTTTTGGGTATAAATAAAGGAAAGAGAAGAATGAAGGAAGAGTAGTTTTAGTTTTTAATATTATGTATGTCGTTCTTAATTTTCCAAGTTTAAGTTAGCTTTTAAATTGTAATTTCCAGCTTAATTGTGTCAAACTAAGATATTTCAGTGTATTACAACTATTTTCAAGTATCAATTCAAGTCTTATTATGGTTTCAAGTTTTATGTTAACTGTTGCAAATTTCAGTTTCAAATTCCTATGTCCAAGCTTTTAGTAGCTTATTTTTAACCTCAAATAAGTTTATTTAAGCTCTTTATAGCTTTTGTAGCTTACATTTCGAGTTTCAAGCAAGTTTGGTTTTGGTCAACAAAAGTCAATCGAGAAGAGAATTTAGTTAGCGGTATGGAAATGGATATGGGATGATGCGAGTTGGATTTGGGATGATTCGAGTTAGAATTGAGATTGATATGATTTAGGATAGTGGTACTTTAATATCAGTTGCAAGCCATAGTGGCTGTGGACACAAGTGAGTTTGCACATTGATATCTATCTTGATTTGTTGTTAAGTTTTAGTTTATACTTGCTTATTTAACTGTCATTAGGTCATAGTTATTCAAGTTTCAGCAGTAGCATAAGCAGTTAATCATTTAAGTAAAATCATTAGCTAATCAGTTGTAAAAAGTGGTGTTTGGATTTTATGGCCAATATGTGTTAAAGGGCTGTGTCGTAGTTAAGATCAGTTGTTTTTTCATTTCTTTAGTCATTTGAAAACCATTCTAGTCATAACATTGTGTCTGCAAACTCCTTTGGTCAAAATCACCTAGGATCTGTCTTAATTGCTTAACTGTTAGGATTTTGTAAAAGCAAAAACTTGTTTTGTGTTTAGAATACATAGAGATAGCTTGCATTAGGTTTAATTCATCTTAATACATCATATTCAGTTGGCAAATTAAGATCAAAGTTCACAAAAGTCAAAATATCAAAGCTGTTTTAAAAGTCAAAAAGTGTAAAATCCAATTTTCACCCACCTAGGGTGATTTTTCAAGAACTCATTTCTGGAACAATTCAAGTGAAACTTTGTTTTTAAAAACTTCAACTGGTCTAGTTTCTTAATATCATTTTTGTAGATTTTTGCAAATTTTTTACAAGCTCCAAAATAGCTTGTAAACTTGTCTATCTCCTCATGCATACACTCTCGGTATATCTTGAGTGTGCATGTGTGATTCTGAGGTTTGTCTAGAGCTCAGTTTAGCTCATCTTGGTCTCATTTTTGGTTTTTAAGTTCTTAGCCAGGTCTCCTTCAGGTTCCAACTTTTGGTTTTGAGTCTCAGCTTATTAAGTGGCTTATTCTCTAGCTACAAAGTAGTGGTCAATAACTGTTTTTAGCACTTAACTCAAATCATCATAATCATAGCAGTTTGCATTTCAGAGGTTTAGGATAGTTGTAATTAGTTGCATTTGAGTAGTTTTAGCTTATTATAGCTTCTGTAATCAGTTGGTGGTCTTTGGTGTTCAGTTGCTTATTCCAAGTGCTTATTTATAAGCCCTTGTCACTGCAGCTTCATATTCCTTCACACAGGCCACTATTTTTATAATTTTCCTAGACTTAGAATATTATTTTAGACTTTTCCTGAAATTTTCATAATTTTTCATCACTGTTTGCTATTTTTCTTCATTTTAAACAGTTTTTAAGCCTTTTTAATTAGCTTTTAATACAATTAAATCAGAAAAGCTTCAAAAAATAAGTTTTCATTTTCCTAGGTTAAGATAAATATAAAAGTAAAAATTTATTTTCCAGATTTTTCTTAGTTAAATTTGTATTTTAAGCAATTTAAGTAGTCAAAAATAGTTTTTAATTCATAGAAAATAGAAAAATAATCGAAATATATAAAATTAGTTTTGAAAATTCTCTTAAGTTATTTTAGATTTTCTAAGTCATAATTTCATTTTCTAGCTTTATTTCATATTTTCTTGTATTTTAGGATATTATTAAATAGTTAAAATAGTTTTAATTAATAATAATTAGATAAACAGTTTTAAAAATAATTTTCTTTTCTAAAAATTTTCTCTTATCATTAGGTTTGTAAAGATGTCATTTTATATTTTAGGATTAATATTGTTTCGGTTCACATTTTCTTTTTATACGTCGCGTAGTTTTTAAGTTAAATTTTATAAAGAAAAATCAAAAACATCATTTTGAAAATAGTGATAGCGTTTATTTAATATATTTTATCTTTTTAATTTTCTTTAATTTGCATTTAAGCCCTGTAATTTATATACTTTTACGTAGTTATAATAAATCAAAACTCTTTCCATTCAAATCCTCTCGATCACTATTCGTTTGGTGATTCATCGCACGACTCGTTGGGACATAACGACACTGGGAAACACTATACTCTCGATCCTCATTGCATTGGTGTGTCGAACTGTTTTAAGTTTCTTACGGTTAGCCATTCATGAGTGGCTAGCTTGTGTGAGATAACAGACGGTTTAGCACGAATCAAATTACAGGCGCCACGCCTTGAGTCTGTGCTAATTATCTCCCATTTAGCGATTAGTGATTTGAATATTCACTCTTTGTTCATACCATCTATCGTATCTATATATATTTTCTTATAAAAAAATCCAAAAATCAAAAAACATCTTAAAACATATAAAACACAAAAATATTTTTCTTTTGTTTCTATATATATGTATAACCATAAAACTCAAAAGAATCTTCTTTCCTCATTTTCATAATTCCTTCCTTAACTCGAGAGTCCTTAGAGTTAACTCTAGTGCATCTTTTCGTTCTTCTAGATCATTGAGTCCTGCGTGATCTAGCGAAATTCTAGAAGACGTTCTCAGGCGGTCGCCCAAATAGTCGAACCGAGATTCGTACTATTTCAAGCAACAATATGGCGACGAGCGAACTATGGCGGAAACACCCACCGAGGGTTATGGAGATGCCATCATTTTACCGAGAATCAATTCGATCACTTTGAATTGAAGACACATTTGATCCAACTTGTGTCACGAATCAATTCCACGGGTTTGATCGAGAAGACCCATATGCACACATCCGTTGGTTTAACAAGTTAACTTCAACTATCAATTTCAAGGATGTGCCACAAAAGTAATCAAGTTGATGCTATTTCCATTCTCACTGAGGGACAAACCGGATTGGGGAAAAATAACCCCTCGATCCATCGAAACTTGGGAGGATCTTGTTCAAAAGTTTGTCAATTATTTACGTTAGGAATTGGAAAATTTCTTAGTGAAGAGTCGGTCACCCCAAATGTTATCTAGCTTAAGTTAGCTCGTAGACTTGTCATTATTTACGTTTTTATGTAGTTAATTAGTTAGTTAGTAGCGTAAAATAGTTTAGTGCAACATCGTGGAGGAAGGACGGGTCTTTACCCACTGTATCCCTGATCCACAGGCCGATAGGAGGTCGTTTCTCATGTAACTATAAATACCCCTTCCATCCATGGAAGGGGTGGTGCTTTCTAATCTAATATTCAACTTTTGTGAAGTAACTCTCTACCAAGAACACCCAACTCTCTAACTTTCTCTCTCTAATGGCAAACATGTATTTTGATCTCCCAAGACCACCCGAATCATCAAACACAATAAATATTGGATCCTACAATTGGTACCAGAGCCAAGGTTTTGTTGCTATTGGTGATTCTCGTGGTTCGAATCATGGTTTTGTATGCGGTTTGTTCGGGTCTTGTTTGTGTCTTGATAAAGTTGTTTGTTTAATAAATATGTTGTTACTGGTTGCTACTGTTATGTGGTCAAAACATACTAAATTTTTAAAGAGGTTTTCATATGTCTTGTTCTTAACTCGTGTTGGTTTGTGATCTTGTTGTTAAAATGTTTTCCACTATCCGCTTTTATGATTTGGTTTCATATGTCTAATGCTTTTGGTTTTGGTTTGTGACAAGTTTTGGTTTGTTTTAACAAATAAAACATAAGTCTTACATGTCCTTGATGAGAATTTCTTGGTAGCGATTTAAGCTCACCGTCACGATTCGGTGTATGGTCAATAAGATTTAAATGGGTCATCCGTCATCTTTGTCAAAGCGGGTCAAACTGTTTATCTGGGTTTACTATGAATATCGTCGGAATGTGGTCGGAAAACTCATATATTCATGCTAGCGAGTTGTCAGAACAAGATGTCCAAATACATTGAATCTACCTAGCGAGTTGGGTCACCTAGCGACTTGTTATTTAACAAGTCGTAGCGAGTTTGCTTAGCGACTTGGCTAGCAACTTGGCTAGCGAGTTGGCTAGCAACTTGGCTAGCGAGTTGGCTAGAAAGTTGGCTAGCAACTTGGCTAGCGAGTTGGCTAGCGAGTTGGCTAGCGAGTTGGCTAGCAACTTGGCTAGCAACTTGGCTAGCAAGTTGGCTTAGCTACTTAGCTAGCTACTTGACATGTTGCTAGCGACTTGACCAGTAACCTAGCGACTTGCTTTGAAAAGGACAGAAATGAAGAAGAAGATATGACAACATAAGACCATCGACATACAACATAATACCAAAAACACCAACAACCATCTCAGATCCAACCTCATCTACACTACAGATGTCAAAGATAATATCACAACTAGGATCTCAGTTTCATTCTTTCATTGTACATCAAGCCACATCAAGACCTCAAAGGTCTATCAATAGAATGAATTGCTCATCACAGATCCAATACTATAAAAGCTCTAAACGAAAATGATAAGTATACAAAAAACCGGATCTCAGATTTGTTCATCAAGCACATCAAGTCATTATGACTTACTTGATTAAACCCACTCATCATTGATCTACTCTAACATAAATGGAAAAACAACAAACTGATCTCAGTTTTAATGATTCGTGGTTCTCCAATGAAACATCAAGACTATCAAGAGTCTTAGACACAAATCAATAAAATCTTCATAGATCTTCAAAAGGACTCAAAAAGGATAAGTAAATGATCTCAGTTTCGTTTCTTTTGTGAGTGGTTATTGAAACACATAGATATCAATTGATCTATTCACAAAGGAACATATACCTCATTGATCTATTGAGACTGAAATTATAACGAAATGAATACATGATTATATCAAGATCTCAGAATTAACTCCGTGCTACTTCATGACACATCAAGACTGACGTTTGTCTTTAAGCACAATGTCTCATCTTCATCGATCCAGGTGCTAATGACAATATCCGAAAATAAAGATTTGGTTTTAACAATATTGTTAAGTCCAATCTTTGATTCGTTTAATTTGTAAAACAATCAAAACGTTTTGATAATATTCGACTATAAAGTAATGAGTTTAACAAGTTTGTTAACTCAAAACTTTGAGTCGTATTGGTCCTAAACAACTATGATACGAATTAATCAAGATCATTTAAAGCCTACCTTGTTTCCTTGGAAATGATCTCTAATCCGTACCCACTAGTCCATGCTCAAACCATCCCTGTGGCGAGCGTGTTTGATCAACAAAAGGGTTATTGTGCTTGTGGGTTTGATGTATATGAGATTCATTTTTGTTTGTGGTAACTGATCTGGAAAATGAAGAGTGGTAGGCGGATGTTTTGTGAGAGAAGAGGGGGCGGACAATTATGTGTGAAGTGTTTAGGGTTTGGCTAAGTGACCTAAAATTTAGGGTATGAATGATTTAAGAGTGTTTTATAACCACGATAGATTTGGGTGTCTGTTGCATTTGGGCGGATTTTAAAGGATTCTCAATTGGGCGAGGGGTTGTCATGTTCACTTGGGCGGTGGTATGTTGAATGAAACAAACGCATGAATATCACATATGTCATCCGAATTTTTGTAATGATTACTAACGCATGAATTTCTGTGGTACAAATAAAATTTGAATACAATTTTTGGTTATAGAGTGGATAGGTGATGTGTTTATTATGGAGGCCTTTATGTGTTTGTGTGATTCTGATATTGTGTTTGGACCGGGTATTATCATCTCATGGGCTATTGGTGATAGTGAAATGGACCGGACTTGAGATTATTTTTATGTGAGGGTTGAATTGAACTAGATCCGATGGTCGTTCTTGTGAAGATTGGATCGTTCTGGTGTTGTATAAGTGATGTCTTGGATCAGGATAATGGACTGATGGGCTGGATCGTTCTCATGAGATTTGTCAAGTGAGAAATTTGATACTATGTGATTTTTATGAGATTTGTGATTTGACGATTTGAGTTGATGAGATAATGTGATTCGTTATGTGGTTTGATACTCTGGTTTATGCATTTTCACGGAAATTACCATGTCACGGCTTGATGTCTTTATTGAAAGTGTTGACTACATGGTGTTTGGACGATATTTCTTATTTGAATTTGAAGTGAGATTTTTCCGGGAGCGCTTACTTATTTTGTCTTCTTTCTTTCTACCCTTCCGCGAAGATGACTTGTTTGGGCGTTTATTGAGTGTGATAAAGACTTGGCTATTTAGTTACGGTTGAGATTCTTTCTCGCTTAACCCACAACGTAGCTATCACTTCGGTGTCTCACGCAGTTGAGGATATGTCATGTAGGTTATGTACATTGGGTACACCGTTTCTTCTTCACAAGGATTAGTGCAAGCTTAAGTAACAAATCCGGGGAATGTTACGTCTTGTTCAAGTTTGGCATATCGTGTCTATTTCTCTATGTGGTCACTACAATAGCCGACATAATGCGTGATTGGAGTATTTACCAATGTGTTTATTGGATGGTTGGTGATATTGTTGATGTTGAATGATGAACCACTGATGAACCGCTGCATTTCCCCTAAAACAGATATTCACCAAAACCAAAGTTGTCATAACTCAGTCAAGCTGACATTGTTTACGGTTTTGTCTTGATTTTTGTAAAATCCCGCGAAAGAACCTATTTCTCGGTTTAAATCATAGACTTGTAAAATCCGTAACAATGGAAATATCCCGATAATTGTAAAGTGCATATCAGGAACTATCATACGGTTTATTCTTGGTTTTGTAAAATCCCGAAAGAAACCATTTCTCGGTTTAAACTATAGAATTGTAAAATCCGTGATGATGGAACCATCTTAGAGAAAGGAAAGCGTATCTCGGGTCTTCGATGTTGGTGTTACGGTTGTTTGAAGAAAGGATAAAAGGTGTACTTCATAAATTGGATGTGTGTTTGGATATTCGTCATGGCGGTTTGGTTATTACATGGTTTTACGGGGTTATGTCTTGTTGACCATGGTCGGGATGAAACCATTATCATAGTTCATTTAAATGTCTAAGAAGGCTAGATTTGAGCGATTCTGTAAGATGTGACATCGGCGTTAATTCATTATTATTTATTTGAGGTTGAAGTGAAACATCACAGGCGAGTGTACTTAGTATCACGAAGGTATCGGGATGGATGGATGAAGATTCTTCATGATCCTTGTTCGAGCTTATTATCAAAAACAAAGACTTGGAATTCTAGTTATTGTTGGGTGGCTTTTACTTTTCTTTTACCACTGGGGAATTGGGCTCTTACCACCACAAAATAACTATCACTTAAAGGAGTTACGTTGTAGTGCTCGGTGTCACATTCAATTGTGGATTTTCAAGAGGTGATGTCGTCTATTACTTGATGGTTGGTTGGTTGAAGAGTATAGAGTACTTAGAGATTCAAATGGGCATGAAGTCTCGTCACCGCTCTTTGTTTCATTTGTACAAGTTTAAGTCGCGAGTTCGGGTTAGTTTACTTGAGGTCAAATTCATCATATTGGGTTTCTCCATCGGTTGTCACGTCAAAGAGCCTCTGAATGATAATGGGGTTAATTGCATGTTTTGCTAAGAAAGTTGAAAAGAGAGAGACTATGGCGCTCACTTCTTGATTCGGGCCTCGTGACTACTAAAGAAAAGAAAAGTGTGCGTCTCGGTCGCTTTATCTTTGAAAGAAGAGAAATCTTCTTATGACGTATGAACACAACAGTTCATGCCTCGTTCTCTAAAGAAAAGAAAAGTGTGCGTTTCGATGCGCTTTATCTTCCAAGAAGAGAAATCTTCTAATTAATGACCATTCTCATCAACATGCTTCATGCTTTTTCCATGCGCTTGGTCATAAAGTGAACAGGGCTACCATCGATTGTTCTCTCATTCCACTTGCTCGATTATAATGAAGATGGCGACATCTCGTACGATTTTCGGAGAGAAGTGTGAATAGAACTTTCGGATGATTTTCACTTATTTAGTCAAGAATGGCATCTCCGTATGCAATTCTTGAGGGGAGAAAAGTGTGAATTTTTGCATTCTTGATTGATATTTGAGAATTTAAATGGTCATCATTTCGAAACTCATGTAAGAACCGAGCTTCTTATTATCGGGTAATCTTCACATGGAGTTTCTCTTCTAAGAGCCGTTGGTTGACATCTTCACTCGTATTGATGAGTTTATCGACAAAGTGCTTCCGTTAATGCTTCACGATCTGACAACATGATGATTCCGAACAATCTTTCATTCTTGTTTGATGTGATTGGTAGTTTGGTGTTACCATCTTGTGTGTTCGTTCTTGACTGATTGTCGATTTCCTTGATGAACATCTTTCATTCTTGTTTGATTGGGAGGATTTTAGTTAAGGGATTTGCAAGATGTAAGTTGATTAGGATCTTTGTTTGGTGATGTTCTTGTTTTGGTGAGTTGAAGATGTTAACTTTCTATTACCCAACTGCACAATCTTGAAGAAGGTCGAGTCTACGATACATTCTACATTCTACGCTACATGTTAGAAGACTAAAGGCGAGTTTCATTTAACGATCTAAAGACTTCTTCTTTATCGGGCATTTATCAAGCAGATTGCTCGGTTTAGTGGGGGGCACTAATTAAGAGAATGTTATAAGTCGATTCAATTCCCAATTAGACTTGCTCATATTTTTAGCAAATGACTCCTCGAGACGTTGATATTGACTATTGTTGGACATTTGACACAAGTTGATTACTTTGGAGTTAATCATTTATCACTTATTTGAGATTGAAGTTGACTTTCACAAAGGCGTGTTCTTATTTGATAACTTGCTCGGGCTTAAGAATTTGAGTTGAAGACTTGGTTTATCCGGTTACCAGCAATGAGGTGGATGGTTGAAGACACAGTTAACTATCACTACTAGGAGTTACTTTGTTTTACCGATGTCACACGATTTGACGGTGTGGATAATCGCAAGAGGTGTTAATGTCTCATACTTTGCTTGGGTAGTGAGTACTTAGAGATTTGCTTGAAGCATAAATTCTCTACACCGTTCTTCCATCATTAGGTGCAAGCTTAAGATACAAATGTGGGAAGTTGACTTGGTTTCAAGTAGGGTATATCGGCTTCTCTTCATGGGTGGTCACTTCAAATTGTCTACATAAGGGTTGATATAAATAGTCGAGAGTCTTGACATGTTGATTCTCACAAAGACTTCAAGCAATATTCTCAACAAATTTCAAGTATTTGGGCTTTCAAAGAGTTCTTGATTTCAAGTGTCAAAACCAAAGAAGGCGTAAGGAGACTCACATATAAACACAAAGCGAGTAAACTTGATGAACTTAACTCTTCTAAGTAATCGAAGACATCCCGGAAGACAAATGTTAGTACCGCAGAGAAACTCAAGGTTTGACTCATGGCGAGTAAACTTGATGAGCTTAATACTTCTAAGTGATTGAAGATATCCCGGAAAACAATTGTCATGACCGCAGAGAAACTCAAGGTTTTACTCATCAAGGCTTTTGTGTTATTATTCCAACTACGTGGGGAAGTGATGTTAGAAAGTTTCAAGATAACAGAGGTACACTAGTATGTGGTGATTTCGATGGTGTCTCAAGGATCGGGGAGAGATTGTGTACATTGGGGATGCTCATTGTTTCACTTGAGTGCTTAATCGATGATTCGTAGATATAATCACTTATTCCGGTGTTGACATCCGCAGAGATTGTCACCCGCAGAGATAATCGATGACTTGGTCCGCTTCTTCAATGTTATCGATTATTCATTCCTTGTGTATTGACCGTGTTAGGAATTAGAAATTCCGGTATTAAAGAGTCGGTCACCTCAAGTATATGTAATCGTTAGAAAGCTCGTAGTCGTAGTTCTTTTAAGTTAAGTAGTATTTTAGTTAAGTAACACCGTGGAGGACGGACGGGTCTTTACCCATCAGATGCCCGATCCATGCCCCAAAGTGTGGCGAGTTATGTAAGACTATAAATACTCTACCTTCCAAGGTAGAGAGTTGGAGCTCATAATAATATCTTTCACTTTCTCTCACTAAGTTCCCTAAACCTCTAACTTTCTCTCTAAAATTCCATCTTATACGCCACCTTGTGTTATGGTTTGATGTGTATGTGAAAAGTTATATCTTACAATTGGTATCAAGAGCCATGGTTAGATCATATCTTGCACATCTTTGGATTTATAGTGGTTTTAGGTGGTTTTGAGTTTGAAAAGTTTAGTGGTTTTTGCATCATTTGGTTGATCTCTAGTGTTAAAGTTTGAATTTTGTTGGTACTTTTGTGTTTTGAATCATCATAAGTGTTTAGGTTTTCATTTGGTAAGCTTGAATCATCTTGGTTGGGTTGTTTTGGATTGAAAAGTGATGTTTATTTGGTTTTCATGGTAGCGAGTTAGTTCACGGATAACATTTCTTCATAGCGACTTGCTTCTTTATTTTGTAGCGACTTACAAGTGTTAAAAGCTAGCGAGTTAGAGCTAGCGAGTTAAAGGACAAGTAGTGGACTCTCCACCACGGGTAGCGACTTGTGGTAGCGACTTAGTCAAGAGTGAGTTGCTCTTTAGCGACTTGTGTCTCTAGCGACTGTGTAGCTAATTGTCGCCAAAATTTGGTTAGCGACTTGGTCCAGAGCGAGTTACTACTTAGCGACTTGTTTTTCCGTTAGCGACTTGGGATTCTAGCGACTGGGTGTCTAGCTAATTAATTGGTAGCGACTTAGTGAATTTGTTTCTAGCGACTTAGAGCTTTATCATCTAGCGACTTGAGTGATTGTTTACGGTTTCTCTTGATTTAGTAAAACCCGTGAAAGAATCTATTTCCGCTTAATCATTGAGTTATAAAATCCCGTATAATCGATAACATGTCCACCAACGTCCCCACCGTCATCTCCATCGCTGTCGAGGATGTACAAGCAATGGATCGATACTGCCCACCCATGCTTGATGAATCGACTACGATTCTTGGGCTCAACGAATCGATTGTATTGCCTTGGAAAGGAAAATGGTGTCAATATTCTCAAATCCATTGATGAAGGACCATATCGAGTTGAAACGACTAGAGACATACTTGATACTAATGAAGATGGTACTCCTATTTACGGAATGGATGACCTAAGATGTATGATGAGCTTGATGATAAGGAGAAAAGAGATTTGATGCGATATCGTGGCTTCAAACATTGTTCTACAAGGTCTTCCTAAAGATATCTACAAGTCGATCAATCATAACATCAAGCAAAGGCGCTTTGGGATAATGTCAAGATGCTTCTCTCGTGGTCGAACTAACTATGGAAGACAGAGAATCCCAACTCTATGACGAATTTGAGCACTTCAAGATGAAACCCGATGAGAGTGTCTATGAGTACTATGTGAGATTTCATAAGTTAGTGAATGACATGAGGAACATCGAATGACTATGCCTAACATTCAGCTTGAATTCAAAATTTGTGAACAACATGAACCCGAATGGCACAAGTTTGTTACCGTGAAGCTCACTAAAGGATTGAAGAACACAAACTATGAGCAACTCTATGCCTTCCTCCTTCGTAATGAGAGACATGCCATGTTTGAAAAATTGATTCTCAATCGGCTCAAAACCAACTGTGGAGAGACAAGTTCGCCTAATGACTCAACAAATTTTCTACTCAAACATTGGAATCACAACCAAAGCATCACAAGTCATTCCCTGGGTAACGGTAATCACAAACTCATTCCCGATCCTATGTTCAAACAAGTCGATGTCGATGCACGCGTGGATAACATCGTTAATCAACTAGCTCTACTCATTAGTCAAAACATGAATTCTCTCCCACAAACCAACAACAACCTAAGAACCGCATCTAACCCACATAATCAAGCCACCGTTAAAGATGGAAGGATCGTGGTGCAACCATTCAGAAAGACAAGATGATCGGGGAGAGGTGGAGCGGGAGAGGTTTTGTTGGAAACCGTAATCGAGGAAGAAATGGTAACCAAGGTCAACCTAAGCCAATCAAATGCTACAACCGTGGTGGTGAAGGTCACATTGCAAGGAACCGCACATCTCCAAAGCGCCCTCGAATCGCCGATTACTTGAGATAAGATGTTACCGCACAAGCTCGTGACAATGGTCTTTGCGTTGGATGAAGAGGAATTGTTGTTTTTGTCGAGGGTAATGCCAAGACCTATGATGCGAGATGTGGATGAGCAAATTATTCAGAGATAGGTCATAATCATCGAACGCCTTTCAAGTTGCTAATCGTGATGCATACGACTGATGTAGATGATGGACCCATCGCACACACAATCTTTATGGCTAGCATCTCTCCAATGGTTTCTCCCAAGATCTCTTCTTCACCACTAGCTGGCCCATCCAAGGACAAACTCATCTCGAGGTATTAAAGCTATACGATGATGTCGATGTGCAATGATGCATGACAAAGTACAACCGATCGAAACTATTGAATCAAATGTTGAAAATATGGGTAATATCAATATTGTCCCATACGATCAATACGTGAAACAAAGTGAAAGTGAAGTTGTACCAAGTGATGCATCTTATGCGATCAACAATGACTATGTCTTTGATGAATACACCGCATGTGCTCCTAATGATTCCATAATTTCGAACTAAATGCCTATAAGGAACGTGTTGCTATTTATGAACAAAGGGCAAAATTTGAGTTGACCACCGTGAGGTGAAATGGATGTCCAAGTGAGTACAATTATTAGAAAAGTAAGTTTAGAGAAGAAGTATTGAAACAAGAATTAAATTCTCGCAAGAAAAATTTTCTAAAACAACTAAGCAAAACAAGAACTTCAAGAAAATGTGAAAATGCTTAAGCAAGAATTTAATGCAAAGGAATCAAAACTCTTGAGAGATTTTTCTAATCGAAAACTTTGAAAACAAACTTGAAAACAAGTTGTATTTACAAGGAAACACCATTCAAACCGCTCACATGATCACTAAGCATAGAGTTCTAAGCGATAAGCATAGCATTCCCCTTGTAGAGAAACCAAATCCAGAGGTAATTAAAAGGCTAGAAATGCTCATAAGGTAATTTATGATGGTAATGAAGTCCTTAAGCCTAGGCGTAAACCTAGTTGCGTTGAGTGCATCGAGGAAGATAAGATTTTAAATGAAATCACTAGGAAAAGATGAATAAGAAGCAAGATGATCCCAAATGCAAAGAGAAAACATAATCTTCTCTCCTCATGATTACAAGAAGGAAAACTGGATTGCCTTGAACAAGTTTAAGCCTCGACTTTGTTGACTCCCGAACAAGTCTTCCGAAAATGGATTTAGATAAGCGTAAAGTCGAAAATATTGTAGAAACAAACCCTCCCTTCTGAAAATGCCTAGAGCAACTGTGTATCCTCCTAATACACCTATGCATCTTGTACCTAGAACAATTGCCACTAAAAGCAAGACATTAATTAGCCAATACGTTATATTCCAACTATTTGTTGATTTTGAGAAAACTTGCAAGAAAAGGATCACTCCCACGGTATAATCAAGGTGAAAGAGGTTTTGAACAAATGAAAGAATGTTATTTAATCGAGGTCATGCCCTTCTTTAAACTTCTAAAAGATCACTTTGAGAGTCTTAAAAGGGGTAGAAGGCGATATTAAAGGTATGGAAAAGGAATTTGATGCAATGGTTGTCAAGTTAGTGATTATGAGTGCACTAAAATATAATGAGATTGAGAGAAAGAACTTGCATACATTAAATGAGAATCTTATTATCGAATGTGTTGCTCAAGATGTGTTTTCATCGCTTCAAATTGCTCTATTAATGCTTCCAAATTTCATGAATTATCTCGTGGCCCCGAAAGTCTCCCATGATCGTGTCATTGAGCTTGAAAAACTAATTCTAAACTAAATGAGAAAATTGAACCGATGATCATGACAATTTGGTTAAACATTTTTCTAAACTAGAAGTTGAGTATTTTAATCTACAACTAAAATATCAACATCTCAAAGAAAATGTCAAAACTTCAAATATCAAGACATCTTCGATGCTCCGAGTTTGATGCGCTTTTCAAATTAACAAACGAGATGAATGATTCAAGCTCGGTGCAACACGATCGTAAAGTTGAAAGCCCAAATCTCTCAATTAAAGGGTCAAACGAACAATATGACAGCTCCCAAATGCCTCCTTCTTTAGATTCTCGTAATTCTCAAACGTTTCATCTTCAAAACCTAGTAAATGCTTTACAAAAGGAAAACGAAAGTTTTCTAGAAGAGAATGAAAAGGTTAAACGTCATTTCAATGAGTTGTTTGAATCAATTAAAGTCACTCAGAACAAAAACAACGAACAAATAACTTCATTGCAAAAGGAAATTGAGAATCAAGAGTCGTGTAAAAGGAAAATGCCAATGATCAATGAGGAGAATGTTGTATCTAAGGTTCACTCGCAATAAATCGCTTTATCCGTGACATATGTCCCCTCACCTAAGGAACAACAAACTTGCCATTCAAACATATTTCTCATCCTCAAGGATTGCTTAGAATGCTGCGTGAGATTGTTGAAGAGGATAAGCTAGAGAAACCTCATGATAATGCAATTGGACATGCATGCTTATATGCCAAACGATCTCAAGAAATCTTAGAATGCTTGATCACCATATGCCCAAAGACATTAGGTGAGAGAGTTAACCCTTTGATTCCATGCTCAATGCCTAAGGCCAAATATGAGATGCACTCGATTCCCAATGTTTTGAATGAGAGTCGAGTGTACCCTTGAGTAGTTCGATTCTAGATCCATCAATGCTAGGAAAGTGAACTCTAATGTGCCTTCTAGAGTACCAATCTTAGTACATCTAGCTTTATGAAAGTGAACCGTAGTGCACCGCATGTAGTTCAGATCCCAAAGACATCTAAACAGTGGTGCAAAGAGTAGTAAAACAAACTAATGTTCCCATTCCTCTACAGAGTAATCGTGACATTAAAGGGAGCAGTCAAAGTCTCAAGACAATACAAGGAATGATAGGACCTCTCAAGCTAAGAATGTGCATTGGAAGAAAGTAGAAGAACAATCTAGGAACCTTAAGTTTGAATCGAATAAAACGAATCGTGTTGATTCTAGTATTAGCCATAAGCGCATCGTAATTAATTCAATTCGATACTATTTGCAAACCTTGTAATCGATGATTGCTTGAATTCGCTTTCTAATCATGGATGTGATGTCAATGCTTTGCCTAATGATGTTAATTGTCCGCTAATATTGTTAATGCTAAAATTCATGCTAAAAAGGCTAAAAGGCAAAAGCGAAAGAAAGTTAGAAAACAATGGAAACCCACAGAAGAACATTCAGCAGTAATAGGTTCTTATTGGATACCGTTGGTCATAAGATCAATCGATAATGCCCACTAGAAAATGGATGCCTACCGGTAGAACTATTCCTTAAGAAGTGGTCACACCGTAAACAGGACTAATACGTACACTAGTATTGCATCTACTCATAATGATTCCATTACCTCATTGTTCGATATGAATGCTTCTATTTCGATGCGGGTATTCCAACTGCTGTTACTAACCAAATGGAACCCATTCTTGCATGGGGATCCCAATTATCCGCTTATCCATTCTTGTCTCGTGTTCAACCGCAGATCGCTCAAATCGCTCGTGGTACCGGACTCAGTCGCTCCAAGCATATGACCTGAGACCGTCACGCTCATGAACTTCGTGAGCAAATTCATCGGATCGTTAGATTTGGTAATGATCATTTCGGTGCTATATGGGTTATGGAGATTATGTTGTTGGTGATAGTGTCATCTCCAGTGTATTATGTGGAAGGTTTAGGACATAACTGCTCTCGCTGGTCAATTCGTGACTCGATCTAGAAGTAGCCTTCGTAAAACATACCGCTTTGTTAGAGATCTTAATGGTAAGGAACTGCTGAAAGGAACGCGTGGCTCAAACCTTTACACTATCTCTATCGATGACATGATGAGAGCTTCACCAACTGCTTGTTATCAAAGGCCTCAAAACAAAGTCTTGGTTATGGCATCGCTGCCTCAATCACTTGAACTTCGCACCATCAACGATCTTTCCGTAAAGGACTTAGTTGTAGGTTTACCTAGACTAAAGTATGAAAAGGATCATCTTTGTTCAAGATGTCAATTGGGAAAAAGCAAGAAGTATGCCCATAAACCCAAACCTACTAACTCGTCACGTAAGTTCTTCATATGATTCATATGGATTTATGGACCAATGAGGTGCGTAATATCTTTGGGAAGAAATATGTGTTAGTTGTGGTTGATGATTATTCTAGATTCACCGGTCAAGTTCTTAAGGACAAAGGATGAAACTCCCGATATCATCATCAAACTCATCAAACAACCGCAGTTAGACTAAACAAAACCGCCGTAATTATCGTAATGCATAATGGAACCGAGTTTGTCAACAAACAACTTAGTGAATTCTATGAAAGCTACGGAATCGCCCATCAAAGAAGTGTTCCACGAACCCCTCAATGTAACGGTGTAGTTGAAAGACTAAATCGTACTCTTGTTGAAGTCGCTAGAACAATGCCGATCTACTCAAAGGTTCCAATGTTTCTCCGGGTCAAGCAATTGCCACCGCATGCTACACACAAAATCGCTCCCCGATTCACACCATTCATGGAAAAACTCCATATGAACTTGTCCACAACAGAAAACCTAATCTATCTTTCCTTCGTGTGTTTGGTGCCTTGTGCTATCCAACTAATGAGGTCAAGACTTGGGAAACTTAGAGCTAAAGTCGACATTGGAGTATTTGTAGGATATGCACCAAACAAAAGGGATACCGGATCTACAACAAAAGAACCCGAAATATCATGGAAACAATTCACGTTACGCTTGATGAGTCGACCGGTCAAATGGCTCCCCGGACACTCCACCAGACCCGCACTTCTAAACAATCCTATTGGTTCATCCCTTGTTCCAAACTCCTCTCAAGAAACGCCATATGTACCTCCATCCAAGATGATGTAAAGAAATTGTTTGATCCAATGTTTGATGAACTCAGATGAGTCTACTACTAATGAGGTGCCGATCCCTACAACAGAGGATGCTCATATTCCGTTGAATGAAGTCAATCCTTCGCCTCAATATCTTTAAGCCAAGAAGCACTCGCCGATCCTTCGCCTCATCAACAAATCATCATTCTTCAAATGTACATCATGGAAATGTTTCGACATCAATAATGAAGTTAATCCCTATGACTCTCAAGATGCTCCATTTGAAAACATATTTGCTACCCCGAATCATCATCGAACCATCTTCTTCGTAAGACATCGACTCGCTACTACTTCAGCCTCAACAAATGCCACATGAACACCTCGTAAAATGGACTCACGATCATCCATTAGATAACATCATTGGTAATCCTCTCGCTCAGATCAACCCGGAAGCAACTCGCAACCGATGCCTTATGGTGCTTCTTCAACTCCGTACTATCTAAGATCGAACCAAAAGATGTTAAACCGCTATGAATGAAGATAGTCGGTTCAATGCTATGCAAGATGAAATTCATGAGTTTGATCGCCTTGATGTATGGGAGTTAGTACCGCCCGGACCGTGCTATGATTATAGCTCTAAAATGGATCTTCAAAGTAAAACTTGATGAGCATGGTGATGTGTTGAAGAACAAGGCTCGATTAGTTGCTAAAGGATATCGCCAAGAGGAGGTATAGACTTTGAAGAATCTTTTGCTCCAGCTTGCTCGAATCGAGGCAATCGTAATCTTTTGGCTAATGTCGCTAGTAAGAACATGGTGGTATATCGATGGATGTAAAGACGGCATTTCTAAACGGAGATCTTAAGGAAGTTGTCACGAAGCCAACCCAAGGATTCGTGAACCAAGAGCATCCTACTCACGCTTATCGTCTCAAGAAGGCTCTTTACGGTTTAAAGCAAGCTCCAAGGGCATGGTATGATACACTATCAAAGTTTCTTCTATCAACCGGATTCATCAAAGGAGCATTGATCCTACATTGTTCACCGTGAAGTCGTGCAAACATTTGATTCATGTTCAAATTTATGTTGATGATATTATTTTTGCCTCGACCGACCCAATGGAATGTGATCGTTTTCAAAAGAAATGAGTTCAAAGTTTCAAATGTCAATGATGGGACAAATGTCATTTTTCTTGGGATTACAAATTTCTCAAAGTCCGGAGGCATTTTCATAAATCAATCTAAATATGCAATGAGATTTTAAAGAAATTTGGATTTGATTCAAGTGACCTGCTGACACCCCCATGATTGACCGAACCAAACTAGATGAGGACCTCTCGTGGATCATGATTGACCAAACGAAATATAGGAGTATGATAGGATCCCCGATGTATCTCAACGCTAGTAGACCGTACATCTTGTTCTCTCGTGTGCATGTGTGCTAGATACCGTGCTAAGCCTACTAAAAGGCACCTTGAAGCGCTTAAACGGGTCTTCGGTATCTCCAAGGAACCATCAATATGGGACTATGGTACCAAGGACACCGGTATGTCACTAACGGCCTATGCAGATGCCGATCATGCAGTTGTCAAGATACACGTCAAGTACTTCGAGGTGCTCGCTTTTGGGTGATAAGCTTGTGAGTCTGGTCTTCAAAGAAGCAAATGAGCACTTTATTTCTCTACAGAGGTCGAATACATAGCCATGTCATCTGTTGTGCTCAAATCTTATGGATGAGATCTCAATTATCCGACTATGGCTTTGAATTCAACAAAATCCTCCGCATCGTGATAATAAAGTGCTATTGCTCTCTCATGCAACAACGCTCAACACTCAAGAGCAAAGCATATCGACATTCGACATCATTTCATCGGGAACAAGTGGAAAAAGGTGTGGTGGAACTATATTTTGTGAGGTCCGAATATCGCTAGCGGACATCTTCACCAAAGCTCTTCCAAGAGAACGCTTTGAGTTTATTCTTCCACGCCTTGGTTTGAAAAGTCTTCAACCGAAACTCTCAAACGCCTTCGTGAGGAAGACGAGGAGTAAAGGTCTTTCTTCATCTATCTCTTGTATATATCTATTTGAAAAAAAAAAAAAAAAAAAAAAAAAACTTTCAAAATCCATAAAATTTGAAAAATTCAAAAATCTTCAAAAATATTGTCATTTTGTCATGTTTCTTCCGGTTCGATAATATCTACGGTTTTGTGTTGTCATTCTAAGAATGACACGGACTTTAGATGTTGTTCAATTAAAAAAAAAAAAAAAAAAAAAAAAAAAAAAAAAAAAAAAAAATATTTTTGGGAGAAAGAGAAATGGTTTATTGTCATCTTCGTGCAATAACCCGGTTTTAAAGAAAGAACAGAGCCATGTTTTATCATGTTTTCAAAATTCCATGCTCGATTCTATAAACATTTATCTACCGAAAACTAAATGCTTTGAAAAATAACTCGATCTCTATTTTGAAAATCATCGACTTATTTGTCAAAATCTTATCTCTCAATCAACAACCTATGTCATTGATTGAGGGGAGAATGATTTCAATTAAATTAAAAAGTTATTTGGCATTAAATTGTTTTCAAAAGATATACATGCATGTTTTAATAAATGGAGTTTAAAGTCTTAAAATCGATACATATCGCTTAAAACACTTTCACAATCAAGTCACAATTCTCCTTAAAGCTTTCAAAATCAATTTAAATCTATACGAGATCACAAATCTCAAATGATTTGATAATTGTGATCGGGGAGAATGTGTGATTTAAATTGGACCTAAACCGATAATCGTGTAAATGGTTATAAAAGAATGTACATGCCGTCCTTCTCACATGTGACAAACGATTTCAATTTTTCAATGCACATGTTGAGGGGAGCATCTATCTTAAACCTTTGATTTGAAACGTGATCATTCATCCTATGTGTGTGTTCCTCTAGTATGTGCAAAACTCTTTTCAAACCTCGAGGCACATATTGAGGGGAGCAAATTCATGGAAACCTCATCCTTCCCGAAATGCTATTCCCACTTGATCCGTTGAGGAAGTGATGTTGATATCTTTAGAAAATGGTAATCAAAGAAGTTAATTCTTTCTCTTGCCTCCGTGTGCAAAATATTTTCACATACTTGATGCACATGATGAGGGGAGTTCTCGTTTAAAATATCAAAACAATTCAGTACAAAATGCTTTGATAATATATCACAAGTATCCGAATTGATTTTCAAATGGTTTTCAATTGGATCCAATGGCGCATTTAACAATACCAAATAGACCGACCAACTTTACTTCATGTACGGTGATATAAGGATGATAAGGTTAGGTATGTGTTCCCATGATCCGCCGTAATCGGAGGGATCTACCCAGGACAATCCACTAGTTAGTGTAGAAGTCCTTAGGTATGATGATAAAAGGAGAAAATGAGATATGGGAAGAGTGCGGACTAAGACCGAGCTAGTAATCGAATAAACCCAACAAGGTTCTAGCTATGAAGTCTCGTAAGCATCAAGGGGTGAAGAATTAAAAGAATTGAATGAGAAAAGGGTGAAAACAAATAGCCCTCCATTAATTCAACCTTAGGCGTAAACCGGTTCACTTCATATGCTACCGATGGTAACATCGGTATTGAAGACAAGACGTCATGGACCCAAAGGACGACCGCACTTCAACTTTCCAAACCACTCAAGTTCCTCTTAAAAGGACTTGTTTCATTCTCACGGGAACCGAAATTATCTATCGACTTTCTTAGAGATTGTTGATATTGAAAAAGGAGACCTCTCCCTAGTCTCCCAAGACAGATCCAAATATGCACAAATTGAGTCTAGAGCCACGAGATCATCAATAAATCTCATTAGGACACTTTCAATGAAGACTCTGCTTCACACAATGTGGAAAGAGAGATTATATCATGAGTCCCACGATTACCCTTGTGGTATTGCCGTAACATCCGAGTGATGTGTTTACACACTCACAATGAAGATGGAAAGCCTTCGAGCCAACATCAAACAAGCTCTCGGTAGGTGGCATGTGTGATCTATTATATGGATCAACCATGTGACAACCGAATGTAAACAATGGGCGATTCAATTTCTTGAATCAACTCGTTCGTGTTAGGGATTGACGGATACCTTTGAAAACCGGTCTTTGTGCTTATAAACTCTTTTCTTTAGCACATCGACGTGTACTCATTTTTCAAACCAAAGGTATTTTATGATTGATAATTGATTTTCAATAAAACCTTCGTTGTATTGCAAAAACAATTTCTATTGAGCAATACACGATTGTTTTTCAAATCTCTTTTCATCAATCGGTGGACTTAAAATTACCGGTTCACTCACTCCGTGTTGTCTTCTTTGAGACGTTCCGGTTTGAGAACAACTAGAACAAATTGCGAACCCCGTCAAGGAGATTCTTAGGAATCCCACCGATCACAGCAAGATTTGTATCGATCAACGGGAACCGTGGTCGTGTACTCAATTTATCGAAGTGATCAAAGACACTTTCGTGCGATTTATTGCTAATCGTTGTATGCGTGTACGCCCGACGCTTGTACCGATCGTAATGAAGCGGTCAATCCACACCGCATGCTCACTTAACACATTCATCTCAAAAGAAATCATGATTAGGGCATCAATGACTCGATATTTTCACACCAAGCTTCATTACGCCGCCAATATCATGAATCAACTAAAGCTTCCGCCACTCGATGAGAAGATATCATGATCCGTAATGTGAGCATGTCGGTCCCAAAGTCACAACACCACAATGGATGTCTCGTAGATTTTGATAGCCGATGATCTCCAAAGATGGCTCAAACTCATCATCACGTGGATCAAGAAAAGACCTCCACTTGAAGTTACCAAACATGCATTGTGAAGTATCAATGACTACGAGCTTAAGAGCAAAGGACTACATCAAGAATGCAAGATCAATTGTTAAATGTTATATCTATTTGTATTCAATGTAATTTTGGTACATAATTGAGGTGACCTCCTTGGGAGATTGTTAGGAATTAGAAATTCCGTGATTAAAGAGTCGGTCACCTCAAGTATATGTAATCGTTAGAAAGCTCGTAGTCGTAGTTCTTTAAGTTAAGTAGTATTTTAGTTAAGTAACACCGTGGAGGACGGACGGTCTTTACCCATCTGTATGCCCGATCCACACCCCAAAGTGTGGCGAGTTATGTAAGACTATAAATACTCTACCTTCCAAGGTAGAGTTGGAGCTCATAATAATATCTTTCACTTTCTCTCACTAAGTTCCCTAAACCTCTAACTTTCTCTCTAAAATTCCATCTTATACGCCACCTTGTGTTATGGTTTGATGTGTATGTGAAAAGTTATATCTTATGATTAGAGTTTGATAATCACATTATTCCCATACATTTATATGATCCGATTGATATGTTGCATTGACTTTTATTAGTCGATTGTTGTTTGGGTGATGTCGACCACCATATATTTGTATGTGTGTTCACTAACGATGCGGTATATTGGTATAAAAGAATGTTCCCGATCCGGATCCCACAATTGAAGATGATTGGATGCCGAAAGGAAAGGGTAACTATATCTTGGGTTGACAAATGAAGAAGCGGAGCTTAATTGGACTTACGTGGAGGTTGGCATATATGCAACATAAGAGGTCTCATCGCATCGCAGATGGTTTTCTTCTAATTGATTGAAGAAGCGGAGCTTAATTGGACCTCGGTTGGCATTATAAATGCAACGTAAAAGAAGTCTCACTTGCATCTCGCAGACGGTTTTTCTTCCAAGCCCTCTGCAACAACATAAGCTTCTCAACCACCTAACATATCTTTGTGCGGGATAATCGTGATGATACCATTTTCTAAAACTTTGAAAAATATTGTTTTGAAAATGGAAAATATTGTTTTGAAAATATATTGGACTAAATTTTGAAAATCACCGGACTTCATTTTATCAAAACTTAAGTCACTCAATTATCGACTTCGGTCATCGATTGGGGAGAGTGATTTTATTTAAAATATTTTCATACAATATATCTTCAAAAGTCCGCTTTGTACAACAAAAGTGGTGATCTAAAGATTTAATGTTATGTCATGGTATGATTTTTCTTTAGAATCAAGGTCTTTCAAAATGAAATCTTTTCTGTTCTTGTTTGATTGTGAAATTGTTTTGTTTTACTTAAAAGATCTCTTAAAACTATCATACGACACTAACAATCTTTAATGTCTAGAGTTGGTCCTTATCTATCATTTTTCAAAATTAAATCTTGCCACGTCTTTCCCCAAATTTTCTAAATGATTTAAATCGGTTGGGATCACAAATCTCAAATGGTTTGAAATTTTGATCATGGAGAAATCGTGTTTTAAATCTCTAACTGTTTTAATGGAATTGGTTTTAGTCCTTCAAAGGCACTCCCGCCTCCATGTGCCAAACGATTTCAAATACACAATGCACATGTTGAGGAGGAGGATTTATCCAAAACCGGATGAGTATTTAAACAAGGCCACATTTTCTCCCATGTTTTCTAAACCTAATTAAATCACTTGGGATCCAAAATCTCAAAGGATTTGATATTTTTGATCGGGGAGAATTTGTGATTTAATAATGAAATTTGATAAAGTTGATCGTTTTGATTCGGTTGTGCAGGTTGCTCTCTCATATGTGCTAAGCGCTTTCGAATCTTGAAGCACATATTGAGGGGAGCAAAACCATCAGTACAAAAGTTTTTAAAGAGATTCATAAAGTACCTTGATTGTGTTTTCAAATGGTTTTCTTAATGGATTTTGTGATTGTGGATGTGCTTCAAAGAACTCTTGCCTCTATGTGATAAAATGATTTCAAAATCTTATGCACATATTGAGGGGAGAATTTTACCAAGAAAATCAAATGGCTTTTAAATGCGAAATTGTGATCAAGAAATTATTTCAAAGAAATTATTTCAAAGAACTCTTGCCTCCATGTGCCAAACAATTTTATATCATATGCATATGTTGAGGGGAGCATTTTCTAAATGATCAAAACTATTAAGGTACAAAATGCTTTGATCTCGTATCACAAGTACCTTGATTGTTTTTCAAATGATTTTTCAATTGGTTTCATGAAGGAAAGAACAATACCAAAAGACCGACCAATTTACTTTATGCATGGAGTTATAAGGATGGTTAGGTTAGGTATTCGTTCCCACGATCCGCCGAGTAACGGAGGGATCACCGAGGACAATCCACTAGATAGTGTAGAGTCCTTAGGTATATTGAAAAAAGGAGAAAAATGAGAAAATGGGAAGAGTGCCGATCGAGATTGAGCTAGAACTGGAATAAACCCAACAAGGTTCTAGTTATGAAGTCTCGGTAAGCTTGAAGGGGTTGAAGAATGAAAAGAATTGGAATGTGAAAAGGGTGAAAAGAAATAGCCCTCGATAATTCAACCTTAGGGCGTAAACCGGTTCAATACATATGCTACTAGTGTTTACTAAGGTAACAACGGTATTGAAGACAAGACATCATGGACCCAGTGATGATTGAACTAAACTTCCCAAGCCACTCAAGTTCCTCTTAAAGGGCTTGTTTCATTCTCACGGGAACCGACATAATCTATCGACTTTCTCTTAGAGATGGTTGATATTGAAGTAGGAGACCTACTCCCTAGTCTCCGCAGGGAACCAAAATGCACTATTGAGTCTAGAGCCAAGAGATCATCCACAATATCTCGTTAGGACACTAAATTCTTGAAGACTTGCTTTTCACACTATGTGGAAAGTAAGTATATATTAAGAGTCCCTCGCATTATCCTTGTGGTATTGCGAACATCAGTGATATGTAAAATATTCACAATGAAGATGGAAATCTTTCTAGAGCCAACTTCAAACAAGCTCTTGGTGGGTGACATGTGAGATCTTCGTAAGATCAAACTTGTGACAAGCGGATAGAAACAATGGGCGATTCGGTCTTGAATCAACCTTGGTCGAGAATGGAATTGACGAATACTTTTGGAAAAACCGTTCGATGTGCAAACCTTCTTTCTCTAGCACGTTGAATGTGTACTTATGTTTTCAAAATTCAAAAGTATCTCGATTGAAAAAATACTTTTAGAAAACCGTTCGATGTGCGAATCTCTTCTTTTCAAGACGTCGAATGTGTATTCATTCTCTAATACAAAAGTATTTTGTTTGAAAATTGATCTTTCTCATAAAACCTTCGTCGTATCGCAAAACTCTTTCTTCTAAGCAATACGCAATTGCTTTTAAATCATTTTCATCAATCGGTGAATCTCGATTATTTGGTTCACTCATTCCGTGTTGTCTTCTTTGAGGCGTTCGATTTGAGAACGACTAGACATTGCGAAACCTGTCGAGGAGATTCTTAGGAATCCTACGATCATGAGGTACTTGTGCGATCAGCGGGAACAGTGGGCGTGTACCTCAATTCAACGAAAGTGATCAAAGGCAGCTTTCGTGCGCTTTATTTGCTAGCTCGTGTATGCGGTACACCCAACGATTGCGGTGATCGAATTGAAGAGTCATTCCAAAGCCGCATACTCACCTGCATCCACACTTAATTTGAAGAAATCATGGTGATGCATATCTACATAACACAGTTCGATATTGTTATACTATGCTTACGCTACGCTGCGCAAATATCATGAACCGATGAAGGCTTCCGCTACTCGATGGAAAGATGTCATGATTCAAAAGTGTGAGCATGTCGGTCCAAAAGTCACAACTTCACATGATGGCAACCTGATAAAGGGTGATCCGTAGATTTCTTGTGGTGATGATCAAAGAAAGCTCGAAGATCATCAAGATGTGGATCGTTCAAAGACCTCCAGCTGAAAGTACGGATCAATGCGGACTTTGAAGTTGCACTACAAAAGCACAAAGATTGCGGAAATGAAGAATTCAAGTCTACGAGCTCAAGAACAATGTCAATAATAGAATGCTAGGATTTGAAATGTAAAACATGGGGTGACCTCCGCAGGGGAGATTGTTAGGAATTGGAAAATTTCTTAGTGAAGAGTCGGTCACCCCAAATGTTATCTAGCTTAAGTTAGCTCGTAGACTTGTCATTATTTACGTTTTATGTAGTTAATTAGTTAGTTAGTAGCGTAAAATAGTTTAGTGCAACATCGTGGAGGAAGGGCGGGTCTTTACCCACTGTATCCACGATCCACGAGCCGATAGGAGGTCGTTTCTCATGTAACTATAAATACCCCTTCCATCCATGGAAGGGTGGTGCTAATCTAATATTCAACTTTTTGAGTAACTCTCTACCAAGAACACCCAACTCTCTAACTTTCTCTCTAATGGCAAACATGTATTTTGATCTCCCAAGACCACCCGAATCATCAAACACAATAAATATTGGATCCTACAATTTCTTTCCTCCATCAAAGACGACTAATCTTAAAATGAAATTTACGGATTTCGTCAAAATTCGATGAAAACTTTGGAGAGGCATGGGAGAGATTCAAAGATCTCCTCGTGAAATGCCCCATCATGAATTCACGAGCTTCAACAAGTTAATATCTTTTATAATGGGTTGAGCAGTAGCGATCAAGATTCTTTGAGCAGCGACCGCATGCGGCAATATCTTGAATCGTAAGCCTAAAGATGTGATTGAAATTTGCGAGCAAAATCAAAAGTTCCTATTTCTGAACAAAGTCAATACTCGAACACTCCGCTTCTTCATCCGGTAACTCTTACGAAAGTTAGCGACTCCGATAGCCGCTCTAGGACGTCATCCGTTGTATGATGAAAGAGGTAAAGGAAATCAAAAGCGAAATTCATAAGCGAAACCAATCAAGGCCGTAAACAAGGTGTGTGAAACTTGTAGTGGTCCACACGCGTATTATGATTGTCAAACAACCGATACTTCTTTTACCAAGCTCCGTAGCCGGTAAACCACAATCAATACTGACCACAAGGTGATCCTCACTACCGTGCACCTGGCGGTATGACACCACCGGTTTTCCTCTGTGCAAAACCATGGCAATCAAAATCGCTTTGTTCGAATCAAGGACAAAACTTCAATAACTCTCAAAATTTCAATTAAAACGGAACAATTTCAACCAACCATATCAAGCTCCAATCGGCCAAAGTTATCAACAACCTTCTCAAGCTCCCCACCAAATGACTTCATGAAAATTCTTGAGTCAAGCATCGTTCAATGCAAACTCGGATCAATAACATGAGTTGAGCTAAAAAGGAAATTGATACCACAATGTCTCGGCGAGACAAATGAGTTGAAGAATATGATGGCGGTTTCATGAACATGAATATGAACAAAGCTTCATCATCTTCCTGGAGGACTCCCAACAATACAATTCCTAATCCCAATGCCGGAGTTAAAGCCGTCACCACTCGTAGTGGTAAGGCCGCACAATGGACCTTCGACTCCAATGCCTCCTCCACAGGAGCAATGAGTCAAGTTACCAAGATACAACGGACAAGGTGCATTTCTCAAGCCCGAAGTACAAGACACGTCCCACCTTCGTAGTCAAGCTTTAAGTCCGGAACCGAGTTCGAAGACAAATTCGAGCGAGAAAACACTTCCATCCGGCTCAAAGTCTAGTCGACTTCTTACCCATCAAGAATGAATGATGAGAAGCTCAAAGACAAAACAAAGAGCAAATGGAAAAATTTTCCAAATCTTCAATGAGCTACACTTTGACATAAGCTTCGTTGATGCTCTCGTTCTAATGCCTAAATTTGCATCCACGCTTAAAAACTTCTGAGCAACAAAGATAAGCTATCCGAGATGGCTAAAACCCCTCTCAATGAGCAATGCTCGTGGTCCTTCTCGAGAAGCTTCCCAAAAGCTTGAAGACCCCGCGATTTTTAATCCGTGTAATTTCTTAGGGATGGTTCAATGCTCCGCCTTGGCGATCTTGGCGCTAGCATTAACCTCATACCACTCTCGGTATGGAAGAAAGCGTCTCTTCCTAAACTTTCATCCACTTGTATGACACTCGAGCTAGCGGACCGTACCATAACTCGTCTACTTGGGATGGCCAGGGATGTCGCGATGAAAGTGGGAAAGTTTCACTTTCCTCTTGACTTTGTTGTAGTAGACTTTGATCACGGATCCTAGGTTCCCTCATCTTGGGAGAGCTTTCTTGAGCAGTCGTGCTCGATTGATGTATTCTTGAAGAGTTGACCATACGGGTTGACAACGAAGAACTCGCGTTGAATATCAAGCGAACTCCAAACCTCTGTCCAAGCAGTGTTGCCACAATTGATCAAAAATCGAAGATTCAATGCAACACTCTCAAATTTCACGGTTAAGAGGAGTCACAAAAGCGTCTTTGAGTTAAAAGCTTTGAAAATCAACCCGGTTCAAACAAATGGTTTGAAAGTTGTACCGGGGAAGTCAAGAGTGTTCTTGATGATGATGATCTAGAATCGGAGACTTTATCGGAAGTGGTGGAAATTGCTAGCTCTAAGAGCACACCACTTGTCCCACCTCGGAATCGGTTTATCGTGTCGAGTTTGTTAACTCGTGGATGAAACCAAACTCTCTTGGTTTCATCTGAATTGGATGATGATGTTTGTGATCGATGGGAGACATTCTTCCCATTGAAGAATTGCTCAAAATGATCCATCATCTCATAGTCTTATCATTCCGACTCTTCCATCCTTCTCTCACCTCACGATGAGGAAGATGACAACTTTGGAATGAAGTCGATGCCTTTCTTAGTGAAGAGTCAATTCCAACGAGAATTGATAATACTTACTTTGATTCGGAGGAGATATCCTTTTTCCGGAAAATCATTGATTGAAGAACCGTTTCCCACCCTCCTCCGGACATCTTATTGACAATCACCATATAAGCTTCAAGTTTAAGCTTCAAAAGTCAAAATGGTGATTTGCTTCTTCTGATGAGGAATGGACTTGGATTCTCATGCATCTTTATTCCATTCTTCACGGATGGTGTGGTTGCTCTTTCCTTTTCTCTTTCGGAATGAGGACACCATCTTTGACCCCGTATCATCCTTTATAGTTTCTACTATTAACAATACAGCGGTTGTATCTCGTCGATGTGGAACTTTCGATGTTCATATGTTTATTAACACTGTGAGCGAAATTCGATCGAGATTGGTTTTCACGTTACTTCCCATGAACAAATTAATTGGTCGAGTCAAGCTAGCGACTCGGTAATCAAAAACATTAGCTAAACATGGGTTTTCACCGTGTGTTCCACCCAGTGTGGGGAGTTGCCCTCCATTGTTGTATATAAATTTCAAAAAAAAAAAAAAAAAAAAAATGGTTTCAAAATAATGGTAGTAGTATTTCCTTTTCGTTCTTTGTTTGGCATCTGTAGGTACTTTGAATATTGAGGGCAATATTCATTTCTAGTGTGGGAATTCTATAAATTTTATCATGTAATTATACCGCTGTGATTCCCCATTTTGGCCAAAATTTGTTTTTGGAGTAAGTGTTTTCACTTACTCGACTTATAGTTATCGATCCGCCATGTCTAATAAACAAAAGGATTGGCTAATCCAGGAGCAAGCGGCTCTTGGTAAAGATATTTCAAATCCGTTGACGACTTGCAATTTGCCCAAAATTGTATGGTATTCATTCCATATCCTTAAAAGTGAAGAGTTGGCTAGCCCGCAAGTTTATGGCTTGTGGTAAAGCGGTGGAAAAACCATAATTGGTAATCGGCTCACCAAAGATAATATTGATAATTTATCTAAGAGTTGGCTAGTCGAAGCAAAGCGGCTTACAGTAAAGACAAATCAAATCGGTTGGAAGGCGGTGGTTTGCTCAAAATCACATGGTTATCGGTGTACCATAGTTCTTACTTGAGCTGAAACATTTGGCTACTCGAGTAATGGATTTTGGTAAAGATTCAAATCCATTAAGTTTTTCTCAAAAGATTGTTAGGGACTAGCAATAGTTTAGTGTGGGGGATGGATGAGTGTGTAAATCTCATCATTTTTGGTTAAATCTGAACGCAAAACATTTAAAATGCTCGAAATGCATCAAAATCTTGAAAATATTCCAAAATTGCATTTTATATGTTTCGGATGCAAAATGTTTAAAATCTAATTATTTTGATTTTTTTAAGTTTTATTTTAGTTTTTCCCCAAGGTCATATTTTCAATTTTTTAGCTTATTTTATTTTCCCTTGTTTATTTTAAATTATTTTAAATAGTTAAATGGTTTTTTTATTTTAATTTAAAATTAGATAAATTTGTTTTAAAATAAATCCCTTTTAATTTTTAACTTAGGTTTTGTAAAAGAAAATTTTTTTTTTTAGAATTAATATTGTTGGTTTAATTTCTTTAACATTAGTTTTAAGTAAATTAAAAAGAAAAATCAAAAACTCTTTGCAAAAAGTAAAACCCTTTTAAAAATTTTTATCTTTTAAAATTCTTAAATTTGTTTTTAAAAACCCCTGTTATTTTTAATACTTTTTGTAGTTTTTAAATTTTTACAATCCAAAATACTTTCTTGGTTTATTCCCATGAACACTCGGAACCCAAAGGGACTGGGAACCCCTTTACTCCGGTCCTATTTTTGGTTTTGTTCACCGCTTTGTTCCAACGGTTTTAACATTAAGTGGCATTTGAAATAATTAACCGTTTTAAGACAAAAATCATTAACAAATTTAAAATATTGTAATTATTATTTATATTTTTCTTTTATAGTTCAAAAGTTGGTCTTTGGGTTTGTTTATTCCTTTTATTTAAACCCTTTAAAATTTTATTTTAAAAATTTTTAAATTTTCCAGTTAAATAAAACTTTCCAAATTTTCAAACACCTGTTGCTTTTTTCTTCATTTTAAACGCTTTTGCCTTTTAATTAGCTTTTAAACAATTAAATGAAAAGTTCAAAAAAAGTTTTACCGGAAGATAAATTAAAAGAAAAATTATTTTTAATTTTCGAAATTTTATTTTCAATTTAAGGAAATTATTTTAATTATGAAAATAAAAATTAAAAAATTAAAATTGTTTTAAATTCCTTGTTTTTTAGATTTTTTAAGCAAATTTATTTTTCTACTTTATTTCTATTTTCGTATTTTATATTTTAAATGTTAAAAAAATTAAAAAATTAATAAAATTTTAAAAAATTTTTTAAAATTTTCTTATCATTAGGTTTGAAAAATTTTTAATTTTGGAAAATTGTTTCGAATTTTTTGATTGTGTTTTTAAGTTAAATTTTAAAAGAAAACAAAACATTTTTCCAAAATACCTTTTTAAAATTTTTCTTTTAATTTTTTTAATTTGTTTAAGGAAAAATTTTTAAAAATTCAAAAATTTTCCACAAATCCTAACTTTCCCATTAAACTTTAAAAACCAAAATATACCCCCGTTTTGTATTTGTTCCAACGCAACTAAAATTAGTGGCAGTTGGTAATTTATGGAATCGCAAAATTTAAAATTGAATTTTTCCTATTTAAATACAAAGACAAAACTTGCTGGGCATCCTTAACACCAAATTTTTTTCGGAGTTAATCTCCCAAACAACCCCCTTTTTTCCCCTTTATTAGTCCCGTAAGGGGTTGATCATTTCTAACAGGATCACCCCCTTTCCCCCTGGAGAGAACCCTTTTAAAAGATATTAATTTGTAGTCATTATTCAATCAAATTTTACACTTTTGAAAATCTTTGTAAATCAAGTTGTCTTTAAGGTCTTGTTTTAGATATTTGTGAAATAATTTAAAACTTTTTTTCTTTGAATCTTTTAATTTTGTGATTATGTTAATCAAAATTCGAAAAGTTTTTAATCTATCCCTTTTAATAATTTTGGTAAGCAAAAAACCTGCAAAGATCGAAGTGAAATTGGTTTCAAGCTAATTTTAAGTACCTTTTTCTACATTTTACTTGTTTTAAATTAAATAAAGTTTTAATTGAAAAAATTTTCCCAAGTTTTTCCCCAAACAAACTTCCCCAATAAACTTTCAATAAAAAAATATAAGGAGGTTTGACCCGACCACTAAAACCCCGGGTTTTGTTTGGTTTGGGAAATTTTTTCCCTTAAATCCAAAACCTTTACCTTTTTACCTTTTACCAAAATTTTGGTTTAATTTCCTAAAAAAATTCCTTTAATTTGTGTTTTTTTTTTAAGATGATCATTTTTCCAACCAAGTAACCTTATTCCTTTAAAAAAGAAACTTTTCAAAAGTCTATTTGAGTATATATGTATTGAACATTGTTCTATTGTTTATCTTAATCATAATACCACTTTTAATAAAGGGAAAACTTGTTGAAACTTGAGTCTCTTTGTAAATTTTACGGGATGGTAATGAAGGATTAGAGTTTGAAGGAGGGCAAGGAGAATTGGTCTTGATTATCTTACATTTAGCTTATTCAAATTTATTTATTGACATTTTCCCCCGGATTTTTACAAGAGAACCTTGATATGAGGATAAAACGAGCTCCAACCATTAAATCCTTTTTTTACCCATTATACTCTTTCTTTTTTTTAAATGTTATATTATTATTTATTAAAAAATTAAATTTTGGGTTTATTTTGGAAATAATTTTTACAAGTAAATTTATAATAAAAAAAATAAAATTAAAAGTTATTTTTAGTATTATAGAAATATTTTAAATTTAGTTTTTTTTAATAATCTAATAAGAAAATTAAACAAACCCTTTAAAAAGTGATTGTAAATTATAAAAAGAGGTTAAAAGATAAGTTAAGAGCAAGAAAGGATAAAATAAAATTTTAAATTTTTATTAACTTGTTAAGATTTTTGAAAAAAAATTTATTTTAACTAAAACAAAAAACATTAATTTTTAAATTTCAACCCATTATTAACCGCTTTTTTTTTAAATTCAATTATTATTTTTAAAAAATTAAAATTTCCCTTATTTAGAAAATTAACCTTATAAAAATGGTTCTTAGGGGCCTTAAACTTATTTTTTATAAAACCTTTTTAAAATTATAAAAAATTTTTTTTAATACTTAATAAAGTTTCGTCCCCCAAAAACTAAGTGTTTGGAAGGACGGAAGGGGCTAAAAATAAAGTGGAAAAAAAAATAAAAAAACTTTAATTTTAAACTTTTCAAAAAAAAAAGAAACGAAAACCTAAAAATTATCGGTTTTCTTACATAAATGGTCCTTGTGTTGTGCTAGTTTTACAAATTTAGTCAGATTTTTTCTTTTTCTTTTTCTAATTAACTATTAATATTAATATTATTTTTAATTCAAAAATATTCAAAAGATATTAAAAGATATTCCAACAGTTTTTATTTATTTTTTTACATAATTTTTTTTTATAAATTTTAATATTTTTTGATAGAATTATTAATATGTTTTTAACGTTTTTATACGTTTTCGTTCGTTTTTTAAGTTTTCAACTATTTTTTACGTTTTCGTCCGCATTTTTTACGTTTTTGTTCGTTTTTTCGTTTTCCGCTTTTTTATGTTTTCATCCGTTTTTTACGTTTTCGTTCGTTTTACGTTTTCGGTCGGTTTTACGGTTTTTGCCTTTTTCACGTTTTCGGCCGGTTTTTTATGTTTTCGTTCATTTTTACGTATTTCTCCTTTTTTACGCCGCCGCCGTTCTTAACTTTCTCGTCCTTTTTTTACATTTTCTTTCGTTTTTTTACGTTTTTCGGGTTTTACGTTTTCAACCATTTTTTACATCTTCTTCCGTTTTCATACATTTTTTTACGTTTTCATCCGTTTTCTTAGGTTTTCGTCCATTTTATTTTTTTCGTCCGTTTTTTATGTTTTCGTCTATGTTTTACGCTTTCGTCCGTTTATTTACGTTTTCATTCATTTTTTTTACGTTTTCGTTCGTTTTTTTACGTTTTCGTTCGTTTTTTTACGTTTTCAACCGTTTTTACGCTTTCATCCGTTTTCATCCGTTTTCTTAGGTTTTTGTCCATTTTTTACGTAAACGTATAAAATGTATACGTAAAAAAAGGGACAAAAACGCAAAAAATGGGCGAAAACGTAAAAAAACAAACGACAACGCAAAAAAAAGTAGAAACCGTAAAAAAAACGTACGAAAACATAAAGAACGGCCAAAAAGATTTTAAAAAATGGAAAAACATGCGAAAACTTAAAAAAACCGACGAAAATGTAAAAAAATGGACGAAAACATAAAAAAGCGGCTGAAAACGTAAAAAAAGACAAAAACGTAAAAAAAGGCCGAATACTTAAAAAATGGGCGAAAATGTAAAAAAACAGACGAAAACGTAAAAAACAAGCGAAAACGTAAAAATAACAGATGAAACGTAAAAAACGGACGAAAACGTAAAACATAGTTGATAACGTAAAAACGGACGAAAACGTAAAAAAAAACATACGGAAAGGTAAAAAACGGTTGAAACTTAAAACCGGATGAAAACGTAATAAAATGGACGAAAACGTAAAAAGGGGGCGAAAACCTTAAAAAAACGGTTGAAGACATAAAAACGGTTGAAAACGTAAAAAACGGACTATAATGTAAAAAGGTTGAAAACGTAAAATCGAGCGAAAATGTACGAAACGTGAAAGCGGTTGAAAACATTAAAAAGCAGACAAACGCATAAAAACCGGATTTAAAACGTAAAAACAGACAAAAACGTAATAAAACGGACGAAAACGTAATAAAACGGACGAAAACGTAAAAAAAAAAAACAGACGAAAATGTAAAAATTCGGACGAAAACTAAAAGAAGCGGATGTATTTTGGACTTTTCTCTTCAAATTTTTTTATAAAAAAAAAGTTATGTAAAAAAAAAGTTAAAAAAATTGTAAAATCTTTTAATATTTTTTGAATATTTTTAAATTAAAAAAATAATACTAATATTAATAGTTAATTTTAAAAAATAAATAAATAAAAAAATTTGGGACTAAATTTTTAAAACCTAGTACAACCCAGTGACCATTTATGTAAGAGGAGGAACATATTTACTAGTTATATCATCCGCAATCGCCTGAATCTCGAGACATTCTTCAAACCAATCATAGACTTTATTGAGATAGGTGCGATCCCCCCTCCGAGAACTGTATATGAGACTTTCATCTCGTACAGCTCAAGCAAAAACACCCAAATACTGGTCGGAACATATATGTAATAAAAAGAAACTTATTGCTTTCCGATTCAATCTACTCTGAAGATATGAATCAAAAAATCCGAAAGTTCTTCTTTGTGGTGATAATACCAAAATATCAAGTTGGCTCAGTCGTCTTTATTTTGATCCTTACGGGCGGGCATCTTGAATCCTCTCTTCCCTATTTCTTTCTTTTATTCGTTTTTGTATATAATTTTTTTATTTGTTTTATTTATTATTGATAGGAATTCTCTTGTTAAGACCCTATGAATCGATTAAAACCCCAGATTCATACTAGAACCACGATGATTCAATAAAAATACTAAGTTAAGCCCAAAGATTCCCTGAGTAAGAACCCGCGGATCATCCCTTATTCCACTAATAGATAATAACCAAAAATCCGAAGAAAGAGTTGTCTTTGAGTCAAAATGAGCATACATTTGAAAAGAAAATAGAAAATGAAGAAAATATGGATACTCTAGTCATTTAATGTTGATCAGGGACCAAACATGCAGCAAAAGCTTAAAAATGAGGACCGTCATTGCACTTTCTAAACCTTAGGGACTCAACCTGCAATTTAGCCAAACCATAGGGACCAAAAATGCAATTTACTCATTTATTTATCTCTAATGCGGATAATTGTAAACATAGTAAGTTTTACAATTTTTCTGACAGAGTATCTAACTGTTGTAGTGTAGTATATGTAAGAAACGGAGGATCGATCGTCTCTGCCGAATAGTGATGTAGGCTCAAGTTTATAACGATTTAAATCTAAAGGTAAAGGGATGACTATTTTTGTATTTTTATATTTTTCTAAAAACAAGGTAAAGTCTCAGATTTGAAGAGTTTTGTATTTAAAGCTAATAATTAAAATAAATAACAAAGTATGCAGAAAAGTATGGTAGGTAAAATCGTATTTACTTAGAATCTCACTACTCCCTAGTTATTTCTTATCGATTAATCGAATTGTCACTTTCTTATTTTGATTAGAGCTTTGTATTCCTTAATATCAATCGTTAAGGGTTGTCAATCTCTAACACTATGAATTTTTGTTCTCGTTTAGGCTATCTCAATGTCAACGAACGCAAATCATGCATTAAATACAACGAACAACACACTATCTATATATTATGGGGCGTTTAGTCGGACGTTCAAGCAAATATCCTAGGATCTAGCCAGCTTTCATACTCCCAAAGCGAATAACAACTAATCAAAACAAGAGACGACAATCAATAATAAATAACGGGTTTCATTCAAATCTAATTAAACACTAATAAATGTAGCATAGCATGTTAAATCAAAGAGAAGACAAACAAATAATCACACAACACATAGACATAATTGTAATGATTAAAGATTGAATAACTTATTTTTTAAAAAACATGAAAGTTATGGGGGCTAAAAACCCTTACAAAAGCTGTAAAATTCGGCACCAAAGTGCTCTCTCTAGGTTCTACAAGTTGCACCCTTTTTACAATGAAAACATACAAAATATATAAGAATGCAATTGTGTGCGGCCACTTGTAAGTCATAATACGTCAACTTGTCATCATTAGGGTTTCGAATTGTAGCCGCTTTATTGTGACGCGCCGCTTTATGGGATGTGACACCGTCGCTCTTTAGTTTCTTGGTCATGGCGACGTCACCAAGACCGTCGCCATCGCTGATCGTCCGCTTGAAAATTTTACAACGTGATTATCTTCGTTAATCTTCAAGTGACGCCACCTTGTGTTTGTGATGTCGTCCAAATATTTTACTTGACTCTGCTGCTTTCTTGTCCAATTGAACCAAAAGCGTTTCATTTTCAAGCATTCGCTTCGAAAGTACCTAAAACTTAAATAGAGACGATTTAAGATAGTAAATAATCAATATGCACGGGTTTAGAGGTTAAATGACCTCTAAAAACGTGTAAAGTTACACCTCATCAATCTCTAAAATGACTAAATGGAATATAATTTGTGTGTGCAAAATCATTAAATAAAACTACAAAAGATACGTAGGAATAATATCTAATTTGTTCTTTGAATCCCATTTACAACCTTTTTAATGTAAGATACTTCGCCCATAAAAATATCAATTTGACTTTTCTAAATATCATTGTTTGATTATACAATGCCGTTTATGTGTAATCATATTTTAAAATTAAGGTGGTACGTAACTATGTATTTGTGTAGTAACCACATACGCACACACGAGTAGCAGACCCGTAGATGGCTCCATACACATGTTCTTTTCATATTGGGAAACACAAGACAGCACAAAACATGCCACCACAGCACCACTATTTCAATCAATTGGCTATATTTAATTGGACAAAATAATAATGTAGATTTTTTGACAAAATTATAAGTTTCAAAATGCATCAATACACAAATTTGATATATTAACCTGTACTTTTCTTCTTTTCTTTTTAAAAATTGTGCATAGTCTTAAAAAGTGAAGATACTTAGACGGTGTAGTGATAACTAACATTATCATCGCCAATTTCACGTCATATCACATTTTCACTACACCACAACAAAGTGTAATATGATCACCAACATTACTACCCAAACATATTCACTTGTACACAAATGTACCTCACAAGTCACAAAGACGAAAATCACAACTCACGCACCAACAACCAACTTTTTAAGTCGGTCGGTCTATCGATCGAATTTTCCCATTCAATTATCAACGACGCTGCCTTATGGAGATAAGCTGTTTAAAGAGGGCGCGTTTTAGGAGGTCACCAATACGTGAATGAACCTCTTATTACATCTAAGTCTTTAAATACGTGACATGTATCACATGATACAATTGTTTATAGCAGAAAATGTTGTGTTTTCGTTAATATTTAGCTAGGTATGTACAAATGATTCCTATCATAGATGGTAATATTAACCACTTTATTACTATGAGATTTATTCGTCTTTTTCAGATCAGACGTGCAGATCCGCAAGACAAGAACGAGATTTATATATATGCAATAGTTTTAGTGATAAAAGAAAGTTTATGGGTTATAAACGAAAAATAATAAAAGTTTGAGGATTTGGTGATTAAACATAATATTTTAAACTCGGTCCCTTGGGGTGGTTCAACCGTTGACCTGTTCGTCAAAAATGGGTCAACCCGACGGATTGGGTCAAATTAAACCGATCAACTTGTTCTGTTTGAAGTTGTCCGGTCAACCCGGTTTTCGATATATATTAATAGTTTCGCTTTTGAAACATGAATTACTCATAATTAATTATTTCAACATTTCTTTTTAATTTTTTCCACATTTTACTTTCTTGACTTTTCACTTTTCACTTTAACCATTTTTATTTTATAGATAGGACTAAGGATCAAATGAGAAGATTCTTAAAATAAGAAGGATGAGAATAACTATAACTACATATTGTAGATGATCATTTGAATTAGATGCATCCTTAATCTTGTAGATGCATTATAATATATTAGAAGGGTACCGCGCCAATGCGGCGGCGGCACCACCACTATTTTGTAGTGAACAAATATTTTGAGGTGGTGATGCGATGAGATGGTGGTGACAAGTGGCGATAAGTATAGTTATATGTGTTTGCTACCCGCTTAATGATCTGCTTCACAACACTTGAATGATATGTGTTAGTTGTAGTTGTTTGTTTGAGTTACCCGTAACTTTCACGCCGACATCATTATTCCCGCATATAAAATACCTCGCAATCTCTTACGCGTCAAACACTCTCCCAAAAGTATATGATTTTGATTTAATCAAGATTATATTGATTGGAATAAATGAAATAAAGGTTAAAGTTGTAAAAATTGAATTAAAATAAAATAAACCCACTAAAAATATAAAACTAAAACTCATAAAAATATATTAAAATGGATGTTGAATTAAAGAAAGATAAAATTTTAGAAAATATGGTGAAATTAGATTATAATATAAATAAGTAGATAAAAGATATTTTAATTAAAATAAAGATTAATTTTAATGGTAAGACACACGTCATTTTATAACGGAGCCCTTATCTTAATTTTTTGCCACAGGAGCAGAACTGAAATATAAGGTCGACATGTTATCTCACGATTGAGTCTCCTTATCTTAATTTTATACGATTATAATATATCTTTCCATAATAAACAAAGTTAAAAAGTCTGATTTTAAGCCTTCTAATTTAGTAGGCCTAAACGCATTATAAAGTAGATAGATTTTATAACTAAAATTAGATGCATATACATATATTAAATGCGCTTTCTCAAGTTAGGCTAATCCCATGATTTTTCATCCTCTCATGTTAAATTTTGTTTAAGACCACTTTGCATCATTTTCGGTTCAAAATAACTTTCGAAACTAATTATAACGCATCTAATGAATAAAGACGATCTAATTCAAGTCGACGATCTCAAATATGATGTTATAGTTATTTCTCATTCTTCTCATTTTATTTCTCATTCTTCTCATTTTAAGTTTTCTTCTCATTTCGTTAATCAAATTGATACGTTTTCATAGTTAATGCTATTAAATAGTTGGTTTGAATATCTATCAATTTTGTTGTTAGGTCAATACTTCTATTTATTTTAGACAAAATAGTTATATTAGATCATGAATACCCCCGACTCGATTGTCTTTCGACATCGCCCGACAACTCTTCTAAATTTGGGGCACCAACCTGAGCCGAAGACGGCCAAGATTCGGACCCCGAACTCTTATTTTATAAAGTCTTTCCAGGTGTCTTATAGGTTTGCTTAAGTGAAGACTATATAAGAAGAATGTCGCTGATGATGACTTGAACTTGGTATATTGATTCAAGATAATCGCTCCAACCATTGGATTAATACTCAAAATAGTTACATGTAAGCATGTAACCACGCAGATCTGTTGGTGACTTGGTTCCCATTTCAAATATCATTTAAATCAACTAATCGTATTCAGCACGTGCTTTTATTCAGTAAATTGAATTAGTAGGACCATTAGAGGGTGGGTGTGGTGATGGAGCATAACTTTCATCATCACACGCCGTCGCCACATCAAGATAACAAACCTCAACAACTAACCACAACAAACCTCTCATCTCTTTATAACAAACCTCAAACTCTTCATTCGTATCCACCACTACCACTTTATTTTTTATTCAATTTTTCAAATAAACTAAATTCATTTCATTAAAAGTACAATACATAACATAATAATAATAAAAAAAAACACATACTAATAAAAACGATAAAAAAAAAAAAAAAAACAACAACACGAGTAAAAAAAATACAACACATAATAATAATAAGAAACCTAATCATCTCTTTCGTGATATTTCTTGACTAGTCGTTCCTCGCCTCTTTCGGATGATCTCGCTTATCGGACAGGATTCAAATCAGATCTATCATCGAAACCCATCTCGATCTTCTCTTGATAGCTTTTTTCTTCCGCCTACCGCCTCGTAACAAGCCCTTCGAGACTCGGCTTTTGAGCATATATTTCGGATATATGTCCCGAAAGTACTCAATCGACTCACCGAGCTCGCAGCACTCGACGCTGAAGTCGACTTTTGTTTCTTTTGCGGCTCGCTTGTCGCCATCTCTTTCGTGACGAGCTCGTCTCGTCTAGGCCGAATATATCCCCGAGACATGTAATGTCAATGGGATCTTCGGCATCCCACTCAGGTAATTTTCAAAATCTCCCAACATTTTTCATACACGAACTCCTTCCCACCATAACGTTGCGCAAAGCTAACTTTCGCATTCTCGACATGATCGTGGTCATTTTCACCACTTGACTGCGCAGATGTTTGTAAATAGCGTTGAATTTTGGCAATCACCGTTAATCCTCGACCATTTACCGTTATCATATTTTTGCCACCGGTCATTCACTGGTCTGAGCATTGAAAATGTCGAGAATGTCGTTCCAAAAGAAATCTTCGGAACGGTCATTTCCCATATCTCGATCTTGGGAAATTTCTATCCAACATTGCGCAAGTAACCTTTCTTCGACTTGCTCAACTTCCTCATGTATGCTTGGCTATGACTTTCACATCTTAAATCGTTATCGGTGTCCAAATCCATGCTTGTTTTTTTGCCTTCGTCTTTTCCCCACCTTTGGCGGTTCACGTGGTTTTGGAACTTTGAATTGTGAACCTGACGGTTGTGATTCCATTTGGGAAGCTGTGGAGGTTGTGACGGGTTAAAAATTATAGAGGTTGTGACGAGTTAAAAACCGTGGTGATTGAAATCGGTTGGGGTAAGTTGCGAATCCTTGTTGAAAGCATATTGTTGGTTAAGAAAAATTTCTTGAGACCGGTTGGAATTTTGCGAGGAGGGTAGAAGGGTTTCAAGAACCCCGATTGTGGTGGGTTTGAGTTAAGTAAGTTTGTGAAATACTCCGTTATTGGGTTTTGAGACATCGTGAGATTTTTTTGAATAAAGATATAGAGTTGAGGAAGATGGAAGAGATGAAGATGATAAAAATAGTGGATATGATATGTTATTAATAGGGTGGTGAGTTTTTTTTTTTTTTTTTTTTTTTTTAAGTAGTATCCGTTATTAAACGGATATATTTTGAAATATATCCATTGCTTTGTCAGACACTCTCTTCGTCATCACCACGGCGAAGGCCCCCGGTGTGGCGGCGGCCCACGGCGAAGTGCCCCATAGGCTCACGGCGAGCCACGATATCCCCATACCCTCCGCTCTTATAACCACAAAATAAAAATATAAAAGGTTAACTTTATAACTTACATTTACACAGCTTTTACGATCTAATTTTTGTTATATAACTGGTAATTAGTGCAAGAACATGACACATTGTAACTTAAACATTGATTAGCCGGTCACATATGCCAAATGGCGTTATATGAGCGTTTACATGGCCTGAGTACATAACAAATTATAAAAAAAAAAAAAAATCTTAAGTAAAGGTTAGAGTGAAACATCAATTTCATTTTTGTCATTCTTACGGTCAATCTTATGTGTATTTGAATATGAGTGATAAAATAATCCTTGCTAGGGAAAGTGACACTCAAATACTATCTCGGATTAAGCTACACAATCTTGTTGAAGTAAAAAATGAGACGTTGCATTTTATGTGTTAATAGAGTGCAGTAAGCATCGTAGATTGTCTCATTCATCGTGTCGGTTTCTCACAATAATATCCCAAAACATTTATCTTGTCTCATATTATTGATTACTACCGATTTTCCCGGAGTAGTTTTAAACTATGTTTGTGAGCATACAAGGCGACATACTTGGCTTGAAAGATGTTTTACTTCACTCTAGTGATGATGTCCTATATTAGCGTTGGTTTTCTATCTCAATCTTTTGTTTTACGGGTTGTTTCTTTAAGTTTTGTTGTAAAATCTTATTTCGGCTTTGGCCAACAAGCTCCTATTATCTTTAATGTCTCATATAACAAATGACCAATGACCGCATATATATCATTTATATGCTACACGCCATTGCCCATCTTAACCATCGACCCTCAAACAATTAAAGCAATCAAATCTTCCAATAAGTAAAGTTCAACTGAGCCTATTATCATTACATATGACAATGTTCTCAAATCTCAATTGACAATTTGATTCAAAAAAGAATTTAAGGTTTAGATAGAGTTTATATCTTTGGCATATCATTGAGCATCTTATAAATACTAGCAAATGTTTTCATAGTATTTTATATGTCAATATCTGTAATTGTACAGAAGACGTCCACAGCTAAAATTTATACCTAAACACATGTCTAACTTAAAGATAATACATGTATCAATATAAAAAATAGGAGTTTTTAGTAATAAATTATGCGTATAATTTCTTAAATAGTATAGTGTAAGTGAATAACATGCAATCATGGACGTACATACTTAAGTCGAAGGTGTGCACATACATACCTTAAGCATCGAGATTGTCTCATTCATCGTGTCGGTTTCTCACAATAATATTCCAAAACATTTATCTTATCTCATATTATTGATTACTACCGATTTTCTGGAGTAGTTTTAAACTATGTTTGTGGGCTTACAAGGCGACATACTTGGCTTGAAAGATGTTTCACTTCACTCTAGTGATGACGTCCTATATTAGTGTTGGTTTTTCATCAATCTTTTGTTTTCTAGTTTATTTTCTTAAGTTTTTGTTGTAGAATCTTATTTATGCTTTGGCCAACAAGGTCTTATTATCTTTAATGCCTCATACATCGCGATTCGCACATGTATATCATTTATATGCTACACGTCATTGCCCATCATAACTATCGACCCTCAAACAATTAAAGCAATCAAATCTTCCAATAAGTAAAGTTCAATGGAGCCTATTATCATTACATACGACAATGTTCTCAAATCTCAATTGACAATTTGATTCAAAAAAGAATCTAAGGTTTAGATAGAGTTTATATCTTCGGCATATCAGTAAGCATCTTATAAATACTAGCAAATGTTTTCATCGTAGTTTATATGTCAATATTTGTATTTGTACAGAAGACATCCACAGCTAAAATATATACCTAAAAACATGTCTAACTAAAAGATAATATCAAGATTAAAAGTCGGAATTTTTAGTAATAAATTTTCCATATAATTTCTTAAATAGTATAGTGTGAGTGAATAACATGCAATCACGGACGTACATACTTAACTTAGAAGGTGTGCACATACATAGCTTAAGTAGCGAGATTGTCTCATTCATCATGATCGGTTTCTATAATAATATTCCAAAACAATTATCTTGTCTCATATTATTGATTACTACCGATTTTTTTGGAGTAGTTTTAAACTATGTTTGTGGGCATACAAGGCGACATAGTTGGCTTGAAAGATGTTTCACTTCACTCTAGTGATGATGTCATATATTAAAGTTTGGTTTTCCATATCATTTTTTCCTAGGTTGTTTTCTTAATTTTTTGTTGTAGAATCTTATTTATGCTTTGGCCAACAAGGTCCTATTATCTTTAATGCCTCATACCTCATCGACTGTACATATATATCATTTATATGCTACACGTCATTGCCCATCATAACCATCGACCCTCAAACGATAAAAGCAATCATATCTTGCTATAAGTAAAGTTCATTTCAGCTTATTATCATTACATATGACAATGTTCTCAAATCTCAATTGACAATTTGATTCAAAGGATAATGTAAGGTTTAGATAGAGTTTATATCTTCGGCATATCAGTGAGCATCTTATGAATAATAGCAAATGTTTTCATAGTAGTTTATATGTCAATATCTGCAATTGTACATAAGACATTCACATCTAAAATATACACCTAAACACATGTCTAACTAAAAGATATTACATGTATCAAGATCAAAAATAGGAATTGCTAGTAAGAAAATTTGCATATAATTTCTTAAATAGTACAGTTTAAGTGAATAACATGGGATTAGAGACGGACATACTTAACTTAGAAGGTCCTCACATGCATATTTTAAGAACGTCATTACTACTGTACCAAATGATATTTTTATATATTTCAAAGTTCAATAATAAATTGTATATTTTTCTGATTTTATTAAAAAGTAATTAACATGTGACAAATTAGCTTGTTGTAGTTCTTTCAACTTGTAGTAAATGTCGTTCACAACCATATTTCTATTAGTCCTTTTAAGTTTTAACTATCGATGAAATTTTCCAATTCTTTATTTAAAAAATACTATGTTTAGAAAAATGAAAAGTTTTATTATTTGAGAAAAGTTCAATTGATTATTTTTATTTGGTGTTTATTAAGAAATAAATCCTTATCATCCATCTAATTTGATCTAATAATAGGATTAAACTAAGATTTAATATTTAAATTTAAGTTCATGTTTTTTTTTTTGTCTTTTTGTCTTTTTATTTATTCACTTCGTTTGTCTTTTTTTTAATTCATTTTAATTTTTTTTAATTAGAGTTTTTTCCATTCACGTTTTTTTCAATTCACATTTTTTAATTCACGTTTTTCTTTGTTTTCACACGTTTCATTCTGCTTTTATACGTTTTCATCCGTTTTCGTCCGTTTCATACGTTTTCGTCCGCCCTGCCGTTTCATACGTTTTCATTTTTTGTTTTCATACATTTTCGTCTGCTTTCACACGTTTTCGTTCGTTTCACGCTTTATTTTGTTTTCGTCCATTTTCATACTTTTCGTTCGTTTTGCACGCGTGTTTTACGCTTTCATACGTTTTCATCCATTTTCATACGCCGTCGTTTTCTTACGTTTTGTTCTTTTCATATGTTTCGTCCGTTTTCAACCGTTTTATTTCATTTTCGTCCATTTTCATACGTTTTCGTCCGTTTTCACGTGTTTTACGCTTTCATACATTTTGTTCGTTTTCATATGTATCCGTCCGTTTCTTATGTTTCGTCCATTTCATACGCCGTCCATTTCACACGTTTCGAATATCGCAAGTGATATTGAGAATATCACTGTGATTTTATGAATATCACTTGTGATATTTTGAATATCACTTGTGATTTTTAAATATCACTTGTGATATTCGAATATCACTTGTGATTTTCTTACGGTTTCGTCGGTTTTCATACGATTTGTCCGTTTTACGTTTTCATCCGTTTTTCACGTTTTTCATTTTCAAACATTTTTAATATCATAAGTGATATTCATTGATATTCGAATATCACGTGTGATTTTACGAATATCATGTGATTTTGATATCACTGCGACGAATATCACTGTAATTTCGAATATCTATCACTTGTGATTTTCTAAATATCACTTGTGATATTCGAATGTCACTTGTGATTTTCATGTTAAATTAAAGATCACTGCGATTTTCATGTTAAAATCACTTATGATATTGAAAATCACTGTGATATTTGAATATTTGTAATATTATGAATATCATAGAATATCACTCGTGATATTATGAATAAGACATAATATCACTTGTGATATTCAGAAACACATGAAAACGTTTGAAAACGGTCGAAAACATTTAAAAACGGATGAAAAGTATGAAAGCGGACAAAAACGTAAGAAAACGAATGAATATGTATGAAAACGGACGAAAACATATGAAAGCGTAAAAACACTTATGAAAACGGACAAAAGCGTATGAAAAATGGTCGAAAAAAAAGAAACGGATTTAAAACGTATGAAATGGGCGGCGTAAGAAAACGAGAAACAGATTTAAAACATATGAAGTGTAAATACACGTCGAAAACGGACGAAGATATGAAACGAACGAAAACGTAAGAAATGGACGAATACGTATGTAAACGGGACTAAAACAAGCGAAACGTAATAAAACGACGACGGCGTAAAAATGATGAAACGATACGTAACGAAAACGTATAAAAACATCTGAAACGTATGAAAGCGAAAAAACGTGAAAAAATGGACGAATAAATGAAAACTAATTAAAAAAAAAGAAAATGTAAATAAATAAAAAAGATAAAAAGACAAAGAAAAAGAAGAAAAAATATATATATTTAAGTTTATATATTAAATCTTAAATTAACTTTTATTATTAAATCAAACTAAATGAATTATGAAAATTTGTCTTTTGATAAGTATCAAAATAATGGTATAAAAAAATAAAACAACTCTTATACTAGTATGTAAGATTATTTTGGTAATAACTAATATCCACATATTTTATTGACTTGGTAAGACAGGTAAGCAAGAAACTAACGGCTAATATTTGACGGGAAAAAATCTAGCCGGCCTCATGAAGCAACTCAAGCAAGTCGGCTTCGTTTAAATATCATCACACACGTGGCAACTGAGTACAAGCGGGTATCGAGCCACACCATGTGACTTTAGTAAAAGCGCTTCCCAAAAATCTCGTTAGCTTTGAAACTAGTGATAGATATTTCTAACTTCCCCAATTAAATATTATACTTTCACTTTCGGTCCTTTTATGTGATAAGATGCACATGAAAGGGTTTTTGTCTAAGTTTTCTCTTTTGTAAAAATACTTTTGCGTGGCATACATATGGCATGCATACTTAAGTTAAGGGAAAATAATCCATGTTTCAAAGTTCAAACAGCATGAATGTTTTCTCTGATGCTAGATGTAAATTAAAGATTAGTTATTTATATTAGAGATGTTATTAGAGAACATTATATGACCAATTTTACAATGCAGCTGTAGATAACTTCATGTTCTTTGAAGCACGAATGTTATCTCCTTAAGTTAATGTTAAAGAAAAATACATACCAAACTTTTAGGGTAGTTATTAGGGTTTTAAATGAACTGAATGTGTAGTGAATTGTTCATCATTTGTGCAGTAAAATTTGTTGGTGATTATAGGTTTAAAACGTATTTAACATATATAAATACAATCAAAGTAGTAGAAGCAATAATGGATCTTTATGATTTGTATGATTGATCATTAGAAACAACAAAAGTGTAGAAGCGTGTATTTTTGTTGATCATTACAACACTAGTGAACACGGATAGTTATCATAAGAAAATGTTGTAACCTCAATCGTACATAACACGATCAAAACGTCCTCAAAGCATAAACTTCCTTCTAAGAAGTTGTAGCCATGTCTTGAGAATTTGCGGTTTAAAATTCATTAAACGGATAACTAACGAATCGAGCCGTTTTATCACAAGTATGTCAAGTTGTCAGAATTTAGTGTTGTATTCATTAATCAAGAATGAACACAACTATTGTGGGGTGAAACTCTAAGAATTAAAAGTAAATTGCCTCTTAGGTTGATCCACACTACACGTCCACCAACATCTTTGGAATGCTAGTCATCACCGTCTATGTAACGAACACCTTAATCTCCTTGGAACAAGCAAGAGATCAAAACAAAATCGAAAACCCTTTTATAAGTGGATACGTCCCAAGGGCATTTTAGTCATTTACCACTAGTTTGTTAACTTAACACATATACCCCCTATGGATAATTCTCCTTACATCTCAAGTTCCAACTAGTTATCTTTAATTGCATCACAAGTCCCATTTAATATAAATGTTAACTCCGTTAGGCAAGACTTTAATATTTAATCAATTAAAGTAATAGATATATCCGCTAATGTTTTATATAAAATCGGGATGTTACATGTGTGATGCTAAGTATATTGTTAAGTTTAATGATAAACAAAGAACCATTTTATGCAAATCATGAAGTTGTGTTGATTGCTCCTAGAGTTAGGAATGTTTATGTTCTTGATATGTCATCCTCATCTAAGAGTGAAGCATGTTTTATTGTTAAAGCCTCTGAATGTATCAACTGGCTTTGGCATAAGAGACTCTCACACTTAAAATTCAAAAACATAAATCATTTAGCTAACAAAACATGGTCCTTGGACTTCCTCACTTGTCTACTCAAAAGACAAACCATGCTGCGTGTGAAAAGGAAAAGCGATGCATGATTTCTTACGTGTTTTAATATTTATAAACTCGTCTACCTAAGGTCTACCTAATGCACTAACGGACAATGTACTCGGTCGTGTGTAGTGTAGTAATCGGTAAAGCCGAGGTCGTCCCAAGAGCTATGAGTACGGATCTAATCTAAGTTCTAATGTCACTGATTTTAAAGGGGGTTTTGAGCTGATTAATAATAAACGAAATGAAATGAAAGCAAATAAAAGTTGTGAACAATCAATAGAGAGAAATGTGCTATCCTAATTACTAATCTTGTTATGCCATAATTAAGTTTTCCTATTTATGTTTTCTATCGCTCCATGTGGGGGTAAATGTCACTAGACTCCTCGCGTAAATTGCCTAGCCTATGTTCCATAGGTTCCTATTCTGTAACTATACGATTACAAGAGTTCAGAGGTTAACGATGTAGAGTCATTAAGTACCGCCTACAATTAAAGTAATAGAACTTAGACCCGACCTCTCGTAACTTAGTCATATGGTCAATTCTTACCACTACTCATAATCTATTCGTCTAGGGTCCTTTGGTCAAGTCTCCTAGATTCCTAGATACTACCAAACATTAATACTACCAAAACAAAGGTGTCCACGAATAAGCAAAGAAAATATGCACATAAAGAGATACGAAAACGAGAAAACTAAATTGTAAAACCCTAAAATCTCAAACATGTTAAAAGACTGTTTTGCCCTCAAGTTAATAATCATGAAATTCGTAAAATAAAGTCGAGCTCGTTAAATATGTTAACGCTAAACGTACAAATGAATTATGTAATACAATATCATCTAACTTACACTTACATTTACAATATGAATATTTCACAATTTAAGTTATTTGGACTAGTATATGTACAAGTTTTTAACACATTTAATTGAATATAGCTTAAGTAAATATTGTAAATATGGAAAATATTGAATTTGGTCTCACTCCCCATTTTGGTCGGCCCTATTTACACGACACAATCAAATCCCCTTTATTCTCTTTTACTAATCCCATTTAATTCCTATTTAGTCTCATAAATACTACCATTTACTTATTCAAAACAAAACCTAAAAACCCTAATCTCCTCCACCATAAAAGTGACGGCATAGCACATAATTCTACCATTTTCATTCGACACAAAGAAATTCAAGAGAGCTAGGAAGTACTCCAAGGAGGTTTGTGTTCGTGGGTGGTTCGAGAAGGGAGCATAGTCGTGAGTCTTGGTGGCTGTCGTGGGTACTCCAAGCCAACAAGAAGCCTCGGTCGTGGGTTTAGTAGCGAGGTATAGGCTGGCCGTGGGCTTTGTCACTTGTCGAGGGTCTTGCTTGTGTGCTGTCGTGGGGTTTCAAGGCCATCAGGAGGCTTACTCGTGGTTTTGGGCGGCCTGGTCGCGAGTCTCCTCTCCTCGCTTCTTGGTTCTCCATTCATCTTCGCTACTAGGGTAACTTTTCACCTCATCTCTATTCTTGTTTCTTTGTATGTGTCGTGGGATAACTATATTTGAATATCATGTACGCCTAATATATCGTCACATAAAATGATAAGAAACAAATGCATAAAATGATAAGCTTTTTGGCCTCGTAAAATCATAAATCTATATGGTAGGTTGACGAATGGAAAATGGACATGAAACTCTTTTTTGACCTCCTATTGAAAGATATACTCGTTTAATTTTTTTCCCTCCTTACTGTTCCTTTGATTCTGTTGTCATGAGGTCTTGCTCTCCACATGAATGCATGCTTTTCAAAAATTTAACTTACATAAAAGATATGACAACTATGTCACACAATATAATATTTGGTCACATGAAACTCACGTTAATGTTGCATGATATCACAAATGAGAAGGCCTTGTTTTCGTCCCATGCACATGTTGTCTTAATGATGTTTTGACCTCTTTACACGACACATACATGGTTGAATTATTTCTGTATCAAACTAAAAGATAAGGGCATGGGCACACAAAGTGAATCTTATATAAATGATTACATTCATCACATAAAATCTTAATCAGAACGTATATGTCGACCCAATTGCATGTTTTTCATATCATATTAAAATGGATAATAAAACATATGTATAGTACGACTCAAGTGTTGCGACGTTAACAATCTTTGAAACGGGTCTTGAATTGTTTTGGTGGCGTCGAATGATTTTGAAATGGGTTGAAGCAAGTCTCGCCTAAATGGGTTTTCATCACGGTAATATAATCTTGTAATAAACGATTCTAAATATGTTAAACGTATAATGTTAATCATAATATAAAACTAGGATTTTATACATATGCGATTTAATAAAGTTAAAGGAGTGGTTTTGTAAAATTATGAAACTTAAAGGTCTCGACTTGTTAAAATGATAACTAAAGGTAGTAAAATGAGTAACCTTGCTATATTTACCCTTTTGACCTCTACTTTGTAATATTTACACTTTAGACCCTAAACTTGTATAACTTGGCATAAATGATCCTTAAGGTATAATAACACTCACTTTGCATCACTTAACCTAATATGACATTAAATGCTTCATAAAGGGCTGTTACTAATTATGGAAACCCGCCTAAAATAGAAAGTTACCTAAAATAGAAAGTTACTTAAGATGGAAAGATTACTTAAAGTGGAAACCCGCTAAAAATGGAAAGCCGCCTAAAATGAGTGTCTGATTCTTATGGAACGTTACCTAATTCACATAGGTTTCGGGCGTGACGGGTTGATCTCATTTCTTGGTTTTGCTTTCATTGTTGATCCGCTTCAATAAGGCATGGATATTCTATCCCTTTCGAAGGGGTTTCTCATGACTTTCTCGATCTTTTGACTTTGTTTCGCTTTATGATATTTCTTTACTATTGACCTCCGATATTGAACCTCTCACATCGGACCTCTGCTTCGAACCTTTGATATCGAACCTTTAATATTGGACCATTGCTATGAACCTCGAATTGCGAACTAATGATATTGAACTTTGATTATGATTGACTCACATATCAGATAATCGTGGACTTTCGCCTTGACCATCGGCTTGAGACCCGAGCTATCACTAGGTACGGGGTTCCATGTCCGTGTCATTGATGCACCAATGGTATGACTTAGTGTGACGAGTGATGTTACACACCGCCCCTTTCATATCTCGATTATGAGCTCGAAATATATTGTATGGCCACTATCTCGTCTGCAGGGCGTATGGATGCATCCTAGATTTTTTCTCATATCTCGATATGTTATGATTTGTCTGTGAATGATGTCGTGCAATACGCTGCTCACAACTGGAGCCGATCACCCATGTCTGTTATATCCGTTATGGTTACCACCGGATACCATCGCTACTATGATTGTTATGATATGATATGATTTGTTCTGCTGGCTCGTGTGGATTATCGACTTCCTTTTACCCTACCCCGCTCCTTTGATATACCGATTTATCGACTAACTTCCTTACTTTGTTCTCGCCCGCTTTATTATTATTGTATCGTTATATCTGCTCACTAGGCTTTTAAGCTCGTTGCATTTCTTTTCTGCGGCGGTACATAAGCTAGGAGTGGGATTGTCTGGGGTCGAGAGATGAGTCGATTTAGAGACCATACCTAGTCATCTTAGACTTCATTTGATTTTGTTATTATATTTTCATTCGTAGTTTTCCTTTGGTATCTATGTATTGATAAGTCCTGCTGACTTAAATTTTTATTTATTTAATTAAGACTTCAACGTGTGATTTATGTTCATTATGTATGTTCGATATGACACCATACCGTGATACTTCTAACCTTATCGGGTTGGGGTGTTACAATTATGGTATCGAGCCCGTGTTTACGACTTGTAGTCGGGACCGTGACATATGGACCCTAGGATTTCGCCTGTAGAGCTTAGGGTTTGACCGTGAGTACTGGGTAGGCATTAGGCTTCGCCCTGCTCGATCTTTTCCGATTCTTTCGATTTTCGCTCGATTCGACTTTGATATTCGTTTGTCTTCACCGATTTGGCCTTCTTCTTTCGCATTGAACTTTGTCTTCGCACGCCCTCGTATTGATCGCTAGATGGAGACTACTCATGGAGTCGAAGGTGATGATACCGACCTCGCTGGTCGCAATGATTTCGAGCCGGAGAGGATCGTGAAGGTAGTCGCACCCGATCGCAATGTCTTTGGGGACATCTGTTGTCTTCGGAGGAAGCCGGACGAATCAACCAGGCGCAGCACGGAGACAATATTCAATCGTGGACACTTGGAAGAAGTATGAGCGAAAAAGTATGACCGCATACTTTAGTTACGCGGTGAAACTACTACCAAGATTCGGGCATATTGTGGTCAACATCCAACCGCTGGGATGCCGAGGAGATTAACTGCTTGGGCACGTTTGGATGACGGAGTTCTAGGCTTGATTCTTCTGTTACTACGACCTCACTTTGTGTTTGAAATCCCTTGAATAAATTTTGTTCTCATTGAATGATTTTCCGTTCTGTATAAATTCTGTGTATGATTGGATGATTGTTTTGTTTTGGAAGATTTGACGAACTGTGGAAGACGTGATGCTATTGCCGACGTGTTTCAGTTCGATGATACTTGCTAAGTTCCGTTACGTTCTTGATATGTTCTGCTACTCTGATTTCGAATCCGTTAGTGATGATTGTTTCGGACCAACCCTAAGATGTAGAATGGACCGTTAGGTGGTTGATAGGATTGATTTTCACGACTCGAGATAAAGTATGGTCATCATGAAGGTATACTCATATGATGCCGGTATTATGACGCCGCCAACGCGATAATACTTAGATCATATGACGCACCCTCATTGCGACCATAGGATGTCTCGAGGAGCCGCTTCAAGCTTGAAGTTTGCACCGATTTAGTTTGACTACGTGTAGCAAGACCTTGGGATCATTCTTCTTATACGCTTAATCTACCTTCATCTTCATGCGGATTTATCGTTGAATTCTCAAGACATGTTCATCTCTCAAAAGTTTTACCGCTTGATCTCTGTTACCCTCGCCTCGTTTGTAACTGGTATGTCTTCGTTTGTTCTTCATTTCATTTCAATTTTCGAGGACGAAAATTTTTCTTTGTAGGGAAGAGTTGTAAAACCCTAAAATCTCAAACATGTTAAAAGACCTGCTTTTGCCCTCAAGTTAATAATCATGAAATTGTGAAATAAAGTCGAGCTCGTTAAATATGTTAACGCTAAACGCATAAATGAATTATGTAATACAATATCATCTAACTTACACTTACATTTACAATATGAATATTTCACAATTTAAGTTATTTGGACTAGTATATGTACAAGTTTTTAACACATTTAATTGAATATAGCTTAAATATGGAAAATATTGAATTTGGTCTCACTCCCCATTTTGGTCGGCCCTATTTACACGACACAATCAAATCCCCTTTATTCTCTTTTACTAATCCTATTTAATTCCTATTTAGTCTCATAAATACTACCATTTACTTATTCAAAACAAAACCTAAAAACCCTAATCTCCTCCACCATAAAAGTGACGGCATAGCACATAATTCTACCATTTTCATTCGACACAAAGAAATTCAAGAGAGCTAGGAAGTACTCCAAGGAGGTTTGTGTTCGTGGGTGGTTTGAGAAGGGAGCATAGTCGTGAGTCTTGGTGGTCACATGGGTACCCAAGCCAACAAGAAGCCTCGGTCGAGGTTTAGTAGCGAGGTATAGGTGGCCGTGGGCTTTGTCACTTGTCGAGGGTCTTGCTTGTGTGCTGTCGTGGGGTTTCAAGGCCATCAGGAGGCTTACTCGTGGGTTTTGGGTGGCCTGGTCGTGAGTCTCCTCTCCCTTGGCTTCTTGGTTCTCCATTCATCTTCGCTACTAGGGTAACTTTTTCACCTCGTCTCTATTCTTGTTTCTTTGTATGTGTCGTGGGATAACTATATTTGAATATCATGTGTACGTCTAACATATCGTCACATAAAATGATAAGAAACAAATGCATAAAATGATAAGCTTTTTGGCCTCGTAAAATCATAAATCTATATGGTAGGTTGACGAATGGAATATGGACATGAAACTCTTTTTTGACCTCCTATTGAAAGATATACTCGTTTCATTTTTTTCCCTCCTTACTGTTCCTTTGATTCTGTTGTCATGAGGTCTTGCTCTCCACATGAATGCATGCTTTTCAAAAATTTAACTTACATAAAAGATATGAAAACTATGTCACACAATATAATATTTGGTCACATGAAACTCACGTTAATGTTGCATGATATCACAAATGAGAAGGCCTTGTTTTCGCCCCATGCACATGTTGTCTTAATGATGTTTTGACCTCTTTACACCATTACATACATGGTTGAATTATTTCGTATCAAACTAAAAGATAAGTGGGCATGGGCACACAAAGTGAATCTTATATAAAATGATTACATTCATCACATAAAATCTTAACTGTAACGTATATGTCGACCCAATTGCATGTTTTTCATATCATACTAAAATGGATAATAAAACATATGTATAGCATGACTCAAGTGTTGTGACGTTAACAATCTTTGAAATGGGTCTTGAATTGTTTTGGTGGCGTCGAATGATTTTGAAATGGGTTGAAGCAAGTCTCGGCCTAAAATGGGTTTTCATCACGGGTAATATAATCTTGTAATAAACGATTCTAAATATGTTAAAACGTATACGTTAATCATAATATAAAACTAGGATTTTATACATATGCGATTTAATAAAGTTAAAGGAGTGGTTTTGTAAAATTATGAAACTTAAAGGTCTGACTTGTTAAAATGATAACTAAAGGTAGTAAAATGAGTAACCTTGCTATATTTACCCTTTTGACCCTCTACTTTGTAATATTTACACTTTAGACCCTAAACTTGTATAACTTGGCATAAATGATCCTTAAGGTATAATAACACTCACTTTGCATCACTTAACCTAATATGACATTAAATGCTTCATAAAGGGCTGTTACTAATTATGGAAACCGCCTAAAATAGAAAGTTACCTAAAATAGAAAGTTACTTAAGATGGAAAGATTACTTAAAGTGGAAACCCGCTAAAATGGAAAGCCGCTCAAGACGAGTAACTGATTCTTATGGAACGTTATCTAATTCACATAGGTTCGGGCGACGGGTTGATCTCATTTCTTGGTTTTGCTTTCATTGTTGATCCGCTCAATAAGGTACGATATTCTATCCCTTTCGAGGGTTTCTCATGACTTTCGATCTTTTGACTTTGTTTCGCTTTATGATATTTCTTTACTATTGACCTCCGATATTGAACCTCTCACATCGACCTCTGCTTTCGAACCTTTGATACCGAACCTTTAATATTGGACCATTGCTATGAACCTCGAATCGTGAACTAATGATATTGAACTTTGATTATGATTGACTCACATATCGATAATCGTGGACCTTTTGCCTTGACTCGCTGGGTTTGAGACCCGAGCTATCACTAGGCATGGGGTTCCATGTCCGTGTCATTGATGCACCAATGGCATGACTTAGTGTGTACGAGTGATGTTACACCGCCCTTTCGTTATCCGATTATGAGCTCGAATATATTGTATGGCCACTATCTCGTCTCAGGGGCGTATGGATGCATCCTAGATTTGTTCTGTTATCCGATATGTTATGATTTGTCCGGTGAATGATGTCGCAGTGCACACGCTGCTTCACAACTGGGAGCCGATCACCCATGTCTCGTTATATCGTTATGGTTACCACCGGATACTACCGCTACTATGATTGTTATGATATGATATGATTTGTTCTGCTGGCTCGTGGTGGATTACCGACTTACCTTTACCCTACCCCGCTCCTTTGATATACTAGATTTATCGATCGACTTCCTTACTTTGTTCTCGCCCGCTTTTATTATTATTGTATCGTTATATCTGCTCACTAGGCTTTTAAGCTCAATTGCATTTCTTTTCCCGGCAGTACATAAGCTAGAGTCGGGGATTGTCTGGGGTCGAGAGATGAGCCGATTTAGAGACCATACCTAGTCATCTTAGACTTCATTTGATTTTGTTATTATATTTTCATTCGAGTTTTCCTTTGGTATCTATGTATTGATAAGTCCCGTTGACTTAAATTTTTATTTATTTAATTAAGACTTCGCCGGTGATTTATGTTCATTATGTATGTTTCGACATGACACCACATCGCTGATACTTCTAACCTTATCGGGTTGGGGTGTTACAACTAAATCATGGCAATAAAAATCTCATAACTAGGCTAACACCAAAGGTGTTTAGCCGATCATATTAAATAATACAAAGAATTCAATGTTTAGAATCATGATGAAAGACATTGAATTAAATACAAAAGTTTGATACGAAATACTAAAACTTATGTAGCTAATGGCATGAATTCTCACTTGGAAATGCTTTGTATGCTGTTGAATATCGTCCTTCTAGAACCCCTTTTTCGTCCCTTGGTGTTGTGTGTTGGGAATATGATGTGAAAATGCGGAAATAGGGCTTGTATTTATAGCCAAGTCAAAGTTACGGCGTAACCTTGTGAATTGGTTACGCTGTAATCGTATCTCAGACAATCTTATCCATAGTTAAATATTTACTGCGTAACCAAATAATGGGTTACGATCGTAAAACTCTCGTAGTGAAATTCATCTTTTACGTCGTAACCTTGCAAATGGGTTACGACGTAAGTATCTCCGCCATCAAAACAATTTTAAGTCTGGAATTATATACCGCGTAACAAAGTTGTAAAGTTACGATGTAACCTTGAACTGCGTTGACTTTGGTCTTCTAGTGTAAATTCTAGTTACAACATAAGTAGAGTATGGAATTAAGCCATAACTTATGTTTTGCCAGCATACTCTTGTATAATTACTTTAATAACCTTCCAAATCCGTGTCTCTTCGTTTCTATACTCATTAATGACCTGAAAATGATAAATTAAGAAATAAGAGTATATTTTCAAGTAAAACAATACATATGATGAGCATTTTAGGGGGAAATTGACACTAAAATATGTTAGGAATTAGAAATTCCATAGTGAAGTGTCAGTCACCCCAACTATTATCTAGCATAAGTTAGCTCATAGACATATCGTTATTTACGTGTTTATTAGCTTAGTTATTAGTTTAGAGTAACACCGTGAAGGAAGGACGGGTCTTTACCCACTGTATGCCTGATCCACAATCCGAAGGAGGACGTGTTGTATGTAACTATAAATACCCTCTACCTCCCAAGGTAGAGGGTTGGACCTTTCACTAAATCTAACCTTCTTTCTTTTGTTTACTTTCTCTCTCTAGAAAGGATCCCATCTTCCACTTTATCTCTCTAGAACTCATTCTATACGCCTACTTTGATTGTGTGTTTATGTGTTTATGAAATCCAATATGTTACAAATGGTATCAAGAGCCAAGGTTTGATTATTCATCTTTCATGTTCTTGGATTTCTAGTGGTTTTCATAAGGTTTTTGGGTTTGAATGAGTTTAGAGTAGTTTACATAATTTGGATCATTTCTTGTGTTAAAGTTTGGATTTTGATTGTACTTTTGTGTTTAGAATCATTATAAGTGTTTAGGTTTTGGTTTAGAAGGTTTGAATCATCGTGGTTGAGTTGTTTTGGATTGAAAAGTGGTGTTTTTAATGTTTGTTGGATGCGAGTTGATAAGGTTTTAAATGTACCTTTTGAGGGTCGTTTAAGCCCTTATTTGATCACTTTTGTATCCGTTATTACTTAATATCGCTCCTTTTACTTTTAGGTCTCAAGGCAAATTCTTGGAATGGCACTTATTTGGACGAAAAGGCGCGGATATCTGAAGAAAATGGCCAAAGTCAAGAATCGAGCCACCGATCGGCCGAAATACAGGGACGGCGTCGGGTGTTACCCGCGACGCCGTTGGAGCACATGTTGTGACGATCACAGAGCTAAATTGCTTATTTTCAAGTGACGGTGTCAAGCTTTAAAAGAGTAGGTCGTCGCACCTGCACGGCCTAGATTTGATCCAGACGGCGCCGAGGTCAAGAGACGGCGTCACAAGCATAAGGTGACGTCGCCGCAAGACTAACGTGGCCAAGATGAAACCCTAATGACGGCGACCGACGGCGCCACAAATCATAAGGTGCGCGCGTCGCGAATGTAATCTTATATATAGAATCCAATTTTCGGCCGGTGTGTAGTCTTTTGAGTAAAACCTAAACCAACCAAGGCATCTTGTACAAGATTTTATGGTTCCAAACCCTATCTTACATCAAGATAAGTGTTTTACTTCATTAATTCAATTATGTCTTCAATTATTTGTGTGTATGCTTGCATGTTCTCCATGTCCGCTAATTTACTTTTGTGTTTGCTTAGGAATATGAAACTTAATTATTGAATATTGATTGGTTGTCTCTTATCTTAATTGTTAATGATCTAGTAATGCGATAGGTCATTCGTTGTGTAGTTAATGCTTGATTAATCTTTGTGAACCTTGGACTATAACACCTAGAGTAGTTGTAGGCTACACCATCCAAAGAGTACCTTAGAGTTAGAGTTTATAATTCCTAGAGATATTGTAGACGAGACCCTTTGGTAGTTTCAAAGAGTTAAGGACAAACGCATACCCTACGACTTTAGACACACAACGCGATTAAGAATAAGGACGTGACAATTCAACCATCAATAGGAGATAATTAAAGAGTAATAAAACCTAAGTAAACACATCTTTAAACTATCATACGAGCACACAATAATTAGACATAGACTACATACACCTTAGATTAGATAATTAGATAAGTAGAGTAATCGGTAGAAATACCAACCCCAAATCCAAACCCGAGATTCGTACCTTTTCAATTTCTAAAAACATAAAATGATAAAAATAATCTTCCTCAACCCCAACCTTAGCGTAGTAACTTCTCACTAGCATTCCTATTCCCCAGAGAACGATATCAATACCCGTGGCTTACCCTAATACTACACTACAATGATTAGGTTCATCGCTTAGGGTGTTATAAAACTTGCTCAAGAAAAGGAAGTTCCTTTGACCCCGAACGACGTGTGTAGCGTTATCAAGTTTTTGGCGCGCCAGGAATAGAATAGCTAGTTAGATTCCACCTCGCTTAGGTTTCCTTGTTTGATTCCTATCAAGTAAGCATTTTTCTCATTTTTAGCTTCCTTATAGTCTATCCCCTTCTTTGTGTTTGTGTTCGTAAAACCCTTTTCATTTGTCGCTATGGCAAGTGAAGTTGCATTTGAATTATTAACAAATGAGGAACAATTGAATTTCGCAGATTGGATTGCTTTTATTGTTCTAATGAATTTGTGAGTGATCTTAGAGATATCCAAAAGGAGGCGGGTGTATGGTTGGATGGATTTGATAAATTTTGTGCTTGTGTGGCTTCTATTCAACGATCATTGTTAGAATCAACTCCTTTTAGTGAGATCCTCCGAAATTTTTTGAGAAAAGCCTCCTAAGCATAAACTATCGGTTGTCACAACTTGAGAAAATGGATAAGGAGGATTTATCCAACCTTAGGCATCATGATCAAAAAGACCGGTTTTAAGAACATGGAACCTAAACCCGAACAAGATTGTGAGATGGTTATAGTTGAACTGCCTAGTTGCATGCGTGGGATAGATTTCAAAACATATGACACGCGTGAGGAATCCTTTAGGCAAATAGAACATAGTGATCAAATTTTTGAGAATAATTCTTATGAATCAGACCAAGAATTTGAAATGGCTAAAGAAGGATTTGAGATACTTAGGAGCGTATTTGGGTTAGATCATACTAAAACACATGATGAACTTTTAGGAGATCTAGATATAATGGAGAATGGGGTGGAAACTCCAAGCCCACAAGCCCTACCATCACTTGAGGAACACACATCGCCTATAACTTACTCGAAAGAAGTAGAAGAGACTATAGGAACCCCGATTGATATAGAACCTTTGGACCAAACGCCACTAGAGAATGTAGGTTTAGATGCTTGTTGTCATGACTCTCTCTTAGTCCTAGGGAAGCTCCTAATTTTGATGAACCGAGCCTCAACCAAAACCTTACCCAATTTTCCGTCTTTAGATGTGAATCTTGAATTGAATTAGCCCCAATCCACCCATCAAAATAAATAATCCGGTAGTTGCTTGATAAAGGTGGTAGACTATAGGCCATGTAGAGTGGAAGCTAATATAGGAGTAACCCATGACCTTACACACTTATATCACCCATTCATGGTTGATAACAATAAACATTATGGGTTTAAACCGGGTTTATTAGGTCAAGATGGATCTTTAACTAAGAATCTTTTGAAGTTGATAGAAAATGATCCTTTTTTATGAGATAGATTTGATTCACCCGCTACACCAATAGAATTAGGTAAGGTTATGATGAATGGAGCACACTCCTTTGAGCATATAAATCACCCATCACCCTCTCCTCACGTAGCGAATTTCCACCCTAAGGGTGTGTATCGCTACTATCACCCGCACTTAAGCTTAAGTGTAGGGAAAACCTCCCTTTATCCGTTAAATAAGGGTAGATTCAAGCTCGTGACTCGAACAAAACAAGCGCTTCTCGGGAGGCAACCCATGTATTTGTTTTTCATTTTTATTTGTGTGTCGTATATCTTTTATTGATTGTTTATTCTCATGTTTGAATTTGTAAAATGCTTTATTTTGTCTTTAACCTCGTCTTAATTACATATAAAGGTATTTTACATAAGGGATAAGTGTAGGGAGGATTACACGTTTTCAAAGAGAACGTGAACATGAGAATTACGATTATTTAAAAGATATACATGTGTGTTTGTTCGAGTCAAATGCTTGTATCGAGTCATAATGGATGTTTTGCAGAAAATATTCCGATTCTAAAGATAAAATTTTCCAAAAATTTTTCCGTAAAATCGCACCGTTTACATCAAGATAACCTCGATGGCGTCGTGGTCACAACCTCGAAGGCGTCGGGAGGAGTAAACGACTTCTAACTTTTTCTCGTTTTCGTGTTACTTATAAAATTTTGGAATTTTCCGGTCTTAATTTTCCATAAAATCGCAAACATCCATTCCACAAGCATTATATCTTATTTAAGTCTGGAATTACATCTTGTTGAGATTTTTGTTTGTTCAGTTTGATGCGTTGGGTTGTCTGTTTTCTTAAAGTATGCAGGTTTTATTTATCAAGAAGAAGAAACATAAGATTGGAAGGAGCTTTTCACGCATACATTCTTCTTGGGAAAGATTTAATCACTACTTCACACGGATCCTACCGAGCTAATCAGGGGAGTACTAGTTTCTTTCGTTTTTAATTACCTTCCATTATCATAACTTTGATACTTTCGGGGAACATTGGGGACAATGTTTAGTTTAAGTGTAGGGAGGGAAAATAAAACGGGAACTTTGAAACTATGCTTATCCTTGATTATTTGCTTTGTCCAATTGCATTTGTGTAATAAACCATGAGAAAATGTCGGTTAGGGTAATTTTGGCACCAAATTTAAATTTTTATGACATATAGGAGTGGGCCATTAGTCTTAATAAAGCGCCTCATGGATAGGAAGTTATATGACTAGCACAAAAAACCCTTTACCACTTAAATTCTACCCAAAATGCGAGGATCACCCTTATATTAGTAGGAATTAAAGCATTCATCTTTAATGCTTAGTGTGTGAACCGTAGTATATTAGATTCTAGAACTTGTTTTGTGATGCATCCCGAGATCGCTAGTAAGACTACACTTGTGTAGTTAGGAATAACTAAATGATAAGAGGCATTAGGATAACCCTTGTTTGATACCGTAATATAATTACTTCTTCCACATTGGTTGAGTAATTCCCCACACCTTTGCGTTGTACTCATCTTTAGTACACGATACCCTAGTTAACCCTCGAGCCTATCCTTTTCGCGGTTCTCGTGATGTTTCGGTTTTCCGAATATCAATGAAGAGCATTGTTTACACCCCACCCCAAATGTACACCCAAATAGCCTTAGCCTACCTTGTATCCACTTACTTTTAGTGCATTATTGTTATCACACTAAACCCTTAGTTCAATTATCTAGTTGCTTGGATGAGTTGCTAAGTCAAGTCATATCCTTTGTACACAGTTTTGGGACGATTGGGACTCATGGGGAAAGTGAAAGTTTATGAAATGACGGGAAGGAAACGTTAAATTCAAATTCAAATTCGGGTCAAATTAGTGTTAGAGTAATAAAAACTCAAGTGTAGGGATGTGCCTATAAATCCCTGTCATTTTGATGTTACCGTAGAGGATGGTAGAGTAAAAGTGTATGAAAAAAAACGAAAAAAATAGAAAAGAGAAAAAAAAAAAATAGAGTGTAAAATAAAATTAAAAAAAAAAAAAAAAAAAAAAAAAAAAAAAAAACGGGCTACTATCCTACATCTATCTTTAATTTATGTTTGTTTGTTTCAGTTATCTAGAGTCTAGAGTGTCGAGTCTTGGCTTAGCAACGCCATTCTTCACATGCTTGTAACATAAAGATTTTGACTTGCTACCACTAAATAGCCTATCCCACCAAACCCTTTGTTTCCTACCGTAAGCCTAACATTACAACCCTTTAAAGACCTCTTTGATAGTCTTTCCTAGGTGCTTACGCCAAAGCGATGGAGGTTTGATATATTCTCAAGCCTATGGTAATCTATGTACTAGGACCAAGTTAATGAGTGTTTATCTTCCATTTCCAACTTGTTATATTTCATATACACCGAGAGATGCGAGTATCCAAACACCCCATGTGAGGTGCTAGTATGTAATTCCGTGCTTGTTATGACTTTTATGGGCTTATATGTGTTGTGGATTGTTTTAAACCAATGCTTCATGACCCCTAACTTATAAATTAATTGGCTAAAGCACATTTGTTGAGGACAAGCAAATACCAAGTGTAGGGATATTTGATAAGGTTTTAAATGTACCTTTTGAGGGTCGTTTAAGCCCTTATTTGATCACTTTTGTATTCGTTATTACTTAATATCGTTCCTTTTCACTTTTAGGTCTCAAGGCAAATTGTTGGAATGGCACTTATTTGGACTAAAAGGCGGATATCTGAAGAAAATGGCCAAAGTCAAGAATCGAGCCACTCGATCGCTTTGAAATACAAGGGGACGGCGTCGGTGTTACCCGCAACGCCGTCGAGCACATGTTGTGACGACACAAGAGCCAAATTGCTTATTTTGAAGTAACGGTGTCGCTTTAAAAGAGTAGGTCGTCGCACTCGCACGGCCTAGATTTGATCGAGACGCGCCGAGGTCAAGAGGACGGCGTCACAAGCATAAGGTGACGCCGTCGCAAGACTAACGTGGCCAAGACGAAACCCTAATGACGGCGACCGGCGGCTTCACAAATCATAAGGTGGCGTCGTCGCGAATATAATCTTATATATAGAATCCGAATTTTTCGCCAGGTGTGTAGTCTTTTGGAGTAAAACCTAAACCGAACCAAGGTCGTCTTGTACAAGATTTTAGGGTTCCAAACCCTATCTTACATCAAGATAAGTGTTTTACTTCATTAATTCAATTATGTCTTCAATTATTTGTGTGTATGCTTGCATGTTCTCCATGTCCGGCTAATTTACTTTTGTGTTTGCTTAGGGAATATGAAACTTAATTATTGAATATTGATTGGTTGTCTCTTATCTTAATTGTTAATGATCTAGTAATGTGATAGGTCATTCGTTGTGTAGTTAATGCTTGATTAATCTTTGTGAACCTTAGAGTATAACACCTAGAGTAGTTGTAGGCTAAACCATCCAAAGAATACCTTAGAGTTAGAGTTTATAATTCCTAGAGATATTGTAGACGAGACCCTTTGGTAGTTTCAAAGAGTTAGGGACAAACGCATACCCTACGACTTTAGACACACAACGCGATTAAGAATAAGGACGTGACAATTCAACCATCAATAGGAGATAATTAAGGAGTAATAAAACCTAAGTAAACACATCTTTAAACTATCATACGAGCACACAATAATTAGACATAGACTACATACACCTTAGATTAGATCATTAGATAAATAGAGTAATCGGTAGAAATACCAACCCCCAAATCTAAACCCCGAGATTCGTACCTTTTCAATTTCTAAAAAACATAAAAAGATAAAAAAAATAATCTTCCTCAACCCCAACCTTAGCGTAGTAACTTCTCACTAGCATTCCTATTCCCCTAGAGAACGGTATCAATACCCGTGGCTTACCCTAATACTACACTACAACGATTAGGTTCACTGCCTAGGGTGTTATAAAACTTGCTCGAAGAAAATGAAGTTTGTTAGTGCAAATATTACGATATTTAATCTATACAGTCTCGTTTGTTTTGATGGATGACAAACATGTAACTTGTAATACATAACGTAAAATGTACAAGTTACTTGTAATCACACTTTGTCTCAACATACATTCAACACCTCTCGATGTCTCAAGTCCTCGTATGTTACAACACAGTTCGTACATGTTTGTTATGTGGCATTATGATCAAACCCATTAACAAATCATTTAGAATGTTTAAAATACATTTAGAGTCACTAAGTATTTTAATAGGTTAACCATTCTATTTGAACCTCATTTTACATTTTGCATTCACAAGTATTTCAAAGGTAACTAGACATTTTATTAACTAGTTACATAATACATTTTACAAGTTTACCTTGATAAACCTTTTAATCTAAAATGGAAATACATGTTACATCATGTCATGCATCATCTTTGAAATCCTTGGAAGATCACTTGAATATTTTGGTTAGATTGATACTCAATAAATCAAATGTGATCTTAGTAAGATTTGGTAATATCTTGCAATGATTTGAAGAAAGATTTTTAGATTTTATGTCGGTACCCACGGTACCAAATTGTATAAAGGACGGAACCCTTTTAAGGGGTCCGTGGTCAAATGGAGCGCTCACTTTGGCTATAAATAGAAGCCCATTGTTTTCCCATTTCTTCACCACTAAAAAGCACATCTTCTCCACCTTCTTGCATACATTTAGATCAATCATTAACAATGTAGTAAACACATTAAACACCCTAATGATCATGATCATAATGCTTAACATTCATCTTTGTTGTAAGCATACTCTTTGATCAACCAAGGAAATCTTGGAGATCTAGCCATCCCCACTCACCACAAGTTGAAGATCTATCACAAGAAGTTTAGGAACTTGTGATCTTCATCATGAAGGCTTCCTATCAATGGAAGTTCATTTAGAAGTAGTTATTCATATCCATTAGACATTTGTGTCATGGATCATTAGTGTAAACATCATTGCATCATAACAACACTTTCACCAAACTAGATTAGATGGTTTATGTGTTTGTGCCATAAAACACAAGGTTTATTATGTTGGGCCATAAAACATATTGGGAGTGGTTGTACCCTTGTAAAAGAACTCGACATCTAGCTTAGTGTCGGAAATATTGTATAAGCGACGTTAGGTTGGTTCTACCTCGAACTAGAACCCGGTATTTAGCTTTGTCGGAAAAAGTGTAGCGACGATTGTAAGGTTTTCTCCACGAGAAGGGAGCTTGTTGATTTAGTGAAGTAACTCTCGAGTTGGGTACTCGTGGAGTGGAGTAGGCGGAAAGGAGATCCGTGACCGAACCACTATAAATCCTCGTGTTCGGTTTGCACTTTCCTTTCTTTATCTCTTTACTTTTATACTTGCACTATACTATTGTTTGTGATGTGGTTTGATGTTCATGATTGTGTGACAACTTGGTTTACCATGCTTTATATTAGTCACAAACAATAATTGGTACTTTCATATTATAACAAGCTTCATAAGCGATTTGATACTAAAGATCTAAAGATTTTAAGCGAGTGCGTATTCACCCCCCTACGTTTCCACAATTGGTATCGAGACACGTAGCTCGTATTTTCAAAACAAATGGTTTTTAAAATGAGTACGATCCATGTATCAAATTACCATTGAGCGAAAAATAATATGAAAAATGCTTTGCTTGTTATACTTAGAAATTTTGTTGTTAAATATAACTTTGTATACAAGCTTGAAGGTTTTCTTGAAAAGTAAAATAAAAAAAAGTTTATTGAAAGAACTAGTAAGTATTGTATTGTGTGCTCATAGAAAATTTACGAAGAAATATGATTTTAAAGGAGTGTTTGGGATAACTATAATTCTAGTTGAAAAATCACCTCCGTAAATGTTTTAAGATAAGTTACATAAGTAGATATGTTGTTAAATATGTATTATATGTTTACTATGAAATCTAGTAAGTCGCACATGTTTTCTCTATGTCAAATACTAGTTTTGGTGAATCATCTCGAGGACCACGGTACCAAATCTTATAAAGGCGGATCCCTTTATTTGGTTCCGTGGAATCCGTCTGTCTGATATCACGATTTTGGGCAACTTCAAAAATCATAACTAATTAACCGTAAGTCCGTGCGAGTCGAGCCACCTATCATTTTAAAGGAATTGAGTCTACTTTCATTTAAAATACTCTCATGGCTGAGTCTAATTTTAAATAAGTAAAATAGACCAAATACTACAGTATGTCTAAAATATTGAGTTTAAGCTTTAACATAAAAACTCAAATTTTTGAATCAAGCAATTTAAGTTGGTATTCTTAGAACTTTGATACAACTTCCTTTGAAACTAAATAATTTGGTAATATGTTTAAAGGAAACTAATCAAGCTTGGTATACATCGTCATATTTAAGCATAAAATGACTTAAAAGTGTCTTTCTTGTTATGCTATGCTAAATGACCACTTGTTTATGTTGTTTGCATATATGTTGCTTGCTTATTTTTCAAATTGTTGTTTACACTTGTTTGTTTGCATAATATAAGTGTCAATCTTGCCATGTTATTTATTCGCTTGTTTGACGATTTCTTGTTTATGCACAATAGGTTATTTGCTAGATTTTGTGCACTAAGTTGGAAAATTACTTTACCATAAACTTGAGAATTAGATCACTTCATTTGCATAGGTTACTAACATCTCGCATAACTTATGAAATGTCATAACTCACTTAGCAATGAGTACTAAGTAAATTAGTCAAGTACTTTGAAAAATGAAGGTGTTAAGAGAGTGTTTGGTACAAGGACAAAAACAATGTTGTATGATGTAATTTATTTGTTTTACTTTGTAGGATGATAATATGACTTAAAACAATGTTGTATGCTAACCGGTTTATGCGGTGGATAGCACAAGTGTGTTATCAAATTTTACCCATTTTCACTTTTATGTGAAAATCGTTAGTATGGTCAAAGTCTATGCTCCACTATATTTGTATATGTGTTATCGACTTTTCCTAACTAGAAGTAATTAATGTCACATGTTTTAAGCAAAATTTCGGTTTCGGAAAACTCCCGACACCTAAAAATGGGTCTGTGAACTTTTCTCGATGTCCACGGATCATACGGCACCAAAATGTTGGTACCGTCGTTATGTATTTTGGTACCGCCATACATGACAAGGCGGACAAAGTGACACCAATTTAAGGGTTCCGGTGTGTAAAGAAATGGTGCCGTGGATCCTACGAGTGTAAGTTGTTGAATTTTACTAAATCCGCAATCTAATTTACCAAATTTCGTTTCTAGGATTGTTGTTAATGCTTATCTTTCTTGTCTTATTCAACACATCCTCAATGAATTACATTAGGATGTTTGACATGATCTTAGACACTTCCATCTCATTAAACTACCATCCTTGTATGGATTAACATCAAATCAGTAAATCCTTTGTTCCATAAATCGACACATTCGGATGGTCATTTCACACCTTCATTGTTACTTTTCCTCAAGCTTAGCATTTCTTAAAGCAAAGTCAAAATGACTAAATCCTCAACCTCAAATAAGTCACTTAAGAAAACCACTAGGATTAGCATTCGATATTGTTGCTTCATTATCTTGAAATATTCATCTTGGACTCATTACCTCTTAACATCTCATCACCCATTCAAGATGTGAACTTTCTAAAACTTGAGTACTCCAACTCCACCACCAAAATCACCCACCATTATGACTACTTCACAACCATCGAAAACACCTTCACTACCAAAGTCTCCAAACTTGTACTTTGTGCAAACACCACCAACATCTCCTTACCCGTTTGCGGATGACTTAGATGACTTACCGAGACTAACAAATCTGGACTCATTATTTGCAAAGATATCATACACAAGTCTATCATATGACTATAGATATTGTTTTGTATCTACATGTATTGCCTCACTTGGTTAACATGAAAATAATGTGTCATCCTTCAAGCGATAAGTATTTACATCGAGTCATAACTCACATGTATGTTAAAGAAATATTATCAAGTCTTGTTATCCTTGAGTTCAATCTAAGCTTTATAATCTCAACAAATTAGGATTGACAACTTAAGTATTTCATCGAAATATTCAAGTATATGCGACTTACGATTGTAGTCATTAAAAGTCATATCAGAAAAATCAACACCAAGTATTTTAACAACACATGTTGAAACACTTATCCAAAACAAACAACCCACTGTGCCACTTATCCTCTTTGACACCTACTATCCTCTTCCATCTTTTAGCATCATTAAGCGTATTGCTCATGAACTTCCAAGAGCATGCTTTAAATCAAACGTGCCCTTTCAAGGCAAACCTATACCTCAGCCCCACTAGTTGTAGCAACCAATGAACCATAAGAATTAGTATCCGTACTTTTTGTGTTCAACATCTATGGACAAATAATCAACCTAAGTACTCCCATAGCACAACAAACCCCTACATCACCACATCCTTATTTAGACACACTAGAAGACCTACCACCTAGATCAACCAATCCACCATCCTTGCCATCATTTGAATTCGTTAAGTGTATTGCTCAAAAAGCCCTTGTGTCCAACACTTATACTGAATCAAATGCACGTTTGAACAAACTCAACCATCCTTTCCCAAATATAAGGACTTAGATAATTCATTATGGCTAGAACCTCAACTATCAAATAAGCATGGTGCTCTTGGTAATTGTTTTCAATTTCCACTAGGTATAAGTAGTACTACCTTCACAAATAATCAAAGTATTAGTAATACTTTGTCGTTAAACTTCTGCATAAATTTCGTTAAACTTCAAATCAACATTTTAACAACATATGTTAAAATGCAATATCAAAACCAACATCATACACCCCAAGCAACAATGACTCTTGAGGGTATACATAAGAAACTCGAGTGAATTCCTCTTGTCATCATCTAGTGAATATAATCTTGAGACCAAGTTTATTTAGATGGGACTATCCGATTCAAACACTTTGGCTTCATTTAGGAAAACATGATGTTTTGAAGAACATTATGACTAAGATTCATGCGTTAAGCTTTCATTTTGTTAAAAGGATATTGTATATCCTATGCATCACTCTTGCGACATAAATAGTTGTGTTACAAGAGATTTCATTACACCTTATTGGCTAAATGATCTTGAAACAAACATCTACAAGTTCTGTGAACTAGCATATCCAATTCATCTTGTCATACATGTTTTCATAAGCATGATAACTTTATCCCATGGGATAATCTCATTTGTTGAAAGATACTATTTGTATCTATTTCCTTTCAAGCGTACATCATAACCTAACCTTGCTCAAACCAAGTGCACATCCAAGGTTAAACTACACATCTTTAGAGCATACACAAGATCTATTGAAGTTGGTAACCTCACTTAGATTCTTGTTAAATAATATTCAAAGAGCTTTCTTGAGAACGTTCTTAGTTTAACATATTCCATTCTCTAGTCTTAGATGATCAATTCATTTAAAGTACAAGATGTCATCCATTAGATCATACAATTAGCTGTGTAATTTGAACAACTTTAGATTCTAAACACAAGATTAAAACACATTGTTTATCAAACACACCATTGTTAAAATTCATGTGTATAACATGACGTCTTCATCACCTTAGTTATATTGCATATTAGTTAAGTCACATTAAGCCAAGTATTGGTAAACTATCATCTTTATGCACTTTAGTATGCAAAAGTAGGAGTTCCCATCTTTCAACATGAGAATGACTACTTGAGAACCTATTGCACTAGAAACTCAATTTGACCTAACGGTTGAATTGCTTCTGGAGAAGTTGGGTTTGTGGAATCACCCGTAAAAATGGTCGTGTTTAGCCTTAATTGAGCACCGCTAGTAATAGTCTCATATTCATTCTCCAACTTGAAAATTTTGTTTTCCTATACTTGCCTAAAGTAAGTGTTAAAACATTGATAGTTTGCCTCGCCTTAGGAATACTAATCAAACAAGTAGTATATATGACTTTTCTTTTAAAACCACTTGCATTGCACTTACATGTGTTGATTACATGTTCTTGTTTGATACGATAAGTTGATTTGACATTATCTTAGTGTTTGATAACTAGTCGAATGTGTAAACCTTAGTACGGTTTTATCTTTATAATGCTTGTATTCTTGTTTCATGCTACTAAGCGTTTAAACCTAAAACTTTATTTGCATGATACTTACTTTTGAATTAATTTTAGCATGATTAACATGTTACTTATGAAATCATAATATGTCATTTTGATACGTGATAATTACGATATGATAAGTTTGTGTTTGAAAGCTATTAGTTGGCATTCATTATATCTATGTGTAGTACGATCCAAATTGTTATGTCTTAAACATGGCTTGCATGAATCTTTCATCTTATTTCTTTTGCTTCTTGTCACACTATTTGTTTGCTACATATGCATATAATATGCCAAAATGCTTTTGGTATGACAAACTTTAGAAGCCTTTTATCTTACAAATTAATCACATAGATTGTTGTGTTAATTTACAAGCCAAGTATGTAGCGTCTAAGTCTAATGATAAAACAATCTCAAAATGAAATGTCTTGAATAAAGTTGTATTCTTGCATAATATGATTGTCTTGATGCTATCTTGTATGGTGATTTCTTGTCTACTAAAGTGCAATGTGTTTTGCTTATATAATATGTTATCATTTGATTTCTATCATGTTAACATCTTTTGTCACTAACAAATTTGTTTTGTAGGTTGATAACAAATTATTTGTTATCTCACTTAGTTCTAACTTTATATGCTCATTTTGCATAATCCCTTTATTGCTATGTAGATTAGTACTATGCTTTATGGGACCCCTACACTTGCATATAGTTTAAAAGCATATAAAATTAAGTTCTAGAGGGTTGGCTTTGCATTTTGTCTTTCAACCGACCTCTTTCCAAATCTCATTTTAGCTTCCGCTTTCCAAAATCATCTACATCATTATTTAGTTATAACAATACTCGATCCTCTTCACTTCCTATTAGGAAACCACATGCCTCATCATACGATCATTTTGCATTAATCAAGAAGAGTGCGTGACTTTAAGGATGAAGCTCATTGTATGCTAACCATCATCGGAAAAACATTACTAAGCTCACCTCTTTCGTTAACCCGAATAACCTCCTAAACACTTTGTTATCATTCCTTATTTGATACATTGCACATTATGTTGCATGTCCACCAATTAAGGGAGAGAAATTCATTCACATAATTGTCTTTTGTCAAAATTTATGTCTCTTAGACTCTACAATACCAACACATAGGTAAACACCACTTAGCTAAAACCGGTTCATGAAACCACAACTAGTTCAACCTTTTTCGCACCAATACCTCATCAGTGAAAAGCGCATCATGTGTTTTACAAAGCGTCTTCATCTCCACATATAGGATTTTCCTTAAACTAGCACCTTACAACTTCACTATCTAGAACACCATCATAGGATTTTATCCTTTTCTCACTTATCATGCATGTCCTTGTCGGCAAGCGATATATTAATCAAAGCGACCATCTCCAACACGTTGGTCCATCCAACTCTCACTCATATGATGTCATTCTCATCCTCATATAAGTACTCATTATTAGTATTTTCCATATTGTCTTCACTTCTTTTCAAAGTGATAATCATACATGTCGGTCAAAACCATGCTAATACTACCTTTCCCATTGTCACCTAGAATAGGTCATTTTATAATTAGTGTCAATCAATGAGCAATTTATCTTCATCACTTTTATATCTTTTGGTATCTTCATTATAATATTCTTAGATAGAACACATTATTGATTACTCTTGGGTTGAAGCATATGAGAACTTGCTCAAAACAATAGATTGTTAGCATCAATAAATCATTCAAATCATAATCCTTATGCATCATTGAAATGCAATGTCCATTCATTTTTTTTCTCTTAGCTTTGGTCACTTGACATGACGAAAGGTTGCATGAATCCATATTTTATATTTGCTATACATACGAGTTTCTAACTCCTTAATAGCTTCCTACCTAATCACCACCACCTTCCATCACCACTTTCACTAATCATCACCACCATGGATTAGCGAAAACTTAATTTTGTAAATCTCGGGTCATCTACCATCACCACATGATTCTTACAAGTAAACCGACACCAACACTAGCACCACTAGTGGCACACCGTGGGAGATTTCATATCTTCTTTCTAGGAACTATTATGTAGGTTTTATCATAATATATTCTCACTTTTCTTATGATTGTAATTAGGAGACTACACTTCATGAGATCTTTGATTATATCATTTATCACATATATACATCTTATTTTCTTTGTGAAAAAATGAAATATATTACACTAATGTTTTCATTGTAGGTTCATCATCATATACACTCGTTTGTATATAATTTACTCATCTAAGGATGAAGTTTGCATCAATTATTTTTCTTATTTTAGGTGCTTCTTGACACCTTAGAACAAGGAGGAATGTCCTTTAAGCACTCATATTGCATCGTCTATACACTTGGTTGTATATGACATATTTGTCTAAAGACAAAGCTTCTATTATACTAATATTTATTTTGAAGGTTCATCTTGACGCCCTAGAGCAAGGGAGCTTCCGTCAGAAATTCTTGAATGCATCTTATATACACTTTGTTGTATATCACTTACTCGTCTAATAGCGAATATAGTTTTGCACTAATATTTTTTGTAGGTTTTAATCATGCCACGGCGCCTCAAACAAGGGGAGCAACCGTCGAGGGGAGCATGCACGCATTTAGCATCATTCTCACTTTTCAACAAGCATTTGTGCTTGATAAAAAGTGGAGAAAATAGGCTAACATTGCTATGCATTTTTCTTTTTCATATATTTCTCAAAATTTTTGTTGCATAAAACTAACCTTGATGTAGGTTAAGCCTCTTTATTTGATCCATGGATCCGCTACCAAACAAGGAGCGGATTGAAGTAGGCGATTTAACTTCACTAGGGATGATGCAAGCTCGCCTTTTGGGGAGAAATGAAGTTAAACTCAAGGACACGCCCTTTTGTTTCGACAAAGGGGAGAAGAGTGTAAGCGGAGAAGGTAATGTAAAGGTAGTAAGGATACAAGTAACTTTTTACATTGTACTTTCTATTACGTTTACATATCTTTGTCATCATCAAAAAGGGGGAGATTGTTAGTGCAAATATTACGATATTTAATCTATACAGTCTCGTTTGTTTTGATTGATGACAAACATGTAACTTGTAATACATAACGTAAAATGTACAAGTTACTTGTAATCACACTTTGTCTCAACATACATTCAACACCTCTCGATGTCTCAAGTCCTCGTATGTTACAACACAGGTTCGTACATGTTTGTTATGTGGCATTATGATCAAACCCATTAACAAATCATTTAGAATGTTTAAAATACATTTAGAGTCACTAAGTATTTTAATAGGTTAACCATTCTATTTCGAACCTCATTTTACATTTGCATTCACAAGTATTTCAAAAGGTAACTAGACATTTTATTAACTAGTTACATAATACATTTTACAAGTTTACCTTGATAAACCTTTTAATCTAAAATGGAAATACATGTTACATCATGTCATGCATCATCTTTGAAATCCTTGGAAGATCACTTGAATATTTTGGTTAGATTGATACTCAATAAATCAAATGTGATCTTAGTAAGATTTGGTAATATCTTGCAAAGATTTGAAGAAAGATTTTTAGATTTTATGTCGGTACCCACGGTACCAAATTGTATAAAGGACGGAACCCTTTTAAGGGTCCGTGGTCCGTCAGGACGCTCACATCCACTTTGGCTATAAATAAGCCCATTGTTTTCCCATTTCTTCACCACTAAAAGCACATCTTCTCCACCTTCTTGCATACATTTAGATCAATCATTAACAATGTAGTAACACACATTAAACACCCTAATGATCATGATCATAATGCTTCTAACATTCATCTTTGTTGTAAGCATACTCTTTGATCAACCAAGGAAATCTTGGAGATCTAGCCATCCCCACTCACCACAAGTTGAAGATCTATCACAAGAAGTTTAGGGAACTTGTGATCTTCATCATGAAGGCTTCCTATCAATGGAAGTTCATTTAGAAGTAGTTATTCATATCCATTAGACATTTGTGTCATGGATCATTAGTGTAAACATCATTGCATCATAACAACACTTTCACCAAACTAGATTAGATGGTTTATGTGTTTGTGCCATAAAACACAAGGTTTATTATGTTGGGCCATAAAACATATTGGGAGTGGTTGTACCCTTGTAAAAGAACTCGACATCTAGCTTAGTGTCGGAAATATTGTATAAGCGGCGTTAGGTTGGTTCTACCTCGAACAAGAACCGGTATTTAGCTTTGTACCGGAAAAAGTGTAGCGACGATTGTAAGGTTTTCTCCATGAGAAGGGAGCTTGTTGATTTAGTGAAGTAACTCTCGAGTTGGGTACTCGGGAGTGGAGTAGGCGGAAAGGAGATCCGTGACGAACCACTATAAATCCTCGTGTTCGGTTTGCACTTTCCTTTCTTTATCTCTTTACTTTTATACTTGCACTATACTATTGTTTGTGATGTGGTTTGATGTTCATGATTGTGTGACAACTTGGTTTACCATGCTTTATATTAGTCACAAACAATAATTGGTACTTTCATATTATAACAAGCTTCATAGCGATTTGATACTAAAGATCTAAAGATTTTAAACGGTAACGTATTCACCCCCCCTCTACGTTTCCACAAAGTTCCTTTGACCCCGAACGACGCGTGTAGCGTTATCACGAGTTGAGTCTCGTTGTGCATTTCTTCTATGCGAGTTGTCCTGATTTGTGAAGCGAGTTGTCTATTCTGAGCTTGCTTATTGAAGCGAGTTGTCTTATATGCGAGTTGTCAGCTTATGCGAGTTGTGCCTTAAGCGAGTTGTCGTTTAAGCGAGTTGTCTAGGGTACGAGTTGTCTTGGCTGCGAGTTGTCTAAGGTGCGAGTTGTTCTGGATGCGAGTTGTCTAGGGTGCGAGTTGTCTTGATTGCGAGTTGTCTAGGGTGCGAGTTGTCTTGATTTGCGAGTTGTCTAGGTGGGTGAGTTGTCTTGGTTGCGAGTTGTCTAGGGTGCGAGTTGTCTTGGTGAGATTTGTCAATCAAATGCGATTTGTCAAACCCTAAGTTCGATCCGCGGAGCAGGGGTATATATAAAGAATTAGGAATATCACAAACTCAACCATAACACCAACTTATTTTCACTTCCTTGTCATCTTCTAGTTCCTTTACTACATTCTACTTCTCACTATCTTACGGTTTGGTCTTGATTTTAGTAAAATCCCATGAAGATTTTATTTCTCGGTTTAAATCAAGGACTTGTAAAATCCGTGTACAAAGAACATCATGTCTTACACTCCGATTCGATGATTTCGAAGTACTTAAATTGTATGATGTTGTGGACATCAATGATAATGTAAGCTACATCGAGCGGTTAAAGATGATTGAATCAATCAATGAGGATGTGAGATCTTTGTGTTTTGAGTTTGAAGAAGAGAATTGCATCTGTTTAGGCTACGAATGCCATGCTAAAGGAAAGTAACATTGAACCATATCAACAACTTCACTCACACATCATGTTAATCACACCTATGACAATGGAACGAACATGCAATGCCCTCGTCCGTCAAGACTTATCCACATTAACGGGAACACTACTATTGAACTTAGAACAATTGGAACAACAACTTGACATACAAAAGGTTCAAAAGGATAGTTCCAGTGATGCACTTCAAGTGATCTACAAACAATTTCAGTCATTCATTAGAAGGGAATTCTCATCAGATTATGATCATCACATGACTGAAATGTCCTTCAAAAGACACATTGGAATGGAAATTAACGCATTCTTTGAGACATTTATCCAACTCATGGATAATGTGGAAAAGTACATTGAGGAAGCCGCACAAAAGATGAAAACGTGAATGAGTGTCGGTGCAATTGAGATAGTTGTGATGAGTCGGGTAATGCATCGGTTGAAAGGTCGAGTGTTCTTTGAATGTAGAATATCGAGACAACAAAGAATGATGTAACCAATTTGTCAAGAACACCGTCACACAAGAAGTGGATCTTTGTGATCGAAAGGTGAATGAATGTCTGGGTACAATCAATAAATTGTCTTGTTGAGACCGAGAAGGCATCATCTCTCGAATACGAGGCTCGAGACGATAAGCTTGAAACAACGAAGAGTTCGGTGACTCTTGTTACACATGATGTGGATGCAAATATCATACCGACAAATGAACATGTGTCATGTGATGAGGTACCCTTAAGCGATCAACATAGTGCATCGCTAATGTACCTAAACAAACCGATCTTAATACTAAACATGATTCGATAAATGTTCCTTGGTTGAGGTCGAGACTAATAAATTCAAAACAAATGATATGGTTGATAAAAAGGCTTTTGATGAACTTTCAAACAAATTCTCAAAACTTGAAAAACATTACGTTTCTCTTGAAATTGCAATACAAAGAAAGGAGGAAAGTTTTCAAACTAAGAAACCATGTAAAATCCAGAATTTCCTGAATTTCGTGAATTTTTTGAAATAAACGATTTAAAAGCTCAGCTTCAAGCCAAAAACTCGACTATCAACAATTTAAAGAAACATATTTTCGGTATGCATGTGAAAAGTAATTTGGTTACAAGTAATTTTGATGTTAATGCTATTTATGATATTCAAGTGAGAAATGATGAATTAGCAGTTTGTGTGGCCAAATTACTAAAGGAAAATGAGTCTTTAAGAAAGCATCACATAGAACTAAGTGACTCTGTCAATGAAGCTAGAACTAAGTCAATGGAACAAACAAATTCTTTGATAGCAAAAATTGATGAACTCAAAAGCTCAACTTAGGAAAAGAGTTTCGCTATTGTTGCCTTAAAAATGAGCTTAGGAAAGCGTAGGGAAAAGTGTGAACACTAAGTTTACAAAACCATCAACCTTGGGAAACCAATTTCTCATCCCATTAGAAACCGGTCCGTTGTTAGGCAGCCTACTGTGTTTATATCCGAAAGACCAAAATTTTCAAAAACACGGTTTGCCTCCCAAGTTGATGCGATAAAAGATTTGTCAAAACCAATCACTTCACCTGAGTTACCTAAGAATAAGGCTTCTAACTCCGTTAACCCTCAACAAGTAGCCACTTCTACTCCCAACACCTATAGGATTAGTTCGAAAACAGTGTCAAAACCAAGCATTAAAACCCAGAATTCATATGATATGAATGACTTGTGGAAGAACTATTATCTAGAAGAAGCTAGGAAAAAGGCACAGATTCGAAAAGATGGAATTTTAGGTGCAATACCGGTGATGAATTTCACAAGATTTCAAGGCTTCGCTAGTAGTAGTAAACCATTACCTAGGAACACTCAAAAGACCGTGGTTGGCTTGCATCTAAGAGTAGTTATATGAAGAAGAATGCTAAGCATGTAGAAAATGAAATTAGAAATTAAAGTCTTTTCCAAATAAGAAACATTTTCCTAACTCACATGCTAAGGTACAATCCACTAAGACTACTAACATGGCTAAGGTTTAATATGTCATGAAGCAAAACAAACCTAAAACTTCACCTAGATGGATTCCAAGCGCTAAATCTTTGGAGTCTATGAATACCAATAAGTCTTCCACTGTGCATAAGAATATCAACAATCCTAGACCTTGCCATAAGTGGATACCGTCTGGTAGAATGTTTAAGGATGTTGGACTTAGGTGGATACCTACCGGAAAGCTGTTTACTGATGGAAAAATCAAGGTTGACCGTGAAACCCCAAAGGATTTGGATACTAATGTCACTAACCAATATATATATGCAATCAAGCTTGTAATGTTAGTGCATGTAGTCCTTACTTTGTTGCATAATACTTCGATCCTTCACTACATGGACTGGCTTAAAGTATGGATAACAAATGGATTGATATCTCATAACTCACGGGTTCAAGTAACTCAACCTTGATATTCAACACTATGACGTTTGAACACAACAGTTCAAGCCTCGTACTCTAAAGAAAAGAAAAGTGTACGTTTAAGGCGCTTTATCTTCAAGAAGAGAAATCTTCTTATTTATGACCATTCTCGTCAACATGCTTCATACTTTTTCCATGCGCGTTCAGTTATCAAGTGAATCGGACTATTGTTGATTGTTTTCTTATTCCACTTTCTCAATTATAATGACGATGGCGACATCATATGCTACTTTTGAGGGGTAGAAGTGTGAATAGACTACATTTGTTAAAGATATTCACTAGTTTAATCAAGAATGGCAACTTCGTATGCAATTCTTGAGGGGGAGAAGAAGTGTGAATTTACAGCATGTTGATTGACGTCGGAGTATAAATGGTCAAACGGCTCCTAACTCATGTAAGAACCGAGCTTCTTCTTATCGGGTCATCTTTACATGGAGTTTCTTCTAAGAGTCGTTGGTTGACATCTTCACGGACTGATGAGTTTAATGAAAAAGTGCTTCCAGTTGCGGGGCTGATTTCCTTGATGAACATCTTTCTGTTCTTGTTTGATTGGGAGGGATTTGAGTGAAGGGGATTTGCTATATGTAAGTTAACGGGAATGCATTTGGTGAGTTGAAAATGTTAACTTATTGATCCCCAAACGGACAATCTAAAGAAGGTCGAGTCTGATTGGTTCTACATTTTACATTGTATGTTAGAAGACTAAAGGCGAGTTGCATTTGATTATCTAAAGACTTCTTCTTAATCCGGGCATTTATCAAACAAATTGTCGGTTTAGGGAGAGCACTAATGGGGAGGCGAAAAGTCGATTTAATCCCAATTAGACTTGCTCACATCTCGCCGCAACAAGTTGATTCTCACAAAGACTAAAAGTGTTCTTCTCAAAAGATGTCATGTATCCGGGCTTACAATGAGTTGTTGATTACAAGTATCAAAACCGAAGGGGAAGGAGACACGATCTAAAGCGAGTAAACTTGATGAGCTTAATACTTCTAAGTGATTGAAGATATCCGAGAAGACAAATGTCATTACCGCAGAGAAACTCAAGGTTTGACTCATGGCGTTTAATGTTCTTATTCCAAATATGTGGGGGGAGAGATGGAAGAGTTAGTTTCTGAAGATAAAAGAGGTACACAAGTGTGTGATGATTTCGATTTTATCGCAATCATCAGGGGAAAGATATTGTGTACATTGAGGATGCTTAGCTGTTTCACTTGAGAGCTTAATCAGTGATTCTGAGATATAATCACTTATTCCGAAGTTGACATTCGCAGAGATAATCAGTGATTCGGCCTGCTACTTCAATGTTACCGTTATTCTCTCTTTGGGCATTCGGGTAATTCGGGTTCTTGAGCTTCATACATTTTCTTGAGGAGAGAAAAGTATACATCGGGGTTATTCTTTGGCTATTGGACTTAATGCTACTTGATGGTATAAGTTTCTCCGTCTTGGTATATGTGTATTCGGGTTCGTGAGCTCTAGTCTAAGAGACCGATCGCATCGAGTTCATCTACTTGGGGAAGTGGTCTTTTGACAACTTTTGGTATGGATCGCTTCAAACGTCGGTGAAAAGAAATATGATAAGAATTTTATGTGTGAAATGATACGTTCTTTGTTCTATTGGATGATATAACCTCAAACAAAGAATCACAAAGATCATTCTTAAAAGGAGCAACAAGATCGATGATAATGGTGTGCTTCTATGTGCACTGCTAAGGAAGCTTGAAATAAAGCTTTGAATCTGCTCAACAAAAGGATTTTCGGTTTGGGGGGAAGCTGCCAAAGTCTCACTTTCAGATGGTTCTATTTCTTTCTTCAATACAAGGGACCTCGAAAGCTTTGGTGGTGAATGTTTAAGAGATGATGACTTTATTTTACAGAACGGGTCGCTCGATATCCTTATCTCGGTACTCGTATCATCATTCTTCTTAGACTATATCATCTACTCTATCTTTGTAATATTTATCGGAAAAACAAAATACAAAATATAAAACCAACAAAAACAAAATAGAAAATATAAAATCAACAAAAACCCATAAAAATCGAAAAATTTGAAAAAGACCAAAATATGTTTTCTCAAGACATGTCTTCGGTATCGATAACATCTACGGTCTTAGAAATGTCATTCAACAATGGCATGGGACCATAGATGAAGTTCGAGCGAAGGGTAAATATTCTTTTCAAAACATGTCTCAAAATATGGCTTGCAGATTACTTGATCAGTAACCGTGCTTAAACTATGGTTTGCTATTATTTTTATAGCAACCCGTTTTTCAAAGAAGGAAAGTGCTACGCTTAAACGATTTTCACTAAACTCGTGCACTTATCCTAAAAACAAATTGAGGAAAGTATATCGAAGGACTGTTGTTCCTACACAAATGTTTTTCCTTCTATAAATTCTTCATAAAAATATTTGTTGTTTTTCAAAAATGGTGGTAAATGAGTTGCTTGAAAATCAATCAGAATCAGAATTTTCATAAATTTGCAAAACCCAATCAATGACTTCAGCATTTTTAAAACCTTTTATAAAATGAGTCATTGATTGAGGGGGAGAATGTTTTCAAATATATATCATCTAACGGGTTTATATAATCATCCTATGTGCTTAAAAGAAAAATATGTTTTCCTACGTTGAAGGACTAGGAGTCTAGGATGTGATTGTTAGGATTAGATGATTATAGTTTGATGAACACATTATTCCCATGCCTTTGTATGATCTGATTGATATGTTGGATTGACTTTTATTAGTCGATTGCTGTTTGGGTGATTTCGACCACCATATATCTGTGTGTATGTTCACTAACATATGCAGATAAGATGGTTCATAAGATTGTTCCCGATCCGGATCCCACTAATGAAGAAGATTGGATGCCGAAAGGAAATGGTAACTATTTCTTGAAGTCGACAAAAGAAGAAACAAAGCTTAATCAGATCTCTTTATGGATAGTTGGCACGATAGATGCAACTTCAGAGGTCTCACTGCTTCTGCAGACGGTTTTCTTTCATCCTTTCAGCAACAACAGAAGCAGCTTGTGTTCTCAACCACCTAACGTATCTTTGTGCAGGACAAGTAGTGAATAATACCATTTTTCAACAAAATTGAAAATATTGTTTTGAAAATGGAAAATATTGTTTGAAAATAAACCGAACTCAAATTTTGAAATCAAGGACTTCATATTAAACATAAGTCACTCAATCAACGACTACGGTCATTGATTGAGGGGAGAATGATTTCAAACTTAAGTATTTTCAAACGATATTTCTTCATAAAAGTCCGTTTTGTACAAAAATAAGTGGTGATCTAAAGATTTAATGTTATGTCATGGTATGATTTTCTTTAAAACCAAAAGCTCTTTCAAAGTGAAATTTTTTCTGTTCTTGTTTGATTGTGAAACTGTTTTATTTTACTCAAAGATCTCTTAAAACTATCATACCTGACACTAACAATCTTTAATGTCGAAAAAATTGGTCAATATCAATCATTTTTCAAAATTAAATCAAGCCACGTCTTTCCCCAAATTTTTCTAAATAATTTAAATCAATTGGGATCACAAATCTCAAAAGGTTTGAAATTTTGATCGGGGAGATCGTGATTTTAATCTCAAATCGGTTTTAAAGGGTAATTGTTTCAAAAGCACTCATTCCTTCATGTGCCAAACGATTTCAAATACATGATGCACATGGTTGAGGAGGAGCATTTAACCAAAAACCATAAGAGGATTTAAACCAGACATATTTTCTCCCATGTTTTCTAAACCTAATTAAATTACTTGAGATCCAAAATCTCAAAGGGTTTGATATTTTTGATCGGGGGAGAAAATGTGATTTAAATATGAAAACTGATAAAAGATGACCGTTTTGATTCAAAGTGCAAGTTCTCTCTAATATGTGCTAAGCTCTTTTGTAAATTGATGCACATATTGAGGGGGAGCGAATGGTTTTCTATAAGGCAGTATGATCGTGGAAGTACTTCAAAAACTTCTTTCCTCTATGTGTTAAATGATCTCAAATACCCAACGCACATTTTGAGGGGGAGAATTTACCAAGAAAATCAAATGGCTTTTTCCACGGAAATTGTGATCAAGAAATTATTTCAAAGAACTCTTGCCTCCATGTGCTAAACAATTTCAAATCATATGCACATGTTGAGGGGGAGCATTTCTAAAAGATCAAAACAATTAAGGTACAAAATGCTTTGATATTATATGACAAGTACCTTGATTGATTTTTCAAGTGGTTTCATGAAGGAAAGAACGGTACCAAAAAGACTGACCAATTTACTTTATGCATGGTGTTATAAGGATGGTTAGGCTAGGTATTCGTTCCCACGATCCCGCCAGAGCCGGAGGGATCTACCCAAGGACAATCCACTAGATAGTGTAGAAGTCCTTAGGTATGATGAAAAAAGGAGAAAAGTGAGAATAAGGGAAGAGTGCGGACTGAGATAGAGCTAGAACTAGAATAAACTCAACAAGGTTCTAGTAATGAAGTCTCGGTATGCACTGAAGGGGTTGAAGAATGAAAAAGAATTGAAAAGTGAAAAGGGTGAAAAGAAATAGCCCTCCAATAATTCAACCTTAGGCGTAAACCGGCTCAATACATATACTCTTGGTAGTTACTAAGGTAACGCCGTATTAAAGACAAGACGTCATGGACCCAAAGGACGACCGCACTAAAACTTCCCAAGCTACTCAAGTTCCTCTTAAAAGGACTTGTTTCATTCTCACGGGGAACCTACATAATCTATCGACTTTCTCTTAGAGACTATTGATATTGATGAAGGAAACCCTCTCCCTAGTCTCCGGCATAGGAAACCAAATGCGCATAATTGAGTCTAGAGCCAAGAGATCATCCACAATATCTCATTAGGACACTAAATTAATGAAGACTTGCGTTGTTTCACACAATGTGGAAAGTAAGTATATATTGAGAGTCCTACGCATTATCCTTGTGGTATTGCCTGAACATCCGAGTGATATGTAAAAGTATTCACGATGAAGATGGAAATCCTTCTAGAGCCAACATCAAAAAAGCTCTTGGTGGGTGACATGTGAGATCTTTTCATAAGATCAAGCTTGTGACAACTGGATAGAAACAATGGGGCGATTCATTCTTGAATCAACCTAGGTCCAGGAATGGAATTGACGAATACTTTCGGAAAAACCGTTCGATGTGCAAATATTCTTTTCTCTAGCACATCGAATGTGTATTCATGTTTTCAAAACACAAAAGGTATTTCTGATTGAAAATTGATTTTCTTATAAAACCTTCGTCGTATTGCAAAACTCCTTCTTCAAGCAATACACGATTGTTTTCAAATCATTTTTAATCAATCAGTAAATCTCAATTTGTTGATTAACTCACTCCGTGTTGTCTACTTTGGGACGCTCCGGTTTGAGAACGACTTGATCAAGCTGCGAAACCCTGTCAAGGAGATTCTTCGGAACTCTACCTGTTCACAGGCAATATTTATACTGATCAACGGGGAACCGTGGTTCTTGCAACTGTATTCAACGAAAGTGAACAAAGACACTTTCTTGTGTTTTATTGCTAACTATTGTTTGCAGGAATATTTGGACGGTTGCAGCTGATCGATATTGAGAAGCCAATTCACAACCACATGCTCACAGCATTCACGCTTAATTGAAGAAAATCATGATCATCAAAGACATACAACAAAGATGCTTCCGCTACTCTGATGAAAAGATGTCATGATCCATAAAGTGTGAGCATGTCGGTCCAAAAGTCCCAATATCACATGAAGGAAACACTTCAAAGGGTGATCCGAGATTTCTTGTGGTGATGATCTCAAAGAAAGCTCGAAGATCATCAAGATATGAATCGGTTCAAAGACCTCCACTATAAGTACAAAGCATTCGGACTATGAAGAGTCCTTGCTAAAGCACAAAGATGCGGAAGTTGAAGAATTAAAGTCACGAGCTCAAGGCGAAGATTAAATAGAATGCTAGGATTGAAATGTAAAACATGGGGTGACCTCCTTGGGAGATTGTTAGGAATTAGAAATTCCATAGTGAAGTGTCACCACCCCAACTATTATCTAGCATAAGTTAGCTCGTAGACATATCGTTATTTACGTGTTTATTAGCTTAGTTATTAGTTTAGAGTAACACCGTGGAGGAAGGACGGGTCTTTACCCACTGTATGCCTGATCCACAGTCCGAAGGAGGATGTGTAGTATGTAACTATAAATACCCTCTACCTCCCAAGGTAGAGGGTTGGACCTTTTACTAAATCTAACCTTCTTTCTTTTGTTTACTTTCTCTCTCTAGAAAGGATCCCATCTTCCACTTTCTCTCTCTATAACTCATTCTATACGCCTAATTTGATTGTGTGTTTATGTGTTTATGAAACCAATATGTTACAAAATATCAAGATTATTTGATGTTATCAAAACATCATAGGGCATCTTTCGGATCCAAAACAAAATCTTCAATCTCTAGATGCCTTCATTTGCTCATATGGATCTATTTGGACGATCGGTCCTCAATCCATAATCATGAGAGGTATACACTTGTCATTGTTGATGAATATTCAAGATAAACCTTGGTATACTTTATGAAAAGAAGAATGAAGCTCACAAGTCATTATGTCTTTTATTAGACAAGTTGAAAATCGAATGACACTAAAGACAAACATATAAGAGTCGACAATGAGGTGAATTCGTAAATCAAACCCTTTAAGATTTTGTAATGAAAGGAATTTCTCAAAACTTTATTTCCTTATACACCGTAACAAAATGGTGTTCTTTGAAAAGGAAATAAAACTCTAATTGAAGTTGCAAGGACAATGCTCAATAGGTATGCCCTATCCAAACATTTTAGGGTGAGGTTGTCAAAGCGCATGCTACACCAAAAATAGATCTATCATTTTCAAAAGACATGATAAAACAAACTATGAGATATATCATGGAAGAATTCCAAACATCATCTACTTTCATCTCTTTGGTTGTTTTATGTTCATTCACAATCACGAGAATCACTTAGGAAAGTTTAATGCAAAACTCAACAGGTTATTGTTCCAGTGACTGATGGTCATTCTGAACATTCAAACCTGACCCCTCACAGTCATTCTTAAACATCACAACCCATCATCTCTCTTGACCTACATATTCAGTCAAGTTCAAGCCCACTTCATGTTCCTCAGGATAGATGGTCAAGAGACAAACACATTGAACTTGTGAACATAGTAGGTCCCACATTAACTGGAATGTTAACAAGAAAGCATGCTAAAAAACTTAAGGAAACATCAACAAATAAATGTCTTTTTGTTGATTTTCTCTCTGAAGTTGAACCTAAGAAGGTTTCAGAATCACTGACATGCCCAAGTTGGGTTAATGCCATGTAAGATGAGCCAAATTAATTTGATAGAAACAAAGTCTAGAGTCTTGTTCCATGTCCGGAAGTAAAATACATTATTGGAGTTAAATGGGTCTACAAAAAATGGATGAAAATGGAACTGTCATCAGACAAACAAAGATAGACTAGTGGCTCAGGGTTATAATCAACAAGAAGGAGTTGACTAAGATGAAACCTTTTCTTCTGTAGAAAGACTAGAAGCAATCAGGATCTTCTTAGCCTTTGCTACTTACATGAACTTCAAAGTCTATCAAATAGATGTTAAAAGTGTATTGCTTAATGGTAAACTTAAAGAAGAAGTTTATGTAAGACAACACTCGTGCTTTGAAAGCAGTGAATTTCCAGACTATGTGTGCAAACTTGATAAAGCTCTTTATGGAGTGAACCAAGCACCCAGAGCTTGGTTAGAAAATATTGTCTTTCTCATTTAGAAAAAATTTTCAAAAGGTAAAATTGACAACACCTGTTCATCTATAAGAAAACATGTAATGTTATACTTGTTCAAGTATATGTTGATGACATAATTTTTGGATCAACAAATCACAAAATATGTAAACAGTTTAAAAAAATGAAGACAAAGAAATATGAGATGGGCATGATGGGTGAACTTACCTACTTTCTTGGCTTTCAGATTAAACAATATGACAAAGGAATTTCTATCTTTCAAGAGAAGTACATCAGAGACTTACTTAAAAATTATGATATCTTTTATTGTGCATGAGTCAAAACACCCATGGTTCCTCCAAACAACTTAGGTCCTGAACTGACGAAAGTCAGTGAATCAGAATAAGTTCAGAGGAGCCAGTCGACCTTATGTCAAGTTTGCAACATGCCTATGTGCAAGATATCAATCTAATCCCAAAAAATCACACTTGACTGTAGTGAAAATAATCTTTAGGTATCTGAAGGGAACTCCTTGTCTTGGTCTGTTTTATACAATATGCTCAGGATTTTATCTAAAAGGATATTCAGACTTAGATTATGTTGGTTGTAACCTGACTAGAAAAAAGCACATCAGGTGCTTGTCAAATGCTTGGTGGTATATTGGTTTTTGGAATGCTAAGAAGCAACAATCAGTGGGTATGTCATCAGATGAAGCTGAATATGTAGTTTTTGCAGGATGTTGTGCAAATATTCTATGGATAAAAAGTCAACTCTCTAACTATGACATAGATTATAAGATGGTTCACATCTTCTGTGATAATACAAGTGCTATAGCAATGTCAAACAACCATGTACTTCACTCTATAACCAAGCACATTGACATAAGATATCACTTCATCAGAGATTACATTCTGAAAAGAGACATTGAATTACATTTCATTCCTATTGAATACTAGTTGGCTGATATATTTACTTAACCCCTTGATGAACCAACCTTCACAAGGTTAAAGGTTGAACTTGGCATGCTTAACATTGATTGACCATCCTCTAATAAATCAATCATCAAGGTCCGAAGATTCCTCTCAGATCCTGATAAGCATACAACCAAAATCAGGTATCCTGTGATAAACAAATAAACATCACGTCCTGAAAAGAGCACATCTAATAAGGTAACTAAATGCTCTAAGTATTTAATTAATTAATGTCTTGGGTTGGAAACTAAATATCTTTTAAATAGTAAAATATATTATGAACAAGTGCACCTAGTTCCAATGAACTCAGCTGTTACATTTATCCAACAGTCACATGTCTCGCAAAACAATGACCTCATTCACACTAACATTATCAACAAACTGTAAAATTTCTCAAACACTGCTTTTTGGAAGAAGCTTTTGTAAAAACACCATCAGTTTTATACCTGATAATGCTACACGCGTCGTTCGGGGTCAAAGGAACTTCCTTTTCTTAGAGCAAGTTTTATAACACCCTAGGCAGTGAACCTAATCGTTGTAGTGTAGTATTAGGGTAAGTCACGGGTATCGATATCGTTCTCTAGGGGAATAGGAATGCTAGTGAGAAGTTACTACATAAAGTTTGGGGTTGAGGAAGATTATTTTTATCTTTTTATGTTTTTAGAAATGGAAAGGTACGAATCTCGGGGTTTGGATTTGGGGTTGGTATTTCTACCGATTACTCTACTTATCTAATTATCTAATCTAGGGTGTATGTAGTCTATGTCTAATTATTGTGTGCTCGTATGATAGTTTAAAGATGTGTTCACTTAGGTTTTATTACTCCTTAATTATCTCCTATTGATGGTTGAATTGTCACGTCCTTATTCTTAATCGCGTTGTGTGTCTAAAGTCGTAGGGTATCGCTTATCCCTAACTCTTTGAACTTACCAAAGGGTCTCGTCTACAAAACCCTCTAGGGATTATAAACTCTAACTCTAAGGCCCTCTTTGGATGGTTTAGCCTACAACCGCTCTAAGTGCTATAGCCTAAGGTTCACAAAGATTAATCAAGCATTAATTACACAACGAATGACCTATCGCATTACTAGATCATTAATCAATTAAGATAAGAGACAACCAATCAATATTTAATAATTAAGTTTCATATTTCCTAAGCAAACACACAAATAAATTAGCCGGACATGGAGAACATGCAAGCATACACACAAATAATTGAAGACATAATTGAATTAATGAAGTAAAACACTTATCTTGATGTAAGTTAGGGTTTGGAACCCTAAAATCTTGTATAAGACGACCTTGGTTCGGTTTAGGTTTTACTCCAAAGACTATACACTAAAACCGAAAAATTTGGATTCTATATATAATATTACAATCGCGACGGCCACCTTATGATTTGTGACGCCGCCGGTCGCCGTCATTAGGGTTTCATCTTGGCCACGTTAGTCTTGCGATGGCGTCACCTTGTGCTTGTGACGCCGTCCTCTTCGACTTCGACGCCGTCTGGATCAAATCTAGGCCGCCCGAATTGCAACGGCCTACTCTTTTAAAACCCGACACCGTCACTTGAAAATAAGAAATTTGGCTTCGTGTGGTCACAAAATGCTCCGACGGCGTCATGAGCTTAAGCGATGACGCCACCTTGTATTTCAAAGACTTGATTGTCTCGATTCTTGACTTTGGCCATTTTCTTCAGATATCCGCGCCTTTTCGTCCAAATAAGTGCCATTATAGCAATTTGCCTTCAAGAGACCTAAAAGTGAAAAGGAACGATATTAAGTAATAACGGATACAAAAGTGATCAAATAAGGGCTTAAACGACCCCTCAAAAGGTACATTTTAAAACCTTATCAAATATCCCTACACTTGGTATTTGCTTGTCCTCAAGCAAATGTGCTTTTAGCCAATTAATTTATAAGTTACGAGTCATGAAGCATTGGTTTAAAACAGTCCACAACACATATAAGCCCCACAAAAGTCATAACAAGCACGGAATTACATACTAGCACCTCACATGGGGTGTTTGGATACTCACATCTCTCTCGGTGTATATGAAATATAACAAGTTGAAATGGAAGATAAACACTCATTAACCGGTCCTAGTACATAGATTACCATAGGCTTGAGAATAGATCAAACCTCCATCGCTTTGGTGTAAGCACCTAGGAAAGACTATCAAAGAGGTCTTTAAAGGGTTGTAATGTTAGGCTTACGGTAGGAAACAAAGGGTTTGGTGGGATAGGCTATTTAGTGGTGGCAAGTCAAAATCTCTATGTTACAAGCATACGAAGAATGACGTTGCTAAGCCAAGACTCGACACTCTAAACTATAGATAATTGAAACAAACAAACATAATTATAAAGGTTAGATGTAGGATGGTAGCCGTTTTTTTTTTTTTTTTACACTCTTTTTTTTTTTCTTTTCTTTTCTTTTCTATTTTTTTTTTTTTTTTTTTTTTTTTTTTTCATTTCATACACTTTACTTGTACCATCCTTTATGGTAACATCAAAATGATAGGGATTTATAGACACATCCCTACACTTGAGTTTTTATTACTCTAACACTAATCAACCCGAATTGAAAAGATCAAAACACTTGGGGTATGTTATTACTAAATAAGGGAATTTAACGTTCCTTCCGGTCATTTCATAAACTTTAACTTTTCCCATGAGTCCCAATCGTCCCAAAGCGTGTACAAAAGATATGACTCGACTTAGCAACTCATGCAAGCAACTAGATAATTGAACTAAGGGTTTAGGGTGATAACAATAATGCACTAAAAGTGAGTGCATACAAGGTAGGCTAAGGCGATTTGGGTGTATATTTGGGGTGGGGTGTAAACAATGCTCTTCATTGATATTCGGAAAACCGAAACATCACGAGAACCGCGAAAAGGATAGGCTCGAGGGGTTAACTAGGGTATCGTGTACTAAAGATGAGTACAACGCAAAGGTGTGGGGAATTACTCAACCGATGTGGAAGAAGTAATTATATTACGGTATCAAACAAGGGTTATCCTAATGCCTCTTATCATTTAGTTATTCCTAACTACACAAGTGTAGTCTTACTAGCGATCTCGGGATGCATCACAAAATAAGTTCTATAATCTATTATACTACCGGTTCACACTCTAAGCATTAAAGATGAATGTTTTAATTCCTACTAATCTAAGGGCGATCCTCACATTTTGGGTGGAATTTAGGTGGTAAAGGGTTTTTGTGCTAGTCATGCAACTTCCTATCCTTGAGACGCTTTTGTTAAGACTAATGGCCCACTCCTATATGTCATGAAAAATTTTAAATTTGGTGCCAAAATTACCCTAACCGACATTTTCTCATGGTTTATTACACAAATACAATTTGACAAAGCAAATAATCAAGGATAAGCATAGTTTCTAAGTTCCGCTTTATTTTCCTTCCCTACACTTAAACCGAACATTGTCCCCAATGTTCCCGAAAGTATCAAAGTTATGATAATGGAAGGTAATTAAAACGAAAGAAATTAGTACTCCACGATTAGCTCGGTAGGATCCGTGTGAAGTGGTGGTTAAATCCTTTCCAAGAAAAATGTATGCATTAAAAGCTACTTCTTATCTTTTGTTTCTTCTTCTTGATAAATAAAACCTGCACACTTGAAGAAAACAAATGAAACCTTCGCGTAAAATCGGCGGTAATAATATATATAAGACTCTACTAAACTAGGATATAATGCTTGTGGAATGGATGTTTACAGAATTTCTGGAAAATTAAGACATGGAAAATTCCAAAATTTTATAGTTAGCTCAGAAAACGAGAAAAAAAAGTAATCATTGTTTTACTCCTTCGACGCCGTCGAGTTGCGATCTGACGCCGTCAAAGTTATCCCGACAAAAAGCGGTGCGATTTTACGGAAAAAATTCGGAAAATTTACATCTTTAGAATGGAAATTTTTTGCAAAACATCCATTATGACTCGATACAAGCATTTGACTCGAACAAACACACATATATCTTTTAATTAATTGTAATTCTCATGTTTACGTTTCTTTTGAAAACGTGTGTAATCCTCCATACACTTATCCTTTATGTAAAATACCTTTATATGCAATTAAGACGAGGTTAAAAACAAAATAAAGCATTTTACAAATTTAAACATGAGAATAAACAATCAATAAACGATATCGACACACAAATAAAAATGAAAAACAAATACACATGGGTTGCCTCCCAAGAAGCGCTTGTTTTGTTCGAGTCACGAGCGACTCTACCCTTATTTAACGGATAAAGGGAGGTTTTCCTACACTTAAGCTTAAGTGCGGGTGATAGTAGCGATACACACCCTTAGGGTGGAAATTTGCTACGTGAGAGAGGGTGATGGGTGATTTATATGCTCAAAGGAGTGTGCTTCATTCATTATAACCTTACCTAAGTCTATTGGTGTAGTGGGTGAATCAAATTTCTCTCCTAAAAATGGATCATCTTCTATCAACTTCAAAAAATTCTTAGTTAAGGATCCATCTTAACCTAATAAACCCGGTTTAAACCCATAATGTTTCTTGTTATCAACCATGAATGGGTGATATAAGTGTGTAAGGTCATGGGTTACTCCTATATTAGCTCCCACTCTACATGGCCTAGAGTCTAACACCTTTATCAAGCAACTGCCCGGACTATTTATTTTGATGGGTGGATTGGGGCCTAATTCAATTCCAAGATTCACATCTAAAGACGGAAAATTAGGTAAGGTTTTGGTTGAGGCTCTGTTTTATCAAAATTAGGAACTTCCTTGGACTAAGAGAGGTCATGACAACAAGCATCTAAACCTACATTCTCTAGTGGCGTTTGGTCCAAAGGTTCTATATTAATCGGGTTCCTATAGTCTCTTCTACTTCTTTTGGGTAAGTTATAGGTGATGTGTTCCTCAGTGATGGTAGGGCTTGTGGGCTTGGAGTTTCCTCCTTATTCTTCATTATATCTAGATCTCCTAAATGTTTAGTATGATCGACCCAAATACACTCCTAAGCATCTCAAATCCTTCTTTGGCCATTTCAAATTCTTGTTCCGATTCATAAGAATTGTTCTAAAAAACTTGACTACTATGTTCTATTTGCCTAGAGGATTCCTCACGTGTGTCATATGTTTTGAAATCTATCACACGCATGCAACTAGGTAATTCAACTATAACCATCTCACAATCTTGTTCGGGTTTAGGTTCCATGTTCTTAAAAACTAGGTCTTTTATCATGATGCATAAGTGATCCGCTCCGACGGTCAAGTCAAACAGACTTAAAACAGCTCGAGACACAAATGCAAATGAAGATCGAGAGAATATAGGGATTCCCGGGTCGTTAAGTCCCAAGGAGACTCAATGGTGTGTAAACACTGATTCAGACGGTAGAGTGATCACTAATGATAGCGATCAGAAAGGATTTGGATAGGATAATTATACTACAGAAAAAGGAAATAAATAAAAGCGACTTAAATGCAAATTAAGAAAATTAAAAAGATAAAAGATATTAAATAAACGCTATCACTATTTTTACAATGATGAACGTTTAAAACCTAAAACGAAAAACTTACGTTTAAATACAAATAACGTAAACGTATTAAATAAAAAGTGAAACTTATACAATGTAGATCCTAAAAATATGAAAATACATTTTACAACCCTAATGATAAAAGAAAATTATTAGAAAAAGAAAATTATTTTACAACTATTTATGTAATTATTATTAATTAAAACTATTTATTAAGTATTTAAAATGCACTAAAATAGAAGAAAATACAAAATTAACCTAGAAAAATGAAATTATAACTTAGGAAAATCTAAAATATGATAAAACTAATTTTAAAACAGAAAATATATTTTTCACACTTTTATGTATTTATTATTAATTAAAAACTATTTAAAACTAATTAAAATTGTGAAAATACCAAATAAAGGAGAAAAATATAGAAAAATACTTTTATGCTTTTTATATTTATCTTAAACTATTAAAATTGAAAATTATTTTTTGAACCTTTTCTTAATTTTTGTATTAAAAGCTATTTAAAAGGCTTAAAACTAGTTTAAATTAAGAAAAATAGCAAATGAACTTAGAAAAATCTGAAAATTTCAGGAAAAGTCTAAAATAAAGTTAGAAAGCTGGGAAAAATAGAAAACAGGGGCTTGTTTGGTAGAATATGGCGATAAGGAAGTGCTTATGAAATAAGCACTTCCAATAAGCAAATGAGGCACAACAAGCACCAAACCGATATGGAAGGTCTAATATGCTAAAGTAACCAAAAGCAACACAAATCAACAAGCTACAGCTACTGGATATCAAAATGCAATGATTTGATCACTTGAACTAATAAGCTAAAACAGTGAATAGGGTGGGTACTTCAAGCCAAGAAATAAGCAATCAAATAAGCTTAAAATAGGAAAACACCAACTGGAACTTCAAAAGGACCTGGCCAAGAGTACTTAAACCAAAAATTAGACTCAGAGGAGCTCAAGTGAGCCCTGTGCAAGGTCTGCAAAACCTGCACAACTCCTGTGCAGGTAACAGGCCCTGCACAGGGGATTTGGGGGCAGTTTGATAAGCTCCTTTGAGCTTAAAGAAAAAAATGGAAAAATCTACTAAAATGACCATAGGAAAGTAGACCCGGTGGAAGATTTCAAAGCAACAAGATTCACTTAAATTGGCTTGGTAATGAACAAATGAAAATTCTTTCTCAAATGGGCTCAAAACAAGGTTTCAAACTTTTGACTTTTGAGTAATTAAGAAAAGTTGACTAAAATGAAGTTTGATCTAGATTTATGGATTGCTTATGAACTTAATAGGTGTAATAAGCCTAATGCTAGCTTAATCTATGTATTTAGAACACAAAACAAGAATTTGATGTTGCAAAAACTCCAACAATGGGTTGCTAAGGTGGTTTAAAGAAAGTTTTGACTTTTGAGCAAGTGCAGGTTCAATATTAAGACTCAAATGAGTTTATTAGGATGACCAAACATGAAACAACAAAACCAATCATCGAAAAGACCTATGGCACATATTTAATACCAAATCCAAACACTCCTTGTTATTATCTTGTTATGGAAGTTTAAATGGAACAAACACCGAGCCAACTTGATTTCTTGATTACACTAAGCTTATCTAACCTAAATAAAACTATTTGAACAATTGTACACTAATGAAAATCACAGAACTCAAACAAGCAAAATATGCAAATTTGCTTGAAGATAAAAAGTGAAATATGACTAACCATCGTCCCAACTTATGCGAGCCAATACCAAACCCAAACCTAAGCTAACCTAGTCCATTTCAACCTCTGCAACACCCCGCATCATCCTTTTCATCACCATTTCCATTTTGAGTCAAGGTTGACTTTTGTTGACCACCATCCAAAATTGTTTGAAATCGATATAAAAGCTTACGTAAAACTATCATAAGCTCATATAAGCTATTGGAGCTTAAAAATAAGCCAATAAAACCTTGTAAGTAAGACTTTGAAATGGAATTATTCAACAGTAAGTTTTAGACATGGAACTTTATCATAACTGAATTAATACTTGAAATAAGTTATAGTGATACAAACACTTTGGTTTGATACAGAGAAACAAAATATTACAAGATTTATACTAAATTAAAGACTTTAAATTTAAAACGACATTAAGGATAAAACTAAAAACTACAAGACTCTTTTTCTTTGCTCCATTTGCTTTCTTTTTATATCCAAAGACCTTTTCTCTCACTTCTGATTAATTCCCACTTCTCCTAGCCATTGGATAGCTTCAAAATGATCATGGCCGTTCAAACATGATTTTGGCGCCAATTTGGACTTTAACAGTTTAGGTTGAGTGAAAGGGTGGAATGAGCATTTAATGGTTCTTGGAATTGTTTTGAGGTGGGGGGACAAGGAAAAGGTGAAGGTGAGCTAGGGGATGGTGTGTTGAGAGAAGCAGACATGGAAGTGGGGAAGAAAGGAGGATTTGGCGGGCAAGTGGGATGTTTGACCAAAGCTTTGACTGGGGCAGGATTATTAAAAGGGGAGGGTTCAAAATAGGAGGGGTCCAAAAGGTTTGTTGGCTGGGGTCACATGAATTGACAAGGGTCCAAAAAGGTGTATTAAAGGGTTTATAACTCAAGGGCCTAAAGTGTAACTTCTGAAAATTCAGGGACTTGGGCTGCCAATTCAACAAAGTTTCTTCCAAGGACTAAAAGTGACATTCTCAAAAAGTATAAGGACCAAAACTGCCACTTTGCAATTTTCCAAGGACTAATTCCGCCAATTTTGAAACTTAAAGGACCAATTTTGCAATTTTCTCAAACTTTTTATATTTTTCACCAAAGGACTAAATTTGACAACTTTTGATTTTAAAAGGACCTTTGGTGATTTATCTTTTGAAATTATGTGCTCAGGGACTGTTTTTGACAACTTTTGAAACTTGAGGGACTAAAAGCGCAATTTTGCAAATTTGATACGTTTTCATCGATTTTGATATTTTGCATTTAAAACACATAAAACACTGATTTGTGATATTTTGATCATTTTGACGTGTTTCGAGTGTTTTCGAGATGATTTTGATTTATTTTGTACAAAAATGATGAGTATTTAGACACTCATCACTCTCCCACATCGAGATATTGCTAGTCCTAGCAATGATTTGAGAAAACATAATGGATTTTAAACTCTTTACCAAAAGCCATTACTTCGGAGTAGCCAAATGTTTAAGTTCAAGTAAGAACCATGGTACACCGATAACTATGTGATTTTGAGCAAACCACCGACTTTCAACGGATTTGGTTTGTCTTTACCGAAGCCGCACCTTTACGGACTAGCCAACTCTTAGATAAATTATCAATATTATCTTTGGTGAGCTGATTACCAATTATGGATTTTCCATCGCCTTTACCACAAGCCATAACCTCATGCTAGCCAACTCTTCACTTTTTAGGATATGGTGAATGAATACCATACAATTTTGGGCAAATTGCAAGCCATATAAACGGATTTGATATATCTTTACCAAGAGCCGTTTGCTCTGGATTAGCTAATCCTTTTGTCTTCTGTACATGGCGGATCGATAACCAAATGAGTAAGTGTAAAACACTTACTCCAAAAAAAAATTTGGCCAAAAGCGGGAATTAGGTAGATAATATATGAAATTGCGAGAATTCCCCACACTTAGAAATGAATATTGCCCTCAATATTCAAAGTACCGCGGTTATGCCGAAACAAAGAACGTAAAGGGAAATACTACGGCCATTATTTATAAAGATTTTTTTTTTTTTTTTTTTTTTTTTTATGACTTATATATATATATATATATATATATAACATGTGGGGCATCACCCCACACTTAGGTGGTAGAAAGGGTGAGAAGGCGAAATATGGGTGAAAACCCATATAGTGTGTGCTCTTGTTTTTGATTTCGAGTCGCTAGCTTGACTCGACCGAATTCATTGGTTCATGGGGAAGCAAAGTGGAAGAAACAATCTCCATCGGACTTTCATTCAAGATGTTTGGATAAACATATGAAGCACGTGAAAGTTCCACACCGATGAGATATATAGAGACGACCCTACTCACGGATGATAAATGAAAATGCCGGGGTCAAAGATAGTGTCCTCACTCCGAAGGAGTGAAGAAGAGAAGAAGTCACATCATATGTGAGGAATGGAAGAAAGATGTTGATAACAATCAAGATCCATTCTTCATCCTCAAATGTAGACATATCGGGAGGAAGGGTGAAGGTAGTATCATCAATAAGCAAACTCTTATGATAGAGTACACCTTCCTCCAAGCCAATATCATCCTCAAGATCAAAATGGAAATGATCATATTAGGAGGAGATATGTCATGAGAGAGTTCACCGGAGAACTCTTCATGAAAAGAATCATTGAAAAAGCCTCAAGCTCGGGCTTGTCCAATGTAGAGTCACTATCCACAACGGGATAGGAGATGAAGTCGACTTAGCACAAAATGATTCGATCTTAGAAACGAGGAGATTTATATTGAACAATTGTTCACGAAGTATCTCGTCCTCAATTTCCGGATCATCGAATCTCTCACTTCCTCTAAGCTAACTAGCGCAGAAGGTAACTCCTCGACATAATCGATGTCTCCATAGGATAAAGAATCGTCAAAGCAGTACAATCGTTATCGAATCGGAGAACATCTCGACATGATCATATGGAATGTCAAGAGGAGGAGAAGAATCATCATTAAGAGGCTCATCACACATATTACCGGAGATAACCTCGGACTCACTGGGTTGGAACAAGGCTCTCAACACTAGACGGTTCCATTTACGAATAGTGCTAGAAAGCTCATCCCCATTATGAGAGAGTCAATGGGAACTACGGTGTGATTTCGTTGACAAGCTCTCATAATATTCCTTCACTGAATAGAATCCTCATCATCATCATCATCATCTCGATTCTTATATTCATCTCTGAAGCTTACACACCATTCTTTTCATTTGTAGTTTCTTTCGAATCGTATTTCTTCGTAACTTTGAGGAAGATTACACTCTCGTGATCATTGAAGTCTTGTGAAGGCTCGAAGTCGATGATCGATGGAATATCATGGGTTGGAAATTGTCAAAACCGGAGAATTGGAATTTTGAAAATTTTGATTCATCGGTTGACATTCAAAAGTCGCATGAGGACCCCGCAATTCTCACAATGAGATAATTGGGAAAATAACTTTCACCAAAATTCGATTGTAACATGGTTAGGCTCATAGACAAGCGGGACTGTGGTGGACAATCAAAACCGTAATGAGAATCATTCCCACAAAACTCGCATGAGTAGGATTCATATTAGGGCATGGAGGTAGGTAGGAAAAATCGGGTGTTTCATTATTTGAAATGGGATCGGGATTATTGACAAACTTGTCTCGAAACCCACATTGGTACATCGCCGACAATTTCCACCGTTAAATGGACCTCCACACTGTGAACATGTCAAATACCATGACATAAAGAATTAAGCAGATAAGAGGATAAGAGATGAAGAATTAAACAGATTAGAGGGTAAGAAAATGGAGAATTAAGCAGGTAAGAGGATAAAGAAATGTAGAATTAAGCAGTTGGAGGATAAAAGATGGATATTTTGGATTTTGAAAAATATCTTGCAAAAGCAAAAAATGAAAAATATTTTGGCGTTTTAACACTTCGAAAAAGTGTTAATGAACTTTTGGATTTTGAAAACTTTACAAAAACTTTTACAAAAGATGGAATATGTGCAAGAGTGGGTGCGAAAAAGGCTAAACACACGCTTAAGCCTCCCAAGTGGCCTAAAATTTTGGTCCGTGCCAAACAGTCAAGTCAAACAGACTTAAAACAATTTCAGACACAAATGCAAATGAAGATCGAGAATATAGGGATTCCCGGTCGTTAAGTCCCAAGGAGACTCAATGGTGTGTAAACACCGATTCAGACGGTAGAGTGATCACTAATGATAGCGATCGAAAGGATTTGGATAGGATAATTATACTACGTAAAAAGGAAATAAATAAAAGCGACTTAAATGCAAATTAAGAAAATTAAAAGATAAAAGATATTAAATAAACGCTATCACTATTTTTACAATGATGAACGTTTAAAACCTAAAACGAAAAACTTACGTTTAAATACAAATAACGTAAACGTATTAAATAAAAAGTGAAACTTATACAATGTAGATCCTAAAAATATGAAAATACATTTTACAACCCTAATGATAAAAGAAAATTATTAGAAAAGAAAATTATTTTACAACTATTTATGTAATTATTATTAATTAAAAACTATTTATTAAGTATTTAAAATGCACTAAAATAGAAGAAAATACAAAATTAACCTAGAAAAATGAAATTATAACTTAGGAAAATCTAAAATATGATAAAACTAATTTTAAAACGGAAAATATATTTTCACACTTTTATGTATTTATTATTAATTAAAACTATTTAAAACTAATTAAAATTGTGAAAAATACCAAATAAAGGGAGAAAAATATAGAAAAATACTTTTTATGCTTTTTATATTTATCTTAAACTATTAAAATTGAAAAATTATTTTTTTGAACCTTTTCTTAATTTTTTGTATTAAAAGCTATTTAAAAAGGCTTAAAAACTAGTTTAAATTAAGAAAAATAGCAAATGAACTTAGAAAAATCTGAAAATTTCAGGAAAAGTCTAAAATAAAGTTAGAAAGCTGGGAAAAATAGAAAAACAGGGGCTTGTTTGGCAGAATATGAAACTGATAAGGAAGTGCTTATGAAATAAGCACTTCCAATAAGCAAATGAGGCACAACAAGCACCAAACCGATATGGAAGGTCTAATATGCTAAAGTAACCAAAAGCAACACAAATCAACAAGCTACAGCTACTGGATATCAAAATGCAATGATTTGATCACTTGAACTAATAAGCTAAAACAATTGAATAAGTGGGTACTTCAAGCCAAGAAATAAGCAATCAAATAAGCTTAAAATAGGAAAACACCAACTGAACTTCAAAAGGACCTGGCCAAGAGTACTTAAACCAAAAATTAGACTCGGAGGAGCTCAGTGAGCCCTGTAAGGTCTCTGAAAACCTGTGACAACCCTGCGGTGTAATGTGCCTTGCATAGGGATTTGGGCGGTTTGATAAGCTCCTTTGAGCTTAAAGAAAAAATGGAAAAATCTACTAAAATGACCATAGGAAAGTAGACCAGTGGAAGATTTCAAAGCAACAAGATTCACTTAAATTGGCTTGGTAATGAACAAATGAAAATTCTTTCTCAGTGGGCTCAAAACAAGGTTTCAAACTTTTGACTTTTTGAGTAATTAAGAAAAGTTGACTAAAATGAAGTTTGATCTAGATTTATGGATTGCTTATGAACTTAATAGGTGTAATAAGCCTAATGCTAGCTTAATCTATGTATTTAGAACACAAAACAAGAATTTGATGTTGCAAAAACTCCAACAGTGGCTGCTAAGGTGGTTTAAAGAAAGTTTTGACTTTTGAGCAAGTGCAGGTTCAATATTAAGACTCAAATGAGTTTATTAGGACTGACCAAACATGAAACAACAAAAACCAATCACTGAAAAGACCTATGGCACATATTTAATACCAAATCCAAACACTCCTTGTTATTACTGTTATGGAAGTTTAAATGGAACAAACACTGAGCCAACTTGATTTCTTGATTACACTAAGCTTATCTAACCTAAATAAAACTATTTGAACAATTGTACACTAATGAAAATCACAGAAACTCAAACAAGCAAAATATGCAAATTTGCTTGAAGATAAAAAGTGAAATATGACTAACCATCGTCCCAAATTATGCGAGCCAATACCAAACCCAAACCTAAGCTAACCTAGTCCATTTCAACCTCTGCAACACCCCGCATCATCCTTTTCATCACCATTTCCATTTTTGAGTCAAGGTTGACTTTTGTTGACCACCATCCAAAATTGTTTGAAAGCGATATAAAAGCTACGAAAACTATCATAAGCTCATATAAGCCTATTGGAGCTTAAAAATAAGCCAATAAAACCTTGTAAGTAAGACTTTGAAATGGAATTATTCAACAAGAAGTTTTAGACATGGAACTTTATCATAACTCAATTAATACTTGGAAATAAGTTATAGTGATACAAACACTTTGGTTTGATAGAGAAACAAAATATTACAAGATTTATACTAAATTAAAGACTTTAAATTTAAAACGACATTAAGGATAAAACTAAAACTACAAGACTCTTTTCTTTGCTCCATTTGCTTTCTTTTTATATCCAAAGACCTTTTCTCTCACTTACGATTAATTCCCACTTCTCCTAGCCATTGGATAGCTTCAAAATGATCATGGCCGTTCAAACATGATTTTGGCGCCAATTTGGACTTTAATGATTTAGGTTGAGTGAAAGGGTGGAATGAGCATTTAATGGTTCTTGGAATTGTTTTGAGGTGGGGGACAAGGAAAAGGTGAAGGTGAGCTGGGGATGGTGTGTTGAGAGAAGCGGACATGGAAGTGGGAAGAAAGGAGGATTTGGCGGGCAAGTGGGATGTTTGACCAAAGCTTTGACTGGGGCAGGATTATTAAAAGGGGAGGGTTCAAAATAGGAGGGGTCCAAAAGGTTTGTTGGCTGGGGTCACATGAATTGACAAGGGTCCAAAAAGGTGTATTAAAGGGTTTATAACTCAAGGGCCTAAAGTGTAACTTCTGAAAATTCGGGGACTTGGGCTGCCAATTCAACAAAGTTTCTTCCAAGGACTAAAAGTGACATTCTCAAAAAGTATAAGGACCAAAACTGCCACTTTGCAATTTTCCAAGGACTAATTCCGCCAATTTTGAAACTTAAAGGACCAATTTTGCAATTTTCTCAAACTTTTATATTTTTCACCAAAGGACTAAATTTGACAACTTTTGATTTTAAAAGGACCTTTGGTGATTTATCTTTTGAAATTATGTGCTCAGGGACTTGCTTTTGACAACTTTTGAAACTGAGGACTAAACCGCAATTTTGCAAATTTGATCGTTTTCATCCGATTTTGATATTTTGCATTTAAAACACATAAAACATCGATTTGTGATATTTTGATCATTTTGACGTGTTTCGAGTGTTTTCGGATGATTTTTGCGCTTTATTTTGTACAAAACGATGAGTATTTAGACACTCATCATAAGGTTGGATAAATCCTCCTTATCCATTTCCTCAAGTTGTGACAACTGATGGTTTATGCTTAGGAGGCTTTTCTCAAATATTTTCCAGATGGTCTTACTAAAAGGAGTTGATCCTGACAATGATCGTTGAATAGAAGTCACACAAGCACAAAAATTTTCAAATCCATCCAACCTTACACCCTTCTCCTTTTGGATATCTCTAAGTTCACTCACAAATTCATTAGAACAATAAAAACCAATCCAATTTGCGAAATTCAACTTCCTCATTTGTTAATGATTCAATGCAACTTCACTTGCCATAGCGACAAATGAAAAGGGTTTTACGAACACAAACACAAAGAAGGAGGATAGACTACAAGGAAGCTAAAATGGGAAAAAAGCTACTTGATAGGAATCAAGCAAGGAAACCTAAACGAGGTGGACTACTAACTAGCTATTCTATTCCCAGCCGCGCCAAAAATTTGATAACGCCACACGTGTCGCTCGTGGTCAAAGGAACTTCCTTTTCTTCGAGCAAGTTTTATAACACCCCAGCAAGTGAACCTAATCGTTGTAGTGTAGTATTAGGGTAAGCCGGGTATTGATATCGCTCTCTAGGGAATAGGAATGCTAGTGAGAAGTTACTACGCCAAGGTTGGGGTTGAGGAAGATTATTTTTATGTTTTTAGAAATGGAAAGGTACGAATCTCTGGGTTGGATTGGGGTTGGTATTTCACCGATTACTCTACTTATCTAATTATCTAATCTAGGTGTATGTAGTCTATGTCTAATTATTGTGTGCTCGTATGATAGTTTAAAGATGTGTTCACTTAGGTTTTATTACTCCTTAATTATTTCCTATTGATGGTTGAATTGTCACGCCCTTATTCTTAATCGCGTTGTGTGTCTAAAGTCGTAGGGTATGCGTTTATCCCTAACTCTTTGAACTTACCAAAGGGTCTCGCCTACAAAACCCTCAGGGATTATAAACTCTAACTCTAAGGCCCTTTTTGGATGGTTTAGCCTACAACCGCCTAAGTGCTATAGCCTAAGGTTCACAAAGATTAATCAAGCATTAATTACACAACGAATGACCTATCGCATTACTAGATCATTAATCAATTAAGATAAGAGACAACCAATCAATATTTAATAATTAAGTTTCATATTTCCTAAGCAAACACACAAATAAATTAATGGATATGGAGAACATGCAAGCATACACACAAATAATTGAAGACATAATTGAATTAATGAAGTAAAACACTTATCTTGATGTGTTGTGGTTTGAACCCTAAAATACCGTACAAGACAGCCTTGGTTTGGTTTAGGTTTTACTCCAAAAGACTACACACTAAAACCGAAAAATTCGGATTCTATATATAATATTACAATCGCGACGGCGTCACCTTATGATTTGTGACGACGCCGGGTCGTCGTCATTGGGTTTCGCCTTGGCCACGTTAGTCTTGGCGACGGCCACCTTGTGCTTGTGACGCCGTCCTCTTCACTTTCTCGCCGTCTCGATCAAATCTAGGCCGCCCGAATTGCGACGGCCTACTCTTTTAAAGCCCCGACATCGTCACTTGAAAATAAGAAATTTGGCTTCGTGTCGTCACTAAATGCTCCGACGGCGTCATAGCTAACAATGACGCCACCTTGTATTTCAAAGCTTGAGTGTCTCGATTCTCGACTTTGGCCATTTTCTTCAGATATCCGCGCCTTTTAGTCCAAATAAGTGTCATTAAAGCAATTTGCCTTCAAGAGACCTAAAAGTGAAAAGGAACGATATTAAGTAATAGCGGATACAAAAGTGATCAAATAAAGGCTTAAACGACCCCTAAAAAGGTACATTTTAAAACCTTATCAATACCAAAACTATTTGAAAGAATTCTGGCATACTACTGAGGTTGAAATTGTTAATGAAAACGCTTCAAGGATAGTAAGGATGTATCTAAACCTCTATCCTTTTGCTGCGATGATTTTTTAAATCATATCGGACTCAACTATTCAATAGAATACATTGCAAATCCTACCACATAAATAGTTGAGTACGAACTTGCAAAACTCAATCCTTTTTCTGCAAAACTCAAGTTGCCACCATCAGAGCTTGTAACAAATAAACCACTTTTCACAAACTACTTTGATCCAACTTGGATAATATTATTTGAGTTTATCACAAAAGTTTTTGGTGGAAACAAATCCAGTGTTGATCAGATGAACCAAATTCAGCACATGATAGCCTTCAGTCTCATCACAGGGTTGAAGGTCAATATGGGAAAGATCATCTTTGATGATCTTGTAAGTAAGATCTCAAAGATATATAAAAAGAAATAACATGGCCTATTCTAGGTTTGTATATCTGATGATAGAGCATTTACTTAGGGATGGATATGCTCAACCAGACATAGAAGGCCTAGCTCCCAATGTTCTGAGTGAGAAGAACTATCATCATCCCAACCCTAAAACTTTAGTTGTGTTAACACCATACATTCTCAGCGAACTTAAGAAGGCCCATGAGTCACCACCTGAATATGAGGAAGTGGTGACCAAGAAAACAAAGAAGAAAGGGAAAATGGCTAAACCTAACTGACAGTCTTTCAGTTCTTCTTTGAAACAACCTGAACTCGGAAAGACTAGGGTTACAAAGAAAGACCTTCAAAAGATGACTTTCCCCACACAGACCCTAACTAAAATGACTACCCTGATTCTGACAAAGCTCCCACTAACCACAAAAAAAACTAATGGAGGATACTGAAAAATCACCTTCAGTACCCTCAGACAAACCCTCGTGTTCCATGGCCTCAATGTAGCAAAGCCCAAATCACCGAGATGGGAACCCAAAATATTCACATCTTGAAGATGATAATCGCATATCACAACCTTATCGAGAGGAGATATACATGGTTCTATAGCCTCGGAGGAGAGAACAATCCATCCGGGAAGGGAACCCAACAACACTCACCTTCAAAAGACTCCCAAGGCGGTTCCACTATTTAGCATTCAGGGCCAGAGGAGCAATTTACTATTGGTTTTACCTTGGTGATTTTTAGAATCTCATGTCAGATGATTATGAATTTACTGGGTTTGCATAGGAATAAGAACCCATCATTTTAGGTGATGAGTCTGAAGGATGTTCCTATCATCAAGTCAAGCTTCAACAAAATGGTTCAAAAGGCAGAGTATATTCATACATTCACTCTAAAGCTATCTCAGGATATTCACGACCTTAATATTTCTGCCTTCAATAAGTCAGTAGTAAGAACTCAAGAAGGATGTCAAAGTTGTGATAGGTATTTTTGAACCACTCTCTCAGGATTATAGGTCCTTGGCATGGTCTACTGGGACACGTCTCTCAGTTGTTGAGCGGGTTCATACTAATATGTCTTCTTTAAATACTTGAATGTCTTAGGTCTAGTCTACACTTCAGGCTATGTTTAGTTTGATGAAGTCCTCGGTCCATATGGCCACTCCAGCATCTCCTTCATCAACTGATGTCCCAACTATTTAAGTGGAGAATGCTTCAAGGATTGAGGGGGAGAAAGCTTCAAGATCTGCTCAACCCAATCAAGAATCACCATTTATCATTGACAGTCCTGAGCACACCAACACTGGAACTGCCTTAGTGGTTTGTAAACCATTTTTATCAGAGTTTGAATGGGATTACCTAGTTGAACACTTTTATCCTGCAAGACTAATTCAGTCTATTCAAATAAATCATTCATTAGAAGAACCAAATGTTGTAATGACTGAAGTTGTATTCCCACATCTCACGCTCAAATCCCTGAAATCCAACATGCTCATGAACAAGAACCTCCAATCTCAGCGGACCAATAGTCAAAAGGACAAAGGAAAAGGAATTGTCATTGGGACTGAACAACCACCTTCAAAATTGATACAACAATCATCTTCAACATTCAGCCTCATCACAAAAAGTCCTGAGAAAATCTCCATTGTACTTGATGGTTGGACAATCTTTGGCACTTAGTAAGAACTTATTGTGATCATTGACAAACATGAGAAGGCATAACAAGAGGTGAAAAATGAAAAATCTCTGAAGTAGGTGATTTTTTATGAAGCTCAGAAGTATGATATTGAGATAACAATCAACCAAGGAGTTCAAAGAAGCTTAGAGGAAAGAGTGGTTGGCTTTTAAGAAAGCTAATGTTGAAACCAATAAAGGACTCTTAATGGGTATCATAGGAAGATTACCTTCAGGAGAAAATAAGAAAAGATCATCGACCTCCGCATTTATCGTGGAACTAAGCTCTGCAACAATTACCATAGTCAAAGACAATGAAACAAATTTTAAAACAATTTTGAGTTTAAATGAGGTATGTTATGAGTAAAAGAATAGAATAAATGTATTCCAATTAAAAAAAAAAAAAAAAAAAAAAAAAAAAAAAAAAAAATTTGTCAAACTACTATTAATCAACCAAGTCTTGGTAGAAGGTATGATGAACTGAGGAATGTTGAAAAGCAACTAAAGATTGACCCAAGAAATCCTAAAACTCTTCAGAGTCCTGGAGAGAAGAAGAAGAGAAATAGGAAGGTTGAAATAGAACCTGAGCAGTTCATTGCGGGTCTTCATTGCAACAGATTCCTCCTCATGGAGTAGCTTTCAGGGATGGGATGGTAATTGAAGAACCTGAACATGACATATTCTTCAGAGATGTATATGACCAACCATATTTCAGAGGGTAAATGATATTAGTATCGGCACATGAGCATTGATCTTCAATAAGACTAAAGCATTGGATCAGAAGACTCCTAGATCTGAAATATTTGTGAAGATCATCGATATGCACTTAGCTTAGAGAGATGACCTCTCTCAGTACCTCACTAAAAAGACAAAGCTGGAAATGATGGGACTTGACACTGTTTAGATGATCTGATAGATGTTGTAAATTTTATTGTGTTTTGTAACCTATGAATGACAACTATCAATTTATGTTTCCATATCACTTCAGCACTCAATTTACCTTCAGATCATAAAAAGATGTTGTATTTTCTCACTTACACTGAAAAACACTTAGGCTGTTTTTCTATCCAAATAGAGGGATATTGTTGGGTCAATTCAGAGCCTCAAGTCCCTTAGTATAGATTTGAAATAAAAAAACACCCTAAGTAAACACAAGTCCCTGATGTATTACAATACATCAGAGAGTCATCATTAAGAGGTTTTTGAGAGTCTGAAGATGAAGACTCATCACTGCATGAGGTGGATCTCGTAACGCCAAGAAAAGAACCAAGATCGGGATAATGGATTCACCGTGTGATGACAATAACACACCGACTCCTCAAATATCTCCTCATACGGTGAAGACAATCAAGACTTAGATAACTCGGTGGGTAACTAAGTATCGAAAGTTAGGTGGGAAACTCTTTGGGAAGATAAGTTCAAAAACATTTATCAAAAGTAAATGAGTACTATAGCTGGTAAAAAGTATAAATAGTTGTCAACACTGTTAAACCAAAGTATGTCTGGTAGCATACTAGGAATAGAAGCTAAAGTACAAAATATACTTTAGCTTATCACATGTTGACATGTATTTTTTATCGCACGGGTATCCATATTGTTTTTGCCTATAAATAGATTGTTGTAATGAAGGAAAAAATATCTCTTGTATTAAAAGTTTGTAACACTTTCAAGAGCTCTTTCTCCTTCTCCAAATTGAACCAATTCCTAGAGTTTATATCTATTGGTTAGCATAGTTCTTACTTAAACACTTGACTTTGGTTTAGTGTATAAGTTTCTCGAGAGATCACCACACTTACATTGTCATTCAATCTCAAATGTTTATTCCACAAACACTGGGTATAGTTCTTTGATATACATCAATAAATAGCTAAACGATGAAAAGAATTATCGTGCTTAAACTGCTTAACATATAATTGTATAAAACCATGTTAGTAGTCGTGTTACTTAAGTGTTAACTAATTCATAGTTGATAACTAAGTAAACGAGAACAACACACTTAATGGTTGAAGAAATATGTTGATTGGAAAAAATATATTTTGCTCATTTTGTGAGTAGTTAGTTGGTTATATAGTTGTGTATGACGACTCGAACTCCATGGAGGTTGTTCTAGTCTCGAGTTACAACTATGAAACCCAAAAAGGTCGCCCTAAGATGGTCAATGCTTGGCATATTTACTAAGAATCGACATCGATTTGCTACAAAACGTTTCTCATGAAAATCAAATAGTAGCGAAAATGCTTACTTTTATTTGGTATTATTTATCGCCCAATAAGCATGACTTTGGGAAAAGGTCCTTAGGTCTTATGCATTAATCGGTTTGAGCGACAAGTGTTGAAGATGAATATGAACTAGTTGCACGAACAATATTCTGTAACCGTTAAATTGTCTAAGACTCTTCAAGAGACAGTAATACATATAACGAGTGAATGTTGGCATCATCCTTGTAACACCCCAAATCTCGATGCAATGAAGACTTAATCAAGTTTTCGGGCGCATTTTTGGATTGGTATCGCACACAAGTAAAATAAAAGATAACTATTTAACCATTTAAAACCAATCTCAAATCAAATATTCAAACATTTAATCCAAGATATAAATTTTAGGCCCAAAACATAGTTTAACAAAATAGGTCCCCATTGTTTATCGTAGTCGAAAATGATCCTTGAACCACGCCCATGCCAAGCTTCCACACGTCAAATAATCCAAACATCTCTCAAATACACGAGAAATCATGCTAAAAGGTCACTTCTGTTGGTGAGTTCATAGGTTTAAGTTCAACAAAATCATAGTGGACCTGTAAGAGTTGATTTGCTATGCAAGACCTAGATAGGCAAATACCGTTTCACACATTGATCCTACCCGGATCTCCAATCATATAATCACTTACTCGGCCCCTGCGACTCTAGTCCAAGATCGTCGTGGCAACCTCTAGAGCAGTTGCCAACCCGGGCTAGGTCGAGATAGAAGTCTATTCTTAGTTAGGCACGGTAAAACCTAGACTAAGGCAACAACTATCGCACATCTATCTACTCATCAACATATAAGCAAATCCAAATAGTTTTAACGGTCCAAAACAAAGAAAGATGATTCTCACCCCAAAATAGTTCAAACGTAGTTAAAACGTATATAAAAGTGGGGCTATGAAACTCACCTCAAGCAATCAACGACAATCAACGCACAAATATCACTAGTAGAAGATAATGTAAATCACAAAGACAAAGCAACTATCGACTCGGCACAACCTATTAATGTAGACCAACTTAATATACATATTCCTCAAAATCAACGTTAACTACCCCAATATATTCCATTCCTTTATTTCCAAAACGCCTCGCTTCACCATTTAATCCTAGTGTTTGGTATCCTCATGTGGGTGTATCGACTAATAATGATGCCATGAATGCACTCAAACAACCAATATATAACTCAATGCGACACAATGAGACCTTTAAACGATAAGCTCCATAGTTCAATAAGTTTCGAATAAATAGTAGACCTTATCGAATTCGTCAACTCGATAAACTCATTTATTTACCGTGTCGCTTATTATCCCATAAATCAATCGTATCCTTAAAGAGTCATAAGGATAGTTCACCCATTAATAAGGTTACCCAACGTACCTAGCGGGCTCTTATTAGATTCGTCAACCTAATAAGTCCGCTACCCACGTGGATCAACAATATTAACGTTAGGTTATCCGTAACCCATGCACACATCACGCAAATAAATAATTACTTATCCAACATTAAATGTCCACAATTGACATTTATTGATAAACGTACTCGAAACGTTAATTATTTATTTATTACAAAACCTCTCTAATTTAGTCGTTAGTTTCATTTAAACTAGTAAATAACAAGATAAATCTTGTTATTGATATTTTGGTACAAAAGCCCATTATTATTTACATTTCATAGTTTTATTAGCATTTCCATATATAAATATATTTCGTCAAATTCCAATATAAATCTCATATCGTTATTCGTTTCGAGTCCACAAGCACGAGTCATAACTTCGCTTTTAATCATCAATCGTCCAAATTATACTAAAGTCCATGTTACGGCTTTGTCGAGTCAACTATTGATTAAAAGTCAAAGTGACGCCGACGTAGCTCAAAGTCACAATATATATATCAAGTCCATAATTAAAAGTCATAACGTCATAATTCAATCCCAAACTAACTCAAAACAACCTCGCCAACCAATCAATCAACCAATGATACTGAAACCAATGTTATGACCCTAATGGTCATGACACGGTCATGGTCAAGACCACGTGAACCAAACAAGCTTCTAAAGCTTTTCGGCTCCACGCGTCTCATCCAAACCTCAATTAAACCAATCAATAAGCTACCAAATTGACCCGACTCGGACCCAAGACCCAAGTGGGTCTCGTACGCCACTCAAGAGCCACGTACGAGCCCTATGTGGTTCGTACGTCCCATATTGCTCAACCAAACACAACCAAATCCAATCCACAACACTCAAATCTAATCATTCAAGCTCCAAACACTATCTAAACACAAAACCCATCAACTATCATTAACCAAGAACATGCAACTAAACCCTAAAATGCAAAACCCATCAAATTAATGCACCACACATGTACCAAACACTAATTACTTGTTTATTTCATCACTAATTAGCTTTAATTTCACAGCCCACCCAAAAGCCCCAAAATTGTTCATGGGTCGAAACCCTAGAATACAATTCGTGGCTTTTATTGTTCAAACAAGCTCAAAACATGTTCTATTTACCTCTCTAATCACCAATTACAAAAGCCCTTTGAAATCTTTAGAAACCCTAAAAGTACGAATCTTAATTTTGAATTTGGAGGTGTTAATGAAGTCCAAATTGAGTGTATGATATATGGTTGGAAAAGGAGAAAGAGATCTTGCTTTTGGTGGTGGAGGTGAGGGTGATCTTGGCCGTGATGGCTGTGGTGGCCGGAATATGGCGGCGGTGGTGGAGTGGTGGTTTAGGGTTTTTAGTGAGAGAAACAAGAGATAAAGTAAAGTGTGTGTTTTTCTAGTGAGAGAAAGAGATGGGGGAAATGAGGCTTGAGTGGGGATTATATACTAGGCCACTAGGGACCTAAAAATAAATATTTTGGTGGAGGGGGGCGCCGGCTAGGTGGGAAAAGAGGAGGGTTCGGGTTGAAACTTTTCGTATCTATATCATTTACCCATTCCCGAGCTCACATATCGTCCCCCGAGTGTCCCACTACATTTATTTGACTTCCCAACATCGTTACTCACGTTTTTCCACAAGTTTTGACTATTTATTTGTCAATTTTCGAGTTACAGTCTAAAAGTTACAATAACTCTTGTTTTAGGCTTTCTAGTGCCGAATCGAATAGTGCCTACCAAATATAGTTAAAACGCATACGATAACTCATTTAATAATGAAATAAACCGTAAAAACCAATCGACGATATAAAATCAAGTCACGGTTTATAAAATAGTGTTAAAGTCAAAATTCGTTTAATTTAACGTAATGCGGTTACCTAAAATAGACTCCACTAAATTGCCGGTTGTCACAGACCTCCCAGCCTCGTAAAACCCGTCGCGGGTTTCACTCCGAGTTGCTTGGTGTCATAAAGCAGTTTAGGATACTTCCCACGGAAAACATCCTCACGTTCCCAGTGAACTCCGGTCCATGCCGGAGTTTGTTGGGTTTTAGGTTCCTTGGATCAAGAATTACTAGTCTTTGGAACCACGGACGGGTTTTATATAACCACGACGTAAGAATATAACCACGGACGAAGACAAACCGCGGCTAGTAGAAGAGTGTAACCACCGATAATGATATGTAACCACCGCTAGTCTTGTAATAGTCGGTTTAGTTTATTGTATTAGATAAATATGGAAAGATATTTATCTTGTAGGTTACGTATTCAGATAATGTAAATGACTCCTTAGCCTATAAAAGGAGGTTCTAGGTTAGATTAGATATACGTATGTTTTATACCTAAGGTCGATACACTTCAAGGTTGCGAAACCCTAATATTGTAAGAGTATTCAGATTAATAAATAATATTGAGGTGTTGAATGTTTCATCGCTCTTCTTCTTAAGATTAGTGTTAAATTCGCGTAATACTTAATAACGCTTTTGTTCCAAGTCGGTTTTATATTAGATCGTTTGCTCAACTGGGATCAACAAGTGGTATCGAGCTTGTGATCTAGAAAGCGTAACCAAGAAGAAGTTTTGTTAAGCTTTATTCAAGTAAGTAAAGATGTCCGTGAAACTCACATGGTGATCGCTTTAAGGTACCCATGCTCGAGCATGGTGAGTATCAACCGAGAATGCGAATGAGGCAATACATTCGTATGATTGATTATGCTCTCCGGGATGTCGTTGAAAAGGAGACACTCTTCCTAAGAAGGGTGAGGATGGTCTAGAGATAGCTATTGTTAGTGAAATTGATAAAGCAAAAGGAAGATGGAAATCAAAGCTCACAAGATTCTCTCCATGGGAATACCCAATGACTATGCTTTGACTTTGAACAATATGAGTCTGCTAAAGATTTATTGGATGCTCTTGAAATAAGGTTTCACGGCAATGAAGCTACTAAGAAGTCAAGGATGAATATGCTCAAGCATCAATTTGAAACCTTCACCGCACTTAGTGGAGAAAAGATTGATGGCACATACAATAGACTTCAAAACTTATCACCAATCAAGTCATGGATTACAAGGTTCTTCAAGAAGATATTAATTTGAAGTTCATTAGAGTTTATCATCCGATTGGGCTATTCATACAATTGTGTGGAGAAATAAGGACTTTGATAAGATGACTCGGACAATCTCTTCAACAACTGAAGGTTTATGAGTCCGAGAATAACTTTGCTAATGCATCTTACGCTAATCAAAACATTGCTTTTGTATCCACTAATCACAAGAGCTCACAAGATGTATCCATCACGCCTATGGTATAACCACGGCTATTGCAAACAATACCATTGTTAGCGTGATCTTGTTAGTGATGGTGCAATTTGTGCTTTTCATCGATTTAACTACCGGTGTTAATGTTTTGAATCAAGATCTAGATCAAATTGATCATGATGATCTTGATGAGATTAATCGTCAATGGCAAATGGCAATGTTGACTTTCCAAGCAAGGAAGTTTCTGAGGAGGACTGGAAGACAAGTTAAGTATGATGGTCAAAGGAGAGCTGGGTTCGACAAAAGCAAGATGGAGTGCTTTAACTGCAAGAAGAAAGGGCACTTTGCTGGGAATGTCGAGCTCTTAAAAGAATTGAAGGCATAAAGAAGACTTCGTAAGAGCCTCGCCGCTTCTTGACTTTGGTTGCTCGTGATGGGATTGGTGATTATGATTGGAGTGATCGTTGAAGAAGGTCCCAATGCGATTATCTTGCTAGTGAAGCTTCAAAAGAGCATAACTTTGCTCTCATGGCCTATGCTTCATCTTCCGTTTAGATTCGAGGTATCTAATGATTCTACTTGTTCTTTTAAATCATGTCATGATAACTTAGAATCTCAAAAAGCTATCACCGAGAGTATGAGGAAAGAAGTAGAAAGACCGACTATGGATAACTTAGGTTATAGAGTTGGTCTAGAGAGTGTGGAAGAGAAGCTTAAATATCAGATTAAATGTGAGTTTGAGTATGTAGATAAGATCAATATATTAGGTGGTGAAATTGATCTTAAGAATAGAGATTAAAATGCTTAAAGAGAAACTTGAAGCGCAGAGAGTGTAAAACAAAAGGCCCTAGATGAAAAAGAAAACATGTTGTTAGGGTAGCTAAAACACAATTTGCTTCGATATGGTTCATAAATCTATAGAGAGTCATTTAATGAAAAAGGGTTCGGGATAGGATACAATAATATGCCACCACCCACTCTTATGCAACATGCACCACCGCTAAAGAACCGTCATTTAGTAGTGAATTAAGTTTTAACAAACCCGTAGAAGGAATAAGTAAGATCGAAACACCTAAGATAAGTTCGATAGGTCATCCGATGCTCCCATAATTGAAGATTGGGAATCGATTCGAGGAAGATAGAACCGAATCAACTAAGTCGAAGAGATAGAAAAGTTAAGAAAGTTGATTCTCGAGAAGTCAACCTTGTACCTAGATTTGGAGCTCAAATAGCTAAGAGAGTAGTTGAGTACAAGAAAGTGCCTAGGAACAAATGAAAAGATACATACCTAGGGGTAACAGAGAAACTTTAATGGCCTAATTTCTAACAGTTAGGAGATGAGTTTCAATGTGTTAAAAGGCTTGTTTTGTATGTGGTAGTTTTGAACACTTACAGAGAAATTGTAATAAAAGCAGGACCACAAGTTTGGAATCATTGGAGGAGGGTAAATCATCAAAACTTTTCAAAGAATACAAACCCTCATCCAAACAAAAACATGATTCCAGAAGCGGTGTTGATGAGGAATGGGAATACAAAATCTATAGTCATTGTTGCACCTAAATGGGTTCCAACCATCGCTAAGCAAAATGTAAACACGGCAAGCGAGAATCAAACCATCATAAGCAAAATATCACCACTAATTCAAAAGAAGTTTTAAAAATTCCAAAGGTGATAACCGACACGGTGGTTGGAAATCATTTTTTATGTCATAAGGCCTCACTAGTTGGCAATGGAAGCCTAAGACCAAGGTTTTACCACATGTCAATTGTGCATCAATGGACCTAAAGAAATTTAAATATTTTGATGCACAGGCGCACCTAAGTCAAGATTGGCTTGGGTCCACAAAAGGAACTAATCTGTTTAATTTCATGTGCAGGCAATCTACAAACCGAGCTAAAAGACAAAGGAGTTTTTGATAGTGGTTCGCTCTAGGCACATGACTGGGATGGGAGCAACCGGAAGATTTTGAAGCTTTTGATGGAGGATATGTGGCATTTGGCAATGATCCAAAGGAGGAAAAATACTTGGCGAGGCACAATCGTATCAGGAATTTAGACTTTGAAAAGTCTATCCGCACAGGACTTAAGTACAATCTATTCGGTGTTTCTCAAATGTGTGATAAGAAAAACTGGTACTTTTGGGAAACCGGGTGTGTGGTGTTATCTCCCGAGTTTAAGATGTCGATGAGAAATTTATACAACTAAGGGTACCTAGGAAGGAAAATATATATTGTTTTGATCTTAAAGATGTTCTTCCAAATAGGTCCTTAACATGTTTGTTTGCTAAAGCATTTGTAGATGAGTCAAAATTGTGGCATAGAAGGCTAGGTCATCTCAATTACAAAACAATCAATAAACTGGGAAAAGGAAACTTAGTGAGAGGGTTACCTTCAAAGGTTTTTGAGTGTAAGGAACTGTGTGTGGCCTGTCAAAAAGGAAAACAACATAGAGCTTCTTGTAAGACCAAAACTGTAAACACCATCACACAACCACTGTTTATTCTTCATATGGACTTATTTGGACCTACATTTGTTAGAAGTTTGAACCATAAGCGATTGCCTAGCTATCACCGATGATTATAGTAGATTTTCTTGGGTATACTTTTTGGTCACGCTAAGAGTGAGACTAGTGAGATCCTCAAGAGTTTCATTACTAAGATAGAAAATCTAGTAAATCATAAGGTTAAGGTAATCGATGTGATAATGGAACTAAGTTTAAGAATGATGTAATGAATCGATTACCTGTAGCTAAAGGTATAGAAAGACAGTTTAGTGTTGCTAGAACACCACAATGAATGGTGTAGGTGAAAGGAAAAATAGGACACTAATTGAGGTCGCTAGGACAATGTTGTCGAATCAAAGTTACCAACTACCTTTTGAAATTCAAGTCGTAGGAAGCGCATGTTATGTTCGAACAAAATTAAGGTAGTGAAGCCTCATAACAAGACCCCTATGAGTCGTTACATGATAGGAAGCCAATGATTGATTTCCTTGTTCACAATCCTATTCACGATGCCTTAACTCTCACACCAACCATTCTTAAAGCCTACATACATCGATTACGGAAGAATGCTAAGCTTGAAGAGATTGAAGGAGTTGAAGTTTTTAGCATTGTTGTGGATGAGAATGCTATTTACATTTATGAGGAGATCATTAGGGATGTTTTAAAGTTTGATGATCTTGATGGTATTGATAATCTCGGATGTTGAGATTGTAGTCGGTTTAGACAAAGTTAGGATATACACATGGGGGTGATAAGGTACAATTTTTAAGAGTTTGTTTTCACCACAATGGAAGTTTCTTATTCATACCTTGTTGATGTGTATGAGTAATAAGACCACTCGGGTTTAATGACTTTCCTTCCAAAATTGCTATCGCTATTATTTGTTTATCGATGGAAGAAAGTTCAATTGGTCTAGGATGATTTATGAGGGGTTAGTACAAAACATTAGGAAGAAGGGTAAATACTATTTGTATCCTAGGTTTGTTCAACTTATTGTAGAAAGCCAAATTGATGAACCTGTTGAGCATTCTAGAGAGTATGAAGTACATCATATGCTTCCTAAGGTTTTTGCACATATGAGGAATCAGAAGCCAAATGTGCAGATAAGAGATGTTCCTTTGTTTCCCCATATGCTTATTTTGCCTATTGATCCTGAGTTTGATGAAGGTCTTGCATCCCTACCTATAGTCACTGAACCCACTATTAGTACCTCTGAACCCACTGATAGTACACCTCAAACCACTGTTAGTGACACTCAACCTACTTCTAGTCATCCTCAAATCACTGTTACACCAATTGTATGGACTAGGAGATACAAGGGCACTAAGCTTCCTCAGGCTACTGTTAGTGGTGTTGTTACTGCGGCTGTCACATGGAGTGGAGGTGACATGATTGGAAGGGCTTCCACTACTGATTCATGCTTAGATGTTGGTCAGGATAGTGGAAACATTAATAAGACCCAACCATTGGCAACTCCTAATGTGGAGAGTTCCTTGGAACTTAACACGGTGGAGGAATCCCTAGCCAACTGGTCGCCTTTACGGTGCATAGATGATCGGGCAAGGTCCGATGCTATGTTTACTATATCCAAGGATTCACTTCGAGCGCTAACACATTTCAAGTGATGAGGATAGTTTGGAACATGAACATGAATCGACGGATCCTAAGTCGGTACATAATGACTTTTCCAATGAACCACCTCTCGGACCGATTAACACAGTCGAAATGGGAGGATATTCTTGAACGTTTTAATGTATTGACGGTTAAATGTGCTAAAATAGAGGCTACAATTTGGGTGTCTACAGGAGTTGGATGTGTTTCGTGGTAAGGATATTAGGAGATTGAAGCATAGAGTGTTGGTTTTGGAGAAAGTAAGAAGACACAGGGTTCTTGCTTTGAAAGCTATGAGAAGAAAGAAAAGAAGGTGGACTCTCTCCAACTCGAATGTGGAAGATGTATGCAAACAGGGGAGGAGTGAAGGCATGAATTGTGGGAGGTCTGGTGATGTATCATTGATGTACCTATGGATGAAGATGTTGATAGTGGAGATAATGAATTTTTGGTATCGATAAAGATGGGAATGAAGCGGTTCTTGAAAATTTGAAGAATGTTGTAGAAGATGAAGTAGGCGAGGATACAACCAGCGATAGTAGGTCGCAACCACGGTTAGTACTTTGGTAACCCCGCATTGCGGTTTCGGACTTAGCAATTATACCCACTCACCGTCATACCCACCGCTATCATAACCACTTCCACCGTTATCACAACTCTCTGTAACACCACATAAAACTAAAGAAGTTGAGAAAGAAAGCGCAAGTACATTGATAAATCTCAAGAAACCTCATCTATTTCTACACCCATCATTGCACTGTTTTATATGTTCCATCTATCGCAACTAAACCCCTCAAAACAAAAAGTTTAGTTATTGGTGAACCTTTGAAGAAGAAAGTGGTTCAATCTGATATTGGAAAAGGAAAAGGGGTTGCGATGCAGAGTCAAGTTTAAAAATAAAGCAGAACAAGAAGCTTATGATGCAGAGTATGCAAAAGGTATTTTAGCTGATGAACAAGCAGCTTTAAAGAAAAGGAAGCAAGATGAAGAAGAAGCTAGTCAGAGATGGTTAGCTACATGGTATGGATCACAAAATTATCTTCAAGCTTCACGAATTAATAAGTGAGAGTATCTTGCACAAGAATGGGCTTTGTTGGATGATGAGGAAAAAGCTAGACTTTTGGGTGAATGGGCAAGGAAGGTTGGTAAAGAAAAGAAGCAAGTTGTAAGAAAGAAACCTCCTTCAATTGCTCAGATGAGGAATGTATTGATGAAGATTATTAAGAATTCAGGCATACATGTTTATGATAATCTTAGTAAATGTTCATTTGAAAGAATTTTGAAGATTTATGAGAGATGTATGAGGATTAATAATGATGATTACTGTCCAATGAATTCTAAAAAGGAAGAAGAGTGGATTAAAAAGGATGAAGAGTGGATTCAAAGTAAACGAAAGAGGAAATCGAGGTTCGGAGACATCGATTCTAAAAGATTGAAAGTTGTTGAAGATGCAAATCAAATCATTTCTTATGAGTTTAAGCTTAAAGTTGGAAGTGAAGGAGTTTGAAAATTCAAAGACTCAACAATGAAGTTTCGAGTATAATAAATTTTCACAGATGCTTCAATATTTTGATAGAGATGATTTGATGAATCTTTGGATACTTTACAAGAATAAGTTTGGTGAAGTACATCCAAATGAATATCATGAGAGGCGGTTTATCATCATTTGAAGATTCTATTTGAACCTACTCATGATGAACCGAATGGCAAGGACTCTACAATGGTCAAGTTATTAGATGGTTTTATATCAAACTTGTGGAGTTCATGTTTTAACTGTTTTGGAAAGGTTATTCATATGCTTGTAGAAGGTGATTATCCTCAATGAATAAGCATCCGGAATTATTGCTCGATGTTGAAGCTTTGGTTGTATCAAGATGTTAGTACCCTATGATGGTCAAGCTTACAATTTGTTGTTGAAGTATGAGAACATTCTTAAGGCTAGTAAGTGTTTGGCTACATCCTCCAATTCGGATGTTTTGAGCTTAAAGGAAACTTGAGAATTACATTGGAATGTATCAAGTTTAGGGAGGATTGTTGGGTTTTAGGTTCCTTGGATCAAGAATTACTCTAAGTCTTCGGAACCACGGAAAGGTTTTATATAACCACAGACGAGAAGAATATAACCACTGGACGAAGACAAACCGCGGCTAGTAGAAGAGTGTAACCAGCGATAATGATATGTAACCACTTGCTAGTCTTGTAATAGTCGGTTTAGTTTATTGTATTAGATAAATATGAAAAAGATATTTATCTTGTAGGTTACGATTGTATAATGTAAAGGACTCCTTAGCCTATAAAAGGAGGTTCTAGGTTAGATTAGATATCGTATGTTTTATATCTAAGCTCGATACACTTCAAGGTTGCGAAACCCTAATACTGTAAGAGTATTCGTATTAATAAATAATATTGAGGTGTTGAATGTTTACTGTTCTTCTTCTTAAGATTAAGTGTTAAATTCCGCGTAATACTTAACAAGCTTTTTTTCCAAGTCAGTTTCTATATTAGATCGTTTGCTCAACTGGGATCAACAGAGTTCCAACGAACCTTAACAATTGGAATACGACTATTCTTTAGCCTCTTAATCTCACGATCCATAATCTCAATCGGTTCCTCAACAAAATTCAATTTCTCATCAACACGAATATCTCTTAATGGCACAACTATGTTTTCCTTCGAAAGACATCTCTTAAGATTACTAACATGAAAGACATTGTGTACACTACTCGGCCCGATGGTAGCTCCAAGCGGTATGCTACGGTCCGATTCTTTCCGAGTTGGAAAGGGACCAATATATCGGGATTGAGTTTTCCATGCTTTCCAAAGCGAATCACTCCTTTCCAAGGAGAAACTTTCAACATAACACGATCTCCAACCTGAAATTCTAAAGGTTTCCGCCTCTTATCAAGATAACTCTTTTGTCTATCACGAGCGGTTTGCAATCGGTTTCTAATATGTACTATCTTCTCGGTGGTTTCTAGGACGATTCGGGACATGTAAGTTGACTCGCCAACTTCAACCCAACAAACAGAGAACGACATTTTCGGCCATACGATTGCCTCAAATGGGGTGGCCTTAATGCTAGAGTGGTAACTATTGTTGTAAGAGAATTCGCCAAAGGAGGTGTCTCCGGCCTTTGCGAAATCAATAACATGCTCTAAGCATATCCTCTAAATTCGAATGGTTCTCTCGCTTTGACCATCGATGCATGGATGGTAAGCAAGTACTCATATCCAAATTGTTCCTAACGTATGCGTAAAGACTTCCAAAAGTGGGATGTAAAGCGACTATCCCTATCGAAATGATAGATATCGGTACTCCATGACGAGATACTATCTCCTTAAGATACAATCGAGCAAGCTTATCAAGACTATCGGTTTCACTAATAGCTAAAAGTGAAGCGGACTTAGTTAAACGATCAACTATTACCGGATAGCGTCATTGCCGCTAATTTTCTCGATAATTTAGTGATAAAGTCCATGGTTATTCGCTACCATTTCCATTACGGAAGTTCGGTTTGAACTAAAAATCACGATGGTTTCGATGTCCGGCCTTAACTTTAGAACAAGTCAGGCACCTACTAACATACTGAGTTATCTCGGCTTTCATATTGGTCCACCAGTATAATTTCTTAAGATCACGATACATCTTATCGGCTCGGGATGAATAGAGTATTTTGATTTATGCGACTCATGCATAATCAACTCACGGATTCCACCATAAAATGGTATCCGACACGTCTCGAAGCATAATGTTCCATCTAACGGCAAGAAGCCGTTTTCACTTTCTACCATTCCATGAAGATTCTCATAAGGACGGTTTCTTCCGTCAATGCCTCTACTGGGCGGCTAAAATTTGAGATGGTAAGGGTGAAACAATGATCATTCCTAAGGATCTAACAAGTAGGGTTGGAATGTCCTCTTTACGACTAAGGGCATCAGCCACAACGTTAGCCTTACCAGGATGATAACGAATCTCACAGTCATAATCACTAAGCAATTCTAACCAACGACGTTGTCTCATGTTCAGTTCCTTCTGATCTAAGATATGCTTCAAACTCTTATGGTCGGTAAATACTACACACTTGGTTCCATACAAGTAATGTCTCCAAATCCTAAGAGCAAACACTACAACACCTAACTCGAGGTCATGGGTGGTGTAGTTTTTCTCATTCTTAAGTTGTCGGGATGCATAAGCAATCACCTTCTCACGTTGCATCAAAGCGGCACCTAAGCCTTTATGCGAGCGTCGCGACACCGACAAAGTCTTCGCTTCCTTCAGAAAAGCTAGGATGGCGATCACACTGACTTCCCCCCGAAGTTGGAATGCTTCTTCTTCCTTTTCTCCCATTCATACTTAACATCCTCCCGGGTTAGTTTGGTCGTGGACTAGCTATCTTGGAAAATCCTCAATGAATCTCCTATAATAGCTTGCTAAACCTATAAAGCTATTGATTCGGATGGGTTCTTAGGGCGCCCATTCCTTAATGGCCTTAATCTTAGTTGGGTCAACATGAACACCTCGACTATCTATCACATGACCTAAGAATTATGCAGACGGAATCCAAAATTCACACTTAGAGAATTTGGCATACTGACTTCTCTCTCTCAAGTAATCCTAAAATGAGCCTCAAATGCTCTTCGTGCTCCTCACTACTCTTAGAGTATATCAAGATATCGCCTATGAATACTATCACAAACTTATCCGGTATGGCTTACACGCTCGGTTCATGAGATCCATGAAAACCGTTGGTGCGTTGGTTAAGCCAAACGACATCACTTGGAATTCATAGTGTCCATATCGAGTTCTAAACGCAGATCTTAGGGATATCCTCTTCTCGAACTATAATTTGGTGATAACCGGATCAGAATCGATCTTAGAAAATACACTAGCTCCTTGGAGTTGGTCGAATAGATCATCTATTCTAGGTAACGGATATCGGTTCTTCACGGTCAACTTATTCAATTCCCTATAATCAATACACATCCTAAACGATCCATCCTTCTTCTTCACAAACAACTTTGGTGCTCCCACGACGGCGAACTTGGTCGAATGAATCCGCCTCTTTGACAATTCAAATAACTGTTTAGACAGTTCCTCCATTCTCTTGGAGCAAGTCGATAAGGTGCCTGCCACGGTGCAAGACCGGGTATCAACTCTATTTGGAATTCCACTTGTCGAGCAGGTGGAATCACAGGCGAATCGTCGGGAAACACATCCAGGAAATTCTCTAACGGCGGGTACATCATTAAGGTTCCTTTCATTCTTCTCCTCGCTTTTCTTTTCAGAAATTGAGCTAAGAAAAGACAACCTCCTCTATCGATGTACTTCGAGCCTTAATACAAGAGATGATGCCCAACAGGAAAGGACTTCCATGGTCGCTCCGATCTCCTTGTATGCTCAGAACTTTTCCTCCATACAGAACGCACAATCTTCTCATCACAAATGATGTGTGCCGTTCTTCGATAACCAATCCATTAGATAATGAAGTCAAAACTTCCTAAGGTAGCGGCAACAAATCTATACTAAGCGTGCGGTCTAGGAAACTTAAGGTACAACCTTGAACTACGGTGTCTATCTTCTCTCTATTCCCATTCGCTAATTCCACATCGTAACTAAACCCTAGAGGTGTTTGGGAGATTCCTAGTAATGGCATAAAGTCGATGGATACGAAACTCATATCCGCGCAAGATCAACAAGTATGGAAGCATAGCGATTATTGAGAAGGAGCGTGCAGTAACTACGTTAGGTCCTCACCGACTTCCTTCCCAATAAGCGTAAACACGTGTTGTTCCCATGTCTCTCTGCTAATTCCTAACACCATTGTTTCCTGGTTTTCCACAACCTCACGATTCACGGGGTTTAAGCCATTACCTCCTACACCTCGGTTAGCAAATCCTCCTACATTACCGGATTTCCTCTCATCCACCGGCTCTCGGCACTCATTCTTAAAGTGTCCTTCTTTCCACATCCAAAGCAGTGGTGGTGGCCTTCGGTCCGCTCCTTGTGCGGTTTGAAGCTGCAGAAGTGGACGAGACCTATAGTCTTTGGCTATGTGTCCTACCTTAGAGCACTTCCTACACACAATCGGGCACGGTCCATGGTGGTGTCGGTTACAACGACCACACACGGGTTTACTACCTTGTAACCTTTCTTATCTCCATTTCCTATGGCGAACACTCTGTTGTCTCTTGGTTTGTTGCCATTTCCTTTCACAACTTCATTCCTCTTCCTCTTATCGCTCCTATCACTCTTACCCTTATCTCCTAATTCTAACACACAAGAGTCCATCGGACCACGAGCCACAACAATTGCCTCATGCAAATTGACCGGCTTAGCAAATGATGACATCATTTCGAGTAGCTAAAGGTAATCCATCAAGATACCTTTCAATCTTAAGTTATTGATGCGAACCATCTCGTGGCAAAGCAAGGATAGCTCTTGGAAGCGACGAGTGTAAGTCGCCATGTCGATTCCTTAACCTTATGGTTCCGAACTCACTTTCTAACTTCTTAACTTCATTCCTAGGGCGATAAGTCTTAATCATGAGAGCCTTAAATTGAGTCCAAGACATACTATAAGCTACATCAATTCCTCTTGCTCTGTGGTAGTTATTCCACCAGTCAACGCCTCGTCCTTCAAAGTGAAGGTTGCATACTTAACCTTACAATCCTCATCACGATTACTCACAAAGAAATCTGATTCGGTTTTCTCCAACCACCTAGTTAGGTAAACTACTCCCCGGTTCCTCCAAACTCAATGGGACCACGAATGGAACTCCTTATAGGTATGATGAGTGCGTATTCACTCATCATTTTTGGTCAACCGAATGAAAACATCTAAAAACACTCCAAATGCATCAAAATACTAAAATATCTCAAAATCGTGTTTTATATGTTTCGGATGCAAAACAAATGAAAAACGAACAAAGTTTGCATATTGGCGCTTTCGGTCCCGTCTTTCAAAAATTGATGAAACTTGTCCCTCGAGCACGTATTTTAAAAGAAAAGTCACCAAAGGTCCTTTTGAAATCATAAGTTGTCATAATTAGTCCTTTGGTGAAATATTTCAAAAGTTTGAGAAATTACAGCTTCAATCCTTGGATTTTTAAAAATTGTCAAATTTAATCCTTGGAATTTCAGGTTTGGCAAAAATGACCCTTGGTTTATTTGAGATTCACAAGATTGGTCCTTGGATTATAATTTCAGAATTTACATTCGTGGACCCTGAAATTTTCAATGTGGCAGTTTTGGTCCCTAAGGTATTATGTGGATTCATGTTTAGTCCTAAGTACAATTCTAATATTAACCTAGGCCCAAATAACTCCCAATCCAGTCCAAATACAACCCGGTCAACCCACTCAACCCACCCGGTCAAAGATATAAACCAACCCACCCAACCTGTTTCTTCTTCACCTCATTTCCCGCCCAAATCAAACCCAATCTCCCATGAACCCTAGCTTTTCCCAGGACCCCAAACCTTTTTTTCTCCTCCCAAACACTCAACCCGCTGTGACCCTTTTACCCAACATCACCTTTTCCCAAACCCATCGTCCCTTCCCCAAGACTTGCCGCTGTGGCAATCCAAGCTTTAAAAGACACGTTGGATGGTCAAGATTGATCTCTTTGTACCTACTTAATCAACGGTGGATTTAGTTCAAGAAACACAAGCTCAAGACTCCAAGATCTAGACTAGTATAATTAGAACCATTTGTAAGCCTTTGAAAAGCGTAGGGTTTTAGTTTTAAAATAGTTTTTAGTTTCAATTCAAGAATGTAATTTACCTTTTAGTTAATGAAAAGTTTTTGTTTACAATCTTTTTTTTATCGCTTATTTAGCTAATAAGCACTTGATTGCTTATTAGATTATTGCTTATTACTCTTTATTTTCTCATTCATAAGTTCCATCTTAAGGTGTTAAGTAAGTTTTACAAGTCAAGAAAGTCAAGCTTAGTAGTTTTGAAACTGTTTTTAGTTTAAAACTGCTAAGGCGTGTTTGGTTTTAACTCTCATCCGGTCAAAACATATTTCACCCACTTTGACTTTTTAAGTCAAAGTGGTTTTAAGCTTTTAGAGTTGTTCCAAAAGAAGTGAAACTGAGTTTACAAGTTTAGTCAAGTTTTGAAAACACAAAAAAGGTCATTCAAGTCTTTCATTTCGCACACAAACAAGAGCCTAAAGTCTTTGTTTCAAGCCTTTTCATGACTTATTTTAGGTCAAAATCTCTTTCAAAATAGCTTCTCTCACATCCCAACATATCCATCTTTACATTTCAGTAGCTTGTTTGCACTTAGGATAGCTTAGATTAGCTTAAAATAGCACTTAAAATCTGCTCAAAACCATATCTGTTCCTGTTTTTGCAGCCACCACAGCATCAGCCCCCTCTTAGTAGCCCCAATAACAGCTTGTTAAAAGCTCAACAATGGCCGCCCTTTAGCTTGTAGGTACCTTTTAGCCTTCCATTTATATGTGTTAGCTTATTGTGAACTTTAGAGCTTGTTTGTTAGCCTATTTTTAAGTTCAAAAAGCCCGTTGTGGGCGATTTTGGTCACGCTTTCAATTGATTCAATTTACACAGCAGCATTTTGGTACCTTTTCTTAGCTTTATAGCTTATTGCATCTTGATTATTGCTTAATTAAGTCCCTTAAATGCTTAGGTTTCTTTAGTTAGCTTACAACTAGATAATTTAGATTAGTTAAAATAAGCTTTTTAGTTTCCTAAATATAGCTTAGTTAAACATAAGTCTCAACTGCAGCAGTAGCTTTCCTTAAGTTGTATTTAGCTTTTTCCTCATGGTTTTTAGCTTACTTCAGTTTTCAATAATGCTTTTCAGTAAATTAAACTTGTGTTAGGTAGTTATAGCTTAATCGATAGCTTTAGTCGCTTGTTTCATGTCCTTTTGTTCCTATTAGCTTAGCATATCCAAACACTCCCTTATTTGCTGCTGCTAATAAGCTGTTCGAACAAGCTTATTCTTAAGTTTTGAAAAGTTATTGTTTGTTAAAAATCTTAATTTTAAGTTACTTGTTAAATTTCCAAAAGCTAAAAAGAAAAAAAAATAAAAGTGCAATGCCAGTTCGAACTCGGTTCTGTCACGGTCCACGACCACACAACACACCTTAGCCAACCGCCTTGTGGACTTTTCATGTTTTACTTTGCACGATTAATTCCTTAACTAGTAAGTCGGTTTAGATAGTAGCTTATTTTCTCTTTTAACCGCTTATTTCAATAAGCGGTGTGCACGTTTTATTTTTCCTTGAATCGATTATCATGTAAGGTAATTTACGTAAATTTTGTAGAATTTTCTAAAAATGTTTAGTATTTTTAATCAATTAATTAGTTTAAATTAGTTTTAAATCATAATAAATAATTTAAAAGTCGAAAAAATTCGGCTTTTTCCTAAAATTATTTTTGGTCATGTAGAACGAGGAAAATTGATTTCGCACAGATGGCCTTAAATTGCAAAAGTTTTACGCTTATGGCTCCTTGTGTTCCGGTTTTAAGCGTTTTGCATTTTAGCACCTTAGGATGTAATTTAGCGTTGTTTTATTGTTTCTTAGGCTTAGTCGTAGTTTATTCATGTTTTCTTAGTTTTACATGCTCTATTTTCATTTTCGTTCTTTATTTTGTAGAATACGAATCATAAATCAAAATTGCTTAACCATTCAAGTCCTTATCACAAAACTCAACGATCCCGTCAATTTCACACCTCGTTGGGACACGACCCGGAAATCACTTCCGGTATCACTTTTATCACACCCGTGAGGTTTAGCGCGTTGACCCTTTTTCCTAAAGGGTTGATTTGTCGGATTCTACTGTTATTTTGATATACGTTGATATTGTGTTTTCACCACTCACTTCACAACGAATCAAGGTACAACCTCGAGTTCGATTCGAGATTGGTTCCACTAGAAGTGTTAGAAAGATTAGCCTCAACTAGCGATTCAATGACAGCTGCGACACTAGTGGTCAATGTGGGTTGGGTTCACGGTTGAGGGTTTTGTGGAACAGACCATTCTCAAGACGGTCATCCACATTCGGGTTCCCTACAAATTGGGTTATCAATATTCGGGTTCTCAACATGTAGTGCGGTCGGGGTCGGGACGACGATCCGCGACGACCGAGGGCAACAACGGCAGGAGGCGCTCGGTTGTTCCTAATCAAGTTTCGTCTTGTTGCCACCATTCGGGGCAAGAAAACGATTTCATAAGTTCACAATTTACGCTCTAAAAGCGAGTTGGGTTCCAAGGTCACTACATAACGCTCGAATACATACTCGAGGCTAACAAAGATAATGCTATACCAAAGCGAAATAATCAAATACCGCATCATAATTAAGGATGCACGTTCCAATAACCATAACTCATAGGTTTCATGTGGGAATACATGGAAGGATTCAAGAAATCAAAACGATCCTAACAACGATAACTATAAACAACTAGGTAAATCCTACATCTCGAACCAAGTACTACTTAGTTTCAAGATGGCACAAACCATAAATCTAATACTATCTAGCCACGTCTACGAATATCACTCACCGATCTCCTAACATCGTCAACCTCTCCACAAAGAGGCTAACTCAACACGTCGAGCGTCGCGATCGCTCTTAAGCTCGCGACCTCTCTCCAACTCACCAATCCTCGCCAAATCGCTCTATCGGCATCACGTGCCGTCATGAACCCTCAGCGGGTCCCCAACACGCTCCCCGAGCTCCGACATACCATCATGCAAAACCCTAGTCCTCCCGACTACTGAGTACCCATATCGCCTCTAAGATCCTCAATACTAGCTCTGACACTCCAACCAAACGCTCCGTCAGTGACTAAGTCTAGTACCACGAGAGGTAATCCTCCCACATCGACTCGTCTCACCATACGCCTCGGGTTCGGGGCCTTGATCTCGATGGTACCTCCGATCATAACGGGCTACCTATATAAGGTGAGTAAGGTGGTGAATCGATGTCTAAAGGGCATCCGGGGACTCGAGGCTCATCTGAGGAGAACTGGGCCGTGAGAATGCGCGGGACTCTGCAATGGAGGAGTACCCTTCCAGGATATCCTCATCATCCTCCTCCCGAGGATCCTCATCCTCATCAACATCCGCTCCTCAATCTCATCCTCCTCCTCGACCTCATGCTCCTCCTCGCCTCATCCATAAGGGAGAGTCCATGAGTCGAGTCTTTAATGTAGGTAAATCACGAGGTGGTACACTAGGAGATCTAGGCCTCTAAGACATGGTGATCTTGCTAAGCGAATAGGTGATGATGGTGGTCGACGGACATGCGGGCGATGCTATAAGCAAGCCTAGGAGTGCAGTGATCTCGCTAAAACCCGATGTAAGTGAGTGCCTAGGCGAGCTAGGGCGATCGATGATGAACTAGGTGACAGGCGATCTCATAAGGATCACCTCAAGCAACCGTCATGAGAGTCAATGTTGGCGAACTAGCAACAACAAGGACTTCTCGACACATCAAAAGCTAGTGAAGGCATAGTGCGTGACAGCGGCATAGGGTAGGTATAAGTGTTGAAACAACTAGTTTTTAATAAGCATGACGACTAACCAAAACACATATCACATAATGTAAGCTTTAAAAGTGTAGGTACCGCATTACTCAAAACATGCCTTTAAATAACACATAAGTTCCGTTCTATCACATAATCACATATCAAAGCAATCGAGTTCAAATTACAAAATCGTAATATACCGTTTACTCAAATCAATTTCCGTAATATTTCGATAATCACATCCCATTTTCCCAAAACCAATAACCATATCTAATTTCCAAAACCAATAATCATATCTCATTTCCAAAACCAATAATCATATCTCATTTCCAAAACCAATAATCATCTCATTTCCAAAACCAATAATCGTATCTCATTTCCAAAACGTTTAGGAATACCCTAAACATATCCAAATCATAACTTCAATCTCTAAATCATAACGTTTCATAATCGGTTCACAATATCCTCTAACATATCATCTCATAATTCAAATCGCATTTCATACCATAATCGAATAAGAAGCTTGACATGGCGGGCGTGCTTGATCGAGGATCAATTTTATTAAAAGCGGTTATAGTTTAGGGTTTATAAAATACCTAGTTCTCTATAACCTTGAGCTCGATACCAATCGTAACACCCCAAATCTCGGACAAATGAAGACTTAATCAAGTTTTGGGCGTTACTTTTGGATTGGTATCGCACACAAGTAAAATAAAATATAGCTATTTAAGCATTTAAAACCAATCCCAAATCAAATATTCAAACATTTAATCCAGAAGATATAAATTTTAGGCCCAAAACATAGTTTAACAAAATAGGTCCCCATTGTTTATCAGTCGAAAATGATCCTTGAACCACGCCTCCATGTCGAGGCTTCCACGCGTCAAATAATCCAAACATCTCTCAAATACGAGAAATCATGCTAAAAGGTCGAAACATTTGGTGAGTTCATAGGTTTAAGTTCAACAAAATCATAGTGGACTGTAAGAGTTTATTTGTTATGCAAGACCTAGATAGGCAAATACTGTTTCACACTCGATCCTACCCGGATCTCCAATCATATAATCACTTACTCGGGCCCTGACTCTAGTCTAAGATTGTCGTGGCAACCTCTAGAGCAGTTGCCAACCCGGGCTAGGTCGAGATAGAAGTCTATTCTTAGTTAGGCGGTAAAACCTAGACTAAGGTAACAACTATCGTACATCTATCTACTCGGTCAAGATATAAGCAAATCCGAATAGTTTTAACGGTCCAAAAGCAAATGACATGATTCTCACCCCAAAATAGTTCAAAACGTAGTTAAAACATATATAAAAGTGGGGCTATGAAACTCACCTCAAGCAATCAACGCACAATCAACGCACAAATATCACTAGCATAAGATAATGAAATCACAACACAACAACTATCGACTCGGCACAACCTATTAATGTAGACCAACTTAATATACATATTCCTCAAAATCAACGTTAACTACCCCAATATATTCCATTCCTTTATTTCCAAAACGTCTCATTTCACAATTTAATCCTAGTGTTTGGTATCCTCATGTGGGTGTATCGACTCAATATGATTCCATGAATGCACTCAAACAACCAATATATAACTCGATGCGACCAATGAGACCTTTAACGATAAGCTCCATAGTTCAATAAGTTTCGAATAAATAGTAGACCTTATCGAATTCGTCAACTTGATAAACTCATTTATTTACTCGTGTCGCTTATTATTCCATAAATCAATCGTATCCTTAAAGAGTCATAAGGATAGTTCACCCATTAATAAGGTTACCCAGCGTGCCTGGCGGGCTCTTATTAGATTAAATCAACCTAATAAGTCCGCTACCCACGTGGATCAACAATATTAACGTTAGGTTATCCGTAACCCATGCACATACGCAAATAAATAATTACTTATCCAACATTAAATGTCCACAATTGACATTTATTGATAAGCGATGTACTCGAAACGTTAATTATTTATTTATTACAAAACCTCTCCAATTTAGTCATTAGTTTCATTTAAAACTAGTAAATAACAAGATAAATCTTGTTATTGATATTTTTGGTACAAAAGCCCATTATTATTTACATTTCATAGTTTTATTAGCATTTCCATATATAAATATATTTCGTCAAATTCCAATATAAATCTCATATCGTTATTCGTTTCGAGTCCACAAGCACGAGTCATAACTTCTCGCTTTTAATCAATCAATCGTCCAAATTATACTAAAGTCCATATTACGGCTTTTTTGAGTCAACTATTGACTAAAAAGTCAAAGTGACGCCGACGTAGCTCAAAGTCACAATATATATATCAAGTCTATAATTAAAAGGCATAACGTCGCAATTCAATCCCAAACTAACTCAAAACAACCTCGCCAACCAATCAATCAACCAATTATACTGAAACCAATGTTATGACCCTAATGGTCATGACACGGTCATGATCGAGACCACGTGAACCAAACAAGCTTCTAAAGCTTTTCGGCTCCACGCGTCTCATCCAAACCTCAATTAAACCAATCAATAAGCTACCAAATTGACCCGACTCGGACCCAAGACCCAAGTGGGTCTCGTACGCCACTCAAGAGCCACGTACGAGCCCTATGTGGTTCGTACGTCCCATATTGCTCAACCAAACACAACCAAATCCAATCCACAACACTCAAATCCAATCATTCAAGCTCCAAACACTATCTAAACACAAAACCCATCAACTATCATTAACCAAGAACATGCAACTAAACTCTAAAATGCAAAACCCATCAAATTAATGCACCACAAATGTACCAAACACTAATTACTTGTTTATTTCATCACTAATTAGCTTTAATTTCATGTTCCACCCAAAAGCCCCAAAAATTGTTCATGGGTCGAAACCCTAGAATCCAATTCGTTCAAACAAGCTCAAAACATGTTCTATTTACCTTCTCTAATCACCAATTACAAAAGCCCTTTGAAATCTTTAGAAACCCTAAAAGTACGAATCTTAATTCTTGAATTTGGAGGTGTTAATGAAGTCCAAATTGAGTGTATGATATATGGTTGAAAAGAGGAGAAAGAGATCTTGCTTTTGGTGGTGGAGGTGAGGGGTGACGCGCCGTCGGCGGCCTGTGGTGGCCGGAATATGGCCGGCGGTGGTGGAGTGGTGGTTTAGGGTTTTTTTAGTGAGAGAAACAAGAGAGATAAAGTAGTGTGTGTGTTTTTCTAGTGAGAGAAAGAGATGGGGGAAATGAGGCTTGAGTGGGGATTATATACTAGGCCACTAGGGACCTAAAAATAATTATTTTGGTGGAGGGGGGCGCCGGCTAGGTGGGAAAAGAGGAGGGTTCGGGTTGAAACTTTTCGTATCTATATCGTTTACCCATTCCCGAGCTCACATATCGTCCCCCGAGTGTCCCACTACATTTATTTAACTTCCCAACATCGTTACTCACGTTTTTCCACAAGTTTTGACTATTTATTTGTCAATTTTAGAGTTCTGCCTAAAAGTTACAATAACTCTTGTTTTAGGCTTTTCTAGCCGAATCGAATAGTACTACCAAATAGAGTTAAACGCACACGATAACTCATTTAATAATGAAATAAACCGTAAAACCAATCGACGATATAAAATCAAGTCACGGTTTATAAAATAGTGTTAAAGGCAAAACTCGGTTTATTTAACGTAATGCGGTTACCTAAAATAGACTCCCTAAATTGCCGGTTTTCACAATCCTTATTTGAAAATCGATGATAAAGCTGGTAGAACAACTTTATTATTTCCACTATACAACGTCATTTTTTTTAACTTGCCTTATAATGCTTGGGCGAAATATCAGGCTAAAAGCATTCAATATGCAAGATCCAAAAAATATACGAACAATAATGACGATGTTTATTTGTCGCGCAATATATGTACTGTTTTATGCTTCCGTGACACCTGATATGAATTTTAAAATTTCATTCATTATCTTATATCTTCTTCGATTGTTTAAATATGAAGCGTTGAGATTACGTGAGAGTAATCTTTAATATAATAAAAAATATTATTTATAACTAATGCCCTAATTTTAATTGTTATTAATTATTGTATTCACATAATACTAAATTTACATGTATGACTTTATAATAAACTTTTGTTTTTTCAAAAAATATAGCAAGTGAGAAAACAAATTGGAATTTTAAATTTTATAACACGATATTAAAATTTAATATTTCTAAGTTAAAACAGTAACGATCCATAAAATTCATAATTTTGAATTAAAAAAAAAACAAAAATAAGACAGCATAAGCATAAAGACATCACGATATTTACTTCCTATATTTAGGCAATATTTCGGAGGTCGTTTACAATTTCGTTACCAAAAACAATATCAAAAGAAAATATCACACGTTAAAACATGTCACACAGACACACAAGTTGCACACTTGCACAATCAATCAAAAATAAAAAAAATAGTAGTAATAAAAAAAGGGTGAGAATACCGATGAGATTGCTGGCCACAGGCACCGCCAACGTGACTCCCATTTTTACTTATTTAAATATATACTATTTCTTTTGCAGTTCTTGTCTCCCTCCACCATCATCTCACATCGCTTTCATTCTTAAATTCAATTAATAATAAATAAAATTATTAAAATAATAATTTAAAAGATATTCTCTCTCCTCTATATATGACACACATATCTCACCTTGTTCCTTTTCCTCTTCGTCTTTAATTCTTGTTATATTACCCATCCTTTTTCTTTCCGTTTATAATCCGGCCGTTAGGCGGTGTTTATTATAACGTTTATTTTTCCTCACTTCAGATCTATCAGGTATACAAACAATATTTCTAACCCTTTTTTCAAATTTCACAGATTTTATAAAAATAATTTTCACCTTACTGATCTGAGTCAAAGATTGAATTTTAGCTTGTTTACAACAAATCTCAAGGTTTTATTTGTTTAATTAAAATATGTGTTTTAACTTTTTAGATCTGTATGTTTTCATTTGTGTTTATGAAATTTGTGTGTTTAATTTAATAAAAAGTATGTTTTGATTGAAACATCACAATCAGGCTTTGATTTTGTAGATCTGTTAAAACCTGTCGTATGCTCAAGTTTGTTTTATGTAATTCATAATTCACACCAGTTTTTATAAAATTAACGTCAGATCTGCTTAGTTTTGGCTGATTTTTAATTTATTCAAAACGGAATTATTTCCTAATATCAGATCTGGTTAAATTAAGATATTTATTTGTTTCCATAAATCAGATCTAGGGTTTGTGTTGTATATATATAATTTGATTCTAACAATTATAATTATTGTAACAGGTCTTAATAATTCAACCAGAAAAAAAAGAAAAAAAATGAATCACTGTGGAATTCATCAAAGCAACACCTTTGCATCGTCCCGTGACGAGATGAGAAGCTCGGTTTCGCTCTCCGTAACTTTCGATAACGGCGAACCCATGGTTTGCCCTAAACCAAGGCGTTTGAGTCTCTTTAGCACCACTGCTAATGAGCCTGTTAGGCCCCTTAGATGGCAGATGTGGTAATTACCATTATTCCAATTACTTTTTGTTTTTTTAACGGGCTGAGATGTGATATTCACTCGTGTCCTATGTACTTAAATGTTTTTTTTTTTGTGTAATAAAATTTACCAGAGTGTAAAAACCTTTTAAAAAAAGATGATTTTTTTATAAATTTTGTCATCTAATGTTTTTTCATGTTTTTTCCGCAGTTATCAATCCGAAGGATTTGAGTCAAAAGCAGGCCCTGAGCTTTTGGACATAATATTTTCATCAAAGGGTGTGTCGGATCATACTTCTGCTGCAACACAGTTAGCCTCGTCGCCCCCTTTTTTCAGTGGGTCACCGCCGAGTAGAGTATCTAACCCGTTAATTCAGGACGCGCGTTTCGGGGACGAAAAGGCGTCACCCGTTTCGCCTCGTTCGATGATCCCTAACCCTATGTCGTCTGGTGTGTCGTCTGCTAATTCGTCCTCTGCGCGTAAAGGTGGATGCCTTCGTGCCAATTTTGGTAACAAACCGGCTGTTAGGGTCGAGGGGTTTGATTGCCTTGATAGGGACAATAGGCGCAATTGCAGCATCCCTACCTTGGCTTAAATCAATCGTAAATCAATCAAACCCTTAATCGAAAAGAAAAAATTACTATATCAAATCGTCGTTGAGTATATATAAAAATCGTGTTTAGGGATGATATCAGGAGTCGGTTTACTTATCAGATCTATTTAATTCTAGTCTTCTAAGGAGGAATTTTGAAGAGATAAAGAGGAGAGATACTTGAAGCGTCGAGTTCGTTACTTTTAGTGTAAATAGAGGATGGTCGTCTTTAAGCTTCATAAGTATGTAAGTATAACTAGGGAGTTAAGTGACCGAAAATAATCGAGAGATGAGTGAGTGAGTCTGTGCTTATGGTCTTTTTCGTTGATTAGATTTAAGGCGTGTTACCCTTCTGGTGATGATTTGTAAGTATAGAAAGTATCAACAGGGTACTCGCCAAAACTTGAAGTTTTCATTTGATTCATGTTTTCTGGGAGTCATTTTGTAAGAAGCGGAGCAGAGGATTGCGACTTTATGAAGAGAAACCTGTATAAAATTTTAAGGTCGTATATCGAGTTGTGTCGGTTTTCTTTATTAACATTGTAAATACAGCTATATGTAATCTTTTACATGAATATATCCAAGTTATTTTGAAATCTTTTGGATCTTGTAACTGTTGTTTTACATGTATTTGTTTCACATGTTATTCTTGAGGATGTGCTGAGGAAGTTGCATTTGCCATGCCAAAAGAGTTTCTTTTATGCGAGTGTTGAGTTGGCTTGATTGTGATAGGCTTTTTGGCCTACCTCACCTATAAAGTGAACATTTAACAACCATACACTTCATTCTTATCTGTATCTGTAATGAGTAGGCCATTTCAATACTTTCCTCGTGCAATTTAAGCCTCATTTTATGCCTTAGTTTTTCTCCGTGTTTAGCTAGCAAACACAAATTAGGCGAGTTTGAACTCACAACATCTGAGTGATTGGGGATGAGTTGTAGGACTTCAAAACATGGCGAGTCCGGACTACAATATTTTTGAACAAGTTGGTAAAATTGCCAAATGTTTGTTACAAAAATGTTCTGGATTTACCGTGTGATGGAGTATGATGGTTAGGCAGATTTACAGGTTGACGTTAAGTCTACGAACAATTTTTCCTCGTATAGAAAGTTCAAAGTTTTTTGTTGCGCAAGACTGGACGTAATGGTAGTGAACTGATTACCACGATCGCTATCATACTTCCTCCTCTTTCTAAATGGTAATAATATCTGAAATTAAACTAGTTGAGAACGAGACTTGACGTCATTTGTTTTAGGTGTGGAACGTATTTGTTAATGTCTTGTTCTCGCATCAACATCATGTTATATTTTTCTTTCTTTTCCGTTCGATATAACCTTTATATGCTTCCAAAGGGCAGAAATCATTTCTAAACTATATAGTGATATTCTGTTTCCTTTTAAACCAAAAATTAATTCTTATCCTCACGTTTTCTCTTCTTTTATGTGTTTGTAAGCGAGTTCTCTTTCTAATCCAATCTGTTTTATATTTTTGTCCATTTGTAAGTTTTGTAAGTTTAATTCCTTGGGTTAACTCATGGCCTTTGGTCTAGTGATATGTGAGTTCTTCACCAACTTAGAAAGTGTGGGATCAAAGCACTGAAAACATTTGTAAAGATAGGTGATATAGATGCAAAAGGAATTGGTTCTAAAAAAAAATCCCTCGTGTTAGCAACGTTCTTATAACAAATAAATAAAATTTACGAAATAGGAACATAGAATATGAGATGCTAGTATGCAACTAAAATCTTTAAGCCACAAACACAATCCACTTGTATGGTGCACACAACCATCTTTTGACAAAGAAATTATGGTGAGATTGTTTACGACCATGTATTGATTCTTTTTAAGCACCTGAATGATATAAATAGAATGAATATTACAAAAGATGGATTTGATTTTTAAGCGAATCGACCAAATTACTAACATATTTTTACTATGATTAGACACTCATAGAAAAAGAAAACTCTTTAATGGACTCGACAATTTATTTTTCTAACTTTTTGTTTCCAAAACCGTATCGTTTCTGAACCTCAAAAGCATCCAAATAGTATTGATTGACTCTAAATATAGGATATTATAGAAAATTATCTTGCGACTCTTCATAATTCGAATACAAAATCACTTGGTAAACATGCCACGGAAGGTGTACTAATAGTGACACTAGCGAAGATTGCAATTGTTAAAAGATGATTAGTTGATAACTAATTCACAATTATGCAACTTGATTGAAATTTCTACAAAGAATATGATGTACTCCTGGGACAAAGAAACATGTTTTAGTTTAAAGCTTTTTCCAATAACTTTTGAACAAAGATAATAAAGTAGTTATTGTCTAACTATAAATGGCATTTAAATTGACACATTACTTAACAAAACTATTTGCCTACTAATCATTTCTGTTAACAAAAATTAGAGAAAGCAAAATATTGATGGAAATCAACGTAAATGGTATGTTTGGCGGACAATGTTTAATACAAACGTTTAGAGCATTAGGTATTTCGAGCTGTTCTCATATTGTGTCTTTTCATAACACCAAAATTTATCACAATATCAAAATACATCTCTCTCCTACTGCTTAATACAAGTTTTTGGTGTCGTTCGATCACGTTAAGCCGGAAAACAGACGGAAAAATGTTGCGTACCTAGACCTTTTTTTTTTTTTTTTGGAACGGCGAAATTTATTAGAAAGCAATGAAAAAGCAAGAAACTTATCCTTGCAAAGAGAACAATTACAAAAGATTACAAACCCAATCATTCCAAGACATATGCATCTTAGAAGCTCGGGCCTTTAACCAATTAAACGACGTTAAGACAATCAAATCAAAAATGTCACTTCTTCTAATCGGGATTGTTGTTGAACACCACCGAGTTCCGAAAAAGCCAAAAGATCCAAATAAAAGCTATAACAATCACCTCGAACTTTATCTTCTTCTCACTTGAATTTGAGGAATCAACCAAACCGTCATACCACTCTTGTATGCTATCCCCAACTGAAATCGTTACGTCACACCATCTTGATATTTTTATCCAAACCTGATTAGCTACATCACAACGTCGAAAACAATGTAAGCTTGTTTCAACACCGTCATTGCAAATAGGGCAATTCAAAGTATCTATCTCGCATCCTCGTTTAGATAAGCTAAACCGAAGAGGAATTCTATCCAAACGAAGTCTCCAAATGAGGATATTAGCTCGTCTAGGCACAAATTTACTCCATCGTGTTGCAGTTAGCGCATCAATCATATTATTGTCATCAATAAATTTCCTTGTAGTACCAACCGAGAACAATCCCTCTGCATCCAGATTCCACGCAAATGAGTCCGGATAATCCTGAAATTGTTGACCACTAATTAATGCCATTAAATCATGGAACTCTTGTTGCTCTCTACCACCTCTCAATTCTCTACGCCATTGTCAATGCCATGCACCATTTACAAATTTTGAATTAACCATGCAATTTGGAACCATGTCAAGCTTGTACAACCTCTTGAGCTTATCTCAAAGAATTTGATTTCCCACCCAAACATCCAACCAAAAAAAAGGTATCATTACCGTTACCAATCTTCTTCTCCAAATCATTCCAAGTAATAATCTGCTTTGCATTCATATCTCGAATTAACGCTACAATTTTTGCCCACGTACCATTCGTCTTGCAAATACTATCCTGACTCATACCTGCTTGATCACCATGTATACATTTAATGATCTTAACCCACATAGCTATTGGTTCATTTACTAAACGCCGTCGCCACTTTTGTACCAACGATTGATTAAAAGCCAAAAGGCTTCCAATGTCTAACCCACAATTTTCCATAAACATCAAAACATAATTCCATTTAGCCCAATGTAACTTTGTTATTCACACCATCTCCACCCCAAAACAATTGCTTGAATATGTTCAAGTCTTTGTATAACACCTAATGGGTGGGAATAATTACATGTAGTAAATGCTTAGGCTACCAAGAACGACTTTAACTAACGTAAGTCGACCTCCAATAGATAGACAATTTGCTTTTCATTTTGACTTACCTTTGAATTTATCAATAACCGGTTCCCATTGTTTAATTCGATTTATTTGCGCCCAATGGTAAGCCAAGATATATAAAAGGTAGCTTACTCGACTTACAACCATAAAATTGAGCAACCCGATGGACTTCCGACTGATCAACTCCTACACCATAAAGGCTTGATTTTTGCATGTTTATCTTCAAACCTGATTGTAAGAAAACTCATGCAAAGAGAAGATATATTATAGAGATCTGTTGGGCTCCACTCAGTAATGAAAACCACATCATCAGCATACAATAAATGAGATACATTGCAGTTTCAGGACCCACCATAGCTCATGTGATCAAACCATACTCTGTAGCATGTTGAACTGTGGCATGGCTAAAATGAAGAGGAATGGAGACAATGGGTCTCCTTGCCTAAGACCTCTTAACGTTTATTGTTTAAATATAATATGTGTAACACTTTTATTTGAAACGTTGTTTCAAGAAGTGTTCAGCTTCTCGCTACTACTTCATGCTACATTAGTTTTGACAAATACAACCTAACAAGAGGTTAGGTTAAGGTTGAATGATTTGTCATATAAGAAGGTAAATCAATATTTATACTACTTATAATGCACAAATTATATTGTTGAAATGTTAAAAAATTAACATAAAAAATTACTGAATTTACTCCGTTTATTATTAAAATTACCACTTAATATTTTCAACCCGCTATAATTATAGTTTCTTAATTTTACAAGCTTCCAACATGTTACAGTTAAGACATTTATAAATTAAAAATTAAACAGTACAATAAAAAATGGTTAATGTAAAATCATTTATAAACATTTGTTCTATGCTGAAATTGGAGTCAAATAGTTAATATGGTGATAAAATTTTTAACTTTTAGGTACTTATTAAATCATTATTCATCCCACATTGAAGTCTAATTAAAAGTCAATTCTAATTTATGAGGTGATACTTACATTATTTTTTTTACGACGATCGTAATTTGTGTATACAGATTATATAGTACAACTATAATATACAATTGTGACACGTGCATTAAAAGATGTTACAGAATATCAATTTCTTCTAATTTCAAAACAATATTATATAGATTGTTCCATAAAAATATTGAAGTTCAAATTTTGTAAATATATTTTCATAGAGAAATGATAGAAGACTTAAACTTGAATCAATTTTAGCGCTAAAATCGAGTGTCATCATTTTAATGGTACAGATAGTGACCCACTTATTTTACAACCATCGAATGAATCGATGTGAGCTTGAACCAAATATTTTGGGGGAGGGGGGGGCATCTTCATTGTGACATATAAGTAGTTTCGTAGCATCGATGATACAAGTTAAAAAGAATAAAGAGTAGTAAATGATTGGTATATCTCGAGTGAAACTTGTTTTCAAGTATTTAGGAGGGCCATAATACAAATTCTTATAGGGATGGCGTTTGAACCGAATCTCGAACCGAGGCCGAGCCGATCAAAGCAGCACCGATTCTTGAAATCTGATGCAGTGCAGGGACTACGAAATAAGGTGAAAAAAATCGGGACCACTAATTGGTGCAGGGCAGTACCAAATCGGAAATTCCAGAAAAAGCGGGAAACCCGATTTCCGGTGCAGTGCAGTGCCGATACCAATCTGCAGTATCCGAATCCCGTTCGATGCAGTACCAGTACCACTAATTTATGCTCGGGAAAAAATCAGACCACTAATTCGGCGCGGGATCGGTGCGGGACCCATGACGTGCTCATCCCTAAATTCTTAAATCTTAGAGGGCCTATAATACAAAACTTATACTAATAACACAAAAAAAAATTTTTTTGGGGGGGGGGGGGGGTTGGGATGACCCCACCCTGCCCTTATAATCCTCCGTCTATGATCAGAATAATGACACTTGTTTTTAGGCCTAAAATTAGGCTTAAGTTTAAGTTCCCTTATCATTTCTCATTTTCATATATCAATAACGTGTGTTTCAACTTGATATTTATGACCTTTACATATACTTAGTTTTAGTGTAACGACAATAGTAGAAATAAAAATTTTAAAATTTAGCCTAGATGAAATGTATGTTAAATTTATAAATTAATGAAATTTATAATTGAGAATTTTATTACAGCTATAAAATTTGAATTCAAAATTATTTTTTTTTTGTTGAAAGTCTTGGGTTTGATTTTAAATTTTAATAAGCAATATGAATATTACGTTTTTTTATCACACAAACTGTTACTACTTATGACTACAAGTTGTTAACCATTGTGACCTTTTATCTTTATAAAATTACCGACTACCGTATTTATATTGTCGTATTATATTATAATACACGCTGCAAATTTTAATCACAGTGATCGGCATAACGCACAAATACCCTAATAAATAATTTAATATTGTTTGTTAAATTCTTAGAAAGGTAAATATTTAATCACTATTTTCTATACAGATACCACCGATTGTTTGCATTTAAGCGCAAACAAATATCCAAACATTTTAAATAATTTTAATACATTTCTTTTTTATTTTTTAATTTTATTTTTCTTATAAAATTAGGAAACAAAAAATACGAAACATAAAATAGAAAGTTTAACAAAAAAAAAAATATGAAACATAATATAATAAAAAACAAAAAATACGTAATAAAAACAAACAAAAGTCTGTCTTACATTGATCTTAAGTAAAGTAAAAGATAAAAAGGTTAAAAAATGAGCCATAAGTATGTATAAAAACAACCAAAAAATATAATCACATGTGATACAATCAAAAGTTGTGCTAAAGCACAATGGTCAATAACAAAAAGTCAACAAACTCGTCTCAAATTTTTAAATAAGAGGCGTGTGGAAGTCAAAACAATGGTTCTTTAAATAACCCTTTACAGCTAAGATATTGGCACTTTCAGGCCCATAAAAGCAACTTGATATTGGATTGATTGCGTTAAAACCGGCACCGCATCTCAAGTGGCTCTACAAATCGCCTGTTTATACTTCATGGCCTACATACACCAAACAATTTTTGATGTATCGTTAAAATGGAAAATGATATTCAATATAAGCTGACATCGAATGCCCGTACCCATGTGTTGAACATGATATGTACCATACTAGTTGTTAATGTGTTGTCTTATTAGAACCTCCTATGGGTTCACATCATGTGAATATTCCTTTTCCCCACACTTTTTTTTCAATACACACATTTTTTGTGGGTTTACATTCAGATTTACGGCGGTTTAAGCGTTTGACTTATTAAACTTTATATTTTGTTCGCATTTTCGGTTATAGTTTTTGATATAAACAAAATTATAAAAAAAAAAAAAAAAAAAATAAAAAATTAGGGGAGCTCAATCTAAAATTATAGCCACCGTCAAAATAACTCCACCGTTGTTAATACATTAATTTTGATACTTGAAATGGACAATGGATTTTTTAGTAAAGTTTATATGATTTTGCATCACAACTTTAGGGTATGTGGTTAAAAAGTATGTAATCTATAATATGTTGTAAGAAAATAGTTTATCCAATCACGTTTAGTGTTAATTGCGTATCATTTTTAATGGAAAATGTTTGCTTAAGCACAACTAGAACTCTCGAAGGGTTGTTAACAAAAAAAAGTTTATAAGTATAATAAAAACATTCTAAAGTTTTGAAAGTTTGGTTAACGTTCTTATATAGTGTATTTGGGTTTTCGTTTTTGAGAACTAAGGACTCCCAACCTAATCGGGTGCGATTGAACATGTTTTTTTGCCATATCAAATTTCATAAATAAATTGACATTTGAAAAGAATATGTTTTTATGGAATATTTCTTCTAAAACACTAATACAAAACACAATTTACGTTAAAATCTGATTGATTTTCCTTATGAACGCATAAAATATCAAAACTTATTATACTCATTTCTACTAAGGATTTCTTTTTTTTTTTTTTTTTTTTTTTTTTTTTTTCATTAGAAGGCAGAAAGCATAAGAATTGATACTCAAGTGTTTAGAATGGACCATGGAACGTATTTACAAAACGTGGATACAAAAGTTGTAGGATCTGTCAGGCATCACAGTTTTTTAAATTTTTTATTTTAAAATAAAACTAACACCTTAAAATAAAAACATTACATAATTTAAATAAAATAGCCCAACAAATTTATTCATTTATTGGTCTAATTATGTAACGGAAAAAAATCAAAAGACTAACAACGCAAACATAACAAAGACTAACGGTGCAAGAAGTTAACTAACAAAGACTAAAAATTAAAATACTAAATCCTACAGGATTAAAAGTGAAAAAAAGAGACATCATCTTATTTGGCTCCTCCTGCAAAAACACAAACACAATCACATGCATAAACATAAACATAAACAAAAACACAAGCAAAAACACAAAAACAATCACAAACCCAGCAAGAAAGAAAATAATGAAAAATGTCGATAACGAGCGCGGTGTGGCCACGTCGCAAACCCCCAATAACAACACCGACCCTGGTACGGGAGCTCTTGTCATAGCTCGCGTTATCAGGCTATAACACACCCGTACCGGCTGCTCGATCTAAGAGCACATTCCAATGCCAAACAATAGAAAAAATGTTGTCACGTCGATTTTCACAGATAACTCAATTAAAAACAACCTCTCATCATTCCAAGTTATAAAATCCATCGAGGCTCACAGCTTTATTAAATTCTTTTAAATATTTTAATTAAACAACACATTAAGGGTGCGTTTGGTTCATAGGTTTTAGAATAGGGTATGCGAATGGGAATGTTAAAAGGATGTTTGGTTCATTAATATGGGTTTTGATATTGGGATTAAAACCCACAAATAAGATTGTCACCATATTTGTCTATAATGGTGGGTTTAGAGATCTATTCTCATACCCATTACAACATACTATCATACCTATACCAATAATGATTCCTAATTGCAAACCAAACGCGCCCAAAACAAAACATTACATGATTGAAAAAAATTAACGCACCAAATTTATACAATTTATACATTTTTGGGGCTAATTGTGTAAGGAAAAAAAAGGAAAAAAAAAAAAAAAACCGAATTAACAACTAAACAAGAACTAACAGAGCAAGAAGTTAACTAATAGCGACTAAACATTAAAATACTAAATCCTATAGGTTTGAAATTGATAAAAGACGATATCATCTTCTTCATCGTTCATCCGGTCGGCGCTACAACTCACGTTTTAGGCTATAACACACGCATCGGTGCTCTAACAATGACAACCATACATCATATTAAAGTGGAGGTTAGAGCACCCGGTATGAGGTTATAGCCCGATAATCGACTTCGTACTGTGGTCGACGTTATAAGGGTCCGTGTCGTGGCCATCACACTCGTTATCTGCATATTTCATGTTATTTTGGTTTGTGCTTTTGTATGTGTTTTGTTTATGTTTATGCATGTGATTGTGTTTATATGCATATGATTGTGTTTTGCACGTGGAGCCCGACCAAGACCGATGAAGAAGATGATATTTTCTTTTCTTTTTCACTTTGAATACTATGGGATTTAGTATTTTAATTTTTAGTCCATGTTTATTAACTTATTACACCGTTTATCTTTGTTAGATTTTCGTTATTAGTCTTTTGATTTGTTCTTGCACAGTTAGTCTAAAAAATGTATAAATCTGGTCTGTTTATTTAGGTTTATTTAAGTTATGTAATGTTATTATTTTAATGTGTTGTTTTATTTAAAATTAAAAAGCGTGACTTTCGAGGATCTTATAACTTGGAGTGATGAAGGAGGTTGTTTTTTTTGTCTAAGTTATAAGGTGAAAACTAACGTGGTAGCACTTTTGCTATAACACGAGCTTATGCCTCAAAGCACCTAGTGCTCTTAGAGTTGTGGGAGCACCCGATGGCTAAAATATATTTGCAAGCGATGGACGTGAATAACACCCTTCCTTCCTCCCCTTTCAAAATCGAAAGTTATTGGCTAAACTATATCATAACGTGAGGAAACCGAGTAGACGAGAGAGTTCATGCTCCAAGAATTCAAGTAAAGCGAATAATGAAAAAAAAGGAGATGACACCAAAATAATTGAAGAATAAAGAGACAAAACAACTCTTAACAAAAGTATTAGAGTAAATTACACCGTTAGTCCCTGTAAAAGGGTCGAATTTCATACTACATCCAAAAACGCTATTTATTGCTTTTATAGTTTAGGATCTAGAAAATATTACACAACTTGTCCAATTTTCTAACGATTGTCAGTTTTGATAGTTATCTCAGTCCGCACGTGAACAACACATGAAGGCAATTTTGTCTGAATCTTTGTTTTTGGCATTGATGTGTTGGAAACTATACACTACACTGTACTAAATATACTTTATATATTTTTTTCGTGAAAAAACTTTTGTACTTGTAAATTCGATCAAATACACAAACATATTTTGATATTTATATTCATCTCATACACACACACACACACATTCACTCCCTCTTTTTCACTTCTATAAAATCCACTTATGTTTGTATCAATTATTTTTCAAAACTATGATTTTCATACGAGTCATTTGATATTGTCTTTGTGAATTGCGTTGTATTCTATGAAAATTAACAAGTTGAACTACTAGTTGATTTTTAGAGGACACAAACAAATTGTTAATACAAATATCGTCATTAAATGTTATTTATATTTTATGACCTTTACCTAAGTTTTGTTAACGACAAAAGTAAATTTAATTTATATAAAGCTTAAAGCTTGTCAAGTTTAATAGATATTAAAACAAGCTTTTCATCAAATAATATCTTCATCACTCAAGCATTTACATTTTGATTAATCATATTATTGATATGACTCTAAACCATAATGTACGTTAACATTTTTAGATCAAGCATGTTTTAGTTTCTTAAAACAAAACATTACATATGTATTTACATTTAACATATTTTTAAATATAGAAAACAACACATGACATCATGTAGTGCATCATTGAAATCTCTAGAAGATTTCACTAGATATTTTGTAGATTTTGACTCTACATATCGTACACAATCTTGGATAGATATGGTTGACTTTGGTAAGATTTTGGTGATCTTGTCTTTGGGACCTGGCACACAAAATTGTACCAAGCGGAACCCTTTTATGGGTTCCGTGGTCCGTGGTGCCTGGCGATCATTTGGCTATAAATAGCAAAGCCAAACCAAGTTGTTTTCTCATCCCTTTCTAGCATAATCACATACATTCATTCTCTAACATTTCTAACTCGGTTTCATATCATTATAGTGATCCTCTTTGTAGCAAAGAAGATCAAGGCATATTCAAGCTTCAACAAATAGTTGGAAGTCTTGTTTGTTTATTGTTGTATGATCTAGTCTTGATTCATACATCATTGTTGTACCAAACCATCATAAACTTGTGAGTGTGAGTGGTTAGTATTTTAGTCCTTAAAATACATTATGTGAGAGTGGTTGTGCCTTGAAAAGAACTCGACATCTAGCTTAGTGTCGGAAATAGTGTGTAAGCGAAGTGTAAAGGTTTCACCGCCGGTGAAAGGAGCTTGTTGACTAGTGAAGTTAAACTCTCGAGTGTGAGACTCGGGGAGTGGAGTAGGGCAACGAAAAAGAGTCATTGTAGACCGAACCACTATAAACAACTTGTCGTGGTTTAATTGTTTTCTTTCCTTATTTACTCTTTATATATATTGCTTGCATATTGATTATCATTCACTAACATATCTAAGATCAACATCAATTGATCTTTCAATAGGTTTCAAAACAAAGTTTTTAATCGGTAAACTATTCAACCCCCTTCTAGTTTTCCACAATTGGTATCAGAGCCTCGTTGCTCAAGAATTTCTAAAATATATTGTATTTTATAAACTTGAAACGATCCATGGATTTCAAAAACTTTAAAGAAGGGCAATCTATGCAAAGACCACCACTCTTTGTAACCAATGGATTTATCTATTGGAAAAACCATTTTGAAACATATGTAAAATCAAAAGATATAGATCTTTGGTTCGTTATAATCAAAGGAGACTTTAGTTCCACAACAAAAGATATATCTTTTGATGATCAAAAGAAATTAATAGCTAAAAATAATAAAGCTAAAATGATGCTTTATAATGCTTTACCTAGAAAAGAATATGAAAGAATTTTATGTGTGAAACCGCAAAGACATTTGGGAATCTTTGATTATTACACATCAAGGAAATTACAAGTCAAGGATAACAAAATTGATCTTCTTGTTCAACAATATGAACAATTTGTTATCCCTAAAGATGAAACCATTTCTTAGAGCACTCCATCCGTAAGTGGAGAGCTAACGCTAACGACTATTGAGGAATCAAAAGATCTCTCAAAATGTCACTTGATGAGCTAATCGAAACCTCAAAGTACACGAAATGGTGATGGAGAAATTTTCGAAATCATCAAAAGAAAAGAGAGAAAGTCAAACCGTTGCTCTAAAGGCAAGAACAAAATCAAGTGATGATGACGAATCTTGCTCGGTAGTGAAGATGAGGAGTATGCTATGGCCGTTAGAGATTTCAAAAAGCTTTTTAGAAGAAGAGGAAAGTTCGTAAGACTACCCCGAGAAGAAAAGAAGCCATTCCGAAAAGACCGAGATGACAAAAAGGGAAAAGGTGAAAGAAAGTGTTTTAGATGCGGTGATACGAGTCATCTAATAGGAGATTTCCCCAAGCCACCTAAAAGCAAAACTCAAAGAGCTTTTGTAAGTGGTGCTTGGAGTGATAGTGAGGATGATGAAGAGCAAGGATGAGATCGCTCTAATGGCACATGAATCAAACGAGGTATGCTTGAAAGTTGGATTAGAACCTGATGAATGGATAAAAGGTAGTGGATGCTCACGACACATGACGGGCAACAAAAGCCTCTTCTCAACATACCAAGAGTATGGCGGAGGTAATGTCACTTTTGGTAGCAATATCAAAAGCAAAATCATTGGCAAAGGTATGATCGCTCATAACTCCCTAACTATTGAAAAATGTTGCTCATGTCGATAGGTTAGGATTTAATCTACTTAGTATTAGCCAGTTATGTGATATAAAGTATAAAGTACTATTTGAAGAAAATGGTAATAAAATACTAAAAGATGGTATCACCATAGCTAAAGGAGTTAGGAAAAATAACATATACGTCATGAAAATAGATAAAACATCTAATGACAAACTTTGTCTAACTACCTTAGATGATAATTCTACTATTTGGCATAGACGTTTAGGTCACGCTAATATGAGACTTATCCAAAACCTATCTTCAAAAGAGCTAGTTAGAAATTTACCAAAACTAAAATATGACCAACATTTTGCGACGCTTGCAAAATTGGTAAACAAACTCATAGTAGCCATAAGGCTAAAAACATGGTGTCCACATCTAAGTGTCTAGAGCTTTTGCATATGAACTTGTTTGGTCCATCCGCTATAAGAAGCTATGGAGGCAACTTATACACTTTGGTTATAGTAGATGATTACTCAAGGTTTACTTGGACATTATTTTGAAAACTAAAATGAAGCTTTTGATAAATTTGAAATACTTAGCAAGAAAATTCAAAATCAACTAGGTGTTAACATTGTGTCGATCCGAACGGATCATGGTCATGAATTTGACAATGAAACAAAATTTGTAAACTTTTGTGATACAAATGGTATAACATATAACTTCTCGGCTCCTCGAACACCTCAATCTAATGGAGTTGTAGAACGTAAAAATAGAACCATTCAAGAAATGAGTAGAACAATGCTTAATGAACAAAACATACATCAAAAGTTTTGGTGTAACGCCGTTGACACATCTACATATATTTTAAATAGAGTTTTAATACGTCATTTCTTAAACAAAACAGCATATGAATTATATAAAGGCAAAAAGCCAACTTTAGGATATTTTAGAGTGTTTGGATGTAAATGTTTCATTCTTAATACTAAAGACTATCTCACCAAGTTTGACCCAAAGTCTTATGAAGGTGTATTTCTTGGTTACTCACAAACTAGTAAAGCTTATATAGTCTTAAACAAAGAAACAATGAGAGTCGAGGAATCGTTGAACATAACATTCGACGAAAGTCCACCTCCCTCTAAGACATCACCTTTGGTAGATGATGACTTAGTTGAAAGTCAACTTGTAGAAAGTCAAGAAATAATTGAAAATGACAAGGAAGATGAACCATTAAATAATAAAATTATAAACATCAAAGAATCCAAAAGTCATCATTTAGAAAAAGTCATAGGACAACTAAATCAAAAAACGTTAAGATCACAAGCCCAAAATCAAAGTAATTACTTTTGCTTTGTATCAACCATTGAACCGAAAAACATAAACGAAGCAATAAAAGATGAATCTTGGGTAATTGCTATGCAAGAAGAGTTAAACCAATTTGTTAGAAATGATGTTTGGAAGTTGGTTTCAAAACCTAAAGATCAAACTATAATTGGAACGAAATGGGTTTTTCAAAATAAAATGGACGAAAATGGTATAGTATCTAGAAACAAAGCTAGGCTTGTCGCACAAGGTTATAATCAACAAGAAGGGATTGATTACGACGAAACTTATGCACCCGTAGCTAGGCTCGAGTCTATTAGAATCTTACTTGCATATGCATGTGCTTATGACTTTAAATTATTTTAAATGGATGTTAAGAGTGCATTCCTTAATGGGTTTATTAACGAAGAAGTATATGTTGCTCAACCTCCCGGTTTTACCGACTTTGAGAAACCACATCATGTCTTCAAACTCAAGAAGGCATTATACGGACTTAGGCAAGCACCAAAAGCTTGGTACGATCGACTTTCGACTTTTCTAATAGAAAACAAGTATACCATGGGATTAGTAGATAATACTCTTTTTACCAAGATATCATAGTTCAAATATACGTTGATGACATCATATTCGGATCAACTTGTCAAGAGCTATGTGATGAATTTTCTAAGATCATGCACGACGAGTTTGAGATAAGTATGATGGGTGAGTTAAACTTCTTTTTAAGACTTCAAATTAAACAACTAGAAGATGGGATATTCTTTAACCAATCTAAATACATAAAAGATATGCTTAAGAAATTTGGTCTTGAAGACTCAAAACCAACTAAGACACCCATGTCCTCGGACACTAAACTCACCAAGGATGAGGAAGGTGAATCGGTAGATAACACTAAATATAGAGGAATGATCGGTAGCCTACTCTATCTCACAGCTAGTATACCCGACATTATGTTTAGTGTTTGTCTATGTGCTCGCTTTCAAGAAAATCCCAAAGCATCACACTTAGGAGCCTTGAAAAGGATATTTAGATACATTAAGGGAACGACATGTTTAGGATTATGGTATCCCAAAGGAACGGGTGTAGAAACTATGGTGTATGCCGACTCGGACCATACCGGTGACTATGTTGATAGAAAAAGTACAAGTGGTATTTGTACTTTTGTTGGACATTGTCTCACCTCATGGTTTGCAAAGAAACAAATAGCTCTAGCTGTCTCAACTACTGAAGCCGAATACGTTTCAGCCGGAAAAGCATGTCAAGAAGCTCTTTGGATGAAGCAAGCTCTCGTGGATTACGAAATTCATCTCAACGATATCTCTATAGTTTGCGACAACAAATGAGCTATTGATCTCAAGAAAATCCGTCCAACATGCTCGCATTGAATCATATTGAAATCCGCCATAACTTTCTTGCGACAATGTTCAAAAGGAAACATCTCAATTGAGAAAGTATCCTCAAGACAACATTGTTGACATCCTAACTAAGCCTCTCAAACGAGAACCATTTAATCTTCTTAGACTTGGCTTAGGGTTAATGGAACCAAACATGTAGTTAAAACATAGTATAAACCTTAGAACAAACAAAACAAAACAAATTAGCTTAAATCTGCTACTGTTCCCACGGCACCAAACGACAACACGGACATCTTTTTCCTCACAATCCACTTTACCAAAACGTATCAACAACACACCTACCTCATTGTTAAGACTTTCTCACCCATTAATCATTGAAGAAAACATCATTGTAAGTATCCTAACTACATTACTTCTCTTAATTCTGAGTCTAGGATTCTAATTTGTGCACAAAATCATTACATGGGGATTATGTATATTCTTGTACAAAACATGAATTCAATTGGCAAATTGCATAACTAGTTATCAAAATTAGGTACTACATTGTCACATTGCATAAACTAATCATGTTTCCCACTAATTAAAGGATAATTACTATAAGCCCTTATTCTAATTAAACAAAAACCCCATGTCAAAATTTTGAAAAGCTTCTCACTTGTAGGAAAACAATTTTTCATTATTAATACAAATAGAAACGTAAATATTTCATCACTTGCATAATGCTCTTGAATACTAAAGGTAATGCATTTTGCCAAACACCCCCATTGAAAACCATTTTATGCATAAAATGAGTCGAGATAACCGCAACTCCAAATTGTTTTCATATAGGCACACACTAGAACCAAAACGCTAAGTTTATTTTTTATTTTTAACATGCAAATTTTTGCTCATAGGAACAACCATGGTAGCCGTAAAAATCTATGATCACATGGATACTCTTAGCTACATCCCTAAACACCACAAAACCAAAGGCCTCACCAAAGACCAAGTCGGAATCCTTAAGAGTCTAGAGCAAAGGTACTTCCATGAGGGTAGGACCATTCATTCCTCCTTTGTCGACAGAACTAATCTCCGTCAAGAGCTTGCTACTATCAACTTCGATTGTCTCCTCAACATCGATGAACCCATTTGTCTTAGGTTTGTCTTAGAATTCTATGCTAGTTTTGTCTCTTTCACCGATGAGGATAATCAAATGGCTCTTAGGTTTAGGATCAATCAAACTGCTACACCATCTCCCTAGACCAATTTGCTCAAGTGCTAGGAATTCCTAACCGTGGTACATGTGTTTACTCGGATAAGTGGTCACTCACTATCATTGATGCAATCAATGACCGCTCTCTTCCCTACCAAACTCCTTTGGTGGATAAGGACATCATCCGTGAGCACCTTTTTAATGAAAGAGCAGCTCCAACCCATGTCACCCGAAAGGGAAAGGAAGTGAACCGAGATCCATATGGTATGGAGCTCAATGAGCTTAAGCCCGGATTCAAAAAGTGGGAGGAACTCCTTAGAGCCAATGTGTTGGGTTCTGTAAATACCCAAACCCCTTAATCTAGGATTTGAATAGAAAATAGCCCAAGTGTTTAGTTCCGTTAAACACTACTGTGTCACCGAGAGCATAGTCTCTCGGTGAGTCATCTTCGTGATACTCGAAGACGAGGCAAAGAAGAAGTCTCTCCACCGATGAGGCGGAACTTAAAGGGTGAAGGCGAGTCAAGAAGATGATGGATTCGGTGGTGATGACAATAACTCATGAATCCCCAAGACTCTCTTCAACTTACATCAAGACAAATGAAGTAGAAGGCGAAAGATGTAACATCAAGAAAGAGCGGGACAAGGCGGGATAAGTTTGAATCGGATAAGATGAAGTCCTTATCAACCAAAGTCAACTTTCCACGAATGGCAAAAGATCGTGCTCAATGTCATCGAACTTAGGAAACTAGTCTTGTATCTTACCTAGAATAGTCTTTGTAAATGAGATAAAATACATCGATTATTTTGTCTTCGTATGATGTCGGTTGTCACTTAGGAAAGAGTTAAAATCATACATGTATAAATAGCATAAGAGATGGAGTGAAAAGGTTGAGCTTGTGAATTGTAAAACACACATACACTTAAGCCATCTTTTCACTCCTCCAAATACAACTTAGTTCTGAGATAGCTCAATGAGCTCTAAGAGTTGTGCTCGGACTTAGCTGAGCTTAGAGAGAGTCACCAAACTTTGTCATTTCAATCCCAAGTACTATTCGCAAGTACTTGGGTAACGATTCTTTGTTGATTTATTTCTAATAAGAATATGATGTTGAAAATTACTTTGTGTGTTTTACTTATGTTAATTTCGGTCATAGTTCACTATTAACTTGTTTTATATACTTAAACTGTTTTAAACGATAGTGAGCAGGGAACAACAAGTGGTATCGAGATCGGCTAATTATAAAACTCATTTTTCCGGCCGTTCTAAAAGTTTTAAATTAGGATCCTAAATGGTGAAATTGATGTACCCCAACTATTCGATAAAAGGGTGGAGCTTATTCAGCTGTTGCCCCTAGACTTGAAGTTGGTAAATTCAACAAATGGAAAAAGTGTATGCTTTGCTATTTGATGGGATGGAACCTTATTGTATCAAATGTATAAATGAAGGTCCATTTGTCCCAAAAACTTTGAAGGTTTGCCTAAACACAAGCTCGATGAACTCGTGGATGAGAGAAGAGTGGTCAACGGGACCAAAGACTCAAAAGTATCATCATATCATGTCTTCTCGATGATATTATGGAGTCGTTATGTCGTAGTACTGACCAAACAAACCGGGGATGACTTAGTTCATAGCCATGAAGGCCCATCTGATACCAAAGAAAACAGGATAATGGACCTGAAACTTGAGTACAACACCTTCAGGGCTAAGGACTCAGAAAGTCTGTCTCAAACTTACACCCGATACAAAACTCTTTTAAATGAACTTTCAAATGATGGTGTTAAGTTGTCCAAACATGAAATCAATGTTGGTTTTGTCAATAGTGTTGGGAATAATCCGTTACCACGGATAGTTGTGGTTTACACTGCATGGATTAATACTAGCAGTGGAAACATATTCCCACTGCAAGTTCTTCATTACCACTGCTATCAGTTTATGATAAGGTTAAACGGGTCTAGATAAGTATAGAATAGATCATGTGTATATTCTATTAGGTTAGCTTTATACTTATCTTGTAATGGACTCCTTGTTGTATAAAAGGAGATCCTAGGTCATTGTCTTAGGTACATATAACATTACAATATTACCTACGAAAGCTTCAAGGTGTAACCCTAGTGATAAGTTAAGATCACTCATATTATTCATTAATAATATTGGAGCTTGAGTTTTGTGTTAACTTGTGTTTATTCTCATACATCATATAATTCGTCTTCTAAGTATTACTTAAGTAAATTCCGCTTGCTTGATAATATCATACAAAATATCATTGACACAAGGAGAGTGTCCAGATCCATCAAGTGGTATCAGATCGAAGGTTATGATATTTTGTTTTAGAAGATCCAAGGAATTAGCTTGACTCACTCACTCAATTCAATGGAGATGGAAAACAACCAATCAAACTCTTCTTCTACACCCGGACTCCTAAGCTTAAGCTTAATGAGTTTGAGATGTGGAGGATCTTGATTGAGCAATACTTCCTCATACAGGACTATGCTCTATGGGAGATCATTCAAATTGGTGATTCTTTCAAATCTGTGACCACTACTTCAAAAGTTGGTGACACGGATGTTGTGAAAGTTTCGTGCACGAATCAAATCTTGAAAAAGCTCAAAAAAAATGATCTTAAAGCTAGAAGTGCATTCGATGACTCTTCCTAGAGACCGATTATTGCATTCAACAAGTTCAAGGCGCTAAAGAACTGTTGAAGAGATTTGCTCGGTGTTTGGTGGTAATGATGCTACAAAGAAGACTCAAAAGACATTGTTAAAGCAAAGTTATGAAAACTTCTCGCTTCAAGCAATGACTCTCTTGATAGCATTTTCACCAAACTTGAGAAGATTGTTACACAACTAAGCGTGTTTGGCATTGAGGTAGAAAAGGAAGACCTCAATTTGAAGTTTCTAAGAAGTTTGCCTTGAGTTTCAAACCAATGTTCTTGTGCGGGAAAACAAAGCAGACATAGAAACAATGAAGCTCAATGATCTTTACAACAACTTCAAACTTATTGAGCGAAGGTTGATGAAGGCGGGGAAACTTGGTACAAGCTCTAGTAGCTTGGCATTGTTGTCAAATTCATTGACGGTGATGATTACGAAGATGAAAGTGATGATGATATTGCCACCTGTGAGGTTCTAAAGTTTCCAGCAATGTGAATATTGCCGCTGCAGGATCAAAGAAGAAGGTTGCTAGTATTGGAGATCCTACCTTTTATGCTTTTATCTCCACACAAGTTGATGGCTCTCTTTAACTCATGAAGACATAGAGCAAATCGATGAAGATGACTTGGAGGAGATGTATATAAAATGGAGATAGCTCTTCTTAGCATGAGGGCTAAGAAATTCTACAAGAAGATCGCAAGCCTATCCACATTAATGGTGATGATCTGCAGGCTTTGATAAGAAGAAAGTGGAGTGCTTTAAGCGCCACAAGTTTGGACATTTGCTAGAGAATGTAGAAGACCAAAGACCAAGGACAACGGATCTACATGGTACAAGCAAAGAAGGACCAAGCGTGGAAGAACCAAAGGCAATGTTGGCTATTGATGGTGTGAGCTATGATTGGAGTTTCATGGATGATGATCTTGAAGAAGAACACAGAGATCTTGCTCTTGTTTACTGCTGAAGTTGCTCTTATGGCTTTCTCGACTCGAGGTACAAAACTCGAATGTTGCTCTAAAACATGTAGGGTGCTAGAAGTTGAAAGACTTAATGATTTATATTCTAATAAAGACAAGAGTTATACATCGCTAATTATACATGTCTAATCTTAGGAGAGCCATGGCGGTTTTAGAAAAACAAATAGAGCACTACCAGCAAATGAGTCAAATTATAATGTTGAAATGATTCTTCTTAGGAGAGAGGTAGAACATACAAAGCTGTGAATGAAGCATACCAAAAGGAGCTTGAAAAACTTCAAAAGAAAATTGAAAATGTCAATTTAATCAGACACATGTTATCATCGGTCTAAGTCAATTGATAAAATTTGGAATGCTCAAATATATAATAAAGCTAAGTGCGGTATGGGTTATAATCTGCGCCTCCCTACTAAGGGTGTTCATTCACCTCGGTATAGATTTAGCTCATACTGAGGCATAGAGGATTTTAAGGATCTTGAAAGAGAATATGGTCCTTTAAAGACACGGTTGTGAAGAGTGAGGAAGAAAGTAAGCTTGATAATGATGTTTTTGAGAGTGCTAGTGACTCATCCGTTGTAGATGAGAGTGTTAAAAGAATGTAGAGACTTCTATCCCAAAAGTTATTAATATCATTCTGAGAGGAACCTAGGAAACCGGTAAATAAACCTAGACCAAGCTGTAAAGTATCTTTGAGATGTATAGGAATAAGCCTCTGACTCTAGGGGTAACCGGAGGAGTTGGAATCATGTTAAATCTCAACAACTAGGTAATGATTTTGTTATGAACAATAAGGCATGCTATATCGTGGTAGTTTTGATCATTTACATGCTTATTGTGACTATCATGTTGGGAGAAGGAAGTCTATGGTTATAAAGGGTGGAGTCTAACGGTATCAACATAATGTACACCCTAATTCTCATTGCAAAATGGTCTTAAGAGCGATTCAACTTAGAAGTGGCCTCAAATTGTTTGCCACCGCAAAAGCTAACATCTTTACCCTAAGTCACTGTTAAAAGTGCAAACTTCAAAACAAGTTTAACAAAATCTGCACAAAGGAAAAAGAACCTTTCAAACTAAAAAGGTTAATAATAATCAGCAGTGGGTACCTAAAAAGAAACCGTGATTACCACTTGCTCATTCAAAATTACCACTGCAAGGGTTTTAAATATGAAAAGGGGGACATGGGCAATCTTGTGAAGGCCTCAAAGACGTTGGGAATGGAAACCTAAAGGAAATACCTCTACAACCAATCCCAATGGTGTATCAATGACCTTTGATAGATTTAACTATATTGATACACAAGGCGGATCCAAGTCAATCATGGCTTGGGTCCCCAAAAGAAACTAACTCTTTACTCATATGCGAGAACATCTAAGGACAAAAGGTCGGATCAAGGTTATCTGAGATAGTGGGTGTTCAGGCACATGGCGGCAACTAGTCCTATCTTTCGATTTTAAGCATTATGATGGAGCGGTATGTCGGTTTGATAATGAAGTTAGTGGATTGAGATGTGATGCAGGAACACTAAAGATAAAGGAAAACATGGATTATTAGTATTATTACAAAGCGCACTATGAGTGCAAGAAACTACATCCATGAAGTACAGTACAAAAATCACTACATCATCGAAAACAACTACCAACAACCTACCCCAAACACAAGTTTTCTAACCCATCCCTTTCTACCCATCATCAATCCTTTATGGCTTCTGGGAAAGCCCGACAGCATCACCTTAGGAGCCCCACGCATGTTAATCGATCATACACCCTAGGGCTTGATAAACCCATCACCACTATACGGTGGGTGGTGAGGATGATGAAGGCTAGCGATGATGGTCTTTGGTAGCAATGGTAGAAGGTGATGATTGCAGTTCTTGAAGGAGATATTGCTGCAAGAGGAGGAACACTCAGGACTCTTCCAGAGGTCTCATCATCTGTAACATATGGAGACACATAGGAGCTGATCTCTGAGCTATCTTCTTTGATTATTGCATCCTGAGGCTCTGGTTGTAGTAATGAAGGTCCAGCAGAAAAAGGATTTGAAAGAGCAAGTGAATTCTTTCTCTTCCTGGATACAACCTTCTCATACTTCTCTTTTTCAACTCTCACAGGGTTTTTCAAAACAAAATCATCCCAGGAACTATCAAATGAACTGCTTGAAGAAAGATTGATTGGACTAGATTGACTCATGGTGTTGCTTTGAGAGTGAAAGTTTTGGAGTGTGTGATTTGAGTGATTTGTGTTGAATGGTTTGTTTATTATATGTTAAATTGGATTCAAGAAGTTAATGAGGGGAAGGTGCAAGTAGTTGAGGAGTAAATTGGAGTACTGTGCTCTTGGAAAGTGTATCAATGCTTATGTGTTGACTTTATTGAGTATAGCCACTGCTATGCTTAATTCTTTCAATATATTAACCATTGCCAATGAAATAGTGATTCCGTATTTGGTTTATGTTAGTAAATTGGGTTTGAAGGATTCTTTGTTTACAATTAAATAGTTACTCTTTGATGAATCATTGCTCTAGGTTGTTTAGATCCTATCTAAGTTATCCATCGATGATTCTGCGACATTAGGTTCTGATGGGAACTCTTTTGCAACCGGTGGTAACATGCTTTCGGTGGAAAAAGGAAAACAGAGGAACTTCATTACTATCACATAATTCATTACAATCAAGAGTACTCTAGTTAACTAAACATAAAAGTGAAACCTAGCACATCCTACACCTATCTTGACTATTCCATTGGTCTCTTGCCCTTGCCCACATAATCATGTTTATTCTTCTGGGCTCTCTTTCTCTTGTTCTCAAAAGTGGATTGCATTATTGGACATGGAAGCCCAAGAATCTATGGAGGAGGTCTTGGTAGCATTGTAGGCCTTGTTGGCATGGATATCTGCTTCATATTGGAGATAGCTGTTTCCAGTGCTATTGAAAGAGCTTTTGGCAACTCTTTAGCCATATAATAGGTTTCATCATTTGCATCATCATCATCGATGAATCGGAGTAGAACTCAAGAGATTTTGCAGCTTTATGCGAGGCTTTCGCCAGCAGTTTCTTTGGTATATCTTTTGGATGAAGAGCCACCGGTGGAAGTATCCAAACCATCTGATGCTTCGAAGATGATTACGATTCGATTACATACTCTTCTTACGAGTCGGAAGAGATGTTGATAGTATTGGTAGGAGTGGTCATGCTTATGGTTTGAGAATATTGTGTTTGAAAATAAATTGATGAAGTTTATCTTAAGCCAAGTCTTCTTATATAGAAAAAGTCGGTTGAAGGGTTATTTAATGAAGATATTTACCTTTTTCTTATTTTGGTAGGTCAAGGAGTAAATATAGATATTATTGAGTTGACTTTGGAAGATATTTTTCTTGGGAAATAGTTTGGTTAAAGGTAACTTTGGTTAATATCAATTTGGTTATTCTCATCTTTCACTAATAAATAATCAAGTTTTGATGAGGAGTTGGAGTTAAAAGGTGTATGTCTGAGATACACAACAAATGGTTATTGATTCACCATGTCTAATACACATAAGAATCAACTAGTCAAGAGCAAACGGCTACTAGTAAAGACTTGACAAATCCGTTTATGGTTGATAGTTTACCAAAAACTATATGGTTATCAACTCACCATATTCTTTATGATTAAGAGTTGGCTAGTCCATAGCAAACGGCTCATGGTAAAGACATATCAAATACGTTGATAGCTGCTAGTTTGCTAAAAACTATAATGGGAGCAGTCTTGTTTTCTAATGCTTTTATTTTCCACTGCTCTTTGAGATTTTTGTGAAAAATTACCACTCGCTAGTTCACGGTTTCCAGCGTGTTATTTTACCATCGTTGTTCTAACCGTTATAATCGATTGTGTCGATGGTTTATTTTTACTAGCCGTTGAAAGTAACCAACGATAGTTATATATATAGGGTTAAAATTTTAAGTAAATTATCTTCTTTCTATATTATAACTACTTTCTAAAGATAATTTTACTTAGCATCAATTCTAAACCCTAACCCTATATATCTTTTTATCTCAATTGGCTAATCATTACTTCAATTATTCTTGACATAATAATATTTTTCATCAAAAGTTTCTATGGCCTCTTTGAAATTTGCGAGATGAGCACAACCTAGTGGCCTACCTACAAAAGTCTAACGAGAAGAGTGGCTGTTTTTCATCGATTGTGGACTTTCTTCATACCACTCAAATAAGGTATGCATTGCTTTTAAAACCACAATCTATATCTCTCAAATCAAAGCAGTTTGGACTTCTACTCATCCATAACACTTGAGATTAGAGATACACATGAACCGATGGATGCTCTAAGAGCCATCGTAGATGGGGTAACTATTGATGTTCTTGAGGCATCCCGAGGAGAGTACTTCACTTGGATGATCTCAATGGTCTCATCACATTACCTCTGTCTGAAATTCATGATACTTTATCATCCATGGGGTATGATACCACTGACAAAACGGCTACTTTTAAAAAGAGTGATTTTTGTCCCCAATGGAGATTTTTGATTCATTCTTTGTTACATTGTCTTAGTCCTAAGAAAACATCTTATGAGCAATTTAGTTCAACCATGGCTTATCCTTTGGTTTGTCTGGTCACTGATAAGATTTTCAACTGGTCCAACTATATTTTTACAAGTATGAAAGGCAATGTACAGAGTAAAACCAAAATTTTCATGTATCCAAGGTTTGTGCAAGCTGTGCTTAATGAATTTCAACCGCAACCTCATACTACTATTTATAAAATCGGTTGCCTAAAGCCTAAAGTTTTCAAAATTTGAATAAAGATGGCAATATGATTTTACACCTCTCTACCCCAAATGCTTGCTAAAATTTCATCCGAACAAAACACACCCATAATTAATGTTCCCAACATTGATTATACCCCACTGTTCAAGAACCTATGAGAGAAGGTCTCATGACACCTCCTCTCATGACAACACAACAAGTTTACGAACCTTATGGTCTAGGAACAAGCAGTGGTGGTTCTAGACTTCCACCTAGTCCTACTATAGAGGAATCGGACCTTTGCCCCATGATTCACCTCTCCCAACAGTAACAGCTTAAGTCTTTGAGGCGGTGACAACCAATTGGAATTGATGGTTTTGTGTACCAAATTAGCAAAGCGGTTGAGTCTCTACAAAGGACTTGGCTCTTGTCGAAGCGGCATGCCAAGGATGTTCAACTCTTAACGACGAGATTCGGACTTTAAAGGGAGAGATCAGAGAGGTTGAAAAGCAAGCGGATCAAAGTTGGTGATTTCATCTTCATCCTCACCTTCCGATGGTGATTGGTGATCATGATTTGGAAATTCTTCCAAACAGGGAGGAAAACAGTTCGACATCGAGGGAGGACAATTGATTTTGAAGATGAAGGAGATACAAGTAAAGGAGCAAAGGAAGTTGAAACTCATGGAGAAACTTGAAGATCAAGACATTTTCCAAAGCGCAACCGATTTTACCATCGATTTTATTTCCACCGCAGAGCCAAATATTGCCACCGCAAGTGAAGAATTTGATAAATTGACGCAGACATAAGGGTAAAGCGATTATGGAAGATGTAAAGCAACACGAAAGTAAGATTTCCGAGAAAAGACAAGTTCATATTGATCTTGATAGAGAACTTGCTAAGAAGATAGCGAGAAGATCAAATTCTTTGAGAAAGTTCTTTGAAAAGAAAAGATTGAAAGAAATAGAAGTTGCAAGCTTTTTGGAAGCTAAAAGATTGGATAGAATGGAAAATCTTGAAGATTCAATTTCCATTGTTCAACCTACAATTATGAAAGAGAAAGCTCGAGTTTAGTTATGTTCCTATCAAGAAGATATTCGGTTTACGTGGCTAATAATCCGAAATCAAGAAAAGGCAATTGACCTTCTGGCGATGCATCCTTAAGCGAGGAACAAAGAACAACTAAGTTGAAGGATTTTATTATAATGAAGAACAATCAAGTACTTGATGATGTGATTAATTCGATCAAAAGGTTCGAAGAAACAAAGACAACCAACCAAGGCACAAATACTTGCATATATGAAGACTTATTGTTGTCATGTTGGTAATCGAAAAAGCATCAATTTAAAGGAATGCACGATGATCAAGTTGAAAAGGCTTACTACGAATCGTAAAACAAGATAAATCTTTTATTCCAATGGGTTCGAAGAAGAAGAAAGAAGGTTTCTAGATTGAAGAGAAAGGCCAAAGTAAGTGATTCTCAAATGTTAAGAAGACTAAGGTTGATGAAGATCATACAAAGTCTCTCGAGAAGGAGGTTCCTACCGAGAAGTACACTAAAAACAAATGATTGGAATGATTGTGATTGAAGACAGAGATTTTATCCGTAACCACCGCAAATTCGACATCCTATTATTGATTGGGAAGTTTACATCGCTAGCAATTTTGCTTCAATATGGAAGATCACAAGGTCGGGAGGTGAAACTTCATCATTCATGACATTTGAAGATCTTATTAAAGCTTTTGATGAGATGACCTTAATACACTATGGAAATTAGTTCAAGAAAGGTTTAATGTTCAAGATCTCAAAGATATAAAAGAGATGCGATTATGGGTAAATCTTAGAAGGCTTTTTGAACCAAATCTCGATGATGACTCTTGGAAAACCTTATTCACATGTTTTGGTACTAAATGGTTTTATTATGATTCATGTGAAGTTCATCATGTCTCTGACTAATGGAGAAGACTTTTCATGTTTCTTGAGAAAGAATATCCACTCAGTTTGGAGCTCTTCTGTAATGTTAAGCTTACACATAAGAGTCAATGAAGACAATGAGAAGGTCGAGCATTGTTACAAAGGCTTCAAGATCAATGTTCAAGAGCTATACAAAAGTTAAGAGAAAAGAAGTGAAGTGTTTGATTGAATTCCTCAAATCCTTGAAGTTAATGCATATTGAAGAAACTTATTGATTTGCAGAGAAATCATAAGTTTAGGGAGGATTGTTGGGAATAATCCGTTACCACGGATAGTTGTGGTTTACACCGCATGGATTAATACTAGCGGTGAAACATATTCCCAACGCAAGTTCTTCATTACCACCGCTATCGGTTTATGATAAGGTTAAGCGGGTCTAGATAAGTATAGAATAGATCATGTGTATATTCTATTAGGTTAGCTTTATACTTATCTTGTAATGGACTCCTTGTTGTATAAAAGGAGATCCTAGGTCATTGTCTTAGGTACATATAACATTACAATATTACCTACTTAAAGCTTCAAGGTGTAACCCTAGTGATAAGTTAAGATCACTAGTATTATTCATTAATAATATTGGAGCTTGAGTTTTGTGTTAACTTGTGTTTATTCTCATACATCATATAATTAGTCTTCTAAGTATTACTTAAGTAAATTCCGCTTGCTTGATAATATCATACAAAATATCATTGACACAAGGAGAGTGTCGGATCCATTAAATAGTCTCCACGAGAAGTGGTTAAATTTCTCTCGGGGACTTAGGAATGCTAATCATATCCGAATCTTGAACTTCACGAAATTTATGGGAAATTTGTCTATGAGGAAAACCTCATTAATGACGATACCCGACTTAAAGAAGTCTCGTGAAGTCAAGAAGTCCATGACCACCACTTCAAAGACCCATATCAACCGCTTTTTCTCTAACAATGTGGCTCAAGATTTTCAAGAAAATTCGATGATGAACTTGATGAGAGATCAAGTGAGGAGTACCTAAATGACCTGAACGTCGAATTGCAGGAAAGAGCACTCCTTGCTAACTCTCAAGATTTATAAAAAGAAACAAAGGTTTTCAAATGCTAAAGCAAATGAGGACCTTTAATGCTTTAAGTGTCACAAAAGGGGTCATTTTGCAAAAGACATTTTCTAAAACAATTTGAGAACCCTCTTACAAACCATCGTGGTCAAATCGGTCCTCGTGCTTTAGCAAATTTCAACCAAAATGTATCGATCTCATCAACATTTTCAAAACAAATCGATAATAACAAAACCATTGATTATGAAGCTAAGTATAAGAAAGCAAAAGCTAAGCTTGCATTGCGTGAGGCGATCCTCGAAACAACAAAAATGTTCAAAGCGTGCAGGTAAAACAAGGGCCTCATTGTTGAAACCTTATTGGGATGAAGAGCCGGTGTCATCGATAATGAAATGGTGCATGTCGATTGCATCGATGGCCTTCTCAAAAGAGGACAAGCTAATGTTGGAAAGAATCATGCTAGGAATGGAGAATGGGTCAATATCACAATGAAGAAGGTAAATATCTTACTTTCTATGGATGATGACTCGATTGGCGGTCTTACATGAATTATCTTAATGTTGACCTTAAGTTCGTGGAAGAGCAAAGATCGAATCTTTTTCAAAATACAACAAGCTAAGTTTTGAATTAAACAAGTGTAGAGATGAACTACTTATTTTAAAACAAGCCAAGCTTGAGGTCATCACTTTGCAAATTTAAAATCTTGAACTAGTTAAAAGAAATCGGGCTCTTCAAGACGAACTAAAAAGGTTCAAGATATTCTTGATAGTTGAACGCTAAGAATCCCGAGTCTTTGATGATGTGGGAGCCCTAGTAGTAAGAAGAGAGTCTTAGGTGAAGATCATCTTCGACTCTCTCAACAAAGACCGTGGTCCCAAGCCATTTATGTCGGTGGCATGATTACAGTATGTTGACTAGTCCCAAGCCCGGTGATTGGATTGAGCGGGTTAATCCCGAGAGTAAGCTCCCAAACTTTGATTCGGAAGAATTCTAGAGCTCGAAAGTCAAGCTCTAAAGAGCATGCTTGGACTCTGATGTGCCCAGAGTCTTGAACATATCTCGAGAATGAAGTGAATCTCAAACACCACTTCCACCCCTAGAAACTCTTGAGGTCTTGCTCTCACCGAGCTTACTCCATTACAATACAATCCACACTCACCAAAGAAAGGTCTAGACTTGGTAGAACTATCCTCAAAAGACCATCAAAACCAACTCAACAAGAGTGCACCCCATGAAACTTCCACATCCTCTATCCCCATGAAGTCGACCAAATTCAAGAATCGATCGAACTCGTGAGGAAGCTAACCGACAAGATGAAATCCATCGAAAAAGTCCCCGAATCGGTCAAGGAAAAAAGTCTTCCTCTAGTACCTCAAAGTCAAAAGCAACCACCAAAACAAACAAGTGTGATCTATGCCACTATACCGGTCATACCATCGACAATTGTTATAGAATCCTTTTGTATGATTTGCAAAAGGATGATCACAGAATCTAGCGATCACTTACAATATGTAAGTTCTCTCGAGAAAGCAAACTACACCAAAGTTGGTCATCAGTATGCTTCTACATCCAAGCATGCTCAAAAGTTTAGAGCAAAACCTTTTCCTCCTTGCCCACACTGTGGCTTTAATGATCATCATCCTGATGATTGTCTTATGAACACATGCTGTGATATTTGTGGTAACAAAACTCATATGACATCCCAGAATGACAGTTTCATCCATGCAAGGAGAAGTTCCAAGCAACCCAAAATCACTGAGTCATCCTCAGTCTCTAAATGCAAAACCTGTGGTAGCACAATGCACTCAACCACTAACCATGAGTCGATTGCTAAATTCAAAGAGACATTGAGATCCAAGCTCACTAGTAAGTGGGTCACTAAGATAAACTAATTCAGTTTGCTACTTGTGTAGAGACATGCCAGGAGCCTATTGGCATCTAGGCAGTGGATGCTCAAGAAGCATGATTGGTGTGAAGGAGTATCTGCACAAGTATGTAAAGGAACCGGGACCCAAAGTAGTATTTGGTGATAACTCATCATGTCCCAATCAAGGTAATGGTTGAAGAACCGCAATGGAATAGTTTTCTAGAATAGTGATGAGTTTCCAAATACTCATCATTTTACATAATCTAAATGCAAAATCATCCGAAAACACTCAAAACGCATCAAAATGATAAAAATATCACAAATCGGTGTTTTATGTGTTTCAAATGCAAAATATCAAAATCGGATGAAAAACATATCAAATTTGGTAAAATTGCGCTTTAGTCCCCAAGTTTCTAAAATTGTCAAAATAGTCCACGAGCCAAAATTTCAAAAGCAAAAGTCACCAAAGGTCCTTTTTAAATCATAAGTTGTCAAATTTAGTCCTTTGGTGAAAAATGTAAAAAGTTTTGAGAAATTACAGTTTTGGTCCCTGGGCTTTTAAATTGGTCAAAATTAATCCTTGGAGTTTCAAAATTGTCAAAGTTAGCCCTTGGATTATTAGGGATTGGCAAAACTAGTCCTTGTACTACATCTTCATAATTTTCAGGTTTGGTCCCTTGAATTTCATATGTTACTCAAATGGTCCTTGTGTTACTAGCTCTACAAACCAAACGGACCTTATGTTATTATCCAAGCCCAACAAACAAACCATCTGGCCCAATCCCCTGACCCGGTCTATGACCCAACCCGTTTACCCTTTGTATTACTAGACCCGGTCAACCAAACCATTCAGTCAAACAAACCAACACCCCTTTTACCCGCCAACACTCTTCCTCCCCACCATGCCTGCTTCTCTGCTCCACCATCCCCCCTCCTCTCTTTTCCACACCTTTGTCCCCCCTCCAAACACCATAATCCAAGAAACATTAATTGCCCCCCCACCATTTCACTCAACCCCTACAGTTAAGTAAAACCTTTTTGGCGCCAAATCAAATCAATGGCCAATATCACTTCTAGCTTATCCAAGGGTTGTGAAAGAAAGTGGGAATCATTCAGAAGTCTAGTGGAAGCACATTTGGGTATAAAAGAAAGAAAGAGAAGAAAGGAGAAGCCAAGTAGTGTAGTATAGTTTAGCTTTATGTCGTTTTTATATTTTCATGTTTTTCTGTGTATGTTTAAACTTTCAAGTTATTGTTTAAGTGTTTTTGAGTGTAAGTGATCCTTTATCAATAATAAAATTCAAGTTTCCTTTCCATTTTTAGTTTATGTAAAATTTCAATTTCAAAAGATTTTCATGTTAAATTAAATGTTGTTATTAGTTGTTGAATGAGTTCTCATAAGCTCTGATAAGCCCTCATATAGCTTATTGAATGCTTATATAAGCTTCTATTTAGATTTTACTCTCAATCAAACCTTGGTCAACAAAAGTCAACTGGTGACTATTCTTGGTACAGAAATGGAAAAGGGTTGTTGCAAAGGATGGATTTGGGTTGAAATAGCATAGGTTAGGTTAGTATTGGGTTTGGTTATGGTCTGCAAACAATCTGGATACATGTAAGTTAATTTATCAGTCTTCATATTTCAAGTTAGTTTGCAGTTTCATGCTTTTCTTATATTTGTGATCATTTGTAGCTTTAATATGATTAAACAGTTGTAATTAGTTCATGGTAGCTTAATTTGATCAATATCTTTAGCTGGTTTAGTGTTCTTATCAATTTAAGTTTGTATATCAGTTTTAAGGTAGTGTTTGGATAAGGCTTCATAGCTGTGATAGAGGCTTTAACCTTGGTTAGGATCTGTTTATTTATGCTTATGTGCCCCTTATGTACTCATCTCTGTCTTACTTTTGAGTTTGAAACCTACCAAAGTCAAAAATCTCTTGAATCTGTTCCAACAGCTGCACTGTTGGAGTTTTGAACATTTAAAGACTTGTTTTGTGTCTTAAATTACTAAAACTAGCTTTCCTTAAGTTTATCTCATCATTATATATCATATTCAGTTCAAAATTCTAGATCAAAGTTAGCAAAAGTCAACTTTTTAGTTTTTGTTAAAAAGTCAATTTGCAAAAATCTCAGTTTTGGCTTAACTAAGAAGATTTTTAGTTCACTCATTTCTTGGTCAAATCTTGTGATTCTAGTTGTTTTTAAAACTTCCCTTGGTCTAGTTTAGAGTTATGATTTTTATGTATTTTTGTAATTTTTCCTAAAGGCTCAAAAGAGCTTGTGATATTGGAGCTAAATGCCCTGTGCAAAGGCCTGTTGCCTGCACAGGTTTGTGCAGGTTTTGTAAGACCTGCACAAGGCTCATTTGAGCTCCTCTTAGTCTGCATTTTGGTTCATTAGTAGTTAGCCAGGTCAAGAGTAGATCCCAAGTTCTGGTTTTAGGTTTTAGCTTATTGGTGTGCTTATAATCTAGCTCAAACTAGGCACCCCTTTCACTGTTTTTAGTTCATAAGCTCAATACTCAAATCTGTCCTAGCTTGTATTCAGTAGCTGTAGCTTGTTGATTTGTGTTGCTTTTTGGTTATTTTAGCATATTAGACCCTCTGTTTCAGTTTGGTGCTTGTTGTACTCCATTAGCTTATCAGTGCTTATTTCAAAATAGCACTTCCATAGCGCTTCAATTCCTCCCACACAAGCTCATGTTTTTCCATTTTTTATAGCTTCCTAATATCATTTTAGACTTTTCCTGAAATTTTCAGATTTTTCTAAGGTGTTTTGCTATTTTTCTTGATTTAATTTAGTTTTTAAGTATTTTTAAATAGCTTTTAATACAAATAATTAAGAAAAGCTTCAAAAAAATAATTTTTCTATTTTCCTAAGTTTAGATAAATGTAAAAAGCTTAAAAAGTATTTTTCTATATTTTTCTCCTTTTATTTGGTATTTTTAATAATTTAAATTAGTTTTAAATAGTTTTAAATTAATAATAAATACATAAAAGTCTAAAAAATATATTTTCAGTTTTAAAATTAGTTTTATCATATTTTAGATTTTCTAAGTCTTAATCTTATTTTTCTAGTCTTATTTCATATTTTCTTTTATTTTAGAGTATTATTAAATAGTTTAAAATAGTTTTAATTAATAATAATTACATAAATAGTTTTAAAAATAATTTTCCTTTTCTATAAATATTCTCATATCATTAGGTTTGTAAAAATGTATTTTTCATATTTTTAGGATTTTTATTTCTTAGATTTCGTTTTTATTTTGTACGTTTACGTTATTTTTATTTAAACGTAAGTTTTAAGTTTTAGGTTTTAAACGTTCATCACTTTAAATATAGTGATAGCGTTTATTTAATATCTTTTAACTTTTTAATTTTCTTAATTTGCATTTAAGTCGCTTTTATTTATAAACTTTTTACAGAGTGTAATATTCAATCCAAATCCTTTCGATCGCTATCATTAGTGATCATTCTATCGTCGATCTAGTGTTTAACACACCATTGAGTCTCCGTAGGACATAACGACCCGGAATCCACTATATTCCCGATCTTCATTGCATTTGTGTCGAGCGGTTTTAAGTCCGTGTTTTGACTTGACGGCTCCAATCAATCAAATTGCATTGCACGGGAGGCTTTAAGCGTGTGTTTAGCCATTTCGGACCCATTCTTGCACATGTTCCATCTTTTGTAAAAGTTTTTGTAAAGTTATCGAGAAAATCTAAAAGTTCATTAGCACTTTTCCTAAAGTGTTAAAACGCCAAAATATTTTCACTCTTTGTTTTATCATCATGTTTTCAAAAACACCAAAATATTCCTCTTTACCCTCCTACCTTTTGATTCTTCATTTCTTACCCTCGATAACCTTTGATTCTTTCTATGTCTTATCTTCACCCTCTTGATTGTCAATGGTGTGGTGGTCCTTATAATGGTGGCAATTGCCCGGTTGTTGCATGGTGGAATCGAGAAGCGGTGCGTCTATAACCAAGATCCCTATTCCTACCATAACATGACCGATTTATTCCATCACCACCACATTGTGATACTCGAAGCTTTCTTGTTGTGAGCACGTGGTGGTTCACACTCCGAGTTCGATTGTCAATCGTGAAACACGCTTGTCTATGAGCGGGTTCACGATAACGATTATGACTACAACACATACCACTCACGGCCACATCAGTTTTTATTGTGAGTATTGTGGAGGCCCTCACTTTAGCTCGGATTGTCAAACAGCGAACCCAATTCCTTGTAACAATTACGACTCTTTGTATCCGCACCAACCTCCACAAGACCAAATGATTCAAGCGACTCATGAAACTACGACGGATCTTCTATCAAGACTCGGAGTTATTAAAAGAACTTAAGGAGGAGTCGGCTATGTCATCCCATAATCCAAATGAAAAATCAATGGAAGTTTTGTTAGTCAAGAGCGGTCGCTAAATTAGATTCCCAAATTGCCTTTGAACAATCATTGGGAATCAATTGCAATAAAAGCGCCAAATCTAGCTCTCGATTCCGTTTCATTCGATGACGATGATGATGAAGATATCCTTGATATCTTACAATTTTATAACGATTCATCAAGTTCATCGGTTGAGACTCCTTCCATGATCCATCGTGAGAAAAGACTATGATGGAATTACTAGCGGAAGAACAAATGTTAAGTATTAAACATATGTATGCTAGTCCTTCTAAACTCCTCGATCTGTTGTTATCACACCGATATTCCCACACTCTCTAAACATGGGGATGAGCTTAGCACTATTCCGTAAATGGAATCGTCTAGTGTTGAGGACCTTATCCCAATCCCGAGAGAGTCACGGGAATTTCGATCATCGTGTGATATCCCTTCCCTCTTGAGTGTTCTCAAGATCATTTTGAAACTTTCTCCGATCTTAGTGACGATTGTGCTTCCTATGGAAACATCGAGTACGTTGAGGCATCACTTCCACTGTCGATGTCGATCCCCTTCTTGAGGAGTTCTCCGGTGAACTCACTCACATCAATCCACTCTTTGATTTTGAAGTCGATCCGGGAGGCGAAAGTCTCATTGTTAATGATCGCTCACTCACTTCTTATCCCAACAAATTCAATAGAGAATGTTGATCATTTTGTTCCGAAACATTCAAAGCTACTTTCACTAATCCTCTATTTGAATTCGACTCACGAATTCACTTCAATTCTCGAGAATCCACTCTTTGATACTCGGATCGAGGATAGTGATGAGCCCACAATGGAACAAGAGTTCACAAATTCACATTATGTGATTGATTCTCTTCATGAGGAGTTCTCGGTGAACTCTCTCATATCATATCTCATTGGAGTATGATTGTTTGGATGGCAAAATCATGATCGGGGAGAGAATCTCAATTTGCATAGTTATGACAAATCTTCCCACCCTCCCCACCGAGATGCCTTCCAACCCAAAGAGCTCTACCGATAAAATCCAAATAAGTGCAACTGCACTTAATCCCGAGGAAGAAGATCTAGTTATGATTGTTATCATGATCTTCCTTCTTTTCTTCACCTACTTGGTGACTTCCTCTCTTCTTCACTCATTCGGGAGTGAGGATACTATTTTTGATCCCGGCATTTTCAATTATCATTTTTGAGCCGGTTCTCTCTATATCTCGTCGGTGTGGAACTTTCACATACTTCAAATGTTTATCCAAACATCTTGAATGAAAGTCCGATGGAGATTGTTTCTTCCACTTTGCTTCCCCATGAACAAATGAATTGGGTCGAGTCAAGCTAGCGACTCGGAAATCAAAAACAAGAGTACGCACCATATGGGTTTTCACCCATAATTACATCTTCTTACCCCTCTACCACCTAAGTGTGGGGAGTGCCCACATGTTAAAAAAAAAAAAAAAAAAAAAAATCCTCTTTCTAAATAATGGCGTAATATTTCCTTTTACGTTCTCGGTTTCGGCATAACCTGGGGTACTTTGAATATCGAGGCGATATTCATTTCTAAGTGGGGGAATTCTCACGAATTTTATCATATAATTATACCAATTCCCGTTTTTGGCCAAAATTTTTTGGAGTAAGTGTTTCACACTTACTCATTTGATTATCGATCCGCCATGTTTGATAAACTAAAGGATTGGCTAATCCGAGAGCAAACGGCTCTTGGTAAAGATATATCAAATCCGTTTATATGGCTTGCAATTTGCCCAAAATTGTATGGTTTTTCGACTCCCATCATCCTCAAAAGATAATGAGTTGGCTAGCCCGCAAGGTTATGGCTTGTGGTAAAGGCGATGGAAAATCCATAATTGGTAATCAGCCACCAAAGATAATATTGATAATTTATCTAAGAGTTGGCTAGTCCGGAAAGTACGGCACGGTAAAGACAAAATCAAATCCGTTGAAAGTCGGTGGTTTGCTCAAAATCACATGGTTATCGGTGTACCATGGTTCTTACTTGAATCGAAACATTTGGCTACTCGAAGTAATGGCTTTTGGTAAAGAGTTTAAAATCCATTATGTTTTCTCAAATCATTGCTAGGGACTAGCAATATCTCGATGTGGGGATTGATGAGTTTCCAAATACTCATCATTTTACATAATCTAAAGCGCAAAATCATCGAAAACACTCAAAACGCATCAAAATGATAAAAATATCACAAATCGTTGTTTTATGTGTTTCAAATGCAAAATATCAAAATCAGATGAAAAACATATCAAATTTGCAAAATTGCGGCTTTAGTCCCCAGTTTCTAAAATTGTCAAAAATAGTCCCGAGCCAAAATTTCAAAGCAAAAGTCACCAAAGGTCCTTTTAAATCATAAGTTGTCAAATTTAGTCCTTTGGTGAAAATGTAAAAGTTTTGAGAAATTACAGTTTTGGTCCACAGGCTTTTAAATTGGTCAAAATTAATCCTTGAGTTTCAAAATTGTCAAAGTTAGCCCTTGGATTATTAGGGATTGGCAAAACTAGTCCTTGTACTACATCTTCATAATTTTCGGGTTTGGTCCTTGAATTTCATATGTTACTCAAATGGTCCTTGTGTTTAGCTCTACAAACCAAACGGACCTTATGTTATTATCCAAGCCCAACAAACAAACCATACGGCCCAATCTCGACCGGTCCTATGACCCGTTTACCCTTTGTATTACTAGACCCGTCAACCAAACCATTGATCAAACAAACCAACACCCTTTTACCCGCCAACACTCTTCCTCCCCACCATGCTCGCTTCTGCGCTCCACCATCCCCTCCTCTCTTTTCCACACCTTTGTCCCCCCTCCAAACACCATAATCCAAGAAACATTAATTGCCCCCCCACCATTTCACTCAACCCCTACAGTTAAGTAAAACCTTTTTGGCGCCAAATCAAATCAATGGCCAATATCACTTCTAGCTTATCCAAGGGTTGTGAAAGAAAGTGGGAATCATTCAGAAGTCTAGTGGAAGCACATTTGGGTATAAAAGAAAGAAAGAGAAGAAAGGAGAAGCCAAGTAGTGTAGTATAGTTTAGCTTTATGTCGTTTTTATATTTTCATGTTTTTCTGTGTATGTTTAAACTTTCAAGTTATTGTTTAAGTGTTTTTGAGTGTAAGTGATCCTTTATCAATAATAAAATTCAAGTTTCCTTTCCATTTTTAGTTTATGTAAAATTTCAATTTCAAAAGATTTTCATGTTAAATTAAATGTTGTTATTAGTTGTTGAATGAGTTCTCATAAGCTCTGATAAGCCCTCATATAGCTTATTGAATGCTTATATAAGCTTCTATTTAGATTTTACTCTCAATCAAACCTTGGTCAACAAAAGTCAACTGGTGACTATTCTTGGTACAGAAATGGAAAAGGGTTGTTGCAAAGGATGGATTTGGGTTGAAATAGCATAGGTTAGGTTAGTATTGGGTTTGGTTATGGTCTGTAAACAATCTGGATACATGTAAGTTAATTTATCGATCTTCATATTTCAAGTTAGTTTGCGGTTTCATGCTTTTCTTATATTTGTGATCATTTGTAGCTTTAATATGATTAATGCATTGTAATTAGTTCATGGTAGCTTAATTTGATCAATATCTTTAATTTGGTTTAGTGTTCTTATCAATTTAAGTTTGTATATCGGTTTAAGGTAGTGTTTGGATAAGGCTTCATAGGCGTGATAGAGGCTTTAACCTTGGTTAGGATCATTTATTTATGCTTATGTGCCCCTTATGTACTCATCTCTGCCTTACTTTTGAGTTTGAAACCTACCAAAGTCAAAAATCTCTTGAATCATTCCAACAATTTGACTTTGTTGGAGTTTTGAACATTTAAAGACTTGTTTTGTGTCTTAAATTACTAAAACTAGCTTTCCTTAAGTTTATCTCATCATTATATATCATATTCAGTTCAAAATTCTAGATCAAAGTTAGCAAAGTCAACTTTTTAGTTTTTGTTAAAAGTCGATTTGCAAAAATCTCAGTTTTGGCTTAACTAAGAAGATTTTTAGTTCACTCATTTCTTGGTCAAATCTTGTGATTCTAGTTGTTTTTAAAACTTCCCTTGGTCTAGTTTAGAGTTATGATTTTTATGTATTTTTGTAATTTTTCCTAAAGGCTCAAAAGAGCTTGTGATATTGGAGCTAAATGCCTGCAAAGGCACATTGCACTGCATGAGGTTTGTCAGAGTTTTGTAAGACCACGCATGGGCTCATTGAGCTCCTCTTAGTCTGCATTTTGGTTCATTAGTAGTTAGCCGGTCAAGAGTAGATCCCAAGTTACGGTTTTAGGTTTTAGCTTATTGGTGTGCTTATAATCTAGCTCAAACTAGGCACCCTTTCATCTTTTTAGTTCATAAGCTCAATACTCAAATCTGTCCTAGCTTGTATTCGATGGCTGTAGCTTGTTGATTTGTGTTGCTTTTGGTTATTTTAGCATATTAGACCCTCTGTTTCAGTTTGGTGCTTGTTGTACTCCATTAGCTTATCAAGTGCTTATTTCAAAATAGCACTTCCATAGCAGTTTCAATTCCTCCCACACAAGCTCATGTTTTTCCATTTTTTATAGCTTCCTAATATCATTTTAGACTTTTCCTGAAATTTTCAGATTTTTCTAAGGTGTTTTGCTATTTTTCTTGATTTAATTTAGTTTTTAAGTATTTTTAAATAGCTTTTAATACAAATAATTAAGAAAAGCTTCAAAAAAATAATTTTTCTATTTTCCTAAGTTTAGATAAATGTAAAAAGCTTAAAAAGTATTTTTCTATATTTTTCTCCTTTTATTTGGTATTTTTAATAATTTAAATTAGTTTTAAATAGTTTTAAATTAATAATAAATACATAAAAAGTCTAAAAAAATATATTTTCAGTTTTAAAATTAGTTTTATCATATTTTAGATTTTTCTAAGTCTTAATCTTATTTTTCTAGTCTTATTTCATATTTTCTTTTATTTTAGAGTATTATTAAATAGTTTAAAATAGTTTTTAATTAATAATAATTACATAAATAGTTTTAAAAATAATTTTCCTTTTCTATAAATATTCTCATATCATTAGGTTTGTAAAAATGTATTTTTCATATTTTTAGGATTTTTATTTCTTAGATTTCGTTTTTATTTTGTACGTTTACGTTATTTTTATTTAAACGTAAGTTTTAAGTTTTAGGTTTTAAACGTTCATCACTTTAAATATAGTGATAGCGTTTATTTAATATCTTTTAACTTTTTAATTTTCTTAATTTGCATTTAAGTCGCTTTTATTTATAAACTTTTTCTGTAGTGTAATATTCAATCCAAATCCTTTCTGATCGCTATCATTAGTGATCATTCTATCGTCTGATCTAGTGTTTAACACACCATTGAGTCTCCGTGGGACATAACGACCCGGGAATCCACTATATTCCCTGATCTTCATTGCATTTGTGTCTGAGCAGTTTTAAGTCTGTGTTTTGACTTGACTGTTCGGACCCAATCAAATAGCTTATGTCAATGGTCTCAAATACAATCTCATCAGTGTCAGTCAACTATGTGATGCTAAGTTCATTGTACAATTCAATGACAAACAAGGTACCATTTTCAATGCCAATAAAGAAGTTGTGTTGATAGCTCCTAGAAGAGATGATGTTTATGTCTTAGACATGTCTACTCTCTCTCAAGATGGAACCTGTCCATTTGCCAAAGCCATTGAAACTCTCAACTGGCTATGGCACAAGAGACTCTCTCACTTAAACTTCAAAAACATCAACAATTTGGCAAAACAAAACAAGGTCCTTGGCCTACCATCACTGGTTTTTGCAAAAGATAAACCATGCCCAGCCTGTGAGAAAGGCAAACATCAAAGAGCATCTTTCAAAACAAAACAAAATTTCTCCATCAAAATGCCTTCACCTCTTGCATATGGATCTCTTTGGACAGTCAATCCTAGATCTATCCAGCATGAGAAGTATACACTTGTCATTGTTGATGAGTTTTCAAGATATACTTGGGTATACTTTCTTTCCAAAAGAGTCGAGCGGTGACACAATAATGTCATTCATCGGGAACATTGAAAACCGTAATGACATTCTTGTAAAATAGATCGACCGACAATGGTACCGAGTTCAGAATGATGAACTTGAGAAGCTTCGTAATGAAAAGGAATCTCCCAAAATTTTCATCTCCTTACACCCTGGACAAAATGGGGTGGTGAAAGGAAGCAGAACTCTCATTGAGGTCAAGAACCATGTTAAATGGCTCACTCTCTAAGCATTTACGGATCAAGCGGTCAAAAGCGACATGTTATACTCAAAGCAGGTCAATCATTGTCAAAGACATAATAAAACCCCATATGAGATATTCAAAGGTAGACTTCGACATCGACTACTTTCATGTATTTGGATGTCTGTGTTTATTCATAACCACAAGGATCATCTAGGCAAGTTGATGCTAAAGGCGATGATGGATACTTTCTAGATTACTCGCGATCTTCAAAGCCTTGAGGTATTTAACACAAGGAGACAACAAGTTGAGGGAACCTTTCATGTCACCTTTGATGAAAGTGTAGAAAGCATCGGGTTTACCAACACCTCATCAAGGAAATAGGAATTGATAACTCATCAAGATATCATATCGATGAGTATAACACGAAATCAATTCCTCATACCAAGGCGATCTTGACATCTCATATTATGTCTTGCCTCATAACTTTGTCACAACCAACTATCGGTGAATTCATTGATAATCGATCGATCCTAGCTGGGATAGGTAAACGATCCAAATGATCGGGATCACCGTAATTCATGAAACCCAACTGAACAAAACATCTCAACAGATGTTCCTAATGATTCGTGGCTCATGCACCGAAATCACTCCCGATTCTCTAGTGACATCCTCAAGCTCGGATCCTGACCACAAAGTAAGTGGACAAGATCTCGGGACATTGAGCTTGTGAACATCATTGGTGAACCCACCGAGGGCATGCTCACTAGAAGCATGGTACGCTAAGTTAGCTGCGACTTGACCAATGATTGTCTATATGTCGATTACCTATCGGATATAGAACCCAAAAGTGTCTTTGAAGCTCTAAAGCACCCAAGTTGGGTTCGGGCTATGCAAGAAGAAGCGCAATAGTTTGATAAGAACAAGGTCATGACCTTGATCAAATGTCCTCAGACGTTGTAGTCATAGGAATGAAGTGGGTTTTCGAAACAAAAGCGATGAAACGACATCGTCATTAAAAACAAAGCGAGCTTGTAGCCAAAGGTTGATCAACAAGAAGGCATTGACTATGATAAGACATTTGCTCTGTTGCAAGAATGGAAGCCATCGGGATCTTCTTGCATATGCAACATACATGAACTCGAGGTCTACCAAATGGATGTTAAAAGTGCATTCCTAAATGGTGATCTTAAGGAAGATGTGTATGTTCGTGACCTCACGGCTTTGAGAGTAGTGAATTTCACGACTATGTCGCAAGCTTGAAAAAGCCCTTTATGGTCTTAAACAAGCTCCCGGGCATGGTATGAAACACTCTCTTCTTGATACAAAACAAGTTTGTCGGAGGAAAGATAGACAACACCTTTGTTTGTCTATAGAACACAACAGGATGTGATCTTGGTCCAAGTATATGTTGATGACATCATCTTTGGCTCAACAAACTACAAACTTTACAAACAGTTTGAAAAATTGATGACAAAGAAGTTTGAAATGAGCATGTTGGGTGAACTCACATACTTCCTTGGACTACAAATCAGGCAAACTGAGAAAGGAATCTCCATCAGTCAAGAGAAGTACACAAGAAATCTCTTGAAGAAATATGAGATATCTGACCGTGCCTCGTTGAAGACTCCAATGGTCCCACCTAACAACCTTGGACATGATCTAACGGAAAATCGGTCAATCAAACCCATTTCGGAGGATTGTTGGCTCAGCGATGTATATAATCGCTTGGACGGACATACAATTCTCATCTGTCTAATAGCTAGATATCGATCAATCCTAAAGAATCTCACCTCGCTGCAGCCAAAGAATACTCGGTGCACAGAAAGGAACACCAAGCCTTAGACTCATTATCCAAAATGCTCGGGGTTCGATCTCAAAGGTTATTACGATTACGATTATCTTTGGTGCTACATGGACAGAAAAAGTACCTCGGGGTCTGTCAATTTCTTGGAGGTAAAGCTGGTTTCTTTGGAGTGCTAAAAGCAACAATCGGTGGCTATGTTGTCACGGTGAAGGCGAGTATGTGGGCTTCTTTGAGGATCTTTGTGCCAATGTCTTATGGATGAAAAGTCAACTCGGTGACTACGACATCCATTACAAAATGGTACCCATCTTACGTGACAAAACCGATTGCAATTGCAATCTCCAACAACCCCATCCTTCATCAAAGAACCAAACACATTGATATCGAGATATCACTTCATCGGCGACCACATAATGAAAGGAGACATAGAACTCTATTTCATCCCTCTTGAATATCATTTGGTGATATCTTCACCAAACCATTGGATGAACCTACCTTGAAGTTTGAAAGTGAATTGGGAATGCTTGACATTGAAAGTCGGGCATCGAAAACCAATCTCGATAAGTTCTACGAAATGGTTTCTCTTCCCCGAACGAAACCACAAAACATCCTCTCACTAAATGAGTAAGACTCACTCGGGGACCCTGGCGGTCAATATTGAGCATTGAATGAGTAACTAAATGATCCAAGTATCGATTACTTAAATGTCCTAGGTTGGTAACTATGCCAATTTAATATAGGAATATATGTCTTCTTGTCGGGGTCTCATCACTTACCTCATCCCACTTGGCATTAAATGCCTTCTCACATAAAATATCCTATGGATATTTTATTACGCAAAAGTGCACTTTTACTGTGCCTTGCGCAATTGCTCCTTGAAATCTGAGATTTTCTGCGGGTAGTGGTGGGTGGCATTAAATGTGGAATTTCAAACGATTTCAAAAACCGTCTTTACATATCCACATTTATGCAAAAATCACCCCTCTCACCACTCTATAAATACCCTTTTCTAAACCAAACACACACACACAAATTATTTTCTGCAACAAAACTCTGTCAAAATCTTTTCTCAAATCTAGAAAAATTTGTGTGTTCTCAAAAACTCTTCAAACCTTCTTGAAAAACCCTCCTTGTAAACATTTACAAAACTTTTTCATAACAAACTTGAGAGATAAAAAAAACTCATTGATAGTTCTAGTTAAAATATTTTTTCTTCAAAAAAACCTAATTTTTTAATGGAAATGGCTAGAACACAATCTCTCCAGTTTGCTTCTCAGTGGGTAGGGGATCTTACAAACTTTGAGTTTAAAACAAATAATGTCATAGGCAATTTTGAATACCCGAAAATGTCGACCTATAAAGACTATGAAATTTTTGTTCAGCGCCCACTTAAAACGGCCTTTGTGAAATGTCCTCTATCTTGTACCAAAACCTCCTCGGGAAGTTTTGGGCAATAAGGCCTTTGACCCGACACCCTCTGCGATGAGAATAACCTTAGACCACTCGGAGTATCTCATCGAGTTCGATCTTAACGAGGGGCAACAATTCACCTGGATTATAAAACGTTTTGTACTTCAAGGGGTTGGATTATAACAAAGGAGTTTATGTCGACCATCATGAACCCTCCACGGTGAAGGATGGGTTAAAACAAATCGTTTAGATCCAAATTTTTAGACAAGACCCCAGTCACTAAAAGTTCATTCCCGTGGCTTGGAGGATCCTATTCACTTTTGTGATTCGGGTCCTCGGAGGAACCACTCATCCACCGAACAAGTTAATTCTATTTAGTTGATGATGGCATCTTGCTGATGAATGGGGTCTTTGTCGACATAGGGAGATCATTTACGTGAGATCGTAACTAAGCTACGAGCAAAACTAGGACGAAATCGTTTCGTATCCTAGGTTTGTCTCTTGTGCTTGCAAACGTTCTTGGGTTCAAATTATACTCGGGAAGAAAAATTTGGAAATTTACGGCATCACGAGCCAATCAAACTTTCAAAAGGACCCATCCCTTGTCACAAACATTGAATTGGCCCATATGGTTCTTTGTAAACAACGAGAGGGAATCAATGTCTCTAACCTGCTCCTAAAAGAGAAAGGGAAGTATCGAGACTAGGACTAAAACCAAACCCAAGTCTCGGGGCCACGAGGCTTGAGAACACACACCTAAAAGGCAAAGAAAGCCCAAGACCGATTTGCCACCCATTGGAGACCAAGCAACATCCACCGGTGACAACGAGGACACCGATTAATCTGTCGGTGCCCTTGGTCCCAACTACTACTCCCAAGATCCAAAGGAAACAAACAACCCGGGTAGGGGAGCACCTTCCACAACGCGATGATAACATTAGCCAATCAAAGCCTTTGTGCGAGGGGCACCGATCGATCCCAAAGACTCGAGAGGAACCAAACAACTCGCCGATAGGGATACAACTATCATCGACTCCGCCAAAGGCACTGGGAAACACCACCGGTGTCTCGGGGTCGCTGGGGACAAAGACTCGGAGGAAAGAAACAACCGCCGATCGGAACCCAAAACCAATCACGGCTCCCGAGAAGGCCTGGGAAACTCCACGGTGTCCAGGGGTCCACGAGGACAAAGACTCGGAGGATCAATACCACCACGATATGGAACCCATCACCAACCCCTTGCAAACCATTGTTGATGTCACCGGAATACTATTCTCGAAGATGAGCTTAGCGCGACGATGATGAAATCTTATCATTTGGGAAGAAGTGGATCTTGAGGTTCAATACGAACAAGAGCCTCGGCTGATCAAAGAGCAAAGCGAATCACCATTCCGACCTAAAATGATGACTCCTCTTCCTCCACTTATGAATTTGCAAGATTTGATAATGTTCTCCCAACTTCATCGATAGGCGGCTCGTTTAGTGGATCACCAAAGCTTCAAGGAAATTATACTCGGGGTCAACTGCAACATTGTGGGAACAACATACGAAGCTGGAGCAAGTTATGCGAGATCTGAAAAGTCGAGGTCCAAGCCTTTGATGAAAATGTTCATGAGCAGGGGACTTGATGTATGACACCATTCACGGTGGATGAAAATTTGGCTAAATTTTGAGACATCTTGAGTGTTAACACAACGTAGATGAAATCAAGGAATCATTAAAGAAGACCCAACGCTCAACTCTAGAGTGCTGGAGGCTACTGAAGCATACTTGAAACAATCATCCAACCTCACTAAACTGCTCGAAACCCTAAAATCTGCAAATGTTCAGGGTCTTCAATCTACAGCCCAGTCTCTTCGGACTACTTTGGACTCGTTGACTACTCAGGTGGCTACTTTGACTCAGGTCTCGTCTTTTATGGCCTGGAATCTTGGACCCGAATGACTGCTTTGGAGGAATCTCGGGTAACTTGGAAGCAAAAGTCAGCATTCGAGCGGATACTTCGAGATTAAGGCTATGATTCTTGAAATTTATCGGGCCTTCAAGGTCAAGTAGCTCGGTCCCCAGCACTAACACCAACTCTTGCCCTCACCGACGCTCAGGCAATGGTTGAGAGGAGAATCTTCTTGAAGAAACTCCTCTTCACCTTGAGGGGAGCCAACTTCATCGATGTCTGCAGCTCAACATCATCATTTGCACCGGTCTCAAGAACACCCATCTTATCTACCACCACAAACATCAACAACAACAATACTAATGATCACAACACCAATCATGACAACAACACCACCCTTGGTTGCATCTTCTTCTCGGGCGGGACAAAGGCAAAGGCATAATGACAACAAGCGAGCACGAGAAGATTCCTACAAAATCGGTGACTTGAATACCTTCTCACACCTCAACGACTAAGTAAATATATTGCTAAAGAAGAAAGGAGATTGAAACAAGTTGAGGAAGATAAGAAGAGTAAGGAAGAACTGGTTCAAGTGATTTGAAGAAAGCGAAAATGTGGGAATTAATACAAAGAAGCTTGAAAAGGTCGGGCATGCGAGAAGTTCAAGGAAGCTCGGTGCAAAATGGCTTAAATGAAAAGCGGTTGGAAGAAAAGAGCAAAAGCTGCTGACCATCGGAAAGCTAGGATTGACCATTATAATTGGACAATGACAAGCGTAAAGGCGCACGAGAAGATCACTAATGTCAAAATCATCCCGAGGTCTAAACCAGCGGCAATGAGCGTCTGAGGGGTTGATAAAGGCATTTTGAGGTTCATGATCCCCTAAAATTCAACGACTTTGGGATCATCGAACTCGATGAACTCGGTCCAATAATAGAAAAAAGCAAAATGCGGTGGTTAAAGAGGCGATGAAGATGCTCGATAAAGGTATGAAAGACTAAGAGATACACCGGCTGGCTGGGAATTGACCTACTTAAGCTGCACCTCAAGGATCTCAACCACAATCATCCACCGGCAAAAGGAAAAGGGTTGAGTTCTAGCACGAGATAAAAGTGCACGGATTCGAATGCAGCAGGGAGCTACACGAAGGTGTTAAGTTCGTGAGCTGTCTAGTGATTGAGAAGCACGAAGGGCTATTCCACATTGATGTCTATGGAAACCCGGCATTTCAAAGATGGAGTGATATTGATCGGTGGTGTAGGCGCAATCTTGAGCTACATACAGTGGCCTCTCGGATCAAACCCAGCAAACATCGAGTTACATCAAGACACGAATCCCAAGATAAGAGACCATCGACGACGGAAACGCTCATCACCAAGAAATTCAAGCTTGAAGCAGGAATCCATACGGGTGACATCATTTTGATTTATCTGTTGTACTAGTGATAGGAACCTTGTAATTTGATCAATAAATGATGTATGTTTTGTTTAAATATTTAGTGTTCCTTATTATATTCATTAGTACATTCGGTGTAAGAAGAAGCCATTTGCTCACTTACAGCGATCAAACACTGAGGCTATTTGTATATCCAAATAGGGGAGACTGTTGGGTTCGATAAATACCCAAACCCTTAATCTAGGATTTGAATAGAAAATAGCCCAAGTGTTTAGTCCGTTAAACACTAACGGGTCGGCGAGAGCATAGTCTCGGTGAGTCATCTTCGAGGATACTCGATGCGAGGCAAAGAAGAAGTCTCTCCACTCGATGAAGTCGGACTTAAAGGGTGAAGGCGGGTCAAGAAAAGATGATAGATTCGGTGGTGATGACAATAACTCTTTGAATCCCTGAACTCCTCTCCAACTTCTTACTGAAGCCAAATCAAGTAGAAGATTGAAGGATGTAAATCTTGAAGGAAGAAGCGGGACAAGGCGGGATAAGTTTGAATCGATAAGATGAAGTCCTTATCAACCAAAGTCAACTTTCACGAATGGCAAAGATCGGGCTCGATGTCATCACCGAACTTAGGAAAGTAGTCTTGTCTCTTACCTAGAATAGTCTTTGTAAATAGAGACAAAATACATCGGTATTTTATCTTACGTATGATGTCGGTTTGTCACTTAGGAAAGAGTTAAAATCATACATGTATAAATAGCATAAGAGATGGAGTGAAAAGGTTAAGCTTGTGAATTGTAAAACACACATACACATGAGCCATCTTTTCACTCCTCCAAATCTAACAGTTCTGAGATAGCTCGGTGAGCTCTAGAGTTGTGCTCGGACTTAGCCCGAGCTTAGAGAGAGTCACCAAACTTTGTCATTTCAATCCCAAGTACTATTCGCAAGTACTTGGGTAGCGTATTCTTTGTTGATTTATTTCTAATAAGAATATGATGTTGAAAATTACTTTGTGTGTTTTACTTATGTTAATTTCAGTCATAGTTCACTATTAACTTGTTTTATATGCTTAAACTGTTTTAAATGATAGTGAACGGGGAACAACACAATGTCATTAGCACTTTAGGAAATATAGACCATATCAATACTTGCCTTTGTCACATACTCTACAACTTGTCCACTCGTCAACCATTCAACTTAGCCTACTACATTGCTAGGAGAATGGTAGATATTCCTACTCAAGGATCCGTTGCTCTTCCATACGAGATGCTACTCACCCGTCTCATCCCTCACATATTTGTGCCCTTGAGTGATGAGCGAGTGGCTAATACTAAGGGAAAAAGGGCAAAACCTCCAACTCCTTCATCATCATCATCAAATAGCTCCGAAGACAGTCTCCTAAATTCTCGACTTCCACCTCAAGAGTACTATGCATCTCTTCCCGATATTGAGAATGAATTGGTGGAGTTCAAGCAAACCAAGGGGATGTTCAAGTACCTTGGAAGGATGATGACAAAGATCTACAAAAAGTTGGATAAGTGAGGTTTTTAAAGGAGTGTTTGGAACAAGCTTAAAACAATGATGTATGATATTATTTCGTCATTTTTATTTTGTAGGATGATAAACTAACTTGAAACATTGTTGTATGCTAACCGGTTTATGCAGAGGGATAGCACAAGTGTGTTATCAAATTTTACCCATTTTCACTTTTATGTGAAAATCGTTAGCCCTTGGTCAAAGTCTATGCTCCACTATGTTTGTGCATGTGTTATCGACTTTTCCTAACTAGAAATAATTAATTTCATATGTTTTAAGAAAATTTCAAGTTTCGGAAAGGTCATCGACGGTTAAAAAATGGGTCTGTGATGAAATCTGATCACCACGGATCAGACGGCACCAATTTTTTGGCTCCGTCTATTGTATTTTTTGGTATCGCCAAACTTGAACAGGCAGACCAGGCGACACCAAAATAATGGTTCCGCCTGTTTAAAAATTTGGTGCCGTCGTACCTGCAGGTAAGTTTTTAAATTTCGCTTATTTTAAAATTCCATAGTACCATAATTTACCTATAGGATTGTTCTTACTAGCTTTTACCCATATTAGAACTAGTTTAAAACACTTATGCATATAGGATATCCATTTCCCACCAAAAATTCAAAAATTCCAAAAATCCACCCAAGGAACCCTTTTTCATAAGGAACCAAAAATTTGGTTCCTTGCAATCCGTGGGTGATCTGATTCTCAAGATCCTACAATCATTAGAACACATTTATTGCATATCTTTGTCACTTCACTCCATCCTTCTTGTATGGCTTGACTTAGGTGATATGACTAGCATTAAAAACACTTCCAAATTATTAGAAACCTCATCTCTTCTATGGATTAACATCAAATCAAACACGTTTCTCCATAATTTCATAATCCTATAAATTAAGAGCTTCTAAGATGATTATCCTCACACTTTCTCAAATCTCCTCATCTACTAGCAAAACCTTAGGTAAAAATGACTAAGTCTTCTCCATCTGACAAACCTTGCAAGAGAACGGCTAGAATGAGCGTAAGACCATGTTGCTTTGTCAACATAAGCTCCTCTTCCGATTCCTCTCCGTTAACCATCTCATCTCCCATAAGAGATGAGAACGTCCTCACTTTGACTACTCCTACACCACCTCCAAAATCACCTATCAGTGTCACTACTCCACCTCCAACAAAGACTCTGTTAGTGCAAATATTACGATATTTAATCTATACAGTCTCGTTTGTTTTGATTGATGACAAACATGTACTTGTAATACATAACGTAAAATGTACAAGTTACTTGTAATCACACGTTGTCTCAACATACATTCAACACCTCTCGATGTCTCAAGTCCTCGTATGTTACAACACAGGTTCGTACATGTTTGTTATGTGGCATTATGATCAAACCCATTAACAAATCATTTAGAATGTTTAAAATCGTTTAAGTCACTAAGTATTTTAATAGGTTAACCATTCTATTTGAACCTCATTTTACATTTTGCATTCACAAGTATTTCATACAAATACTAAAGTTTACTTACACTTGACAAAATATATTTTATTTTGACAAGCACTCTTTACAAAAGGTAACTAGACATTTTATTAACTAGTTACATAATACATTTACAAGTTTACCTTGATAAACTTTTTAATCTAAAATGGAAATACATGTTACATCATGTCATGCATCATCTTTGAAATCCTTGGAAGATCACTTGAATATTTTGGTTAGATTGACACACAATATATCAAATGTGATCTTAGTAAGATTAGTAATATCTTGGAAAGATTTGAAGAAAGATTTTTAGAATTTCATCGGGCACCCACGGCACCAAATTGCATAAAGGGCGGAACCCTTTAAAGGGCTCCTTGGTCGTGGACGCTCCTGTCCACTTTGGCTATAAATAAAAAGCCCATTGTTTTCCCATTTCTTCACCACTTAAAAGCACATCTTCTCCACCTTCTTGCATACATTTAGATCAATCATTAACAATGTAGTAACACACATTAAACACCCTAATGATCATGATCATAATGCTTCTAACATTCATCTTTGTTGTAAGCATACTCTTTGATCAACCAAGGAAATCTTGAAGATCTAGCCATCCCCACTAACCACAAGTTGAAGATCTATCACAAGAAGTTTAGGGAACTTGTGATCTTCATCATGAAGGCTTCCTATCAATGGAAGTTCATTTAGAAGTAGTTATTCATATCCATTAGACATTTGTGTCATGGATCATTAGTGTAAACATCATTGCATCATAACAACACTTTCACCAAACTAGATTAGATGGTTTATGTGTTTGTGCCATAAAACACAAGGTTTATTATGTTGGGCCATAAAACATATTGGGAGTGGTTGTACCCTTGTAAAGAACTTCGACATCTAGCTTAGTGTCGGAAATATTGTATAAGCGACGTTAGGTTGGTTCTACCTCGAACTAGAACCGGTATTTAGCTTTGTACGGAAAAAGTGTAGCGAAGATTGTAAGGTTTTCTCCACGAGAAGGAGCTTGTTGATTTAGTGAAGTAACTCTCGAGTTGGGTACTCGGGGGAGTGGAGTAGGCGGAAAGGAGATCCGTGACCGAACCACTATAAATCCTCGTGTTCGGTTTGCACTTTCCTTTCTTTATCTCTTTACTTTTATACTTGCACTATACTATTGTTTGTGATGTGGTTTGATGTTCATGTTTGTGTGACAACTTGGTTTACCATGCTTTATATTAGTCACAAACAAAATTTGGTACTTTCATATTATAACAAGCTTAATAAGCGATTTGATACTAAAGATCTAAAGTTTTTAAACGGTAACGTATTCACCCCCCTGTACGTTTCCACAGACTCCCATCACTAGCTCACCACCTCCGGCTCCTATCCAATTATCCAAGTCAGCATCACCTCCTAAATCTCCAACACTCATCCCATTAGAGCTATTCTCTACACCACCTACATCTCCAAACCCATTCTTGGAGGACTTGGAGGACTTGCCTCCTAGGCCCAATCATCCACCACCACTACCATCTTTTGGTACTATTGAGCGAATAGCTCATGAGTCACGTCCATCATTTGACCCAAACGCCCCGTTAGGGCCTAAACCTCTTCTTTTCCATCCTATTCACAAGGAAATTTGTTAGGAATTGGAAATTCCATAAGAAAAGAGTCGGTCACCCCAAATGTTATCTAGCCTAAGTTAGCTCGTAGACTTGTCGTTACTTATGTTATTAAGTAGTTTATTAGTTAGTTTAGTGCAACACCGTGGAGGAAGGACGGGTCTTTACCCATAGTATACCTAATCCACAGGCCGTCAGGAGGTCGTTTAGTTTGTAACCTATAAATACCCTCTACCTTGCAAGGTAGAGGGTTGGATGTTCATTTGGGAATCTAACATTCCACAAGTTTCTCTTTCTAGAATATCCCACTTTCTCTCTCTAAAACATCTTATTCGCCTACTTGTGATTATGGTTTAGTGTGTTTGTGAAATCCAATATGTTACAAATGGTATCAAGAGCCATGGTTTGATCATCTCTTACATATCCTTAGATTTCTAGTGATTTTTAGATGGTTTTAGAGTTTGAGAAAGTTTTGTGGTTTTTGCATCATTTGGATCATTTCTAGTGTTAAAGTTTGAATTTTGGGTGTAGTTTTGTGTTTAGAATCATTGTATGTGCCTGGGTTTTGATTTGGTAAGCTTGAATCATCATGGTTAGGTTGTTTTTGGATTGAAAAGTGGTGTTTGTTTGATTTTCTAGCTAGCGACTTGAGCTACGGATAATTTATCTTGGTAGCGACTTGCTTTGTAAGTTGGTAGCGAGTTGTAGTAGAAGTTGGTAGCGAGTTGAGCTTAGCGACTTGTCTATTGAGACAAGCGACAAAAGACACTTAGTGGATTCTCCACTACGGTGCGACTTAGTGAAAGTTAGCGACTTGTACTTAAGTGTGTTAGCGACTTGGTATTAGCGATTTGGTGCTTAGCGAGTTGCTATCTAAAGACTTGACATCTTAGCGACTTGGTGCTTAGCGAGTTGCTATTTAGCGACTTGACATATTAGCGACTTGGTGCTTAGCGACTTGCTGTCAAAATTTTCTAGCGACTTGGTTCTTAGCGACATGGTTCAAGGTTTCTTAGCGAGTTGGTTGATTTTTGTCTGTAATACGGTTTTCTCTTGATTTAGTAAAATCCCGTGAAAGAATCTATTTCCCGGTTTAATCATAGAGCTATAAAATCCCGTTTAATCTGTAAACATGTCTACCAACGTACCTACAATCATCTCCACTGTAGCTGAGGTCGTTCATGCAGAAGATACTTGTCAACCCACAATGTCTTACATCACTAATCCTTTAATCACCAAAGTACTTGCACTCTATGATACCTCACAGAATAATGAAATAGGCTGCTACCCAGAATGCTCTACTGTGAATGATTCAGTAACTTATAATCAAAACAATTCTAATGAGTCACTCTTGATATTGACAAATGATGCAAGGCAAATGGAATGCAACATTAAGCCCTTTCAACTACTTCATCAGCATCTCAAACTACTTTTATCTACAACTATGGATCGAACAAGCAGTGCTCTCCTTCGTCAGGACTTTCCCATCCTGACAAGAACTGTGCTAATTAACTTAGAACACATGTGGTTTCAAATTACCAAAGAAAAGTTCTCAACTGATAAATCTAATGCAGCTCTGCAAGTAATCTTCAATCAATTTCAACCACTTATCCGGAGGGAATATTCCTCAGATTTGATGATGACATGACTGGAATTTCATTCAAGAAACACACTGGAATGGAAATTCATGAGTTCAAACACCTTTATTCAACTTATGGGTAATATGGAAATATACATTAAGGAAGTCGCTCAAGTGAATGACAAGTGAATGAATTAAATGGGTGTCAAGTGATGTTAAGGAAGATTGTGATAGGTCATGCAATGGATCAGTTGAACAAATGAGTGATACCGAATGCAGAAGTTCTGTTGCAATAAAGGAGGATGACAACAACTATACTGATCTCAAAGACTCAGAGTCCGAAAAGAGTGAAACAATTTACATGACAACTCCTAAGATTCATGTGGTGAATACTGATGACATATCCTCAGATGAATAGGTTTCATGCAATGAGGTACCCTTAACTCATCAAAGTAATTCATGTGTTAATGTATCTGATCTACTTGATCCTAACTCTGAACATAATACTGTTAAATCAGTCTTGGTTGAGCCTGAATCTAAAACTCTTAAAACTAATGACATGATTGAAAAAAGGGTTTATGATGAACTTTCAAACAAATACTCAATTCTTGAAAAATATTGTATTTCCTTGGAAATTGCAATACAACAAAAGGAAGAAAGCTTTTATACTGAAAAGACTTGCATTAATCAGGAATTTCCATAATTTCGAGAATTTTTTGAAATTAATCACTTAAAAACCCAGATTCAGGACAAAGACTCAACCATATGCAATCTGAAGTTACAACTCTCAGAAGTGCATAAATGTAATTGTCATGCGATGAGTGATTCACTGAAATCTAGAAATGCTGAACTGGCTCTATGTGTGTCCAATCTATTAAGAGTAAATGAGGCATTAAGAAAGAACTTAGAGGAGACCAATTCCAAGTTGCTTGATCAAACAAATTCTTTTTTGGCTGACGTTAATGCTCTAAAACCTCAAATTCAGGATAAGAGTTTCAATATTGTTGCCTTAAAAAATGAGCTTAGGAAATCTATTGGAAATAGGGTGAACACTAAGTTTGCAAAACCATCAACCTTGGGAAAATCAACTGTTCAGAACAACTCAAAACATACCATAGTTAGGCAGCCCAATGCCTTTAGAACTGAAAGATCTAAACCATCGAAATCCAGGCTTGCCTCCCAAGTTGATGCGAATCTTTGTTTGACAAAACCAGTCACTTCATTACTTAGTTCCACTATGATAAATCACAAACCCCAGGTTAATGTTCAATGCTCAAAGATCAGGAACACTAGGAGTCTGACTAGTTCTCAAAAGAAGCATCAATCGGCTGATCAATCCCCTAAGAAACAAATTAATTACAAAAGGACAAATAGTCGAAACAGGGAAGTGCACACACACAAATCTACTAGTAGCTGCTTCAAATGGATTCCCACCGCGATTATTTAAGTTCTTTGGATCCAAACGGACTTACATACCTAGATCTTGCCTTAAGTGGATGCCCGGGAAAATTCTTCAAGAATATTGAGCCCAAAGGGATCTCTAATAATGATACTTCTATATTAAGCGTGATACATCCAATAGTGAGATTACTCATGTCACTAACCCATCCATTTGCAATTCTACATGTGCTTCAAGTACAATGTGCTCTCGGTCTTTTCGGTACAATGCTCAATTCAATCGGGAACTTCATGACTTGGTTTCCATCAGAAATGAATATAGCTCACTCGGGAGCTATAGCATGCCAGAATTGATGTACCTCGTAATTTGACTCCTATTCAACTTGAATCAGGACTCGCCCTTATAAATCTGTGTACAAATTAAAAAAAATAATAATAAAAATAAAATAAAATAAAACATTTCATTGTTTTAAATTCATAATTTTAGTCATTTACCTCAAACTAATAAATGATATATTATTTGTTATCGATAACATCTACGATCCTAGAAATGTCATTCAATAATGATACAGGATCATAGATGAAGTTCGAACAACTGATATACTCTTATTTTATAACGGGTGGGTTGAATTCAATCAATGTTCTCTGGTTACATTGATTGAGGGGGAGAATGTTTCAAGTTATCTTGTTTATATCTGCGCCAGTGTTGGTTATGTTTTGTGCTCAAATGCAGGTTGTTAGTTTGCTTATCCATTATGTTAGTTTGATTATCTTATTATATTATCTCTATATGCTATCTGTGCTAGCTTGCAATCTGATAAGTTCATGAAACTGATGAGTCTGTAATACATAATGTGACAAGATGGCAACTTGGTTTGGTAAATTTGAGGTTAGAGACTTACTTTGTAATGTATTTGTGACTTATTAAGATTCTAGGATAGCGAGTTGCTAACCTCTCACAAAACTACAGGGACTAAATGTGACAACTTGGTAATCTTGCTTAAACCCTTCCCATACCCTAGCGACTTGCCGTTTCATTTTTCCAAAACTTAAAAATAATTATTTTCTTTTTTCTCTCTCGTGTACTCTTATCATCCTAGCGACTTGAGTGTGGTAAGGCCATATTGATCTGCTTCTTGTCTTTGAATATGTAGAATATATGCATTTCCTAACACTTTTTCCATTAACAAATTCCACGGATCTTAATTCTCATCTCTTGATTCCCTCATATAGGTTTGTTATTGGATTTGTTGAATGGAACAACTGAAATATACGTGTTAATGGATTTAGGGTTGTTTGAATGCACTAGGGTTGTTGTAAACTCTCATGATTATATTTATTCATGAATGTGTGAGCGTTTTTTTTTGTGATTCGAGTTTGGTTGTGCTTCTGAAATTGTTTGTGTGTATGGATTAACTGAAAGTGTTCCTGATAGTGGTTGGATTGTGTTGAATGGATTGCAATGATTATGAGAATAATATGTTTGTGTTCTTTATAGCGAATTATCTGCTTTGATAACGTTCTTGGTAGCGAGTTAGTGTGTTAATTCTTCATGGCGAGTTGCTACTCCTGAATACAGTCAAGTTAGCGATGGCGACTTGTCTTTACAAGTTAGCAACTTAGTAAAGTTAGTGACTTAGTGAACTGATTTGTAGTGACTTAGCAGTATTACTGTTGATGGCGACTTGTCTTTACAAGTTAGCGACTTAGTAATTTTTCATGTAGCGACTTGGCTCTGTTATCTTTGTTAGCGACTTGTCCTTATAAGATTAGCGACTTGCTGGTTCATGTTTTTAAGCAGAGACTTGGTTGATTAAAATATTTAAAGGCAAATTGCTAAGATAATCTCATGATTGCAATGTGATTCAGGATTTCCTGTAGCAACTTGTATTGACAACACACTTTTTGTGACGTACTATAACACTTTTGTTTGAGCAATTGGTACTTGGATTCTCTTGTAGCAACTTAGTATCACAACTTGTTTCATACAAATTGTTATATCACTTCCACATCTGTATCTTGTCTCATGACATTATTCCTTAGTATATGTGCATTTTAATATTTTGATTTAAAACAACTTGTCTCTTGAAAATGTATCAAATGGGGTCCTTAATTTGAAAAACTCGCTAATGCCACTCAATCTATCTCAATATGCTTATGGAAACTACATGCGAGCTTCTAAGTTTGTGAGTTTATGACATAGGGTATATTCAATGATTGTCTAACTAACCATTTATAATCTAACATGTTCCCAATCATTGTTGTTGGTTGTGTATATCTTGGATCTTCAATGGCAAACACAACCTCATTAAGAACATTACTTCTTCGCACCACCCAATGTCCTCTCGACGAAGAAATCCTTCCTAAAAGTCAATGGGCGAGAAATTGGAAAAAGTAAGCATTATGTGGACTTACAAAAGTTGCAACAAAATCCTATCCTAAAAGTGTCTATTGATATCCTCAAAACACAAACTTCTTCGTGCCCTATCCAAGCAATGCATGAGTTCCACCATTTACATACAACAATTCGGAACACCATTCAATGGAACAAAATCACATTAAATATTCCATAAACTAGATAATAGAATTTGAGATAAGTCGACATTCTTAGCAAAGCTCTAGGAATCACTCCTGCAACCCCAACATCTGATCGAACCTCCACCTAGTCTTGGCGATCTAATAGTCTTTCTAATTAGTTTGGGATGTCAGTTGCCATATCAAGGGCTTCGACATCATCACCGGACACATGTATCAACCGTGGAAGCAATGACTGAGTTCTCAACTTGTGCTTATCGGCAAAACATCGGGGTTCGATAAAGTGAAATTCCCATCTTGCAAATCCTATGAGGTATAGTCAATAGGGTGAATGTGAATGTCTCGAGCGTGTTGGGAAGAATTTTGTTGTCAATGAACACATTCATATCGATGAAGAAACTTTAGAATAAAGCTCGTGAATTCGAAAAAACCGAACAAGCTTGTGATTCTAGCATCGATTTTCAAAGCTTGTTATCCGGTGCTTGCAATGGACTCACAACTTCAACCCTAGGATTGAATCGACTCTACATAATCTGAGAGGATGAATTTGTTACGGGTAACCTTAGATATGTTCCTTAAGGTATGGATAAAGAGATCTTTGGATTGCCAATTCCTGATATTCTACTCACAGATGATATTAAGAAGTCGGATCATTTCAAACTGTACAAGAAAAGAGCTTCCAGATCATCTGATAATGTCTCACCCACTCCACCACAACCCAAAGCTCCCAAGTCCACTTCAGTCTCACAGGCGTCCTATGCTGTTCTTCCTAAAAAGAGACGTGAAAAGTCGCAACATACAGACACCACATCCTAGAAGCAGAAAAATAAGAAGAAGAAAGTGGAAAGGAAGCGTTGAGGCGGGGTTTCGAGGGTAATACAAGGTTAGCGATGAAGATGATCTTTGCTCGCAACTTGGAATCCAGCAAAGCCTAGAAAGTCATAATGTGAGAGCACCAGTTGGAGGAGTAGTGTTAAGAGAACCTGATCAATTGCCTCGACAAACAACACCAATCACACAAGATAAGGGGAAAGGGATTGTCGGCGTAGAACAAGCTGCTCACATGCTCCTTACCTTCTCCTCTTCACCATCAAGAACTACCACTCAATTCGAACTGAAGAAAAGAAGTGTTAAAGCTTCATTAGCTCAAGAACCATCTGAATTGGAAAAGGAAGCATCTGTAGCACACAAAGAAAATCCAGCTTCAAGTGATACTCAGTATGAACAAAATGTTGAAGAAAAGTTACATAAAGACTCACAGGAGAATCCTGAGTCAAGATCTGATGAGACTATGCCCTTGGAAGAACCAAATCTGTCTACCGGTTCTCTATCTTCATTAAATAACCTAGTTACAGACTTCACTTTCGGTGATCAATTTTTAAATGACAAACCCATAGATACTGAGTCTTCTAAGCAATATAATGATAAAGAGGATGCACAATCCATGTTTCTTGTCAATATTGACCAAACACAACAACCATTCCACCTATGTCAGCATCTTCACTTGCAGCCTCACTTCCACCTCCCAAACCTGCTCATGCAACCGCACTTCCACCACCTGAATCTGCAAAGAATCTATCCCTTGAACCAATGGTTACGATTCTTGTCTGGAAACTCCACCGCTTCACCACCTCAAATACTTACATCAGATCAATTGCTCGATAAAGCAGTGAAAAGAATTGAAGCTCTTGAAAGACAACTACCAAAATCTGTTGATGCCCTTGTGGATCGTGTCTATAGGTTGGAGCACCTCAACTTTGATGAAGGGTTGCGAGCGCCATTGAAGGCGGGTTAGGGATCTTGTGGAATGGGCAATGGAAGCTCCACTTTGCTAGATGGTTCAAAGATCTACCTATTACGGATATGAGAGCTGTACTTTCGGATAAAATGTATGATCTTGTGAGCATAAGCATGAGGTCCATAAAGCTATTTGAGGCTCTCGAAGAATCAATTAAGCACGACAATCATGAACAGTTTTGATGGACATTGGAAAAAGAGAAGCAAAGAAGAAAAGGAGGACTATTGTGTTGGAGACATTGCATAAAGGTCCTAAAGATCCTCCTCCACCTCCACCTCCAATTGGGGGTGCTGGAACTTCTGGAGCTGGTGGATCTTCTAATACAACCTCTACACCTCCACCACCACCACCATCATCACCACCAAAGCCTCCCAATCAACCCAGTTCATCCGGAAATCAAGGAACACAGAAGAAATTATCAGCTTGGACCACGGTTGATTCAAGGTTCACTTCTTCAGTCTCCTCTATCCCTGAAGATCAAGTGGTTCATGAAGTGTCGCATGTCATGACAGAATCAGAATCAGATGATGATGATACTTCCACCAAGCATATTCCCAAGCCGTCTGAAGATGATTGGTTTGATTCATACGTGACAGGTAAACGCACTAACACATCCAAAGTTGCACCTTCAAGAGATACAATTCAAAGCTGGATCATCGAGGAGAGACCTCATACTCCGGAACCTTCATGGTCTATCCAGTCGACTCGATGATCACGACAACAAGCGGGCTACAACAATCTCTACCAACTATGAAACCCCGGATGAGAGACTCTCCTTCACATCACTTTGGTGATATGGGCGGCTTCATTAAGTGGTTTTGTGAGCAGAAGAAAATCACGTTGTTGGGATATGAAAGTCTTGAAGACATCAAAGTCTTGAAGATATGAAAGTAATGTGTAGCGCAAAATCTTGGAAGAAGTCAAAGAGTCAAGTCTTGCTAAAGCAGAGTCAAAATCTTTGCAAGATAAAGTCAAAATCTTGCTAGAACAAAAGAAGCTGTTATATTCGTTTATGGAAAGTATTGTATTCCATGTTTAGATTACTTGTCGTACAAGGTTATCAATTGTAAACCGACTAGGATATCCTTGAGTCTTAAAGGACTCCTAGATTGGCATTAAATGCGATTTAGAAAAAGAGTTTTAGAGTTCACAATTAGTGTTTTTGAGAAAAGTTTGATTATCTTAGAATTGTATTAGAGTATCGCATAATAAGCGATTTAGAGTTTATAATAAAGTTATTCTTCTTTGCTTTGTTAAGTAAATTCCGTACTTGATAAAGATTGCTCGGTGTTTCTTTGTTAATAACTTAGGATTTATCCGAGGTTATTAAACCTTAACAAACTATTTAAGTTAGTTTGATTAAAGTATATCGATCCAACAAGTGGTATCGAGCTTGTGTGGAAACTCGACTAAGAAGAAACCTACTTCAACAATATTCAAGATGACGATTGAAATTTGTTCCACCACCCTCAATCACCTCACTCGAATTCCAATAATCAAGAAGGAGAATATGATCTCTTGTGCATGAAGATGAGGCGGTATATTGCCATTCTGAGACCATGCTTTATGGAATGTAATTGTGAATGGGAATGAAGTTGTTTCGGATCCATTGTTGTTCTGGACAACCCTCTGACACGAAGGCGATCTTACCAATGACAACTCTAAGGAATCAAGAAAGCTCTAAACATTCTCTTATGCGCTATTCAGATGGTCATCTTCTCAAATTTCATGATGCTAAAGATGCAAAGCTACTGGGTGCTCTCAAACCAGTTGGAGGAATGAAGCCTCTAAGAAGATGCTTGAAACTTTTTGAAACAACAGTTTGAAACTTTCACGATGGGAGAAAGAGAGTCTTGATCTTTGCATATGATAGGTTTGAATCTCCTCAACATGTTGGAGTTATACAAGGCACAAGTATCGATTGAGGATGCTAATTTGAAGTTTCTAAGGAGTTTGCCATCTACATGGCATGTGATTGCTACTATGATCGAGGACAACAAGGTTTGGATGTTATGGACTTTGATCTCTATCATCAGCGAAGGTGTATGAACATGAGATGAGTGGTCAACCAAGTTCCAAATCTCGGTGTTGCTTTTCTATCATCGAAAGAAGAGCGACTTCAAAAATCTTGCTTCTCCTCAAATCTTCTTGTTTACAATCTCGATCTGTGCAAAACCGTCAAGTTTTCTCGCATGGTGACCACTTGTGAATGGACAAGCTAAGAAACTTAAAAGCAACAGCACAAATGCAATGAAGATCACGAGGGTGTAGGGTCTCCCAGGTCGTTATGTCGGGTGAGCTATCGATGAATTATCAAGCGTAAAGTGATCGAGGAGTTTGGACGGAAAAAGGATTTGATTGATATTATAACTCTTTGGAAAAGCCAACAAATTACAACGGCTTAAATGCGAATTAAAGGAAATTAAAAAGATAAAAACTATTAAATAAACGCTATCACTATATTTACAATGATGTTTTGTGATTTTATAAAACAAAATATCTTAAATAAACTATTTTAATTAAAGCGTAAACTTAAATTACTTAAAAGCGTGACTTAAAATGAAAGCGTCGTTATGTACAAAAATTACTGTTGGGCGCCAAGATAAAACGTAAAATTTATGAAATAAAAGTCCTACAAGTGTAAAAACAATTTTTTCGTACTATATGATAAAAGAAAATTTTAGGAAAAAGCGGAATATTTTTTTGAGTTTTATATTATTTATTACAATTAAAACAATTTTAATCTAATTAATTAATTAAAAATACTAAACTATTTAAGAAAAATGAAAAATTCACATAAAGTACTTTGAGCAAAGTGAAGATCCTAAGAAAAATAAAAAACTTGGTGGTTGCTTTGGAAAATAAGCTCAAAATAAGCTGAATAAGTGCTTAAGTCTAAACTGCCCATCCCCCTCATATATTAAATATTGCAAAGTATGACAAGAAAGACCCAAGGGCGCTTATGGTTACAGGTACACCTATAACACTCTCATCCAAGGGAGAGGTCTTAGGTTCGACCCCTGCCTCTCCCATTTTTGCAACTTTATTTTTTTTTTTTGAAAATTTTCTTTTGGCACTTAAAGATTGTGTTGAAACAACAACTTTTCGTGAAAATTTGGACTTTTGTAGACTCGTGGATAATTTGTTTGTGACTTATTTCCAACAGTAGTGAGTTATGTTTGTTGTCGAATGGTGACGAGAAAAGACAAGGGTTCGATTCCTTTGGTACCTTTTGTAAAACTTTTTTTTATATTTTGCTTTTGCAAACTTGAAGATGAGATGAAATTAAGAACTTTTGTAAAGATTTTGCTTTTGAAAAGTACTCAACAAGTCATTAAATCGGCTTAACCCCATCGATCTCGAGCAGTTCTAAACCAAACACCATCGTATTGAAATTGATTGGTCTAAATCCATTATAAGCAATTAAATTAAGAACCTAATGAGAAAGTAACTTCATTTAACTAAAATAAGCAAAGAAGAAAAATGAAACAAGCTAAAGTACAAGAGATTAAGCAGTTGGCAAAACACCTAAACTAAGGAGATCCTAAAGCTAAAAAAAAGGAAAATAAGCAAGCAATAGGTCCTAATAAGCAATAAGGTGAACTAAACTAACCTAAGTAATAAAAATCATAAATAAGCAAAAGAATGCCTAATAAGCACCTTAAACCAACAACTTTAGGCTTTGTGGGGTCTCTGACGCACGGTCCCAAACAGTTCGATGGGGCACTTTCTAGCTTATTTTGATTAAGCTACGATGGGGTTAGAACCTAAGCTTATGGGATCTTGTAGTACACCTAAGCGACTTTCTTTTGCCCCTTTATCTAGCTTACAAGGAGCTTATGATAGCTAGTAAATAAGATGTGAAACTAGGGTGTTAGGGTGTGGGTGTCTGTACCTGTCACAAAGCAGGCACAAGGGACACTTTTGAGGAAATATTAGCTAATCAACTAAGCTCTAGAAACCAAATTAAGGCAAGATAGAACATGTTCATACGCTAACTACTTAAATAATAAAATCAAATCCTAAATCTAACTACAATTGTCCTAAATCTAAGCTTAAAAAGGGCATCATAACAAAAAGGGGGTCTGCAACGAGATCCGTTAAGCTACAAAAAGCTTTCAACAACTACCTACAAGTTACCTAAGAGTCCTAATCTACCCTTATGAGCTTAATAATATGAAAAAGGAAAAAGTGAACTAAATGAAAACCAAATAAGCTAGATAAACAAACCTGAATGAGCTGTCAAGGGTGGCTTTGGGGCTGCTATATCAGTAAAAAAAAAGAGAGAATGAATAAATTGCAACACAACTTTCAAACCAATTAGCGCTTGTAAACTTGTTCACAATACTAACAGTGACAAAGTTGAGAGTCAAAATGGGTCAAAGTGGGAATTTTGACCCACATTTTATATGAATCCAAACACTCTTTTTGGGACAGGAAATTTGAAAAAAAAAACAACTCTTGAACTAAAAATTTGCAGGATCTTTTGAGCTTAAAGGTAATGAGATGTTTACAAGCAGGCATAAAACCAATCTAAGAACCTACACACGAATTAGAATAGGCACTGATGAGTAAAAAAAATGCATAACAGATTAACTCATAAGACATGTCACTTAAACATTAAACTTAAATTAACATTAAATCCAGAAAGTAATATGACAATTGAAAGAAAAATTATACTAAAAGAAGAGGAGCTAGAACATGAGATTCTAGACTAAAAGCGAAAGCTTAATTAAAACTAAGAAAAACTAACTAACTACAAAACTAACTACTTATGCTTGCTTCTTTCCTCCCTTTTATATGCCCACTCTTTCTCTTTCATCTACGATTAAATCCCATCAAAATCTCCACCATTGGATGACTTAAGGTGATCATGGCCCTTCATTCCATTTTGGCGGAAATGGAGTTTTAACAGTGGATGAGCTTGAGTGTTTGGGAGGAGAGATTATAATGTATCTTGGATTGTTATGAAGGTGGAGTGTGAGGAGAGGAAAAAGTGAAATTTGGGAATGGGTAAAGGCGGGTTTCTGACGGTGAAGGAAGAAAACGGTGATAAGGTTTTGGCGCGTTTGGTTGTTTTGACCAAGGCTTTGTTGGTTATTAATAAAAGGAAGGGTTCAAAATGGGTTGTGGCGGGGTCACTATTAGGTTCAAGGTCCAAAAAAGTATTAAAGGTTTATTAATACAAGGGCTTGTTTGTAATTTACGAAACTTCAAGGACCACTGCGCCATTTACGAAAAGTTACTCCAAGGACTAAAAAGTGACAAGTTTCAATAATGCAAGGACTAAACTTGACATTTTCAAAATTCAGGACTAATTTTGCCAAATTTTAAACTTGGAGGACCAAACTTGTAATTTTCTCAAACTTTTGACATTTTCACCAAAGGATTAATTCGACAAGTTATGATTTAAAAGGACCTTTGGTGATTTTACTTTTGAAATTAATGCTCGGGGACTATTTTTGACAATTTTAGAAACTTGGGGGTGAAGCGCCAATTATGCAAACTTTGCTCATTTTTCATCGATTTTAAACATTTTGCATCGAAACATATAAAATGCAATTTTGGAATATTTTCGGTATTTTGATGCATTCGAGCATTTTTAAACGTTTTGCGATTCGGTTGACTAAAAATGATGAGTATTTACACACTCATCAATCCCCACACTAAACTATTGCTAGTCCCTAGCAATCTTTTGAAAAAACTTAATGGATTTGAATCTCTTTACCAAAAGCCATTACTTACGGAGTAGTCAAATGTTTCGAGTTCAAGTAAGAACCATGGTACCTTGATAACCATGTGATTTTGAGCAAACCACCGACTTTCAGCAGTTTGATTTTGTCTTTACGAAGCCGTTCCCTTACGGACTAGCCAACTCTTAGATAAATTATCGAATTATCTTTGGTGAGTGATTACCAATTATGGATTTTCCTTTGCCTTTACCACAAGCCATAACCTTGCGGGCTAGCCAACTCTTCACTTTTAGGATATGGTGAAATGAATACCATACAATTTTGGGCAAATTGCAAGCCGTTAACGGATTTGAGATATCTTTACCAAGAGCCGTTTGCTCTGGATTAGCCAATCCTTTGTTTATTAGACAAAGCGGATGATAACCAAATGAATAAGTGCGAACACTTACTCCAAAAAAAATTTTGGCCAAAAAGGGAATTGGTATAATTATATGATAAAATTAATTGGTATAATTATATGATAAAATTCGTGAAATTCCCCACACTTAGAAATGAATATGCCTCAATATTCAAAATCTGCGGTTATGCGAAACAAAAAACGTAAAAGGAAATACTACGGCCTTTATTTAGAAAGGAGATTTTTTTTTTTTTTTTTTTTTTTTTTTAACAAACTTATATATATATAACATGTGGGCACTCCCCACACTAGGGTGATACATACGGGTGAAAACCCATGTTTAGCTCTTGTTTTGATTACCGAGTCGCTAGCTTGACTCGACCCGAATTAATTTGTTCATGGGAAGCAAAGTGGAAGAAACAATCTCCATCGGACTTTCATTCAAGATGTTTGGACAAACATTTGAAGCACGTGAAAGTTCCACACCGATGAGATATACATAGAACCGGCTCAAAATGATAAATGAAAATGCGGGGTCAAAGATAGTGTCTTCATTCCGAAGGAGTGAAGATGAAGAGAAATCACAAGATATTTGAGGAAAGGAAGAAAGGTTTGATAACAATCGGGATCCATTCTTCATCCTCGAATGTAGATATGTCGGGAGGAAGGGTGAGGTAGTATCATTAATAAGCAAACTCATACTATAGAATACACCTTCCTCAGAGCTAATATCATCCTCAAGATCAAAATAGAAATGATCATGTTCGGAGGAGATATGTCATGAGAGAGTTCACGGAGAACTCTTCATGAGAGAATCATTCACATGAAGTGAAGTTGTGAACTCTTGTTCCATTGTGGGCTCATCACTATCCTCAACTCGAGTGTCAAAGAGTGGATTCTCGAGCTGAAGTGAATTCGAGTTGAATTCAAATAGAGGATTGGTGAAAGTAGCTTTGAATGTTTAGGAACAAAGTGATCAACATTCTCTATTGATTTGGTAGGATAAGAAGTGAGTGAGCGATCATTATCAATGAGACTTCAGTCTCTCCCGGATCGACTTGAAATCAAAGAGTGGATTGATGTGAGTGAGTTCACGGAGAACTCCTCAAGAAGGGATCGACATCAGTTGTGGAAGTGATGCCTCAGCGTACTCGATGTTTCAAAGGAAGCACAATCGTCGCTAAAATCGGAGAAAGTTTCCAAATGATCATTTGAACACTCGAGAGGGAAGAGAATCACACATATGGTCAAAGTTCTCTGTGACTCTCTCGGGATTGGGACAAGGTTCTCAACACTAGACTTTATGAATTCGTCGATTCCTTTTCGAGGAGCAGTGTTAGAAGCTCGTCCCCGTGTTCGAAGAGTGAGTGGGAGCTTTGGGTGTGATAGCGATTGTTTGAGATGAAATCTCAAGCTGCTTGGGATATCATCGATGAACTTGATGAATATTTATAGAATTGGAGGATATCAAGTGTATCCTCATCATCCTTGTCATCGGGAATAAAAGCGGAATCGAGAGCTAGATTTGGGTTGCTTTTGTATTTTAATTAATTCCCTAATAGAGTTTTCAGCGGCAATCGGGAATCTAATTTAGCGACTGTTCTTGATTAACAATTCTTCCATGGATTTTGGATTATCTTGGGAATGTGTACATTCCTTCAAATCTTTCACTAAATCCAAAAGATCAAGGAGAAGATTTTGAGGAAGTGGATCGGTGAGGTGGTGCTGATTCATTTAGTCTTGTAGAGGTTGGTCATGATACGAAGAGTCGTAATTGTTACAAGGAAATGGATTCCTTGTTTGACAATCGAGCTAAAGTGAGGACCTCCACAATACTCACAATGATAAAAGCGATGTGGTGTGAGTCACATGTGTTGTAGTCATAATTGGTATCGGGAACACGCTCATAGACAAGCGTGTTTCCGATTGTGATCATAAGCGGAGTGTGAACCACCACGGTACTCAATGATAAAAGCTGCTGAGTCTCACGGTGTGGTAGGCGATGGAATAAATCGGTTGTGTTATGGTAAGAATAGGGATCTTGGTTATAAACAGACCCGTTTCGACGACTCCACCATGCTAGCTGGGGCAATTGCCACCATTATAAGGACCACCACACCATTGACAACCAAGAGGGTGAGGATAAGACATAGAAGGAATCAAAGGTTTTCGGAGGGTAGGGATGAAGAATCAAAGATGTGAGAGGGTAAAGATGAATATTTTGGTATTTTTGAAAACATTTTGCAAAAACAAAGAATGAAAATCTTTTGGATTTTGATTTTTAAAGAAAATATAAACACATCTGAGATGGATGGATGGTATGAACAAGAGTGAATATTCAAATCACTAATACGCTAGAGCGGAAGATAATCCATACGACTCGGCGTGGCGTAAAAATTTGATCATGCAAAACCGTCAAGTTTTCTCATGGTGACCACTTGTGAATGGACAAGCTGTAAGAAATTTAAAAGCGACTTAAGCACAAATGCAATGAAGATCACGAGAGTGTAGGGTCTCCCGGTCGTTATGTCGGTGAGCTATCGATGAATTATCAAGCGTAAAGTGATCGAGGAGTTTGGACGGAAAAAGGATTTGATTGATATTATAACTACGGGAAAAGCCAACAAATTACAACGGCTTAAATGCGAATTAAAGGAAATTAAAAGATAAAAACTATTAAATAAGCGCTATCACTATATTTACAATGATGTTTTTGTGATTTTATAAAACAAAATATCTTAAATAAACTATTTTAATTAAGCGTAAACTTAAATTACTTAAAACGTGACTTAAAATGAAAACGTCGTTATGTACAAAATTCTGTTGGGCGCAAGATAAAGCGTAAAATTTATGAAATAAAGTCCTACAAGTGTAAAACAATTTTTACGTACTATATGATAAAAGAAAATTTTAGGAAAAAGCGGAATATTTTTTTGAGTTTTATATTATTTATTACGAATTAAAAACAATTTTAATCTAATTAATTAATTAAAAATACTAAACTATTTAAGAAAAATCTGAAAAATTCACATAAAGTACTTTGAACAGTGAAGATCCTAAGAAAAATAAAAAACTTGGTGGTTGCTTTGGAAAATAAGCTCAAAATAAGCTGAATAAGTGCTTAAGTCTAAACTGCCCATCCCCCTCATATATTAAATATTGCAAAGTATGACAAGAAAGACCCAAGGGCGCTTATGGTTCTGGTACACCTATAACACTCTCATCCAAAGGAGAGGTCTCGGGTTCGACCCTGCCTCTCCCTTTTTGCAACTTTTTTTTTTTTTGAAAATTTTCTTTTGGCACTTAAAGATTGTGTTGAAACAACAACTTTTAAGTGAAAATTTGGACTTTTGTAGACTCGTGGATAAAATTGTTTTGTGACTTATTTCCAACAGTGTGAGTTATGTTTGTTGTCGAATGGTGATGAGAAAAGACAAGGGTTCGATTCCCTTTGGTACCTTTTTGTAAAACTTTTTTTTATATTTTGCTTTTGCAAACTTGAAGATGAGATGAAATTAAGAACTTTTTGTAAAGATTTTGCTTTTGAAAAGTACTCAACAAGCTGTTAAATCGGCTTAAACCATCGATCTCGAGCAGATTCTAAACCAAACACCATATGTATTGAAATTGATTGGTCTAAATCCATTATAAGCAATTAAATTAAGAACCTAATGAGAAAGTAACTTCATTTAACTAAAATAAGCAAAGAAGAAAAATGAAACAAGCTAAAGTACAAGAGATTAAACAGTTGGCAAAAACACCTAAACTAAGGAGATCCTAAAGCTAAAAAAAAAAGGGAAAATAAGCAAGCAATAGGTCCTAATAAGCAATAAGGTGAACTAAACTAACCTAAGTAATAAAAATCATAAATAAGCAAAAAGAATGCCTAATAAGCACCTTAAACCAACAACTTTAGGCTGCTTGTGGGGTCTGTGATGCGAGTCCCAAACGAGGCCGATGGGGCACTTTCTAGCTTATTTTGATTAAGCTACGGTGGGGTTAGAACCTAAGCTTATGGGATCTTGTAGTACACCTAAGCGACTTTCTTTTGCCCCTTTATCTAGCTTACAAGGAGCTTATGATAGCTAGTAAATAAGATGTGAAACTAGGGTGTTAGGGTGTGGGTGTCACAGCCTGCAGTCACAAGCACAGCACAAGGGACACTTTTGAGGAAATATTAGCTAATCAACTAAGCTCTAGAAACCAAATTAAGGCAAGATAGAACATGTTCATACTGCTAACTACTTAAATAATAAAAATCAAATCCTAAATCTAACTACAACTGTCCTAAATCTAAGCTTAAAAAGGGCATCATAACCAAAAGGGGGTCTGCACTGACAGATCCGTTAAGCTACAAAAAGCTTTCAACAACTACCTACAAGTTACCTAAGAGTCCTAATCTACCCTTATGAGCTTAATAATATGAAAAAGGAAAAAGTGAACTAAATGAAAACCAAATAAGCTAGATAAACAAACACGAATGAGTACATCGAGGGTGGCTTTGAGTCGCTATATCGATAAAAAAGAGAATGAATAAATTGCAACACAACTTTCAAACCAATTAGCGCTTGTAAACTTGTTCACAATACTAATGATGACAAAGTTGAGAGTCAAAATGGGTCAAAGTGGAATTTTGACCCACATTTATCTGAATCAAACACTCTTTTGGGACGGAAATTTGAAAAAAAACAACTCTTGAACTAAAATTTGCGGGATCTTTTGAGCTTAAAGGTAATGAGATGTTTACAAGCGGGCATAAAACCAATCTAAGAACCTACACGAATTAGAATAGGCGATGAGTAAAAAATGCATAACAGATTAACTCATAAGACATGTCACTTAAACATTAAACTTAAATTAACATTAAATCCAGTAATATGACAATTGAAAGAAAATTATACTAAAAGAAGAGAGCTAGAACATGAGATTCTAGACTAAAAGCGAAAGCTTAATTAAAACTAAGAAAAACTAACTAACTACAAAACTAACTACTTATGCTTGCTCTTTCCTCCCTTTTATATGCCCACTCTCTTTCTCTTTCATCTCGATTAAATCCATCAAAAATCTCCACCATTGGATGACTTAAGGTGATCATGGCCTTCATTCCATTTTGGCGGAAATGGAGTTTTAACATTTGGATGAGCTTGAGTGTTTGGGAGGAGAGATTATAATGTATCTTGGATTGTTATGAAGGTGGAGTGTGAGGAGAGGAAAAAGTGAAATTTGGGAATGGGTAAAAGCGGGTTTCTGAAAGCGGTGAAGGAAGAAAGCGGTGATAAGGTTTTGGCGCGTTTTGGTTGTTTTGACCAAGGCTTTGTTGGTTATTAATAAAAGGAGGGTTCAAAATGGGTTGTGGCGGGGGTCACTATTAGGTTCAAGGTCCAAAAGAAGTATTAAGGTTTATTAATACAAGGGCTTGTTTGTAATTTCGAAACTTCAAGGACCTTCTTGCCATTTCGAAAAGTTACTCCAAGGACTAAAAGTGACAAGTTTCAATAATGCAAGGACTAAACTTGACATTTTCAAAATTCGAGGACTAATTTTGCCAAATTTTAAACTTAGAGGACCAAACTTGTAATTTTCTCAAACTTTTGACATTTTCACCAAAGGATTAATTCGACAAGTTATGATTTAAAAGGACCTTTGGTGATTTTACTTTTGAAATTAAGGCTCAAGGACTATTTTGACAATTTTAGAAACTTGGGGAATGAAAGCGCCAATTATGCAAACTTTGCTCATTTTCATCGATTTTAAACATTTTGCATCGAAACATATAAAATGCAATTTTGGAATATTTTCGATATTTGATGCATTTAAAGTATTTTTAAACGTTTTGATTCAGATTTGACTAAATGATGAGTATTTACACTCATCAATCCCCATCATATGCTCGTGAGCCCCACCATCTACCACTTTGAACTCGGATGAAGTTGTGTGCTCCTTCTTTGCACAACAAGCAAGCTTACACATCACTTATGAAGAGGATCTAGCACAGTTGAAGAAGATGCACTTGAAGAAATTGATATTAGGTGGCAAGTTGCTTTGATCGCTGCAAGGATCAAAAAGTACATGAAGAAGACAAACAAAAATATTGATTTTAAACCAAAACAAGGAATAACTTTTGACAAATCTAAAATTGAATGCTTCAATTGTCAAAAGGTGGTCACTTTGCAAGGAGTGCGGGTTTGCTAAGTATCAAGCAAAGCAGAACATCCGAGAAGCTAAACTTGAGCTCAAGGAAATTCCAATAAGCGAAACAAAGGCTTTGGTTGCTCAAGAGAAGTTATCGAAGTTGTTGGAGTGAAGAATTTGATGATGAACCGGTGACTTCTTGTATGATAGCGATGGAAGATGCGATTGAAGACACGGTGGAAGCATTGGTTTGAGCACTTGCTTTTGATGAAGAATCGAACATGATGCTTTGGAATCGATGATGGCTTTGGAGGATTTGATTGGAGCAAAGAAAGTGAAGATAATCCTGTTCTTCTTGCTATGGTGGCTACTTCACCAACTCGATCTCCTATCTACGAGGTATGCTCAAAGCTGTTATGAGTTCTATCAAAATTACTTATGATTATGTGATTGAAAGAGATAATTGTATTAGGGCTAGGTGCGAGGTAGCGAGGTTATCAAATTACTTTAGAGTCTATGGAAGCTAAAATCATAACACATGAAAATAATGAAATGGCTTGGTGAAAAGTATGAACAACGGGATTACCGGTTAAAACTTAGTGAATGGAAACTAAATTGTAAAATTGTGAAATTGAGACATTAACTAAGGAAAGAGATGATTTTTAGCTAAGTTTCTTTGCTTGGGAGAGTAAAAGCTTGTCCCATGTCGCTTATGTTGAAAAACAGAGAAGGGCTTACATTAGAACAGGCTTAGGATTTGGAATGGACTTTAGTAACATAGATGAAAACCAACCTAGTGATCGGGATGATGGTGTTTTGAGGATATTACCACTAGTGATGATGAACTTATTAACTATGTAGATTCATCTAGTAATGAGGGCTCGATAAGTGAACCACCTCGAATATAAGAAAGACAATGGTTATCATCTTTGTTCCCATCCATTAATCATCAACCCTCAGGCACGATGTTTCTCGTTATGGTGTAGGCAGTCTAGAGTTTAGGAAGAAGCTTGTTGCTCAATATAGGTGCGAGAAACCCAAAGAAATCGTTGAAAATAATCAAGCGAACCTTTAAACCAAAATCTTGCTCAACAAGCGATACATACGCAAAACCTTTTCAAAGCAAGATCGCTAAACCTTTTGGGATAATTTTGCTCAAAGCAGATCTTATCGGTCATCAAGAAGGCAAAATAATTTTGGGCATAGACATAGAAGAAATCACTTTGGTCATATGGGTCAAAAAGCGTGTGTTTTGTGTTATAGTCCTACTCACTTAATCAAAGATTGTGACAAACACTCGAGAATATCTAAGCAAGTTTCAAGGAATAAGTCTACCAATCGAGACCGAGAGAACACAAACCGGTTTGGACTAATTCAAATAGGGTTAATCACGAAACTTCACCGGACCATAGATACCCACATCGAGAAGACCTTGGTATCTTCTGATGCTTTCCAAAGTCTTGCTCAAGGTCTTGATAACACTACTGGAATAGGAATTCTAGGAGATCTAACTATCAACCTAGAAGGTATCACAATTCATATAGGGGATCTAGATCACGGGAACCACTGTTAAAGCGAATGGGTAAAAGGGAAATCTTGCTGAGAGACATCTGATCGTTCAACAAAAAGTGACTCGAGATGTTTTGTGACACAAGAAAATGCTAAAAATGCGGTGAAAGAGATTTATGTTGAAAAACGAGAGTTTTGAAAATCCACATGCTAAAAATCAAAAGATAATTTTGGATCATCATTTGAAGATAGTGGAATTACATACTCAATGAATTTGAGTTTGTAACTCCTCGAGGAACACAAGTCGAGAATGGCTTGGGTTCCTAAAGTTCTAACTCTTTTCTTTGTGTGCGGGGCAACCCGGAAGAGGAGCTTAAAGATCATCTTATTGTGGATAGTGGTTGCTCGGTAGTATGACAGCGATAAAGAGATCCATGTCGATTTTAGAAATATTAGTGGAGGAAAAGTTGCATTTGGGAATGATCCCAATGGAGGAAGGATTACTAGGAAAGGAACAATTAAAAGCTGGAAGAATCGATTTTGAGAATGTCGGATATGTGAAGGAGCTAAAGTTCAATTTGTTGTCGGTTTCTCAAATTTGTGATAAAAGCATCTGTGTTATTCAACGACACGAATGTCTTATCCTTTCTTGACTTCAAACTGTTGATGATGACTTGGTAGTACTTAGAGTACCAAGGACAAATTATGTGTATATTCTAGACATGAAGAGTCTACATTCTTATGGAAGAGCCACATGTTTGGTGGCTAAAGCAACATCTGAAGAGGCACATCAATGGCATAGAAGATTGGGCCATGTTAATTTCAAGAACATCAACAAAGCGGTCAAAGGCAATTTAGTTAGAGGTTTACCTTCAAAGACTTACAAGAATGATCAATCATGTTTGGCATGCAAGAAGGGTAAACAACACAAAGCTTCTGCAAGAAGTCGGAGGAAAGAACTATTAGAGAACCATTGGAGTGTTACATATTGATTTATTTGGACTGTCTCTGTGGCAAGTTTAAATAAAGAAATCTTGTTTGGTTATTCTTGATGATTGTAGTAGATTCAGTTGGGTTTTCTTTTGGGCTTTAAGGATGATACATTTGATGCTATTCGAGACTCTAATTATAGCAATTGAAAACCAATTAAGACTTAAGGTTAGAGGCATTAGATGTGACAATGGGCCGAATTCAAGAACAAGCCTATGGATGATTTTGTGCAAATAAAGGCATAAAAGGGAGTTTAGTATTGCTAGAACACCACAATGAGAATGGTGTTGCGAGAGAGGAAGAATAGAACCTTGATTGAGCGACAAGGAAAATGTTAGCGATTCCATCTCCTATTCAATTTTAGGCGGAGCTGTAAATCTTGCATGCTATGTATATGAGGTCTCTGTCACCAAACCACGAGATGAAGACACCCTATGAATTCTTGATGGGCAATAAACCCAACATTCGTTTTATGAAGCCTTTTGGATGCCCTCTTACTATTTTGAACACCATTGATAATCTAGGAAAGTTTGATGGCAAGTCGAAGAAGGTTACCTATTGGGTTATTGTACTAATGACAAAGGCTTTAGAGTATACAATGAGTTACTAAGAAGATTCAAGATTGTCTTCATGTTGAGTTTTAGAAGATCAAGACAATGAGAAAGGAAAAGGTTACGATTGGATGTTTGATCTTGAGATTTTATCTCCTTGATGAATTATGTTCTGTTAGAGAAGAAAATCAACCTTTGCACAATGAAGAAGATATCCAATATGTTGTTCATGATGTTCATAATAGATCGATGATTTTCCAAAACAAAATCTTGTTGTTCCTAATCAAAATCTTGATTTTCCAAAACAAATCTTGTTGCATCTCAATCCTCCTTATCTGTGAGGATCAATCTATTCAAGAGGAACTTAATCGGATGCTTCTTCAAGATGCTTTAGCACATTCTTACGGATGAGCAGGAGGAGAGCTTATGAAGAGGCAAAGAAGAAAAACAAAGGCAGAGTACTCTCACGATTACTGGGCGGTGCTTTTGATCAAAATCTTTGTTGCACTGATGATGATGCTTTAGAAGATTTAGATGATTCTACCATGCACGGATTAGAAAAGCGATGATGAGCTTGGCGATGAAGGTATTTTCACGATTCCAATGAAGGTCTTGATTATACTAACTTAGATGATACATATGAAGTTCCACGTCTCTATTTTACGGATTCATAAGAATCATCCAAGCGATCAAATCATTGGTCCTTCTACTTACGGAGTTATGACAAGACACAAAGCTAAGGGTTTCACAAAACCTCATAATGCTTTACTTAGCTTTGTGTATAAACAAAGCAAAGCTAAATCATAAGGACCATCAAACACCTTATTCACTGTTTTATCTCTCAAGAGGAACCCAAGAATATTGCTCAAGCTTTAACTAAAGAAATTTGGGTTGAAGCTATCAGGAAGAACTTCTTCAATTTAAACTTCAAGAGGTTTAGGTTTTATGTGATCTTCGGATGGGAGAGAGTTATTGGAACCAGATGGGTTTTAGAGTCAAAAGAGATGAAAGAGGCAATGTTATCAAAAACAAGGCTAGATTAGTTGCTCGGGGTTATAGGCGGGAGGAAGGGTAGATTATGATGAGGTATTTGCTCTGTGGCAAGGATTAAAGCAATTGAATCTTTCTTGCTTTTGCTTCTTATATGGGTTTCGAGATCTATCAAATGGATGTCAAAGTGCCTTTCTTTATGGCACTATTACGGAAAAAGTGTATGTGAAACAACCTCCAGGTTTGAAGATCCTAAACATCAAACAAAGTCTATAAGGTGGTTAAGGCTCTTTATGGTCTTCATCGGGAACCTAGAGCTTGGTATGAGAGGCTCTCTACATTCTTATTACAACATGGATACGGGAGGAGCTATAGACAAGACTTTGTTTATCAAGAGAGACAAGAAGGATATTATGTTAGTTCAAGTTTATGTGGATGATATCATCTTTGGGGCTACCAAGCAGGTCCATGGTTAAGGAGTTTGAGCGGTGATGCGAGAAGGAATTTCAAATGAGTTCAATGGGAGGTTAACATTCTTTTAGGACTTGAGTTAAGCGGTCAAAGGAAGGAATTTTCATTAGTCAAGACAAGTATGTTCTGAGACATACTTAAGTTTAATTTTGATGATATGAAGGCATTACTACACCTATTAAATCTATCAATTCATTGGGAAAAGATGAAGATGGACGACTTGTTGAAGTCGAGTTATACGGATCTATGATTGGCTCTCTTATGTATCTTCTTGCATCAAGGCACGATATCATGTTTGCGGTTTGTCTATGTGCGCGATATCAAGTCTCACCAAAGATCTCTCACTTGAATGCGGTTAAAAGAATTTTACATTATTTGAAACAACAACCTAAGTTGGGGTTGTGGTATCTAAAGAGTCGCCTTTTCACTTAGAAGCTTTTTGAGATAGTGACTATGCGGTGATAATTATGATAGAAGATCCTGGCGGTGGATGCCAATATCTTGGAAGAAGTTTAGTCTCACAGCAATGCAAGAAGCGAGACAATTGCGGCAACATCCTCTGAAGGTGAATATGTAGGCTGCGCAAGTTGTTGTGGACAAGTTTTATGGATGCGAGAATCAACTCTTGGACTATGGGTTCAACTTCAAAATACTCCTATCAATATTGATAATGAGAGTACTATTTGTATTGTGAAGAATCACGTGTATCATTCAAGACAAAGCATATTGATTAGGCATCACTTTATCGAGATTGCTATGAGCATAGGCTCATTAATGTGGTTAAAGTTCGCACGGATGACAACGTAGTTGATTTACTCACAAAAGGTTTTGATGTGTCACGATTAAATCACTTGGTGGTGAGCATTGGAATGATTAACTACTAAGCTATGTTTAAGGGAGGACTATAAGGTGTTAGGTATAGTCCTGTGTATTGTGAGGGGAGGATGCTTGTTTATGCTTAGTTTATATGAAGGTTTTGGCAAAATCTTGTTTTCTGAAAGTCTTGCTTGGAAAATCTTGCTTGGGAAAGTCTGACTTATGTGGAAATCTTGTTTGTCGTATTAAAATCTTGTTCCAACGGTAATATTGATGGGTAATTGGTAGTAATCGGTAACTTTGTTATTTAGGTGTGATTTTCAAATCCACCTATAAATAACTACTTTCGATTTTCCTCTCATATTATTACTTTACAACTTTTCCATACTTATCTCCCAATCACCATCTCTTTATTATTCGATACAATCTTTATTGTGCTCACTTTTCAACAATGGCGAATCGTTTAAGCATTTGAAGCACAATATGGTGGCTAATTTGGACAAGACTGAGGCGAATGTGGCTTTTATGATATTATTGATTATCTTCTTGGGTCGCCTATTAGTTATGCTCTTTTAGTTGAGCCGGATATAATTGAACCATGGATTCAAGAATTTTGGGCTAATGCTCGAGATAATATGGAGGAGGATGAATATTATATTAGATCAACGATTCTTTGGAAGGACTATCAAGATTACGAAGCCTCTATTCGAGAAGATTTATTATTTGGTGATGACGATGGGGCTATTCGATTTGATAAACAAGCGATTTGGGATACTTTTAGGATTCTTGGTTATGAAGGATCTTTGTGAACAAACATTCAAGAAAGCATTATTACATCCTCAATGGAAGTTCTTGATTCATGTATTGCTCCATTGCATAAGTTCTAAAAGTACTTCTTGGGAGGCGGTTTGGGTCAAATATAGCATCTGCGGTGGTTGGATTAGCTCTTGATAGAGTGTTTAATTTTTCAAGGCTTATTTTGGATGGGATGTTATCACATATATCCTCCGGGTCAAAATGGTTGATGTACCCAAGATTTGTCTGAGGTTTTCTTAAACAAGCAATTGGTTGATGTTCCAAAACCTCTTGCTTTGTTACTGTTGTTGTGCAACAAGCCAAAATTTATACATTCATGGCTAGGCGCGATGATTTGTTCGAGGTGGAGATATTCCATTAACTACTACAATGATGGAAGTTGTTCAGGTTATGCGTCTTTGAAGCTAGAGAGGATGGCGAAAGTGAAGGTATTGATTCTAACCAAAGTCTTGCTTCACAAAGTCTTTGCTTCACTGAGTCTTGCATCTGCAATCTTGCTTCTATGAAGGTCTTGCTTTGTTACATGGTGATGTTTCTCCCGATACGAGGTTCAAGCGAGATTGAGAGAACACCTACTCCATCTCCTCAACAATGCATTCTGTTTGGGCGCATTCACAACTTCAAGGTGATGGTCATTCTATACCTCGTGAAGGTTTGACTTTGGATAATTATGCTTTAACAAGGAGCTAGCTAGATTGAACAAGGCATTGCGCGTCAAGCTAAAGCACCGAGGAAGTTGAGCGTAACTATTTACGGTTGAGGAATTTTATTAAACCCTATATTCAAGGATTCAACTTATGGGTTAAAGAGGAAAACAAGCGTCGTAAAGCACGCCGTGAGGAATTAAGGCGAAAGAAGGTTTCTAAGTCATCTTACATCAACTTGGGAGGAATTGAGAAAAGGAAAATTTGAAAGAAGATGTTACAAAGAAGAAAGAGTGCAGTAAGTCTTGCGAGAAAAGATTATTTGGATTAGAACAAGAAGAAGAAGTACAAGTTCAAATGCGATGATCAAATCTTGAACATCAAAATCATGATGATCAAGTCTTGAACATCAAAATCTTGACGATCATGATACATCTAGGCAAGTAATAACACCAATAACTCAAGGGTATTGAATTTTGAAGAAGAAAGTGGTCCTTCTACAAGCGTTATAGAAGAGGAGGAAGCTACATTCAAACCTATTCATTCTGCAGTGATGATGAAGTAATTGCTACAATATTAGATTTGTCACAACCAAGAGGAGGAGTTACTATTAGAGATGTACAAGAAGAAGAACAACCAAGAGCTTACGAACCTACAATTGATCCTAAAGACAAAAGGAAAGGCATTACGGTTGAAACTAAGAAGAAGAAACTCACTTTGGCGGAACTTAGAGCATTTGAAATTGCAAGGAATGAAGCATGACTAGAAAAGTTCAAGAAGAGATAGATGCTAAAGATGAGAAGAACAAGAAGCTCAAGAAGCTTTGAATAGAAGCGACTCAAAGGTGCAAGATGAATTGGATCTTGGCTACTTTGAACCATTACGATCTCCTACACTGTTAGATTTATGTCAAGAAGACCTAATTTAGCTAAAGAAAGGAATGCAATGATGGCATATTTAAAAAGCGAGAGGATATAAAGGATGCAAAAGCTAAATTATGTTGATATGAAAAGACTCTATGATCTTTGAAGCGAAACTTATAAGAAAAGTGTTCTTGATATTAAAGACTTGAGAGAAGAAGCTCATTGAATTTGAAGTTTTGAAAGGAAGAAGAGCTTAAAGAGAAAAGAAAAAGCGAAATTCTGAGATGTTCAATTTTCAAAGAAAGAAAAGGTTGAATTAAGATGCGAGACTAGTGATGAATTGAAGAATTATCTCGAGTGGTAGATTTTGATTATACAAATGAAGATAATGACATGAAGATGAGCAGATCAAAGATTAGTGTTTTCAAAGTTGAAATCTAAGAATGGAGATTACATGGTTTTCATAAAGAAGATGAAAGCTTCAAAGTTTTCAAAAGGTTATGGGATTTGTTGCATATTATAGATAGAGTAGATCTATTCTACTTATATCATGTTGTGAAGACTTATTTTGAAAATAATCCATTAGAAGGATTGGTTTGGTTTACATGGTGATCTTATAACTATGTGGAAGGCGAAGAAGAAAGCGATGATATCCGGAAGGATCAAGAAAAGCGGGAAATAGTTTCTTTGGAGATTCTTTGAAGAATCTGGAGTTCATGTTTTGGAGCTAGAAAATGGAACAATGATACACATGTTTGCGAAAGAAGATATCCTTTTACAGTTGAGCTCATGAGAAGAATGCTAGAGCATGGATTGGAAGTAGAAGAGGCTAATGAAGCTGCTTGCATGGTGATCAATTTGTTTATCAACTGGACTACCATTCTTGAGAATGATCTATAAGCTGGTATGAATTTTGTTTGAATAAATACTTTTTGATATATCGGTACTTTTATTCAAAATCTTGGCGATCGAACAGTACTTTCATCAAAATCTGTTTTCGAATTAAACCAGTTAAATGAATTTTAGAAGAAACCTTTTGCTAAGTAATAAATATTTTGAAATAAAGGTTGAATAAATGGTTTTGTGATGATAACATCAATAGGTTATCAATCACCATGGTTACAAAAGGATTGACTAATCCATGAGCAAGCGGCTCGTAAAGATATATCAAATCCGTTTTAGTTGACAACTTGCTAATAAGTTGGATGGTAATCAACTCACCATATCGATAATGTGAAGAGTTGGCTAGCCACAAGAAAATGGCTTGGTAAAGGCGATGGAAAAACCATTATTGGTAATTAGTTCACCATTAGATAGAAGAACTAACTAGTCCGGAAGGTACGACTTTTGGTAAAGACAAAACAAATCATTGATAGTCGGTGGTTTGCTAAAATCATATGGTTATCAATGTACCATGGTCTTACACACCAAAACATTTGGCTACTCGAGAGATAATGGCTTTGGTAAAGAGTTCTAAATCCATTAAATTTTCAATGATTCACTTGGAAGTGATGAGAATAGTATGCAACTTAAGCGAATTCTTGTACAAATTGTCATATGTTCTTTGAAAAGATGGAGATTCTTTGGATCTTTTGTGAAGATAACAATTCTAAGAGATACTTTGACAAAACAGATGTTACAATGATCTGAGACTAAGAAACAATCCGTTTTTAAAGATGAAGCTATTAAAGATATATTCACAAAGGAACTTGAAGTCAAGCAAGTAGAATTCAAGTTAGGGAGGATTGTTGGGATATGAAAGTCTTTGAAGACATCAAAGTCTTGAAGATATGAAAATCTTGTAATTACAGAAATCTTGGAAGAAGTCAAAGAGTCAAAGTCTTGCTAAAGGCAGTCAAAATCTTGCAAGATAAAGTCAAATCTTGCTAGAACAAAAGAGCGTATATTCGTTTATGGAAAGTATTGTATTCCATGTTTAGATTACTTGTCGTACAAGGTTATCAAATGTAAACCGACTAGGATATCCTTGAGTCTATAAAAGGACTCCTAGATTGGCATTAAGTGCGATTTCGGAAAAAGAGTTTTAGAGTTTACAATTAGTGTTTTAGAGAAAGTTCGATTATCTTAGAATTGTATTAGTGTATCGCATAATAAGCGATTTAGAGTTTATAATAAAGTTATTCTTCTTAGCTTTGTTAAGTAAATTCGCGTACTTGATAAAGATTGCTCGGTGTTTCTTTGTTAATAACTTAGGATTTATCCGAGGTTATTAAACCTTAACAAGCTATTTAAGTTAGTTTGATTAAAGTATATCGATCCAACACACGTCCATCACTCCAAAGGATCTTGAAGGACCAGCTTATGAAATTGTCAAGGTGTTTCACTCTGATGCCAATCAGCTCCAATACTAGATGGAAGAATGCCATAAGATGCTGAATGATCAAGTCAGTGAACAAATTAGTAGATTCAATGTGAACATGCCTCTTCCGCTCGGTGGTGAACCCGGACAAATTACTATTGATCGAGTTCTTCTTCAACCATGACCTAGACTATCTTTGTGGCCATACTCGAAGAAGACCGACCTTATCAATCTCAAAGATGAAAGTTGCTACTTACTATGATCGTGGTCTTGAACAAATGGTTCGGATCAATTGCAGGCGGACAAAGAACAAGAATATGACATCGAGGCTTGCATCGGAATCTCTCATTGGTGGTTCAAGAAGAAGAAATTCTACATTGAGAGAGACATGCGGCTAAAAGGAGTCGCAAAGATGTTCGATCAAGCTTAGAATTTTAAGTGTTGTCCGAGTAGAGGTCTTCCCAATCTATGGCTATGAGTATTTGAAGAAGATCGTTCTTAAAAGAAGCGAGACACGAAAGAATATATTATTGAAGAAAGCGACTTTAAACATCTCACCTTAAATGACTTTGAAGATCTCGATCTTACGAATCTTCAAGGACACCTTGAACACCTACCATTAGTGAAAAGAAAGTTGTATGCTGTTGTCAATCTTTGGATTAGAGGCTTAGTCATCCGAAGCGGGTTGAGGACTTTCGACAGGATAAGCTACCGGACTCGAGTCAATTTAACAAGGCCATAATGGGATACCAAGGACAAGAATTTAAATCACGACTACAGTGCTTAACACCCTAGGAGTCCTCTTCCACAGCGGTATGGAACTCGCATGTTGATGAGATTGGGTGAGCTCTACAAATTCGATGATGGTACTCTCAAGATGGTTGAAGAGGATTTGAACTCTCAGTGAAAGAAATCGAGTTGATATGAAGCCATGGAACAAAACAAAATTATGGTGCGATGATGACTTGAAGAGGTGTGAAGATTTCATTGCGCAATCGGTGAAGAATTAAGACTCGAATGATCTTCATGACCTTGAAAGTTTTGTTGGTGGTAGACTTCGTGATGGTCATTACAAACTACTTCAAAGAGCTGAGTGAAGTCATCTTAGAAGTAGTTTCTATTTTGTACTATTTATGTGTAATATGTGGTGTACATTCTATAAAGAACTATAATGTATGTAATAGTGCTAGGTTGTGTGTTGTGGTTTCCTTATGTTTAAAAGGAACTTGGTCTTGTCACTTCAATCTTATAAAACCGGACACATTTTCTCCGACCAAATGTTTTGTTTCATACATATTTAAATCACTGAGATCCAAAATCTCAAAGGATTTGAAATTTTTGATCAGGGGAGAAAATGTGATATAAATATGAAAGATGATAAAAAATGACATTTTCAATGTGCATACTGTTCTCTCATATATGCTAAATTATTTTTCAAAACTCAAAGCATATATAAGGGGGAGCATTTCAAAATTAAAATAAACCTTCAAGGTACAAAGTTTTATATGGTTCATCATAAAGTACCTTGATTGACTCTCATTTGGTTTCTGTATGGCGGTATGATCGTTAATGTGCTTCTAAGAACCTTTTCCCCTCTTGTATGTGCAAAACTCTTTCAAACCTCAAGGCACATATTGAGGGAGAGCAAAGCTTATGAAAACCTCATCCTTCCCTAATATGCTTTATCTACTTGTTTTGATCAGGGAAGTGATTTTGATATCTTTTAGAAAATGGTAATCAAAGAAGTTAATTCTTTCTCTTGCCTCTGTGTGCAAAACAATTTCAAACATTTGATGCACATGTTGAGGGGGAGCTCTTGTTCTAAAAATATCAAAAACAATTCAGGTACAAAATGCTTTGATAAAATATCACAAGTATCTGGGTTGATTTTCAAAAGGTTTTCAATTGGTTCCAATGGCAGATGAACAATACCAAATAGACCGACCAACTTTACATTATGTATGGTGATATAATGATGATAAGGTTAGGTATGTGTTCCCATGATCCGCTGAATCCGGAGGGATCTACCGAGGACAATCCACTAGATAGTGTAGAGTCCTTGGGTATATTGAAAAAAGGAGAAAAATGAGATATGGGAAGAGTGCGGACGAGACCGAGCTAATCTTGGAATAAACCCAACAAGGTTCTAGTTATGAAGTCTCGTAAGCTTGAAGGGTTGAAGAATGAAAAGAATTGAATGAGAAAGGGTGAAAACAAATAGCCCTACGGTATGTGCTAAACACATACCTTTTCATTATCAAACCGACCCAAAATAACCAAGAAAGAGCCGTTTATTGCTAATATTTGTGGTTTTCTTGAGTTTGTGCTTGTGCGGTATGGATATGTAAAACACACAAAAAAAGCCAAAACCAAGAAAAGCAAGACACGAGAGAGAAGATTGCAAAATCCGATGCGGATTCGGTTTATGGGATTACGAGCCTTCAAAGTGCAAAATAAAGATTTACGAGCATAATAGAAGAATTTTCACTATTGGTCCTTCACTTTATCAAGTTCACACATTTACCCCTCAAGTTTCCCAAAATTACACTTTTAACCCTTCACTTTACCCAACTTACCCTCACCTCTCATTCATCCCAAAGTACCAAAATCACCCTTACTATTTCCTAAAATTACACTTAGGTCCTTGGAGAATTATTAGTTAGCAAAAATTATCCTTATGGTTAATTTGTGTTATCATATCCAAAGTCCAAAAACCAAATCCATGGCCCAATATTAAGAACCCAAGATCCGGTCCACTATACCACCCAAACACTTACCCGGTACCCTTTTACCCAAGTCAACCCACGACCCGGTCAAAAGAAATCAAACAAATATATTAAATCCAAACCCGCCTAATCCAGTCCGCACCCGCGCATAAACAAAACCCCATTTACTGCTCATTACCTCCTCCCACCTTTTACCCTGGTTCTCACACAAATTACCCACATTAAGTGACCTTCTAGAAGCTGACAACGTGTCAGAGGTGTGACACTCAAAGATTGCCAACGTGGACAAATGGAGTGATTCTATTGGTCCTAACACCTCACCTATATGATCCTAAGGCTAAGATTGAAAGAGATGACAAGATGAGGAGATCAATGGCCAAGAATAGAACTCCTAGATCCTTCCCAAGCCTCAGCTGTGCTATTTATACCCTCCTTCAGTCACAAAGAAGATTGCCCAATTTCTTATGTCTTAAAGAAATTTTGGCCATTTATTTTACTTGTCATTTATATTGTTTTAATAGTGTAATCCTGTTCTTTTCAATTTAATTCTGTAATTCACTTTTTTAATACAAGTCAAGTTCTCATTTAAATTCTTGTTGATTCGAATTTCCGTGCATTCTCTTGTTAAAAGCATTTTGAAGCTTTGTTTGTTACTCATCAAGCTCGCATAAGCTTATGTGAGATTATACGAATTGAATTGGGTTTAATCTCAAGTTTAGCAAAAGTCAACAAAAGTCAACCCGGGTCAAATTTGAGAGTCAATCCAGTTTTAGATAATTTCTGTTCTTAACTTGTTAAGATGTTGAGTTTTGAGTTAATTTGAGTGTTTACATCTAGTCTATTCAATTCATCGGTTTTAATAATGATAATGTGCATTTGGTTCATTGAAGGGTGTTTGGGATTGAGTCTATGTTGAGGTTTTATTGGTTTTGATACTCAAATCTTAGATACCGTATGCTTAAGTGTTTTAAAAGTACCTCACTCAAGTTTTCAAATGGTCAAGTTTGTATTTGTTGATTGATGATTATTTTCAAAGTTCTTGTATCAATCTCTTGTTACGTCCTCGGTGGTCTATTTCCCTTTGTCATGATAAGGTTCATTCGGGTTAGAAGTTTGTTTGAAGTACCTTTTCTTGTTTTAGCACATTCATGTTATCTATTTTCCGTTTGTTAGGCAATTACTTGATGTGATGGAGCTTAATATGTAAGATCAAATCGCTACTCTTTCGATTTATAATTGTTTTGGCGATTACGTATGCATCTTTTAAGCGCTTATCTGCTGTCTTTTACCTTATTAGTTTGATCTAAGCTTCTATGAATAGATTTTAGTGCGGACTATATCGAGTAAGACCTCTAGTGCTTATGTTTTAGCTTATTACGGCTGCTGACTTCCTTTTTCATCCATTAAACTGTTGCATCGTGACCATATGTCCTAAATAGTCCTTTAGTGTTTGATCTCTAATTTCTTCATCACTAGTCTTTTTTAGCTGAATTCTTAGATATAGAATCTCTGGTTGGTGGTCTTGAGAACCACACTTCTGGATTTCACTTAAGCTTATTGGATGGTGATGCGATGATAGAAGTAGAAATTGATAGCTTATTTGCTTATGTAGCAATTAGCTTAAATCTAGGTAGGCCTTTTTAGGTGTTAGGATTAGTTTGCATAAGTTGCCTTAGAGTAGTTTAGTATTATCTAGCTTATGTAATCGGTTGGTGCAATTTAGAGCTTATTTGCTTATTTTCATTTCTTATTCATAAGCATGCTTACTCTGACTCTTAAATTCTCCATATAAGCATCATGTTTTATATTTTCATAGCTTAGGAATAATATTTTATAATTTTCTTGAGTTTTCATAATTTTTAGTCCTTGTTTAGTATTTTCATTATTTAAATCGGTTTTAAGCACTTTTAAATAGCTTTTATTGCAAATAATTAAGAAAAGTTCCAAAAATAATTTTCAATTTTCCAGTTTAAGAAAAATATAAAAGCATAAAAATATTTTTCCTATTTTCCCCCTTTTATTTGGTATTTTTCATAATTTTAATTAGATTTAAATAGTTTTAAATTCATAGAAAATAGAAAAATAATCAGAAAAATACAAAAATAGTTTTCTAATAATATCATTTTTAATTCTAATAATATCAAGAAAAATCCTAAAAATTAGTTTAATCCATAAATAGTTTTCTAATATCATTTTTAGAGTAAAAGTAATTTTAGTAATTTTAGGATATTAATTAGGCGATACTTGCATTTTATTAGCGTTTCGTTTTAATCCGTATATGCATTTTAGTGTAGAATTGCGTGGTTGCCATAATTCTTAGGTTTTCCCATAGATTTTAGTCACATTTACTTTCCTTATCCCGTAGTTTAGAAAACATCATTTTATCCCCTTCTCTTATTCAAATCCCGATTATCGAGACGTGAGTTGGAAATTCCATTCAACCCTCGTTCGGAACGATCTCAGCTCAAACCTAATACGTTTGAGTTACCCTACATACTACAAACTTCTCTTATTATTGATTTTTTATCGAATCAATTTTTGGCGCCGCTGCCGGGGAGGGCTTGTAGCGAGTTTTCGTATTCCGTCTCGAATCGTGTGCATTTGAAGATCCTTCCCCGAGTGAAGTTATCATCGTTTTTTGTGAATATATATATTTTTGAAAAACCCAAAAAAAATCTAAAAACACCAAAACATTCTTCCTAGAATGTTTACAAAATCATAAAATTAAAAACCAACAAAAAAAGCTGAAGCGTCAATTATTCGTCGGCTCACCTTGAAGGTACAACCTATACACGGGGTATAAGGAAAGCCTTGACATTAAATTGCGGTGAAGAAGCGATCCACTCTTCGTTCCCGCTCCATTATAGCGTACTTTTGAGAGCTACCGAGCACCGGTTGATGTGACGGTTACAAAAATATTGTGTTTTCTTAAATATAAAAACCCAAAAAGATTTTCCTTTTCAAAATTTGTTTTCCTTTTATGTTCTCTATTTATCAAAACCCAAAAATAATCATCTTTATCCTCTAAACCGATAATTCTTTCCTCTTATCCCTCTATATGTTTAATTCTAATGGCGGACACGCGTGCACGATGTCGGAATTGCTCCAAGTACCCACCGAGGGTTATGAAGATGCTATCGTTGTCTGGAGATCCTTTCGAAAATTTCGAGATACAAACCGGTTTAATTCCGCTAATTATGTCAAAACCATTCTATGGTTTTGAGAGGAACGATCTATGCTCGCATCCGATGGTTTGATAATCTAATTTCGACTATAAAATATAAGGATGTCCTCATGACACAATTAAGTTGATGCTATTCTCATTTTCTCTCGAGGAGTAGCCGGAATTGGCTCGATAAAGAACCCCTCGATCGATCCTTTGCTTGGGAAGATCTCGTTTCAAAATTTGTAAATCGTTTCTTTCCTTATTCTAAAACGATAAACCTTAAACGAAATTACAAATTTCAATGACGTTTTGATGAAAGTTTTGGTGAGGCATGGAATAGATTCAAAGATCTCCCTGAAAATGTCCACATCATGGTTTTGAATTACTCGGATCGATATATTCTACTGATGCTTTCTTGCAAACCGATCAAGATTCACTTAATACGACGCGGTGGCAATATCTTGTATCGTACCCCCAGGGATATATTGACAATCATCGAGAACAAATCAAAGTTCCGACATCAAGAAATAAACGGTTAAGATGGTGAGCTTACCAATGATATTCGATACATGAAGGAAAAACCGAGCCGTTGATACCGTTTCCAAAAGATGTGATTATTGTGGTGGTCCCCATCCTTTTACGATTGTCAAGCCTCAGATGGCGATGTCTACAATACTACAACAACCCAATATTGCAAGACTTTCGTTTCGATGATGATGAGGATTCCATTCAAATGAAAGAATATTATGAAAGTTTGTCAATTTGAACCCACTCCCGTTTACGAACCTTTCATTTCCGACCCTTCCCTTCCTCACGCGGTTGAGAGAGTGGCGTTGTTTGGAAGAGGTCGATGATCATGTTTCTTTAAACATGGTTACACCGTTGACTCTTTCATAATGGGGGCGAGCCTCTTGCACTATTAGGAAGCGGAATCGTCTAGTGTTGAGAGCCCGACCCAATCCCAGTGAGTCGAGGATATATCGATAGTGATTGTGATTCGCTTTTGTGTGATTCTATTGACATTTCGAGGTTACTTGAGGATTTTCTCGAATCCTCTTTTCGAATTCAGGGCGACTACACCTTTTGCGAAGTTAATCCTCTTTTTGACAAAGATTTTGAGTCCGATTCGGAGACCACAGCGGTAGTGGTGGATATTGCTAGCTCTCAGAGCACACTACTTGTCCCATCTCTGTGTTCCGACCTTTCTCTCCCGTCATGTGATGTTATGCAAGATGAAGAAAGTGATGAATCTAACACTGAATATATTATGGAGATTGATGAATTGATTAAAGTGGTTGAATCGATATTCTTGATAATCCGCCTTATGATTACGATATGGAAGAAATCGACTTATTTCTTGATGATCCAATACGCGGGTATTGAGAGTGACAGTGCGACTACGATCAAGATGTTCTTTTCTTGAAAGCTTGCTTGATGATGATTCTCATTCCTCTGTTGAGTCGACCTCACTTATCCGTTGAGCCGCATGTGAAGACAAGATTTTCAAACCGGGATATGCATTGATGAGTTCTTTGTTAGAAACGTTGTTCGAGATAAGGATCCTCCGATGGATGCCTTCGATTGAGCTTTCTCTCTTATCCTCTACCATGTACTCCGAGCTTCTTTGGGTATTCTCATTTGATCCGTCATCCCTTCGTCCACCATGAAAACCACCAGGATGATGGATCATTCTTTCATATACCTTATGTGAGTTTGGGAGGTGATATCCCATTTGTCTTAAGCCGACATTTTCTTTCCTCCCGACCCACTTGATCTCATTCCTTCTGAATGAGGACACCGTTTGACCCGGTATCTACCACTTCTTCCCAGGACAAATGAATTCGGGGGACGAGTCGGGCTAGCGACTCGGTGATCAAAAGATGGCGCTTAGTGGGAGGCACCCCATGCTTATCTCTATCTTCTTTCTATTTTCTAATAAGTGGCCGAAGGGTCTACCTCTTGATTTCTCGTGTTTGGTTGTTTGTGATGTTGTGTTTAGGATGTTCCGATATGAAGACTCTCGTGCTCGAAGTTTGTCTTTTCTCCACTCGAGTTTCATGATCGATGCTTGTAAATCCGATATCCTAATCTTATCGACTAACGTTTATCTTTGAGCATACTTAATAAGCGGCTTTTAGATTTTCGTTATTACCTTGCTTTAAACATTGAGGACAATGTTTCGTTCTAATCTGGGGTAGGGTAATCTTGATTTGATTTGACCACACCTTATTTACATCGTGTACTCCATGACCCGTTTTCCTTAGAAAATGAAAAATTGTGCAAAAATGAGAAAATTTAAAATTTTTGTAAGCTTTTGTTAAGTCTTTTGATTGAAAAGTTTTGCTAGTCTCTTAGATAAGAAGCTATAAAATCAATTCTAGCTCACAAGGCCAAGATTTTGCAAGTTTCCACAGTGACTTTAAATATGCATAACTTTATTTCATTAGACGAAGCATTAGCTAAGTTAATATATGTTTTGACACCTTGTTAACTTTCATTGGTGAGAGTAGGAATAGAATTCGACTTGAGGGCGTGTTGAACCTAGCTTGTTCCCTTAACCATAGGTAATCTTAAAAATTATCGGCTAAGCATCGCGGATCTCATTATTGGGATTTTAAATTTGGAGATCGAAATGATAGAGTTACTTATGAGTTTAGATGCTAAGCGATGGAGTAGTTGGTTCTTTAGAGCCCATCGAAGGTACTTATGGCTTTTGTTCATAAAATTGATTCATGATGAGTGCTAAAACACGCATCATTTTATATCTAAAAATATGCTAAATCGGACTAATAACCATGAAATATGTCAAATTATATTGCAAAATGTTGTATATGTGTTATTATGTCTTGCAGTCTAAAGGTTTGAAAACAAAGCAAAAGCGGTGATTTTCGGATGAGTTTCAACGACATTTTCATATTTTCGAGGTTCAAGCGAAGTCATAAAATTACCGAGCACGCCATTGGAAGATCACAGTATCGAGTCAAATGGTTATTTTATTTGGAGCATCAAGGAAGAAGAAAAATTGAAGTATTAAACGGAGCTCAAACGAAGATTATTTTAAAGATAATGGCTAAAATTTGGATCAATTAAAAGAGCATTAAATGCAAAGACTTGACACAAAAGAGCTCTTGGTCTAGTGGTTGGGGACATGTTTGCTAAGCAAGAGGTCAAGGGTTCAATTCCCACTTGTGTCAAATATTTTTTATATATACGGTTGATTTCGAGCCCAAGTCCATCTCTGCGCAGATCAGGCCCAGCTGCTCCTCGGCCCAAGCTGCTGGGTGGCCCAGTCCAGAAAAGCCAATGCACCCTTGAAGCCCACGAAACTAACGGCCCAAGCATGATCTGGCCCATGTGTATAAATGAATGAAGTTACATTTTATAGAAATTGCAAGTAATCTGCTTTTGTATACGTGGACAGTGAAAATCAAGATTAATGTCTCTAGCAATTGTCTAAAGCGTGTGTCCTACGCTCCTTAATTAAATCAAGTCAAGCACGTGAGATATTTTGTTTCTACAGCCACCAACTTTCGCCAACCACTCTTCAGCAAACACGTGGCCACTACCAAATGGAATACGAGGATAAGATATTTTGTGGGAATGATCGAGAAGCCTATGATTGGAATATAAATGCCGGAGACATACACACATTATTTTACACACGGTAGTTTTAGTTTTTTTTTTTGAAAAGTAAACTTCATTAGACAACAGCCAACCCGAAGACCGGGAGGCAAAAACCCAAACCGATTACCTATATCGTATTTACAGGTTAGACCAAGACGAAAATGACTTAGCTCTAGATCTCATAATCTCACATCTATCTCATCATCTTGTGATCGCCTTCAAACCCGGCCTTGTTCCTCGCTCTCCGGATGACCCAAAGAACTAATGAGGATGATCCTTGAAAACCTTTTTAGCTTTACCTTTCAACCCCACATGATCATGGGCTTCAATCAAATCCCTGAACGAAAAGGCAAAGAGACTTTGGACCCGGGTCCAATTGCAGATTTTGTTCCAAACGAGCATGGCAACCCCACAAGTCAAACAAGTGCTCACCGACTCGTTATCTTCCCCACAAAGAGAGCAAATAGCCTCAATACCCGTAATATTCCTTCGTCTCAGAGCATCCGCAGTGGGGATCTTAGACATCTCCGCTTGCCAAATAAAGACATTACACTTCGCCGGGATCCATTTGCACCACTTAATAACGTAATTGTTGCTATAGTCATGCTCGCCATATAACAAGCGCCTAACCGATCTAACACTAAAAGCCCCCGACTTATCACCTAGCCAACACCACTTATCCCTCCTACCAGACATTTCCACCGACCCCAATACACTTCTCAAGAAATCTAACTCGTCAACTTCTTGCTCATTCCCTGGCGCTCTAGACCATCTCCAGTGTTCCAACAACCCCGAACCCACCTCACCATCAACCATACGACACATCACTCTGCACTTCTTCTCCTTTTCAAGACGAAACAGGTTCGGACAAAGATCTTTTAAGGGCGCGTTACATACCCAAGGATCCAGCCAAAAAGCAATGTTCTCCCCATCCCCAACTGACCCTTTAAAGAACCTCCTAAGAGGCAAATTAGAAATGACCGTCCTAGACAACACCTTCACGATATTATTCCACACTCCACCCAACACCTTGTTATTAGGAATAAAATCCCAGCACCTACTAGTGCTATGCAATGCCTCGATCACTTTCGTCCACAGACAGGTCTTCTCCGCTTTGAACCTCCACCCCCACTTAGAGAGAAGAGCAATATTGCTGATATTAAGTTTGCATATACCAAGACCCCCCACCTTTTTTGGAGTAGCAACTCGGTCCCAAGAAACCCAGTGAATCTTAGACACTTCACTCGATCCCCCCCACAGAAATCTTCTCATCATGCCTTCAAGGTCGTCAATGACCTTACAAGGGGCCCGGTAAACCGAAAAATAGTAACATGGCAAGCTTTCAAGCACCGATTTAATCAAGGTAATTCTTCCCCCAATTGAGAGACTGGACGCCTTCCACTTGGAAAGACGAGCCTCGAAAACATCATATACAGGTTTCCAGTTACAGATTCTATTCATGTTTGCCCCCACCACCAAACCCAGATACTTGAAAGGAGCCTCACTCGCCTTGCATCCCAGCGACCTAGCTTCCTCCTCTACCTCCACCAAGTTCACCCCAATCCCGAACATGTTCGATTTAAAGAGATTTATTTTGAGACCAGAACAGATATGGAAACACCTAAGCACTCTCACCACATTATTAATGCCGGCTTGAGACCATTCTCCAAAGACAATTGCATCATCCGCATAGAACAGATGAGTAATAGAAGGTCCTCCCCGCGGAAGTTCAATCCCTCTGAATAACCCGACTTCACTTGCCTTAGACAACATACAAGACAGAGCCTCCATCACGATAATGAATAAAAACGGGGATATCGGGTCCCCTTGCCTCATCCCTTTCCTGCATTGAAATTCAAACGTAGGGCACCATTAACTAAGATAAGACCGGCCGACTCCGGACACCAGATACCCACCGACACCAACGGGTAGGAAAGCCCATTTGATTCATGATGTCGATCACAAACCCCAATTCACGTTATCATAGGCCTTTCAAAATCCAACTTGAGCATAAACGCTCTAACATCAGACTTTTTACACCAAGTTAACACCTCGTTCACTATCAACGGCCCATCCAAGATGAAATTTCCACCCAAAAAGGCGGATTGCGAACTGGAGACAACAGACCCCAACACCTTTTTTAATCTGTTAGCCAACACTTTGGATATAACTTTACTTATAACCCCCACCAAACTAATCGGCCTATAGTGGTTAAGGTCCATCGGATCTTTCATCTTCGGAATGAGAGTTATAAACGAAGACCCACTTCCCACATTTATCCTACTACCATCGAAAAAGCTCACAAAGATATCCTTGAAATCATTTTCAAAAAGGTCCCAAAAATGCTTAATGAATCTCATGTTGAAACCATCCGGACCGGGAGCCCGGTCATCACCACAACTGAACACCGCCTCCTTAATCTCCATATCCGAGAATGGTTCCACCAACATGGTGGCATCTCCATCAGAAAGCCGCTTCAAACCTTGACACCTCACCGCCGGTCTACTTGGCACCTCCTCATGAAACCTGCTTTTAAAAAAATTATACACTTCTTTCTTGACCATAGATGGCTTCGAGCACCATTCACCATTAATCACCAGACCCGGAATGTTATTAGTAGCTCTCCTGCTGTTAACAATCCCATGAAAGAATGACGAGTTCTCGTCACCATCAATGGCCCACCTAATTCTCGACTTTTGTTTTAAATCCATCGCCTTTTTCACTCCCGCCTCCTTCAACACCTTTTTGCTCTCCACATAAATCCACTCTTCTTCCTCATTCAACTCTCTCTCCCCCATAACCTCTTCCAACTTACCTATATTAGCCAACGCCGAACTTTCCACCAACGACACTCTACCCTCCATTTCATCCTTCCAAGTTTTAATATTTGCTCTAAGCACAGCAAATTTTTTAGATAGCTTAGTGTCCGGGGGTCCCTCAAAATCAAACGACGCTAACGCTTCCTTAACCACATCCTCGTACCCATCCATTTTCATCCAGGAGTTAAACACCCGAAACGGTCGAGCCCCGAACCCACTCGACTTAGAAGAAAGGAACACCGGGCAATGATCCGAGAATCGGGAAGGAAGGACTCTAATGCACGCCTCTGGCCACTTATTGAAAAACCCAGAGCAGACCAGAACTCTATCTATTTTGCTCAACTTCCTTCCGTTATCACGGATGCAAGTAAACTGGCTCCTTTTCAAACCATACTCCAAGAGCCCGGTTCTATGAATAAAACCATTAAAGTTGCTGGCGCAAACATGTTTAAAAGCTGAGCCTTTGCGTTCTTCAGCGAACCTAACAGCATTAAAGTCTCCAAGGACCACCCAATACCCATTGGCCGATCCGATCTCTCTTTCTAACAAACCCCATAACTCCTTTTTCGCCACTACCCCTTGCGGCGCGTACACATTAATAAAATTGATACGATCCCCACTTCCTTTCAACACACCTGAGATTCTAACATAGTTCTTGTTCTTCACCGTCAAACTAAACTCAAAAACGCTAGAGTTCCACATACAAATCAAACCCCCAGATTGCCCCACGGACCCAACATACTCCACACCATAAGATATATTTCCCCACAATTTCAAAAAATCAAACCTGGACAAATCATCCGCCTTGGACTCCTGGATCGCCAAGAAATCTATACCCAATTGACATCTCAACTCCCTAACCCAAGGCGCCTTTTCCTCTCCTCCGATTCCTCTCACAATTAAAGATAACACATTCATAATTTAACTACATTAATACCTTCACCATCAATAGACTTCATAACCAGAGGCTCGCAGTCATTGAGCTCAGCTCCAACAGCTAGCCCCACCATAATGGTGGCCTCGACCTCTCTATTCATGCTATCAACTGCTGTCGCTCCTTCCTCCGAGCCAGGGACCTCTTCAACTTTATCATCACTCACCGAAGGATGAATCCCATGCGCCATTTTGTTAAGATCAAGATCACTCCTGGATGAAAACCCTTCCTGAGAACCAGTTTCACTAATAACCGGTGCTTCCTTATCCTTTGTTTTCCCATTATTAATAATCCTTATGAAACGGTCTAAATCGAATGGGTCTTCAGACTCCAACCTGGATCTTTTCCTAGGCCCATTATTGCCATTTGGGCTCACGCTTCTATTATTAATTATGGGCCTTGACCGGGTCCATCTACGCTTGTGAAGACCTTTTGCATTCACTCCTAAGATAGAGGCATTAAAGGAAAAGGTATTAGCCCCCACGCCATCTACCTCGGAATTCCCCCCGTTATTATTGCTCATCCCATGCATGGGTACATTCCCATGCAGGCTCGTCTCTTCCTCTACCACATTAATTGGAGGTTCACCACCGCCAACCGCCTGAACATCTTCACCTCTGACTTGATCAAAGCTAGTCATCGGACTATGGCTTGCCGGCGACACCTCCACAATTCCTACACATTCCGGGTCCCAATCACCATTTTCTTCCTCCACCCAAACCTTGAACTGCCGGGTTTTCCACTTCAGAATTACCGAGTCACAGATACGCACTCCATCCCCAACGAGAATTCCAACACAGGTTGTTGAGAAATCACTATCAACAGAGCTCACTTGTGCCTTGTGAACCACCTTCCCAAAGCAAGCTGCCACATTGTCAAAGACACTGTTCTCCGCTAGGTTGGTAGGCACCCCATGTATTTTAACCCAAGCAATTCGCTCAAAGGGGAGCACCTGGCCTTCCCACACATCCAGCATCGAGAACCACCTTCTCCATGCAACGTTATTCAGCCTAAGTCTATCGGCTACCTCCACCGTCTTGAAATTAAGCATAACGGAAAGGCCTCCTAAGTAATGTATCTCGAGATCCCCAATCCCAGCCATGATAAGAAGTTTGTCCAGCTTGATGAGCGACTCCAGGTTTATAGCCCTTCCCACCAGCGCCCTACCGTATAATTCCTTGAAAGCTTGAGTCTCCTCCGGGACCATCACCACCTTGGGCTCATACGCCAACTCCTCTACCTCAGCTTCCTTTTTATCCATCCTTCCTTTGTTAACTAGTGAGTCTTTATACGAACTTTTCCCCCTATGGTTAAACCTTGTATTATCAGTTGCAGAGGACCACACAGGAACCTGTTTACTTTCTTTCACCGTACGAGCTTCTCCCTTCTTCTCTTTTGATGATTCCAGGCCCGCATTCTCGTCCGCAAACTTTGCAACATTAACCCGAAGTTTGTTAAGACCCATCTTTGTCCCATTCAATCTTTGTTCCATGGCTCGCACATCCCTCACATGTTTAAAGGAAATGAACCCGAATCTACACCCGAACTTGTCATATTTCCTAGCAATATAAGTCCCAGCCACCTCTCCAAAACCCCCAAGGACATACTTGACATCCCATGGAGTACACCCTTTAGGAAGGTTCGAGATAAAGAACTTAGTCAACTCCTATCCCCATCTTCCTGCTATCGTTGTGTCTTCTTCATGGATGACCTCTTGCCATTCCTCATTTTCTTTTCTCCCCTCTTCCTTCATCCTCTTCGATTTTTCCTCTTCCCATTGAGAGAAAGTTTTTGTGTATAGGGTACAATTTAGTTGAGGTGACTCGTTACAGTTTTAGTTTTAGTTTTTATATGTAGTAGGAGTAGACTAGAGTAATTTAGGAGTAGTGTAGTTTTTATTATAGCTTATCTTTTGCTTATTTTTAAGTGCTTATTGTATCAAACTTTTTTATTTACTTAATGAGAATGATGAAGTTATTTGAAGATTGTTAGCTTATTTTTCTTGTCTTCTCTAATCTTTTCTTTTACTTTTCTTATCTAATAAGTTATGAAAGCTTATTAGCTTTTTGTGGCTTATTTAGATCTAGCTTATTTAATAAGCACTCTTTTACTATTTTGTTTTAAAAGCTTTTATAAACTTAGATCTACTCTTTATTTTACTAAATACTTTATAAAAATCCAAAAAGATTTGATTTTTATTAGTTTTTCTTTTATAAAAAGTTTTCCATTAACTTATTACTTTATATCTAGCATTTTTAGTTAAAAAGTTTTAATCTTTAAGCTTTTCCTTAGCTTATTTCCATTAAAGTTTTAATCTTTCTAAATCAATAAGCTTTTCCATAGCTTATTTGATTCATATTATTGCTTATTTGTCCTAACCTTTGTTGAAGTTTTGATTTTTAAGCTTGCTTTCATTCATTCCTAAGGCGAGGAGCTTATGGGTTTATAAGCTTGCTTATCACTAAAGTTTAGAGCTTTTCTAGCTTTTATAAAACTAATTAGTTATTAAAGTCACAAGCTTTATTAGCTATTTGGTAATATAAAAGCTAATAAAGAAATAAACTTTTTGGTTTGATAAGTTTATAAAATCGGGTGGTTTATTATTCTCGTCTCATTATATCGGGTTCTAATTTCTTGCCTTTCTCGTTTAGCTTTTATATTTTAGTTAATAAGATGCTTATGTTTGTTGAGATTATTATTGTTAGCTTGGTAGTTATGCTTATTGAGTAGATTCTTATATGCTTGTTAAGTGAGTAGTAATATGGGATTTGAGTGTGAAAAACTTAGAAATTGTTGATTAATAATCTTCGGTTACTTGGATTGAAATTTGTTGGTTTGACGGGCAAAAGCCGTTAGGGTAATTAATTAAATCTAGTAATTTTACCTAGATAAAGAATTGTTTTCAAAATAAACCAACGTTGTGAGAAAATAGTTTTTTAAACGGGTATCGAAGTTTATTGATTAATAGTTTCCGGATTATTTTTAGATATAATTAGTTGGTTGTTTTAACGGGCAAAAGCCGTTGTGATAATTGATTATTTAAATCTATTGATTATTACCAAGAGAAAAAGGATTGTTTTCAATATAAGCCAACGTTGTGAGAAAATAATTTAATTTCGACGGGTATTAATTACAAGAGTTTAATAGATTGTTCACACTTATTTACCTTTTCACATCACTTGACAAGCATAGCTTTTACTATCATATTCTTAGCTTGATTTTAATTCGTCATTAGTTGTTATTTAATTTTAATTAGCATAAAATAGTTTTTAAAATCTTTTCAAAAATCCAAAACCAAATATATTTGATAATCAAGCATCAAACGAAAAACATAAACGTAAATTTCAATTCATATCTCGCCGTGGAATACGACTCCGGAAGGTTGATTATCATTTGTCCTCAAGTGATTGTTAATCTTAATCGGGAATACAAATTTTAAAACTGCCCTTTGCTACAAAAATACGAATCAATTCACCCCATATCTGTCTAATAATAATTAGAGATGTTGAGTTTTTGGCGATAGTTAGTTCTTTATCTTCTTAAAAGAATCTTTGTTTTAAAAATTGGGTACATCAAGGATCCGTAATGAATAAGCAATCGGTGATAAGTGAAAAGTAATAAGTAAAGTTATGAGTCTGCGATGTCGAGATCGGACCCTTGGATCTTTAAGCGGGATTGAGTGAGGTCTTAGCCTAGCCGACCGGGATCCTCATTTCATGAAGCCTATAGTCTTGGAATTACCGTGAAGCTCAAGTAGTTCATAGCTCATACAAGTAAAAGTTCATGCAAAAAAAAAATAAAAAAAAAAAAATTTGAAAAATGATGAATGAAAAAAGTCAAAAGTATAAGTGAATAAAATTCCTTGATGTGGACCTCATTTTGGGACAATGGTTCTTGAGAGAAGGCGGATAACTAATTATCGACTTAGCTTTATATCTTTATCGGAATAAAATTATCGAAGCGAGAATTTGAAGAAATTCATTTCTCACAAAAATAAAAAATCTAGAGGAAAATAGGAAAATGGGAACAAAGGTATTTACAGTAACTTTCATGGGTAGTGTTAGCATCTAGAATCATATTTAACAATGATTTCGATTTTACGCTTAGTTTGGGGACTTGTGAAAATCGGGACGATGTATTCTATCCGTATGGTCACTTCAGCGTGTTGTGTTTTCTACTCGTGATCCTATTGTGTCGTTTGAAAAATGTTGGAGTTATTGATCGACATGAAAGTTCAACAAACCGTCATTCATAATCGGAATGTGTAATCGTAATATCTATACATGTGAATTAAAAGGTAAGCAGGCGTTTTTAGAATTAAGGGTTCTTAATCTCTTTTGAGGAATCTTTGCTACTTCTTCATGGGTTTAGTAGAAAGAGATTGAGATCCTTGGTTTTAAGCGTGAGTTGATTGCATTGCGTGAGGACACGACAATGGTCTCGTCTGGGGTATTTTGGTATGTGCTAAAACACATACCTTTTCATTTATCAAAGCCGACCCAAAATAACCAAGAAAAGCCGTTTATTGCTAATATTTGTGGTTTCTTGAGTTTGTGCTTGTGCAGTGCGGATATGTAAAACACACAAAAAGAAGCCAAACCAAGAAAACCGGCACGAGAGAGAAGATTGCAAAAGCCGATCTGGGATTCAGTTTATGGGATTCTGAGCCTTCAAAGTGCAAAATAAAGATTTCTGAGCATAATAGAAGAATTTTCACTATTGGTCCTTCACTTTATCAAGTTCACACATTTACCCCTCAAGTTTCCCAAAATTACACTTTTAACCCTTCACTTTACCCAACTTACCCCTCACCTCTCATTCATCCCAAAGTACCAAAATCACCCTTACCATTTCCTAAAATTACACTTAGGTCCTTGGAGAATTATTAGTTAGCAAAAATTATCCTTATGGTTAATTTGTGTTATCATATCCAAAGTCCAAAAACCAAATCCATGGCCCAATATTAAGAACCCAAGATCCGGTCCACTATACCACCCAAACACTTACCCGGTACCCTTTTACCCAAGTCAACCCACGACCCGGTCAAAAGAAATCAAACAAATATATTAAATCCAAACCCGCCCTAATCCTTCCCTTACCCCGCGCCCAAACAAAACCCCATTTACTGCTCATTACCTCCTCCCACCTTTTACCCTGGTTCTCACACAAATTACCCACATTAAGTGACCTTCTAGAAGCTGACAACGTGTCAGAGGTGTGACACTCAAAGATTGCCAACGTGGACAAATGGAGTGATTCTATTGGTCCTAACACCTCACCTATATGATCCTAAGGCTAAGATTGAAAGAGATGACAAGATGAGGAGATCAATGGCCAAGAATAGAACTCTAGATCCTTCCCAAGCCTCAATTTGTGCTATTTATACCCTCCTTGATCATAAAGAAGATTGCCCAATTTCTTATGTCTTAAAGAAATTTTGGCCATTTATTTTACTTGTCATTTATATTGTTTTAATAGTGTAATCCTGTTCTTTTCAATTTAATTCTGTAATTCACTTTTTTAATACAAGTCAAGTTCTCATTTAAATTCTTGTTGATTCGAATTTCTGTGCATTCTCTTGTTAAAAACTGTTTTGAAGCTTTGTTTGTTACTCATCAAGCTCACATAAGCTTATGTGAGATTACTTCTGAATTGAATTGGGTTTAATCTCAAGTTTAGCAAAAAGTCAACAAAAGTCAACCCGGGTCAAATTTGAGAGTCAATCCAGTTTTAGATAATTTCTGTTCTTAACTTGTTAAGATGTTGAGTTTTTGAGTTAATTTGAGTGTTTACATCTAGTCTATTCAGAATTCATCAGTTTTAATAATGATAATGTGCATTTTGGTTCATTGAAGGAGTGTTTGGGATTGAGTCTATGTTGAGGTTTTATTGGTTTTTGATACTCAAATCTTAGATACCTGTATGCTTAAGCTGTTTTTAAAAGTACCTCACTCAAGTTTTCAAATGGTCAAGTTTGTATTTGTTGATTGATGATTATTTTCAAAAGTTCTTGTATCAATCTCTTGTTACGTCTCGATGGTCTATTTCCACTGTCATGATAAGGTTCATTCCAGGTTAGAAGTTTGTTTGAAGTACCTTTTACTGTTTTTAGCACATTCATGTTATCTATTTTCCGTTTGTTAGGCAATTACTTGATGTGATGGAGCTTAATATGTAAGATCAAATATGTTACTCTTTCAATTTGTAACTGTTTTGAACTGATTCTGTATGCATCTTTTAAGACTGCTTATCTGCTCTGTCTTTTACCTTATTAGTTTGATCTAAGCTTCTATGAATAGATTTTAGTGCAGACTATATCTGAGTAAGACCTCTAGTGCTTATGTTTTAGCTTATTCTGGCCTGCAACTTCCTTTTCTGTCCATTAAACTGTTGCATCAGCAGCCATATGTCCTAAATAGTCCTTTAGTGTTTGATCTCTAATTTCTTCATCACTAGTCCTTTTAGCTGAATTCTTAGATATAGAATCTCTGGTTGGTGGTCTTGAGAACCACACTTCTGGATTTCACTTAAGCTTATTGGATAAGCTGATGCAGTAGCTAGAAGTAGGGGGTCAGTAGCTTATTTTGCTTATGTAGCAATTAGCTTAAATCTAGGTAGACTGCTTTTTAGGTGTTAGGATTAGTTTGCATAAGTTGCCTTAGAGTAGTTTTAGTATTATCTAGCTTATGTAATTAGTTGGTGCAATTTAGAGCTTATTTGCTTATTTTCATTTGCTTATTCATAAACTGTTTACTCTACAGCTCTTAAATTCTCCATATAAGCATCATGTTTTATATTTTTCATAGCTTAGGAATAATATTTTAGAATTTTCTTGAGTTTTTCATAATTTTTAGTCACTGTTTAGTATTTTTCATTATTTAAATCAGTTTTTAAGCACTTTTAAATAGCTTTTATTGCAAATAATTAAGAAAAAGTCCCAAAAAATAATTTTTCAATTTTCCCAGTTTAAGAAAAATATAAAAAGCATAAAAAAATATTTTTTCCTATTTTCCCCTTTTATTTGGTATTTTTCATAATTTTAATTAGATTTAAATAGTTTTAAATTCATAGAAAATAGAAAAATAATCAGAAAAATACAAAATTAGTTTTAATAATTCTCTTAGGATATTTTAGATTTTATAAAATTAGTTTCATATTTTTTTTCCTTTATTTTCATAATTTTTAGTATTTTAATTTAGATTTAAAAGTTAAAATTTAGTTTTTAATTCTAATAAAATCAAGAAAAATCCTAAAATTAGTTTAATTCATAAATAGTTTTCTAATATCATTTTTAGAGTAAAAGTAATTTTAGTAATTTTAGGATATTAATTAGGCGTACTTGCATTTTATTCGTTTCATTTTAATCCGTATTTGCATTTTAGTGTAGAATTGCGTGGTTGCCATAATTCTTAGGTTTTCCCCATAGATTTTAGTCCCATTTACTTTCTTTATCCGTAGTTTAGAAAACATCATTTTATCCCTTCTCTTATTCAAATCCGATTATCGGAGGCGTGAGTTGGAAATTCTATTCAACCTCGTTCGGGCGATCTCGGTGCTCGAACCTAATACGTTTGAGTTACCCTACATACTACAAACTTCTCTTATTATTGATTTTTTATCGAATCACCCTCAATTATTCAACCTTAGGCGATTCTGGGTTCAATTCATATCTTCTTGGTGGTTACCAGGTAACATCGGTATTGAAGACAAGGCGTCATGGACCCGATGGCCTTGCACTTCAACTTCCTAAACCACTCAAGTTCCTCTTAAAAGGACTTGTTTCACTTTCACGGGAACCGACATTATCTATCGACTTTCTCTTAGAGATTGTTGATATTGAAGAAGGAGACCTCTCCCTAGTCTCCGATATAGGATCCAAATATGCACAAAATTGAGTCTAGAGCCACGAGATCATCAATAAATCTCATTAGGACACTTTCAATGAAGACTCTGTTTCACACAATGTGGAAGAGAGATTATATCTTGAGTCCTCGCATTATCCTTGTGGTATTGCGGAACATCCGAGTGATATGTAAACATATTCACAATGAAGATGGAAAGCCTTACGGAGCCAACATCAAACAAGCTCACGGTAGGAGGCATGTGAGATCTATTCATTAGATCAACCATGTGACAATTGAGCAGAAACAATGGGCGATTCAATCTTTTGAATCAATCACAGTTCAGTTATGGATTGACGGATACCTTTGAATAACCGGTCATTGTGCTTAAAACTCTTTTCTTTAGCACATCGACCGTGTACTTATATTTCAAATTAAAGGTGTTTTATGATTGATAATTGATTTTCATTAAAACCTTCGTTGTATTGCAAAAACAATTTCCATTGAGCAATACACGAGTGTTTTTTCAAATCTCTTTTCATCAATCGGTGAATCTCTATTATTTGGTTCACTCACTCCGTGTTGTCTTCTTTGAGGCGTTCGGTTTGAGAACATCTAGAGCATTACGAAACTCATCAAGGAAATTCTTGAATTATACCCGATCACGAGCGGTACTTGTCATCAACGGGGAACCGTGGGCGTGTACCTCAATTCAACGAAAGTGATCAAAGACACTTTCGTGCGCTTTATTACTAAATGTTTTATGCAGTCGCCCTACGTTTGCGGTGATCGAATGAAGCGATCAATCCATAGCCGCATGCTCACTCGCACATTCATCTCAAAAGAAATCATGATTAGTGCATCAATGACTCGATATTCTCACTCCATGCTTACGCTACTGCTGCGCCAATATCATGAATCACGAAAGCTTCGCTACTCGATGAGAAGTTATCATGATCCAAAATGTGAGCATGTCGGTCCAATTTGTCACATTTTCATATCGCAGAAACACTTCAATGTATGATCTTTGAGCTTTACTATGGATGATGATCTCTTATAATGCTCAAAGGTTATCATAGTGGATCGACTTTTCAACCTCCACGAAATATTCATTCTGGTTGTTCAATGATGATATCTCCACGATGCACATAGTTTGAATCGTTGATGAAGAGAATTCTACGAGCTCAAGGCGAAGATTTATTAGAATGCTAGGATTCACAATGTAATTTATGGGGTGACCTCCTTAGGGGAGATTGTTAGGAATTGGAAATTCCATAAGAAAAGTCGGTCACCCCAAATGTTATCTAGCCTAAGTTAGCTCGTAGACTTGTCGTTACTTATGTTATTAAGTAGTTTATTAGTTAGTTTAGTGCAACACCGTGGAGGAAGGACGGGTCTTTACCCATAGTATACACGATCCACGGGCCGTCGAGGAGGTCGTTTAGTTTGTAGCCTATAAATACCCTCTACCTTGCAAGGTAGAGGTTGGATATTCATTTGGGAATCTAACATTCCACAAGTTTCTCTTTCTAGAATATCCCACTTTTTCTCTCTAAAACATCTTATTCGCCTACTGGTGATTATGGTTTAGTGTGTTTGTGAAATCCAATATGTTACAAAATTCATAGTCCTTTGTATGGGGATCATCCACTACCTCCAACATCCATGCCTCCTCATATAGAGGACATTGAGGAACCCATGTGGGATGATCACCCAACTAGAGAGGAGATTGAAGACGAGCTAAATCATCTCCACCAATTCTCCAATATGGTGGACTCCCACCTTAGTGAAACCATGCAAATGCAAAATGCTTTGCTAGCCTGCATAATCACCACTCCAACTACCAACACCAACAACTCCACCATTCCACCACCATAAAATCATGAACCATATTACCCTCCTAGACACGGTTGCTCAAATTATGAGCGGACCGCCCACATTACCGAACGGACCCGGGTGGTGGTCCATGAGCTTCAAGATGAAATGAGGTTCATCCTCAACCACATCCTAGAGCGAATCAATGCTCTTGCTCATCCACCACCTCAATGTTCCTAGTCTATCTTTTAAGTATTTTTATTTTTCTAGGATTTTCTTTGTATTTTTCTAATTTTCTAGGACTATTATTTTATCTTTCTAGGATTTTTTTTTATGTACTAACACATCATTGTGTTCCATTTCATGATTTTTTAATCATGAAAATTTTAACAAGTGAATGGTGTTTCTTATATTGTTGTTAATTGTTACATGGTGATTGGAAATGCTTGTGATAATGCTTATTACTAACATCTTTTTTGTAGCTTTTTCACAATCCATGTATATTTCTCTTGGCACCCAATTTAGGGGAGCATTGGCGAGGGGAGATAATGGCTCGGGCTCATTACATATTCGGCTCGCCGCCTCTTATTTTTTCGACAAAAGGGAGAAATATTATAGAACTTGGACTTTGACTTTTTATAAAAGTCAACTGCATACCTTGACTTTCTGAAAAGTCAACTTCATGTCTAAATTGGACTAACTAGCATTATTATCTTTATCTGAATCTTTCAAGTTCTAAAATTAATTTCAAATTTTTATAGCTATTGTACAAACTTTACATCTTTTATAAAAATAAAAATTATGTTTTGTCCTCAACAAAAGGGGGAGATTGTTAATACAAATATCGTCATTAAACGTTATTTACATTTTATGATCTTTACCTAAGTTTTGTTAACGACAAAAGTAAATTTAATTTTTATAAAGTTTAAAGCTTGTCAAGTTTAATAGATATTAAAACAAGCTTTTCATCAAATAATATCTTCATCACTCAAGTAAGCTTATGGTGATCTTGCTGTCAGACCACAGCGGCACCAAAATTGTACATGGGCGGAACCATTTTATGGGTTCCGTGGTCCGTGGTCTCTTGATCATTTTGGCTATAAATAGCAAAGTCAAACCAAGTTGTTTTCTCATCCCTTTCTAGCATAATCACATACATTCCTTCTCTAACATTTCTAAGCGGGTTTCATATCATTATAGTGATCCTCTTTTGTAGCAAAGATGATCAAGGCATATTCAAGCTTCAACAAATAGTTGGAAATCTTGTTTGTTTATTGTTGTATGATCTAGTCTTGATTCATACATCATTGTTGTACCAAACCATCATAAACTTGTGAGTGTGAGTGGTTAGTATTTTAGTCCTTAAAATACATTGTGTGTGGGAGTGGTTGTGCCTTGGAAAGAACTCGACATCTAGCTTAGTGTCGGAAATAGTGTGTAGCGAAGTGTAAAAGGTTTCTCCGCCGGTGAAAGGAGTTTGTTGACTAGTGAAGTTAAACTCTCGAGTGTGAGACTCGGGGAGTGGACTAGGGCAAGAAAAAAGAGTCCTTGTAGACCGAACCACTATAAACAACTTGTCGTGGTTTGATTGTTTCTTTCCTTATTTACTCTTTATATATATTGCTTGCATATTGATTATCATTCACTAACATATCTAAGATCAATATCAATTGATCTTTCAATAAGTTTCAAAACAAAGTTTTTAATCGGTAAACTATTCAACCCCCTTCTAGTTTTCCATACAAATCACAAAAAAACATGAAAGACACGCTGTGAATTGGATTGTGTTAGCTGAGTTTCATGGTCGGATCTGAAAATGGGTAATATGTTATTATATTTGTGTTTGTTTGACTTTTTGATTGGCTTGTGTCAACTGGAAATGTTGAAGTTGAATATACTTTCAAGTTGATTTCTAGTTGCACAAATTCAATAAAAAAGAACATAAAACACACACTCGAATGCAGTTGGTTTATTAATATCAAACATTCTTACTCAAACAATTAACAATCAAATTTTGGGGATGACTCGGGATTATACGACAAATGTAAGTTATCGTAGTTTATTAAATCCAAATACTTATCATATGTCCAATACTCGGTTTCCTCATATTCAATATATTTGCATTTTCTCTGTGCCGCAATCTTCTTCCAATTGATTTTAGTTGTAGGCTTACTTCTCGCTATTTCTTTCATAGTTTTTTCTTGATAATCTTCCCATTGTTTAATTTTTACATTAGATTTTTTTTCAAATTACCAATAAACAAAGGTTGTTGCATCTTCATTTGGTTGGATTTTTTGCTTCCTGTCACAAAAAAAGTATTCGTTAAGTAAAACATGCATAATATAAACATATACCGAATGTACAACATATGATAAACATACTTGGGCTGTTTTGGTTCTTTCTCTTGCAATCCAACATCACATCCAGGTGTTGGTGACATTTTTTTTGGTAACCATGATTTTCGACCTTTTGGCCAACTAATTCACATGGTTTGAACCCACCGCCACACAAACTCAAACAAGGTAAAGACCTCCTTTTTCAGAAGGTTGGTGTGGCGACTTAAGGTTGTTTGCACCTAGCAGGAATTGAACTTGAGACCTCACACATTTTAGAGTGATAGTCACAAGCCCTTTTGCCACTAGACCACCCTTAAGTGGTTAGATGTTGGTAACATTTTTGATATATTATAGATGTAATTTGTTGTGTATGATATTGTTGTTTAGAAAGTTGTAAATTTATAGGCATTTTGAACATGAAAAGTCATCATATTAAGGTAGGCAATTATATCGTTTATTTTCTTTGAAAAAGTCACACGTCTTACTAGATAGTTTGACTAAAGTTGTATACTATATTTGATTATGAAAATGAAATGTAGTTTAAATCGACATCCTCAATATATTATTAAAAGGTTATATGAGACTTCTAATATTCCCCCACTATATTTATAACTTACCATATTCACCTAACAAGTTTTTTCAAATAAACACACACACCCTCATTCTAATTCCTCACAACCCTAAAATTTTTTTTCAAGTAACTCAATCCATGGCAGCTTCTTCTTCAAACCATAGGGATTTTAGCAAAATAGTGGTAACCGATGCAATGGTTGACGATGTGTTGGCTAAATATAAGAATAAATGGTATGATGACGATGCAATGGTTGAGGTAATACTTGAAGACTTGTGGCAAAGGGAGAACAATCAACACGATGTTGTTAAAGGTTAGTGTATATGTTGCTAGTTTAACTTTTTTTTAGTATATGTGTTTATTATTTGTGGATACTTAATGTTTCTGCACACATTTATAGATAAGAGAATAGAAAATCTTGAAGAACTTGGCAAGAGGATATCAAAGTTTGAAGTTTTGTTCGGTAGTCTAAAGGAGGTAAAGGAGGAAAAGCGAAAAGAGGCAGAGGCGATAGCAAGCTTTAAGAAGTATTTGGAAGGTCAAGCGGACACATGAACTAGAGCAACAAAGGAGGTCAACAAAGGTAATTTTGAAAACTTTAATGTTATTAGTATTAGATATTAGTTTTGTTCAAGAAAATCTATCTGTCTTGTGAACCCTTTATTTTTAGGTGCTTTGCTTGTATAGTTATAAGTGTATACAAGTTTAGGAAATGTAGTTAAGGTGCGTTGATGTAATGTGTTATGCTTCTTTGCTTGTATAAAGTCATGAGGGTATGGTTGTTGAATAAAGGAAATGTAGACAGAGTTATATGCATTTAGATGTTGTATGCATTGACTCTGATTCAAGATGTTTATTATTTGATGCAAAAATCATACTAATTGAGTCTGATACAAGCTCTAAATTCATCATTGACTTTGACACTAGCCTTTCCTCATCAAAAAGCATGCTAGTAAACCTTCTAGTTCTAAACCAAAGATGTTTTCATGGTATTTGCCAACAAATCATTCATCAAGTTCTGATTCAAGTGGTGATTCAAGTTCTGATGAAAGTTATGATGCAAAATGGTAAGTTCAAGTGAAAAAACGATCCATATCGAAGGTTGCAGATCATATGGTTTCAACTCCAAGGGTTTCTGGTACAAGTCCCCTCCAATAAGGAATTGCATTCTAGGCCTTGCAGCAGTTCAAACTCGGGAAGCTATTGGTGATAAAACTTTTGGAATAAGTAAGCCTAAAGATGATCTACAAGCAAGGAAGTTAGGAAAAAGGAGGATGGATTAGGAGCATGTTATGATGGTTGTTGCTATGTATTTAGATTTTTTGTTGATGTTATGGACATTTTCTAATAGTACTTTATGATGGTAGATCTGTATGGGGTACATTTTGGCAAAGTATGTGTTGTGTGTTGTAAACCATGTTTTTTATGTACAGTATCTTTATACAACATTTCTTATGGACAATTTCACTTTCAAGTGTTTTTAACATGTTTTTGTTTGTGGTATTTGCGTGTGATCATTGTTTTGTACAAGTGACTTTTTGTTTGACTTTATAAGTAAAAAATAAATGGGTACAACTGTAAAAGACACAAACAATACAAAAAATAATGGGTAAAAAAAGGTATAAACATGGACAGCTATAAAACTATCTTTTTCAACTAGATACTTATACATATCCAACTAGATAGATGTAATAAAGTTAAAAGAGCTTAATGCATACATAACATCATAAGCTCATAAATATCATAGGCTAAACAAAAGAAACCATAAGCTTATAAACACTTGAACAACAAAGAAGGTACCCCCAAAAGAGACATTAAACCCCATAGACCACAAAAGAACATCTTAAACAACAAAAAAACCAACCACATCAAATCTCTGTAGCTTGCAGCTTCTTGATAAAAGTAAACAAATCATGAAGACATACAAGCTTCTGTGCAACACAAACCATCAACCCAATACCCCATGTCAGATCTTCATGTTGCATCCTCCTCATATCAGAAATGAATTCAATGAATGAATCAGAACTACTGAGAAGCTCTAGATCCTTTATCAATCTAGCTCTATGATTCATACGCTCACTTATCTCTGAAACTTTTCCTCTCATAACATCTTCGTCACAGAAAGTTGCTTGAATCTCTTGACCATAATGAACAAGCATCATATCTTGGACTAACTTTGACTTAGCCACAAATGCTAATTCATCACATAACACAACACGACCAGACATGATCTTCAAAGCTAGATGATAAATTTTTTCTGATTTTTTTTTTATTTTTGATTTTTTTACAAGATACCAAATACTTAGTAAGAAAGAAAATTGTTTCTTAAATAGAAGATCAATAATGAAAACTGAGCAACTAGTCATCGAGACTCTCAAAGTGAATAGTGAGTAATCATTTCATACTCTTCCCCATGCAACATATCATATCAATATGTTAAAGAGTAAATTACACCATTAGTCCTTGTAAATTACACAACTTATAATTATGTGTAAACAAAGGTCAACAACTTTTTGCAAAACACAAAAAATAAGTGCGAAACACAAAACATAATGGCAAAACACAAAACACTATACATACACCTCATTGTCTAAGGTTCAAAACACATAATAAACTAGCCTATTACAACTTTTTGCATTTTCCTTGTTGCTTTGGTTGATCATTAGAATCTTGCCATATGGTTGATTAACCTCTACGTCTCTCATCGATTATAGGTTGCTTCCCAACAAGTTTGCTAATGCTAATAAGAACCTCTACTTGCGACTATGGTACCTTAACTTTAACACTACCACTTGCATTAACGGCTTGTACTTGTTCCTCACCGTATACTTCTCTTCTTAGATCTTCGAGAATTTCAGCTGGGAATTGATCCTTCGGTTCAACATTCTTCCCACATCTCTCACAAATCTCTGGTAGTATTACCTCTCTTAGTACCACGTTTGACCATTCCTTATCATCAACTATTTGGTCGAGGTTAGCTCTATTACCAGTCGGCATAATGCGAAGAAACTGATGACAATTATGGTGAAGATCTAAAAATGGGGAGTAAAATGAGTTGAGGGAAAATGATGTCAAATAAATACACACGTGAGATATATATTTGTGGTTGGGGTTGAAAGTCATGTTATTTGTTGACTATATATTTCAACCCTTTATTCCCCCTTTTCAATATCTTGTCACGTTGTATGGTTTTTGTCATACTTTGAATAGTAAAATCATAAAAGGCTTTTGTATATTTCAACTTTAGTCCGTATTCACCTAGAAAGCTATACACATTTCACGTTTGCATGGTTATTGTTGCATGTTTAGTCCAAAATCTAAGATAAAACCTAAATATGACAATACGCACGAAAACAAACACAATAAACGGCAAAAAGATAAACAAAACATTATATTTATGATACCATGGTCAACAAACAGGGTACATAGAAAGTAGATAAACAAAGCTTCACAAAATGACATAAAAATCGTAACATAAAACATAAAAACACATCAAAAGCTTCACAAAATGGCCTTCCGAACCTAAGCCCCAATGCTACATTCATCCCAGCATCTGCAAGAATGTAAGCATTTAATCGATGGATGCCCTGGTTTGGTCTACTACTTGCATGATCGCCTGCAACGTTCAAGCTCCTCACGCACCATCAACCACTGGAAAGCCATGTTGATTTCAGTGAGCTCGGATTCAGGGAGCAACATTATTTCAGAAATGAGCTCTTAACGCTTCCCAGAATCATTCAATAACTCCTGGCATTGGTTCAGCAGTTGGGTACAACGCATCCACTGATGGTCAATGTCCCTATGTACTTGAAGGATCATCTATTCTTTCAAACGAAATGATCCTGAAGTAGTTTCCAGTTCATAAAGAATATTGCATCCATGGACATGCTTAGGAGCCATTTGTACGTTTTTGTTGGTTGAAATTAGGGTTTCGTAACTTTGCTAAAAAAACAAGAAGAAGGAGAGAACTTTACTGAGTTAAGTGGCTAGAATGGGTGTAAATGAAAAGGATTAAGTGGCTATAAAAAGGAAAACCTTCTAAAAATACGTCGAACACAATACATTTTCTGACATATATCGAGATATGAACTAGAGATATACGGTTATGGTTCTTTGATATGACCATGGTTGATCATTGCAGTATTTGATATATTACCTCTTTGTCCCCAAAGTTATATTGAAACAATAAATTTAGAACAAAATAATCTAAATGACATGTGTCTGTTATTATTAGCTATTACTGTTTTGTGTGTGCTAAACTTTGGACTAATTTTAGTGTAGTATTCGGTAAAATCGAGGTCGTCCCAAGAGCTATGTGTGTTGGATTAATACTAAGTCTAGGTGTCACAGATTTTAAGATGATTTAATTACTTAACTACTAAAGCAGATTAAAGGCAAAGGTTGTGATCAATAAAGAAGAGTGGTGCTAACCTGGTTATTTATCCTAGCTAGTAATGTCTACGTCTAATTACTTCCAATTACTTGGTGGGGTCAAAGTCGAGAGGACAACATTTGGTCAATTCACACTAACCTATCAAGAAAGATGCCACCACCGAGAAGTCGGTGTCCCTCATAAGTCCAGTTGTTCCTGGTCCCTAAGCCGAGTCATTTAGTACCGCTACATGCTAGACTTATAATAGTGAGTGCACAGGCGTTAGCAACTTAAACACTCACCCCTAATTCTTAAATTCATCCAAACGGTAGGTGATCAGTTGGTCAAATCGCACAAGTAAAATGGGTCTTTAGTTGGTCATATCTTACCCTTCCCGTCTCAGTCTACTCACTTAGGGTCAGTTGGTCATATCTCCTAAGCAACTAGCCTCTACCGCCATTCAAAACTACCGAAACAAGGGTAGCTACCAATAAATTATGCATGCATACACTTAGAAATAATTATGCGGAATTAATATAAACGTAAACAAAACAATTAAGGAATCATAACCAGGCCAGCACCAAGAGGTGCTTAGCCGCTCATAACCTGGAAAATATAAGTTTACAAATCCCTAATGCTAGAATAAAACAAAGCCGAACACCTCACGAAATGGGAACGAAACATAAAAAATCTCTCAACTATTCTAAGTGTCAATTTTGGGTGATCACTCAATCGCATGATCATAGCATGTATTCTATCATAAGCTTGGCGGTTACACAAATCTCCACCACTAGAGTTAAGGGCTAAAAAATTTGAAGGCAATATAGGTAGACACGACAAAGGTTAAGGGTGACTCGTCATTACTAACATGTCACGTGAAGTGGACAAAATCAATGATACATGACCAAATCCATGGCCAAGACACCAAAGATTGCTCGCTGCATCACCTAGACACGCTTCATGACTAAAGGGTAGGATAAGACATGGGATATATAAATGGTGTAAAATAAAAATCAAGTAGATAGTCTAAATCTATAACCAAGTCATCACCACTTACCGTCCGCCCAAAGTTCAAGCTTTGAAGTTAAGAAACCGGATCATGAAATACTAGGTAGATGTGTCATTAGAGGACGTCATGATGGGCACACTACCTTTTCTCCAACTGTTGGCACACTAACCAACTCCAATCTTCAAATGTGACCGAGGTGGCCTCCTCGATACTAAATCTATATAAAGCTCATAACATAATGCTTATAACATTGCACTTTACAATAAACTAAATAACATAACTTTTTTTTTTCAACATAAACATAACAACTAAACATAATATCCCCCCACTTGAGATGAACAATGGGAATTCGGGGGGTCTTCAATGATCTTTAAGAATATGTCGTCGACGAAAGCGTGATTCCCGAACCTTTCCACTTGAACCTTGAACTTAGGCAAATGATGACTTCCCAATCACAAATAAAGATTACAGGGTAGGCTAAGGTGTATAGGTGTATCGAAACAATAAACTGGGTTAACAAAATAAAAGGAATGGCTCAGATGGGTGTATCTAGGGTATCTTGCACTAAAGGTGAGTGCAACAAAAGGGTTTCACATGGGGTCGAGAAGTCGAGGTGACTAATCGATAGACACACATTAATAGGCTATTTGGGTGATAATCCTATAATCGCCTTCTTAAAGTGAAAAGTCCAAATACATCGAGCTAACTCAACATACCTCGTCTATGGTCTCGAAATGATGCAAAGGCCAAGTTCTAAAGTTTACAAGCTACCGGCACACTCATAATTTGGTGGATTTGGGGTAAAATATTGGAAACGGATAAGGCTAATCTCACCATATAATATCAAGGGTTATATGTGCTCGGCTAAGGTCTAATCTAGGTTAAGAAAAACATGTCAAAATTTAAAAAATGGCATAATTTTTTATAATAAACTAGAAAAACGAGGGCAAATTAAAGTTCAAGAGATAATTCTACTCTCGTCCCCCCACTTGAATTGTACAAAGTCCCTTTTGTACTAGGCGTTAAGTAAAGGTGAAGAGAAAAGTAGAATTAGAGCGAGAACTTCCCTGAAATTTGCTCCAAAAATAAAGAAGGCTCACGAAAAAGAGTCTTGCCTTCGTATAAGCATCCATGAACAAACTTGAATCCCTGAAATCACACTACAGACAAGCATAATTCTAAAAAGAAAAAATGAAAAATGAAAAAAAAAAAAACCTAACTCACTTTCGTAGGAATCACGGTTGCATTTAGCATATGAAACAAGCCTTTTAAACCACTTGGTGTCCCAAATGGACGAGTGAAGTCTCGTGAGGGTTTACAAGGAACACACCCACAAAGTTCATTTAAAATACTAATACAAGGTTATTGTGTTTAAAATGAAAGAAGTAAAGCATAGGATAGTTACGTCATAACTCTTATAGGGAGTTACGCCGTAATTTGGCAAAACCTGGCATACGCTCCAAGAGTGTAGCTATGGCGTAACCACAGAGATGGACTTACGCCATAATTGGTAATGTATCTGAAATTCTGCTGCAATGGGATTTGTTACCGCGTAACCACTGAGATGAGTTACGCCGTAACTATAGTCAGATCAGCATACTGCAACACCAATCACTCCTTGTTTCCTGCAAAAATGGTTAAAAACACAAAACCAAACAGAAATGGAAATAAAACAAAAGAAATGGATAATTTGGGTTGCCTCCCGAAAGAGCACTTTTCTTTATTTACGAGTCTTTAAGTTTGACTCAGAGCCTCGGGGCTTTATGGTAGCCTTTGGACTTGGCCAACTTCTTCTACTAGTAGGCGGCAATCATTCATCCATTTGATAAAAACCTTTTTTCTTGCCGTGTTACCGATGCTACATGTTCCAAATTTTTGAGAGAGCCACTCATTAAATGATACACATGACTTTCCCCAGTCGTCATCTTCAGCAATAGGATTACTTGTTGTACTAATGTTTGATCTTTCATCATCAGTTATTGTACCATTAAGACGATAGTTATCGTAATTGCATTTCAGTTGTTTTACCAATCCCTTATTAATTTCTGAGTCTCTAAATCTTATCTTTTACCAATCTTCAAATGCTAATTTCCCAAATTTAATATCATGTCATTCAGCCTCGTGAGGGCATACCCATTCATCCGCCTTTCACTCACAAAAATTTCGAAAAGAGTTACATAAGGGCCATGCTGTCACTGATTCGTTATCCTTGGTTAATATCGGGTTGCAATAGTGTTTGTTTGGAATCGGAGCTTCCTTAACACCTTGGACCTTAACAGTCTTTTCTTGTTTCTTCATGCGACTATCAACATTTTCTTCACTATAACATAAAGGTTGATTGGGTGATTGAACATTGACAACATCAACTTTATTGGAAATTTCCAATTTTGGGTTTAAATGCTCTTTCATACTGAAAGTTATTCGTTCATTATCAGTTCCCAAAGAAATTTGTTTTTCAAAAACCTTAATTTGAGCCCGACAAATGGCTAGAAAAGGTCTTCTAACAATCAAGTTGTAAGTCTCCCGTTTTCCCATGTCAATAACCACAAAATCAGTAGGGAAAAGTAATTTTCCAATTTTAAGGAGCACATTATTTACTACTCTCGTGGTACAGCTTTAGAGGAATCAGCCATTTCTATCATCATTGTTGTTTCTTTTAAATTGGTAAGTTTTATTTTATCAAACAAAGTGGTAGAAATAAGGTTTACCCCAGCCCCTAAATCAGCTAATGCGGAATTTTAAGATTAGCGATGGTGCATGGAAGAAGAAAACTTTCCTGGTATTGTTGCTTCTCAGGAAGTTGGCTTGGCAGGTCCTCGTTGTCTTCCGATTTATCATCTTCTTTTAGGCAGTTGATCCCGGACAGATCATTGGTGATAGAGGAGGTGCACTGCTCTTTTTTGGCTTATCATGCGCAAAAATGGCTTTGCAGGCAATGGCTTTGGCATTACTGGTCTCAAGGTTTTTAGCCAATTGCCCAATTTGTGTTTCGAGGTTTTTAATTGCAGCATCTTGGTTTCGCAAGTTCATGTTGGTATCTTCTTTCACCTTGACCATCCATTCCTTGAGTCTATCTCCCTTTTTTTGTAGATTCTTCGATGTGCCTATACATTATTTCTTCAAGGCTTGGTCTAGGAGGATTGTTGTTGACTCTTGTGTAGAATCCTGGGGACTTTTCTCGGTATATGGGCCCGTTACCATTGTATCCGTTGAAAGGGCTCCCACTTCCATATTTTACTTCTTCGATCCTTTTAACTTCCTAGTTGTAGGAACATTCCTTAGTATGGGAAGCTCCATTTCGTTCCACTTGTATGGAATGCACATTTTCCTTGAGCTTCTTCATTTCTCTTCCGAGACTTTCTAATTTGTTGTTTATTGCTGCAAGGCCTTCCATATTTCCATTCTTACTTCGGTTACTTCCCCCATTGTGCCATTTGTGAGAGCGGTCAGGCATCTTTTGAATAGTTTCCAAAGCCAATGTTGGAGTCATACCAGGAATTGGCCTTTGAGAATCGATCATTTATCTTGACGAGATGTTCAGACCTTTGTAAAAAACGTTCACCTTTTGTTGGCTGTTGAGGTCATGAGTAGGGCTTTTGTATAATAATTTGTTATACCTTTCCCATGCTTGGTACAACGTTTCATCACCCTATTGCTTGAAGTTATGGATTTCTTCTAATTGCTTAGCAGTTTTGGATAGAGGACAGTATCTCTGAATGAAATACTTTTTTAGGATAGGCCAGGTGTTGACTGTTCCGGCAGGTAATCGATCAACCCACCTTTAGCGACTCCGATGAGAGAAATAGGAACACCGTAACATGACAACATCGTTTGAGACTCTAGGAATTTTGAATAGGTGACAATGTATTCCACGTTGTCAATATGCTCATGAGCATCATCGGTAATGCTTCGGAGAAAGGATTTGCCCGAAATTCCCTCATAAATTGAGGTTTGATTTGAATTGAGCATCTTCTGCGATGGGTGGCCTAACAATCCCCTATCCTTGTTCATCTCTTGTTAACGCCAAAGATTCCTCGAGAGTGAGGTTATCAATGTTAACAACTTCCATGGTACCTGAAAACTTGAATAGTGATCGTGAGAATTTGAGAAATTTTAAAACAAAACAAAAATGAAAGACTTAATAGCAATCCTAATATAACTCTCCGGTAGCGGCACCAAAAACTTGATGCAGGTTTTAATGACCAGGTTTTAATATTTATAATGTCTCGTTATACATATGGTCTACCCTAATGCACTAACGGGCAGTGTACCCGGTCGTGTGTAGTGTAGTATTCGGTAAAACGGAGGTCGTCCCAAGAGCTATGTGTGTTGGATTAATACTAATCACAGATTTTAAGATGTTTTAATTACATAACTACTAAAGCAGATTAAAGGCAAAGGTTGTGATCAATAAAGGAGAGTGGTGCTAACCTAGTTATTCATCCTAGCTAGTAATGTCTACGTCTAATTACTTCCAATTACTTCAGCTGGGGTCAAAGTAGAGAGGACAACATTTGGTTGTTAATACAAATAAGCCGTAAAAGCGTTTATTTATATTTTACGATCTTCTAATGTTTTGTCGATAACAAAAGTAAAATCATATTAACGAAACAAATAAAATACGTAAATGGTTTGAACTAATAGTTTTCTAACATATTCACATTTTCACATAAAACACTAAAACAAGTATAAGTGATTTTATGATCTAGATATATATGTACAACAACTAGTGTTTACATATTGGCTTAACAAGTATAAGTGATTTTATAATCTAGATATATATGTACAACAACTAGTGTTTACATATTGAGTTAACACATACTTAAGCTAAGTATACTAAAATGGGTAAAAACAAGTATATACTAAAATGGGTAAAAACAAGTATATACTAAATAGATAAAAACTAGCAAATGGTTTTGACCCATAACCCATGGTTTTATATATACCACTTATACAAGTTCAATGTATCCTTAAGGTACATTGTATCTAGAAAAAAACCATGGATCAACCCATAACCCATGACCCATGACCCATAACCAAAAATACCCATGGGTAAAGAGAGGCGTTCCACGGATCCCTAGCTTTGTGCTAGCGGATCCCAGTGGAAGGATCCGTGGGATCCGTGGGAACGATGAGAAATTTGCCTATAAATAGTGAGCCATTTCTTCATTATTACTCACCCTTTCAATCCTCTTTCTAACACACTTTCTCCCACGAGTTAGATCTCACTAACCTTAGATCCAAGAGATCTATGTTTGTAGTTTTGTTTTGTGTGATCTTTTAGGTTCCTCTTAAAGGCAAGATCACCACCTTTGAAGTCGAGCAAGCTCAAGTCCATGAGTTGCTATGCTTCCTCATCATCAAGGCTCTTGAAGTCCTCTTGTTGATGATTCCTTTCTTTCTTCAAAGAAGTGTAGTGTTGAAGACATTAGTGAAAGATGTCTCAAGTGTCAAGGCGAAGATATTAGTGAAGGGTATCTATCGTCCATAGGATAAGCACTTGTGGTAGGTGCTTAGAAGTCAAAGACAAAGAAGCATTAGTGAAAGGTGCTTAAAAGTCAAGACAAGGAAGCACTAGTGAAAGGTGCTTAGAAGTGAAGACACAAGACATTAGTGAAAGGTGTCTTGTAGATCTAGTCAAAGGCATTAGTGAAAGGTGCCTTAGATGTACAATCGATATGGTGTGTTTCGATGTACAAGATAGACTAGTATAGGATCCAAGGATATTGATATCCTTGATGATGTTGTAAAGGAGTAGATCTCCTTTGGGATTAGTCGTTGGTGTAGTGTGGTAGTAGTTCCTCCATTGCAATGGAACTAGGTGCTTAGCCTAGTACCTAATAAAGGGTAGGCGACGTTGTGAAGGTGTAGTTCACCTAAGGTGTGAAAGAACTAGGTACTTAGCCTAGTACCTTATAAAGGGTAGGCGACGTTGTGTAGGAGTGGTTCACCTTGGTGTGAAAGAACCCGGTGGTTAGCCTAGTCTGGGAAAAAGAGTAGGCGGCGTTGTGAAGGCTTCTCCGCCATAAGGAGCTTGGTGTAGTGATTACGAACTCTCGAGTAGGTGACTCGGGGGTGGAGTAGGGCAAGGAAGGTGACCTTGTGGCGAACCACTATAAATACTTGCGTTGTGGTTTTGTGCTTCTTACTCTTTTCTTTCATTACATATCTTCTATATGCTTGCTTATCAACATCCAACACACACAACCAAATAGATTGATATAAGTCAATCTAAATAGATTAAAGGAAGTTTTAATTGGTAAAACTATTCAACCCCCTTCTAGTTTTCCACAATTGGCATCGAGCTTCGTTACCAAGTTTCTTGAAGTATATTGTACTTTAAAAACTTGATACGATCCATAGTTAATTGAAAACTACAAAGAAGTTTTTTTTCATAAAACAAACATCATGTTTTTCAAAAGCGATATGTTTGGATGTTGATTTGATAACAACATTTTTTTTCTTTTCTTTTCACTTAAATTGCACTAATCTTCTTTGTGATGTTGATTAGTCAAAGCTCATACCCACCAAGCTTTAGGGTTGCTTGGTAACAAGAATACCTTCCTTAAGAAGGTATCTTAGGCATAAAGGAGGCGGGAATCGTCTAAGTGACATTTGTCATTTGTAAAGACATTCCTAAGTGCATTCGGTATGACTTTCTACTTATATCTAAATGATATTTGTTTAGTATATAAGTGTTATTTGCTAGGCTTTTATTTGAGTAGATTTTGTGTTTACACATGATTTACATGTAACCGTTAGGAAGCTTTGTTTCTCACATCGTGTTATTTTCTCGTCTATAGTCATAGTATATAGAGCTTATGCTTTATTTCTTCTAATAAAACAAAACACAATTTCAAAATTCCTCCTTCCTATTAATAAACCCACTCGGCGCCCACTTTTTCAATCCTCACTTTTCAAATTTTCCAATTTCAAAATTCCTCTCATTCAAAACTTCATCTTCCTCCTCATTCCATCTCTTCCTAAACCAAGAAGATCCGTCATCAACATGGTTTACATCGCACTCGTGCTCATCGCCTAACACTCATCGCACTTGTGTTCCCTATGATGAAGTTCACATACGGAGACATTTACTTTGTGTTGTTAATCTATATTGGGGTCATTTACCCAATCCTTTGTATCATCCTTAGCATTGAAATGCAATATTATTGATAATCTATTTTATCTAGGATGTTTGTGTTATTATGTGTGTTTCATTTCTTTTGATCTATATGTGTTATATTCTTTCGTGATACATTAGATGTCATGTATGCATGCTAAAAGAAAATGTAGGATAAAACATACTTAGTGGTACAATAACAGTAAAACCTATGTTTTTATTAAAAGCGGTTACATTACTCTGAGATCCACGGATCCGGAAGTTACACTAGCGGATCCCTTTTGAAAAGGAACCGTGGGATCCGTCCTCTTGGAAAAGCAGTTTTCATGCAAGATTAAAACCACTATCTTTCTAAAAGTAATAATCCACTAGAGTTTCAAAACCATGAGTTAGCTAAATACTAATAAAAAAAAACCATTGTTAATAGAATATCTAGTAAAAGCGTTAGATTATTATAGGTTGACCATAAACGTCTTCCTTATTAACCCATCACTTCTATAGGTTCAACTATGCGCATGAATCGAGTTTGATTTTTCACTCACTAGCGTCTACACCCGAACATTTCCTTGAGCCCAACACACGGCAATCATGTCCGTGGGTTCAATAATCTCGAAAACCGTCACTTCCATGAAGGACGTATTGTGAACACCTCTCTACAATTCGAAGAAGGTATCAATACCTCCTTCCGAGCCATAGGACTAGAATGTCTTCTTGAAATCAACGAGAAGATATGTCCAAGGTTCATAATGGAATTCTTCCGTCAAGTCGAACTCGTTCGTAACGAGGATCGCTCTCTATCTCTTTGGTTTTATATCAAAACCAAAATTCACTTTAAGCCTTGGGCATCTTGCTCACATCCTCGAATTCCAAACCATGGACAATGTGCCTTCACGAAGATTGGTCTCTTGATTCTCTCTTCAACTTTCGTGAAGAAAATAGTCCATATTGTTCACACATACCCTCTCGGAAGATTTACGCGCATGATATGCAAACCTCGACCATATTACTCCAATCCAAACATTATCCATACGGGATATCCGAGAAGAGTATAAACTGTTGCTCTCATTCTACGTGAAAATGTTTGGAGTCTTAGGAAATCGAGATATTCTTCCCGCTTGTTGTGCTCACATGTTGTCTTGTTTGCTAACACAACAACCATACAATCTCGCCTACTTCTTCGCAAGGCGAATTGCAAATCTTCAAGGCTCAAGAATAAACTCATCCCTTATGGAATGTTCTTGACACGCCTCTATCACAATGTTATGCACTTCCATCCTCAATTTCAAAGTCCGTTATGCGTGCTTGTGAACAAGATGATGGAACCGCTAAACATATCTCTCATGAAGACTTTCTTCATTCATGATTCCACCAATACCCATCAATCACATAATGATCCTCCTAGTGAAGACACTCGAGGAACCTAGAATAGTCAAATAGGATCAATTCTACTATGTAATCCTATCTCTTCCATGAAATAAAACATCTTACATTTGATTTCCTAGTTTTAGAACTCACTTAAACAAAACTTGGAATATAATGCATTGTCAAAGATCATTGCATACCTTTAGTAAAGGTTACATCTAGCGAGATAGAGCGGATCCCAAATGTTGTACTAAGCGGATCCCTACTTCTAGGGAACCGTGGGATCGACAAAGCAGAAAATGCAATTGCAAGCATTATATGTCAAACACATCCCTTAGAACACCTCACACTAAGCTAAACATAGTGTCTTAAGATTGATTAAGACTTTATCAAGATAGGTTGACCTTTCCTACTCTTTCCAACTCACATAGATCACATTCTAAGGCTTTGTTAGATCTACCATTTCAATCCATCACTCTTCCGCTCCCAAAACTCACACTTTATTCTTCTTATATGATCTCTCACAACTAGGTTAGAAATCCTTGATTATGACAATATTGATCATTAATCAATCTCACCTCAAAATTGATCAAAGTTGATCAAATCCTAGTTTTCCATCTCATAACCATTAGGATATTTTCCAAAACATAATCCTAAGACACAACACGATCTCTAGGATCATTTAGTTTCATTTAACTTCAATTGACATCTTTAATGTCATCCTTGCTCATCCATTGGTACTTGTTGAAAGTTCCAAATCCTTCCATAAATAACAATCATTAGCTACACCACTCATTGCCTTCAAACACTTAAGCACCCCTTCATTTAAAACACTTAGGAGGCTGAAACACTCAAGGTGATGTAGGTCTAGGATCTTAGAAACATCATTTCCACTCTTTCATAAAGCTGCTGAGCGCGGATCCTAGAACTAGCCTAGGCGGATCCCTACGAGAAGGAACCGTGGGATCCGGATGACGATCTATGACAAATCTTACTAAAACAAATCATTTCAACTCAAACACTCCATCTCATCTTAAATGAGTTCCTAGAACAACACAACCTCTGTAGTTGACTCTTGTGCATGCTAATCATCACATTCAATGAATCTTAGTGGCTTAGAGCTTAAATGCACTTTCCAAATCTTTTGGTTTATAAACCACCTTGTTAGGACCTCCATAGTCATCACTCTCATTCTAACTTTCAGCCTTTGCAATCTCTTCAAATCATCTCATCATGAGAAAAACCCCAAGTAACAACCTATCCACCAAAGAACCACCCATCAAAAGGGCTCGTGTTGTACACGAAATCTCTTCAACGAATCATCTCGGTCAAATCAACAAACCTTCATCATCCAATCAAACCAATTCCTAAAAGGATAGTACCCACAAAACTACCTATACCAAACACAACCATACCTCCTAGGCCAAACAATATAATCTCCACTAAACCATCACCTTTGGTTCCTAGAGCTATCTCTTTTACATCCCCACAATCATCACCTCACCTCTACAATTTAGAGGACTTGCCACCTAGGCCGTCTCATCCGCTTCGCGACAACATTCTCCTCATTAGGAGGAACAATGATTCAAAATCAAGGTGTTGAGTCAACACTTGCTCCGGCTTCCTTTTCGCGTTTCCATCATATAATCCCATTTGGATTATAAGAAATCATCAAAGTCAACCACCCGACCTTATGGAAGTTGACACATCTTTACCACCATCATCATTCTTGATCGAACCATTCCTAAATGGACCTCCACCAATCCTCCATCATTCGAGGCTCCTCAAACCACTTCAATTGATCCTTTGAATCAAGCCACTTCATTTCATCCACCACCACTACCTAGCCATGACAAAGATTGCTATCATTGTCAACATGTTGAAAGTTTGATACATGAAGTGCGAGAAGACCAACGTTTCATGTTCTATCATCTCCTCGAGCGTTTCGACGAGATTAAACCTAAACATAACTTGAGCTAGAAGATTATAGTGGTGTCTAAGCTTCAGCGTTAGTTGGTCTAAGAAATTCCTAGTTATGTATTGTCTATTTTCTTATTTTTGAGTCATGTATATCATAACTCTTGTTTTATTAAATGGAATTACATGCTACTTGTTATTTCGTTGAGCATATGATTACTTTGTTTTCATATCTCATTTATGTGATAACATTATTTGTTATTTCACCCTTCTTTGAATTTGATCGGTGATACGGATCCTCAGAATAGCCTAGCGGATCCCTACTAGGAGGAACAGGAGGATCCGTGAAGGCAGAAACTTTTTTTTTCTCTACTAACTTGCATCACATTTGCGGAAATTGTGAATTATACTTGCTTTCTAACCTTTGTTTTGTAGTATCTTAATTCACACATGAAGACTTTGACATCCTAAAGCTAGGGGAGCTTTATGTCAAAGCAATACATTACAAATTACTTGCAATACTAGATTTATTTTCATAACTTCCCATTGCAAAGTTGCAATCATCTAGGGGAGCACACTCGTTTTTCTTTTTAGGCGAAATCCTTTGCAAACTTAGTTGCAAATGATCTAGATTAAATTACTTTCTTGGCGCCCTTACATAGGGATGGACTCGTCAAGGGGAGTAAGACGAGATCTATTCCGTTACTTGCTCTTTTTTTTTTTTTTTTCACATGTTTTCTTTAAAACAATGTGTTGCTTTTCTTCAAACACTTTTGTTTCGACAAAAGGGGAGAAAAAGTAAAAACTAAATTCAAACGTTTACAATTTTAGCTTTTCCTTAAAATAATTTTATGTTTTGTCATCAACAAAAGGGAGATTGTTAATACAAATAAGCCGTAAAAGCGTTTATTTATATTTTACGATCTTCTAATGTTTTGTCGATAACAAAAGTAAAATCATATTAACGAAACAAATAAAATACGTAAATGGTTTGAACTAATAGTTTTCTAACATATTCACATTTTCACATAAAACACTAAAACAAGTATAAGTGATTTTATGATCTAGATATATATGTACAACAACTAGTGTTTACATATTGGCTTAACAAGTATAAGTGATTTTATAATCTAGATATATATGTACAACAACTAGTGTTTACATATTGAGTTAACACATACTTAAGCTAAGTATACTAAAATGGGTAAAAACAAGTATATACTAAAATGGGTAAAAACAAGTATATACTAAATAGATAAAAACTAGCAAATGGTTTTGACCCATAACCCATGGTTTTATATATACCACTTATACAAGTTCAATGTATCCTTAAGGTACATTGTATCTAGAAAAAAACCATGGATCAACCCATAACCCATGACCCATGACCCATAACCAAAAATACCCATGGGTAAGAGAGGCGTTCCACGGATCCCTAGCTTTGTGCTAGCGGATCCCAGTGGAAGGATCCGTGGGATCCGTGGAAGCAGATGAGAAATTTGCCTATAAATAGTGAGCCATTTCTTCATTATTACTCACCCTTTCAATCCTCTTTCTAACACACTTTCTCCCCGAGTTAGATCTCACTAACCTTAGATCCAAGAGATCTATGTTTGTAGTTTTGTTTTGTGTGATCTTTTAGGTTCCTCTTAAAGGCAAGATCACCACCTTTGAAGTCGAGCAAGCTCAAGTCCATGAGTTGCTATGCTTCCTCATCATCAAGGCTCTTGAAGTCCTCTTGTTGATGATTCCTTTCTTTCTTCAAAGAAGTGTAGTGTTGAAGACATTAGTGAAAGATGTCTCAAGTGTCAAGGCGAAGATATTAGTGAAGGGTATCTATCGTCCATAGGATAAGCACTTGTGGTAGGTGCTTAGAAGTCAAAGACAAAGAAGCATTAGTGAAAGGTGCTTAAAAGTCAAGACAAGGAAGCACTAGTGAAAGGTGCTTAGAAGTGAAGACACAAGACATTAGTGAAAGGTGTCTTGTAGATCTAGTCAAAGGCATTAGTGAAAGGTGCCTTAGATGTACAATCGATATGGTGTGTTTCGATGTACAAGATAGACTAGTATAGGATCCAAGGATATTGATATCCTTGATGATGTTGTAAAGGGTAGATCTCCTTTGGGATTAGTCGTTGGTGTAGTGTGGTAGTAGTTCCTCCATTGCAATGGAACTAGGTGCTTAGCCTAGTACCTAATAAAGGGTAGGCGACGTTGTGAAGGTGTAGTTCACCTAAGGTGTGAAAGAACTAGGTACTTAGCCTAGTACCTTATAAAGGGTAGGCGACGTTGTGTAGGAGTGGTTCACCTGGTGTGAAAGAACCCGGTGGTTAGCCTAGTACCGGAAAAAGAGTAGGCGGCGTTGTGAAGGCTTCTCCGCCATAAGGAGCTTGGTGTAGTGATTCTGAACTCTCGAGTAGGTGACTCGGGGGTGGAGTAGGGCAAGGAAGGTGACCTTGTGGCGAACCACTATAAATACTTGCGTTGTGGTTTTGTGCTTCTTACTCTTTTCTTTCATTACATATCTTCTATATGCTTGCTTATCAACATCCAACACACACAACCAAATAGATTGATATAAGTCAATCTAAATAGATTAAAAGGAAGTTTTAATTGGTAAAACTATTCAACCCCCTTCTAGTTTTCCACACTTGCATAATTGATCTAAAACTAAACTATTGAAAGCAAGCTATACAACATAAATGACAATTAAGAACAATATTTGTTATTGCAAAAATTAAATTACACGTTAATCTGATTCATAATCAGATTCCATGACGCCAAATTCCATCAACAACATCACCTCATACTCTCGTTCTTCTTTCCTCCAACTCTTTTTGAGCCCTTGCCTCTTCTTCTAATGTTTCTCTTAATGCCTCTTCATTTAAATTTAGTTGATGTTCCTGTTCCTCAGTTTGTCATCCATCACCATTGACATTTCCAGGAACTTCAGTTTCATGTTCATCATGTATCTCTTGATCAAAGGAATCTTATAGTGTTTGCTCAACTGTTTCCTCTGCCACCACCTCTTTTGACGCTTCTGATTGCATAAATTGATGGATCTAAACACACACCTTGTGTTAGTGATACTTTGATTTATATTAATAAGTACGCGGAATATACTTAGTAATACTCAGAATATGGATTGTATGATGTATTGTAAGTGAGAACAATGTAACACATAGCTTCAATATTATTAAGAATAATACGAGTGATCTTGCTTATTACTAGGGTTACACCTTGAAGCATACGTACCAAGAACAATGACCTAGGATCTCCTTTTATAGCACAAGGAGTCCTTTACCAGATAAGTATAAGGCTAACTATATAGAATATACATAAGATCTTTTCTATACTTATCTATATACGATTACATAACAATTATCCTAATAGCGGTAGTAATAATATGTACTAGCGGTGGTAATGTGTTTCCACTTTGCTAGTGCATTCTTCAATGATGTTTTCCACAAGCCTATCGGTGGTAGCGTAGCTTTATTCCCAACAATCCTCCCTAAACTTATGATTTCTCTGCAAATCAATAAGTTTCTTCAATATGCATCATCTCTAAGGATTTGGGAATTCTTCCAAACACTTCACTTTCTTTTTAAATCCTGAATAGCTCTTGAACATTGATCTTGAAGCCTATGTAACAAAGCTATGACCTTCTCAGTATCTTCATGAACTCTTATTGTTGTACACAACATCACAGTGAGAGTTCCAGCTCTGAGTGGGTATTCTTTCTCAGCAAACATGAATTCATCCACTCCATCTTTTGTAGAAACATGATGAACTTCACATGAATCATAGTAAGTCCATTTAGTACCAGGACATGAACATGCAAACTTCCAGAAATCATCATTAGCATCTGGTTCATAGAGCCTTCTTAGATCAACCCATAACTGCATTTCCTTCATATCTTTAAGCTTGTCAGCATCAAACCTTTCTTGAACTAATCTCCATAATGTATTCGGATCATATACATCACATGCTTTGATAAGGTCTTCAAACAGAATGAATGATGAAGTTTCACCACCTAGCCTTATAATCTTCCATGTTGGAGCAAAATTGCTAGCAGTGTACACTTCCCAATCAACTATAGGATGTCTGACTTGTAGTGGGTCAGGATAAAAATCTTCTTCTTCAATCACAATCATATCAGTCAGCTGTTCTTCTGTGAATTTCTCAGATTGAACTTCTTGTTCTTTAGCAAATCTTGTTTTCTTAAGTGTCTGAGGTTCACTATCTTTAGCTTTTCTCTTCAGATGAGGATATCTTCTTTCTTCCTCTTCAGAATTCATAGGAATAAAGTCACAATCTTGCCTTTTAACCCTGTAGTAGATACCTTCAACCTGATCATCAGTCATCCCTTTGAACTGATTCTTTTTCCAGCCACCAACATTGCAACAATAATCTTTCATCATTGAAATAACTTGTGCTTTGGTTGGTTGTCTTAGTTTTTTGACCCTTTTGGTGAAACAATTACATCTTGAAGTGCTTGGCTATTCTTCATTTGAATGAAATCCTTCAACTGTGCGGTTCTTTGTTCTTGAGTTAAGGATTTATCGCAACTAGGTCAATTGCCTTCTTCTTGACTACTAGATCATTAGCAATCAAGAAATCAATTTCATGTTCAGAGGTACATAAGTAAATTTCGAGTCTTTTCTTTGAATATTGTAGGTGGAGCAAGTGGAAGCTGGATTTTCATCCATTGGATCGGTGGTTTCCATTCATCCAACCTTTAGCCTCCATGAAGTCTCGCAATCTCAATCTCATCCACCTTTTCTTATTTGCAACTTGTTCTTGGTGAGCTTTCTAGCAACTTCGCATCATGAGCAATTTGAGCTTGTTCTTTCTTTGAACCCTTCCTTCTTTGTTGCTCTTCACTCTGCACAACTGCTTTACCTTTCTCCTTCTTCTTCTTTTCGATTTCTTCCTCTGCAGTGGTAATAGTTTGACTAGCAGTGGAAACTTGCTGTACAGTGGGAATGGTATCAGTGGTTGCAGCAGTGAAAATTTCTTGCTCTAGTTGCTGTTGAGGAACTTCTTGTGTATCAGCTTCCTCAGTAACCCCAAAATTAACATCACCTTCATCTCCAAAATCAATCTTCCACCCCTTGGTTTCAGCATCTGTTTTCCTCCCCTGTTTGGGAGAATTCCCAAAATCTTCACTGAAATCCTCTGAGTCACCATCATGAGGTGAGGATGGAGATGATATCACAATCTTTGCAGGTCTCTTTTTCTTTTCAACCCCTGCAACTCTTTCTTCAAAGTCAGAATATCTGCTTTCAATTGTGTAACATCCTTGGCATGTTGCTCCTTAACTTGTGCCAAGTCTTTCTCCAGAGATTCAACCTACTTAGATAATTTGGTACAAAGTTCCATCAATTCCATAGGTTGCCCATCGCCTCAACACTTCCAACCTGTGTGACTGTTGGGAGAGGTGAATCATAGGGAATTGGCTCGGACTCACTCCTAGTTGGACTAGGTGGAAGCCTGGAACCACCACTGCTTGTTCCTAAACCAAGAGGATCAGGGACATGTTGTGTTGTGATGAGAGGAGTTGGCTGTTTTTGCCTTCTTTCAAAAGTGTGAGTAACTGGTGGAGTGTAGTTTATGTTTGGAACGGTGATTGTGGGTGTTTTTTGGGATACAACTGGGATTGTTGCATCTTCACCCGGTACCAGTGAAATCTTTGCAAGCATTTGAAGAAAAATTGGTTTAACAACCCTATTGCCATCCTTATTCATGTTTTGAAAAACTTTGGGCTTAAGGCAACGGATTTTATAAACTCTTGTATGGGGTTGCAGTTGAAATTCATTTAACACTGCTTGCACAAACCTTGGATACATCAAATTTTTTGTTGAACTCTTTACATTGCCTTGCATACTTGTAAAATATATTTAGACCAATTAAAAATCCTATCAGTGGCTAGAAAAACCAAAGGGTAAGCCATTGTTGAACTGAATGTTCATAAGAAGTTTTCTTAGGACTTAGGCAATGTAAAAGAGCATGTATTAAAAATCTCCAATGAGGACAAAAACCACTCTTTTTGAAAGTAGCCTTTTTGTCAGTGATATCATACCCCATGGATAAAAGATGTTCATGAATTTCTGGCATGGGTAATGTGATGATACCATTGAGATCATCCAATTGGAGAATTCTCCTCAAGGATGACTCAAGAACATCAATAGTTACCCCATCCTTTGTGGCTCTAAGAGCATCCACAGGTTTCATGTGTCTCCATCTTCAAGAGTGATGGGTGAGCAGAGGTCCAAACTGTTTAATTTGAGAGACATAGATTGTGGGATTGAAAAGTAAAGCATACCTCACATGAGTAGTGTTTAGAAAATCATAATCTTATGAAAAACAGGCCACTCTTGTCGTTTGACTTTTCCAAATAGGCCACTGGTTGTGCTCATCCGCAAAAGTGATAGGTGCCATAGTATCTTTTGATGAAAAATATGTTGTGTTAGTATGAATTGAATAAAGAACTTGCCAATTGAGAGAAAAGATATATCTTTGTTAGGGTTTTAGAGTTTTATGAAGAAAGATTATCTAAGGAAAAGATTTATTTTAAGAGGATAAATTGCAATTTGGAAAGTAGATAACCTTCTAAAAGTCTACCCTATAAATATGGAAAGCAATTTCTCTCAACGTCTAGTAAAAATTTGTTCTTGACACAACAGCTTGTAATGGCTAGATCAACGATGGTAAAAATAACATCATTGTGGAAACCGTGAATTAGCAAAGTGGTAATTTTTCACAAAATTTTTCAAGAGCGGTGGTAAGAAAACATATGAAAATTGATCGCTCTTATCATAGTTTTTAGCAAACTACCAGCTATCAACGAATTTGACATGTCTTTACCATGAGCCGTTTGCTATGGACTAGCCAACTCTTAATCATAAAGAATATGGTGAGTTGATAACCATATAGTTTTTGGTAAACTATCATTAAACGGATTTGTTAAGTCTTTACCAAGAGTCGCTTGCTCGGACTAGTTGATTCTTATGTGGATTAGACATGGTGAATCAAAAGCTTGTGTGTCTCGATTACACCTTTTATGATCAACTCCCGCCCAAGATTGGTTACGCACTGCATGTGTTAGCATAATACAAAGAATATGAATAACCAACTTGTTTTAACCAAAGTTACATTTAACCAAGCCACTATCTAAAATATCTTCCCAAAGTCAACCCGATAATATCTATATTTACTCTTCAACCTACCAAAATAGGGAAAAATAAATATATTCTTTAATGAACCCTTGGAATCGACTTTGCCTATATAAAGGGGCTTGGCACATTATAGTCTTTATCAAAACACATTCTAACTCACAAAATCCCATTATAGTCTTTATCAAAACACATTCTAACTCACAAAATCCCTAAACATCACCATGAGCAATCCTTCCAACATCATTGACATCTCCTATGATTCTGAGACAGAGATTGTGATGAGTGTGTAAATACTCATCATTTTTGTACAAAATAAACTGCAAAATCATCTGAAATCACTCAGAAACACATCAAAATGATCAAAATATCACAAATCAGTGTTTTATGTGTTTCAAATACAAAATTATCAAAATCGGATGAAAACGTATCAAGTTTGCAAAATTGGCGCTTTAGTCCCCAAGTTTCTTAAATTGTCAAAAATAGTCCCTGAGCCAAAATTTCAAAAGAAAAGTCACCAAAGGTCTTTTTAAAATCACAAATTGTCATATTTAGTCCTTTGGTGAAAAATCTAAAAGTTTTGAGAAAATTACATTTTGGTCCCTGAACTTTTAAAATGTTCAAAATTAGTCCTTGGGAATTTCAGAAATGTCAAAAATTAACCCTTGGATTATTCAAGTTGACAAAACCAACCCTTTGACTCATCTTCATAATTTTCATGTTTGGTCCCTGGGAATTAAGGTTTTACACATTTGGTCCCTTTTGTTACTAATCCTACAAACCATTCGGACCTAAATATACCAAGCCCAAAACACCCCTGGCCCAAACATTTACCCTGGCCCAATCCCTTTACCCGACCAACCCAAAACCCAACCATTTAAATATTATACCCGCCTTTCCTGTCCCTTCCCGACCGGTTTGTCTCCTCCTCCTCCCACCAACCCGCCTCCATAGCCACTCTACTCACCTTTGTCTCCCCACCTCACCTACCCATCCTCATTGCATTAATTGCACCCTTTCCTGTCTCTCATATCAAAGCAAAATGGCGCCAAAACTAGATTAAGGGCCAAGATGAATTCTAGCCAATGAATGGTCAAGATTCTTTTGGATTTGCTCGGAAGGTGAGAAAGAGCTTTGGATTATATAAAGACCAAGAGGAAGCTAGAGAGGAGTTAGTTTTAGTTTTTAAAAATTGTATGTCTAATTTTAATTTCTTAGTCTAAATTAGTTTTGTACTTGTATTTTTAAGTTCAGTGTATTCAAATTAATCATTTCGATTGTATTGCAACTCGGTTTGAATCTCAATTCAAGTGTTAGTCACAATTTCATGTTTACGTATTCTTGTTAGAATTTTCAATATCCAACTCGATGAATAAGCTTCAAAAGCTTATTTATCAACTCAACAAGCTCAAACTAGCTTATCATAGCTTTTGTGAGCTCACTTTTAAGTTTAAAAGCAATTTCCATCAAAGTTGTTAAAAGTCAACAAAGGTCAAACTTGGAGCATAATGGGTGCGTAATTGGAATGGGTTGATTTAAAATGGAAATGGGTTGTAATGGAAGCGATGGGTTGAATTTGGTAGGATAGGTTCTTGGTTTCACAGTTGGCAGGCCATAGTGGCCATTGGACAATTTGTAAGCCTTTCAAAGTTTTTTAGCATAGTGAGTATTTGTAGGTTTAAGTTGTTTAATCCTGTTCTAATAATAGTATTTGAGTCTAGTTAAGTCATTTTGATCATTACTTGTGCTTGGTCGGTTTTTGTTTTAGTAATTAATTGCAAAACAGTTTAGAAAGGGTGTTTGGATTTGAGATTCCAACTGCATTAGAAGCTAGATCAGTGGTTCCAATCTTTTGGTACATGCTTGAAAACTCCAAATAAACTCAATTGAGTCAACATCTTGGGTCTGCTAGCTCAAAAAGTCAAAGATCCTTCAAACTGTCTCATTTGCTCATTGTTGGATTTTTAAAAGTGTAACTCATCATTTTGTGTTTAGAAATCAATGATATTGCTTGAATTAGGTTTATAACATCATTTAACCTCATTATCAATCATAAAAATTGGATCAAAGCTCACTAAAGTCAAACTGTATCTGTTTAAAAAGTCAAAAATGTCAAAAAGTTGTTTTTTGCAGAAGTGCAGATGATTGCATGTGATTCATTAAGACTTTGTAGGTTCGGTTTTGGTTTATAAGTAGATTGATAGGTGGTCTTTAAGACCTAATATCTGTTTTTGCTTTAAGCTTTTGGATAAGCTTGGGTATAAGCTCAAAGTGAGCCTCATCTCGCCTCGCTTCACCAACTCCCTATAACCGAGTTTTCTCGATTTTATCTAGGCTTGCATGAGCTTATTGAAGCTTGTTAACATCTGGTCTTTTGGTTATTAATAGTCACTTAGGTCTAGTTTAAGTCCTAATAATTGGTTTTAGTTTAGAGCTTATTTGGGTGCTTTTTTATGAACCGCAAGTTGATACCGTATAATGCTTTTAGCTTTTAATATCATTAACATCAAATCTGTGTTAATTTGCTATTCAGTGGTTAAAGCTTATTGATTTTAGTTGAAATCTAGTTAATTTGGTATATTAGTTTTCGTGATCGAGTTGGTTGCTTAATTTGCTCATTTGCTTATCAAGTGCTTATTTCAATAAGCACTTGAATCATCGATTGCATTTTCTTGCAAACAAGTGCCTGATTTTCCAATTTTCATAGCTTCTTAATATTATTTTAGAGTTTTCCGAAATTTTCGATTTTTATAAGTTGTTTTGCTATTTTCTTGATTTCAAGTAGTTTTTAGGCATTTTTAAATAGCATTTAATATAAAAAATTCAGAAAGGTTCAAAAAAATAAGTTTTCAATTTTCTTAGGCTTAGATAAATATAAAAAGTGAAAAAAGTAATTTTCCATATTTTTCATAGTTCATTTGGTAATTTTTAGTGATTTAATTAGATTTTAATAGTTTAAAATTCATAGAAAATAGAAAAATAGTCACAAAAATACAAAAATAGTTTTGAAAAGTCTATTTTGATATTTTAGACTTTTCCAAGTCTTAATTTTATTTTTCTAGCTTAATTTCCTATTTTCTTGTATTTTAGGTAATTAATTAATAGTTAAAAATAGTTTTTAATTAGATAATTAGTTTTAAAAATAATTTTCTTTTTCCATAAATTTTCTTTCATCATTAGGGTTGTAAAAACATCATTTTCATATTTTTAGGGTTAATATTGAGTTAGTTTCACTTTTTTAGTTATACGTCGCGTAGATTTTAATTTCGGCCAGAAAACATAAAACAAAACATCATTTTAATTTTAGTGATAGCGTTTATTTAATAGATTTTATCTTTTAATTTCCTCTCATTTGCATCTTAGCCTTTGTATTTGTTTGATATTTCGTAGTTATAATCAAATCATAAACCCTTTATCGCTCAAACTTCTCGATCACTATACGTTGATTGATTCATTGCATAGCTCATTTGGGACATAACGACCGGGAGACTCTATACTCCTCCGATCTTCATTGATTTCGTGTTCAAACTGCTTAGGTTTTCTTACGCTTGCGAGAGAACAAGTGACGTTTTTGTGTGATCAAACCTTTACAGGCGCATCAAACGGGCCACGGGAGTGTCTTGATTTATCTCCGTTTTAGCAGATTAGTTGTTTGAATCCTCACTCATTTGTTTATATCATCATTCTTTATATATATATATCCATATTTTCTTCTAAAAATCCAAAACCCAAAACATCCAAAACTTATAAAACACAAAATATTTTCTCTTTTGTTTCTATATATGTATCAAAAATAAAAATACGAAAAGAATCGCTGTTTTCTTTAATATTAACAACTTAAAAGATTACCACCGAAAACCAAGGCAAAGGCACTACCTAACTGGGGTGCGACCATAATAAGTTCCCGAACTAAAGATATAAAACTTGCCTTTGTGTCCATTGTGATTGGTGTACCTTTTTCAAAGAAGCCATTCATCTTGGATTATTGGTTAAGTTCATCGTTGTTTTGCCTCGATTTTGTGTTAATTGATTTTGTTGTGATATCGACGTTCGTAACCGTAAAACCCATAAAGATTCTTCTCACCGATTTTTATAAAACGCCTTCATAATTCTCATTCTCATCCGAAAGATTTTCATAATTCCATTTCTCCTTAGCTCGAGTTTCCTTAGAGTTAACTCTAGTGTATGCGCACTCGCTCTTCTAGATCCGTAAGCCCATTTCGTGAGCTTGTCAAGATTCCAAGAAGGCGTGTTCAGAGACTTTCGCTCCATCGATCGGATCCGAGATCCCGACTGCTCGCACTCATCCCGTTATCATGGCGGATGAGATTCCTATGTGCGAGCTTCTCCGTGCACCCATCGACGGGTATGGAGATGTTATCGTTGTGCCGACCATCGTGGTGAAAACTTTGAACTCAAGACCGGTTATCAATCTTGTAACCTCTAATCAATTCTTTGGTTTTGAGCGGACGATCCTCATGCTCATATTCGATGGTTTAACAAGATCGCATCTACCATCAAGTATAAGAATGTCCCCACTGAAGTCGTTAAGCTTCTTACATTCCGTTTTCTCTTGAGGGCAAGCCGATTTGGCTTGAAAACAACCCCTCAATCAATAGAGACATGGGAAGATCCGTGAAGAAATTTGTGAATGAATTCTATCCACCTTCCAAGACCACGAGTCTTAAAATGAAATCATCAAATTCACTCGTAAGTTTGATGAATCCTTCAAATGAATCGTGGGATCGTTTCAAGGAATTGCTTCGCAAATGTCCTCACCACGGTTTCTCCGAGTTGATGCAACTCGACACTTTCTACAATGGAGTGAGTCAATCGACCAAGATTCTCTCAATTCCTCCGCGGAGGAAATTTCCTAACAAAAGCTGTCAAAGAAGCTTTAGCGATAATCGAAAACAAGTCCAAGGTCCGCACCGCACGAAGCAAGCGGTTGTTTCTCAAGTCGATGTTGGTCCTTCTTCTTCTTCATCGCCGTGAGTCGGCCTAGCACCGATGCTAAGATTGATAAACTCACGGAAGCTATCCAAGCTTTGGTTCTCTCCAATCAAAAGAAAGTCTCTTTTCCACAAACTTCACCTCCTGAAGTTAAGAAAGTGGAAGTCGTGTTACTGTGGTGGCCCCATGCTTATTATAATCGTATGGCCACCGATGGTAACCCTTTGAAGCCAATCTTTGTGGGCGGATGTCTAATCAAGGAGGCAATCAATATCGTGCTCCTGAGACCCGAACCACCGCCCTAACCACTACTCTGGACCTCCGGTTTCAATCAAAATCAAAACCGTAACGTAATCGAATAGACCAAACCAAGGTTTTCAAAACCAAGGTCATTTCAATCAAAACAACGGTTTTCAAAATCGAATCAAAATTTCCAACATCAAGGAAATTACAATAGAAACCCAGTCGTGGAAATTTCAACCAAGGGTATTTTCATGGCAATAATCAAGGAATTTTCAAAATCAAGGCCCTAATCCTAACAATAGAGGCTTAATTTTCCTGCAAAATCAAGCCATTGTTCCGTTAGGAATTAGAAATTCCAGATTAAAGAGTCGGTCACCTCAAGTATATGTAATCGTTAGAAAGCTCGTAGTCGTAGTTCTTTAAGTTAAGTAGTATTTTAGTTAAGTAACACCGTGGAGGACGGACGGTCTTTACCCATCAGATGCCCGATCCATGCCCAAAGTGTGGCGAGTTATGTAAGACTATAAATACTCTACCTTCCAAGGTAGAGAGTTGGAGCTCATAATAATATCTTTCACTTTCTCTCACTAAGTTCCCTAAACCTCTAACTTTCTCTCTAGAATTCCATCTTATTCGCCACCTTGTGTTATGGTTTGATGTGTATGTGAAAAGTTATATCTTACAATTGGTATCAAGAGCCATGGTTAGATCATATCTTGCACATCTTTGGATTTATAGTGGTTTTAGGTGGTTTTGAGTTTGAAAAGTTTAGTGGTTTTGCATCATTTGGTTGATTTCTTGTGTTAAAGTTTGAATTTTGTTGGTACTTTTATGTTTAGAATCATCAAAAGTGTTTAGGTTTTCATTTGGTAAGCTTGAATCATCTTGGTTGGGTTGTTTTGGATTGAAAAGTGAAGGTTATTTGGTTTTCAAGCTAGCGACTTAGCTCTCGGACTTGTTTTCTTGGTAGCGACTTACTCATAGTTTTGTAGCGACTTTACAGCTATAAAAGCTAGCGAGTTAGAGCTAGCGAGTTAAAGCACAAGTAGTGGAATCTCCACCACGGTTAGCGACTGTGGTAGCGACTTAGTCCAGAGCGAGTTGCTCTTTAGCGACTTGCATATCTAGCGACTGTGTAGCTAATCATCGCACAAATTTGGCTAGCGACTTAGTCCAGAGCGAGTTACTACTTAGCGACTTGCTTTTCTGCTGGCGACTGGGACTCTAGCGACTTAGACGTAGCGAGTTAAGGGTTACGACTTAGTGCACTAATTTCTAGCGACTTAGTGCATTATTTGGCAGCGAGTTAGCACTTTATCATCTAGCAACTTGAGTGATTGTTTACGGTTTCTCTTGATTTAGTAAAACCCGTGAAAGAATCTATTTCCGGCTTAATCATAGAGTTATAAAATCCCGTGATAACTGTTAACATGTCTACCAACATTCCCACTCGCTCCCACCGCCATCTCCATCGCTGTCGAGGATGTTCAAGCAACTGGCTCGATACTCGCCCACCAATGCTTGACAGAATCGACTACGATTCTTGGGCTCAACGAATCGATTGTATTGCCTTGAAAGGAAAATGGTGTAAACATTCTCAAATCCATTGATGAAGGACCATATCGGGTTGAAACGACTAGAGACATACTTGATACTAATGAAGATGGTACTCCTGCTCACGGAATGGATGACCTAAGATGTACAATGAGCTTGATAATGAGGAGAAAAGAGATTCGATGCGATATCGTGGCTTCAAACATTGTTCTTCAAGGTCTTCCTAAAGACATCTACAAGTCGATCAATCATAACACCGATGCAAAGGTCGTTTGGGATAACGTTAAGATGCTTCTCTCGTGTTCGTAATTAACTATGGAAGATGTGGAATCCCAACTCTATGATGAATTTGAGCACTTCAAGATGAAACCGATGAGAGTGTCTATGAGTACTATGTGAGATTTCATAAGTTAGTGAATGACATGAGGAACATCAAGATGACTATGCCTAACATTCGCTTGAACTCAAAATTTGTGAACAACATGAACCCGAATGGCACAAGTTTGTTACCGTGAAGCTCACTAAAGGATTGAAGAACACAAACTATGAGCAACTCTATGCCTTCCTCCTTCGTAATGAAAGACATGCCATGTTTGAAAAATTGATTCTCAATCGCTCAAAACTAACCCTGTGAGAGACAAGCTCGCCTAATGATTCAACCGCCTTCTACTCAAACATTGGAATCACAACCAAAGCATCACAAGTCATACCCTTGGGTAATGGTAATCACAAACTCATCCCCGATCCTCGCTCAAACAAGTCGATGCCGATGCACACGCTGGTAACATCATTAATCAACTTGCTCTTCTCATTAGTCAAAACATGAATTCTCTTCCACAAACCAACAACAACCTCGAATCGCATCTAACCCACATAATCAAGCCACTATTAAAGATGGAAGGATCGTGGTGCAACCAGCTCAGAAAGACAAGATGAACAGGACGAGGTGGAGCCGGGAGAGGTTATGTTGGAAACCGTAATCGAGGAAGGAATGGTAACCTGTGTCAAGCTAAGCCAATCAAATGCTTTAACTGTGGTGGTGAGGACACTTTGCAAGGAACCGCACATCTCCAAAGCGCCCACAAAATGCCGAATACTTCGAGATAAGATGTTGCCGGCTCAAGCTCGTGACAATGGTGCTACTTTGAATGAAGAGGAATCATTGCTTTTGTCAAGGCAATGCCAAGACCTATGATGCGTATGTAGATGAGCGCCCATTCGTGAGATAGGTCACAATCATCAAAATGCCTTTCAAGTCGGTGATCGCGATGCTTACGACTGATGTGGATGATGGACCCATCGCACACACAATATTTATGGCTAGCATCTCTCCCATGGTGTCTCCCAAGGTCACTTCTTCACCACAAGTCGCCCATCAAAGGACAAACTCATCTCGAGGTATTAAAGCTATATGATGATGTCGATGTGCAACAGATGCATGACAAAGTACAACCAACCGAAACTTTTGAATCAAATATTGAAAATACGGTAATATCAATATTGTCCCATATGATCAATACGTGAAACAAAGTGAAAGTGAAGTTGTACCTAGTGATGCATCTTCGCATCAACAATGACTATGTCTTTGATGAATACACCGCATGTGCTCCCCGATGATTCCATTATCTCTCGAACTAAATGCCTATAAGGAACGTGTTGCCATTTATGAACAACGTGCAAAATTTGAGTTGACCACCGTGAGCGTGAAATGGATGACCAAGCGTGACAAGAATTAGAAAAAGTAATTTTAGAGAAGAAGTATTGAAACAAGAATTAAATTCTTTGCAAGAAAAACTTTCTAAAACAAGCCTAAGCAAAACAAGAACTTCAAGAAAACGTGAAAATGCTTAAGCAAGAATTTAATGTAAAAGAATCAAAGCTCTTAAGAGATTTTTCTAATCAAAACTTTGAAAACAAACTTGAAAACAAGTTGTACATACAAGGAAACACCATTCGATCGCTCACATGGTCACCAAACATCGAGTCTTAAGCGATAAGCATAGCATTCCCTTGTTGAGGAACCAAATCCAGAGGTAATCAAAAGGCTAGAAATGCTCATAAGGTGATTTATGATGGTAATGAAATTCTTAAGCCTAGGCGTAAACCTAGTTGCGTTGAGTGCACCGAGGAAGATAAGAAATCGATGAAGTCACTAGGAAAGGATGAACAAAAACTAGATGACCCTAAATGCAAAGAGAAAAAAATAATATCTCCTCACGATTACAAAAGGAAAACTGGATTGCATTAAACAAGTTTAAGCCTCGACTTTGTTGACTCGAACAAGTCTTTCGAAAATGGATTTAGATAAGGTAAAGTCGAAAATATTGTAGAAACAAACCTCCCTTCGAAAATGCCTAGAGCAACCGTGTATCCTCCTAATACACCTATGCATCTTGTACCTAGAACAATTGCCACTAAAAGCAAGACATTAATTAGCCAATACGTTATATTCCAACTATTTGTTGATTTTGAAAAACTTGCAAGAAAAGGATCACTCCCATCGGTATAATCAAGGTGAAAGAGGTTTTGAACAAATGAAAGAATGTTATTTAATCGAGGTCATGCCTTTCTTTAAACTTCTAAAAGATCACTTTGAGAGTCTTAAAAGGGGTAGAAGTCGATATTAAGGGTATGGAAAAGGAATTTGATGCAATGGTTGTCAAGTTAGTGATTATGAGCGCACTAAAATATAATGAGATTGAGAGAAAGAACTTGCATACATTAAATGAGAATCTTATTATCGAATGTGTTGCTCAAGATGTGTTTTTCACCGCTCAAATTGCTCCATTAATGCTTCAAAATTTCATGAATTATCTGTGGCCTCGAAAGTCTCCCATGATCGTGTCATTGAGCTTGAAAAACTAATTCTAAACTAAACGAGAAAATTGAACCGATGATCACGACACGTTGGTTAAACACTTTTCTAAACTAGAAGTTGAGTATTTTAATTTACAACTAAAATATCAACATCTCAAAGAAAATGTCAAAACTTCAAATATCAAGACATCTTCGATGCTCCGAGTTTGATGCGCTTTTCAAATTAACAAACGTGATGAATGATTCAAGCTCACCAACACGATCGTAAAGTTGAAAGCCCAAATCTCTCAATTAAAGGGTCAAACGAACAATATGACAGCTCCCAAATGCCTCCTCTTTAGATTCTCGAATTCTCAAACGTTTCATCTTCAAAACCTAGTAAATGTTTTACAAAAGGAAAACGAAAGTTTTCTAGAAGAGAATGAAAAGGTTAAACGTCATTTCAATGAGTTGTTTGAATCAATTAAAGTCACTCAGAACAAAAACAACGAACAAATAACTTCATTGCAAAAGGAAATTGAGAATCAAGAGTCGTAAAAGGAAAATGCCAATGATCAATGAGGAGAATGTTGTATCTAAGGTTCACTGGGAATAAATCTACTTTATCTGTGACATATGTCCCCCCTCACCTAAGGAACAACAAACTTGCCATTCAAACATATTTCTCATCCCTTAAGGATTGCTTAGAATGCCTGCGTGAGATTGTTGAAGAGGATAAGCTAGAGAAACCTCATGATAATGCAATTGGACATGCATGCCTATATGCCAAACGATCTCAAGAAATCTTAGAATGTTTGATCACTATATGCCCAAAACATTAGGTGAGAGAGTTAACCCTTGATTCCATGCTCAATGCCTAAGGCCAAACATGACATGCACTCGATTCCCAATGGTTTGAATGTGAGGAGTAGTGCACCAAATGAGTAGTTCGATTTTAGATCCACAATACTAGGAAAGTGAACTCAAATGTGCCTTCTAGGAGTACTAATCTCAAGACTCTAATGTTAAGAAAGTGAACCTTAGTGCACCTGCATGTAGTTCGATCCCAAGACATCTAAACAGTGGTGCAAAGAGTAGTAAAACAAACTAATGTTCCCATTCCTCTACAGAGTAATCGTGACATTAAAGGGAGCAGTCAAAGTCTCAAGACAATACAAGGAATGATAGGACCTCTCAAGCTAAGAATGTGCACCGAAGAGAGTAGAAGAACAATCTAGGAACCTTAAGTTTGAATCGAATAAAACGAATCGTGTTGATTCTAGTATTAGCCATAGGCGCATCGTAATTAATTCAATTCGATACTATTTGCAAACCTTGTACCGATGATTGCTTGAATTCGCTTTCTAATCATGAATGTGATGTTAATGTTCGCCTAATGATGTTAATTGTCCAGCTAATGTTATTAATGCTAAAATTCATGCTAAAAAGGCTAAAAGGCAAAAGCGAAAGAGAGTTAGAAAACAATGGAAACCCACAGAAGAACATTCAGCAGAATAGGCTTTTATTGGATACCGTTGGTCATAAAACTAATCGATAATGCCCACTAGAAAATGGATGCCCACCGGTAGAACTATTCCTTAAGAAGTGGTCACATCAGAATAGGCTAATACGTACACTAGTATTGCATCTATTCACAATGATTCCACTACTTCACCGTCTCGACATGAATGCTTCTATTTCGGCGCGGGTGGTCCAACTGCTGTTACTAACCAAATGGAACCCATTCTTGCATGGGGATCCCAAATATCCGCTATCCATTCTTGTCTCGTGTTCAACCGCAGATCGCTCAAATCGCTCGTGGTACCGGACTCAGTCGCTCCAAGCATATGACCGAGACCGTCACGGCTCATGAACTTCGTGAGCAAATTCATCGGATCGTTAGATTTGGTAATGATCATTTCGGTGCTATATGGGTTATGGAGATTATGTTGTTGGCGATAGTGTCATCTCCGAGTGTATTATGTGGAAGGTTTAGGTCATAACTGCTCTCTCGTTGGTCAATTCGTGATTCTCGATCTAGAAGTAGCCTTCGTAAAACATACCGCTTTGTTAGAGATCTTAATGGAAAGGAACTGCTGAAAGGAACTCGTGGCTCAAACCTTTACACTATCTCTATCGATGACATGATGAGAGCATCACCAACTGCTTGTTATCAAAGGCTTCAAAACAAAGTCATGGTTATGGCATCGCCGCCTCAATCACTTGAACTTCGCACCATCAACGATCTTTCCGTAAAGGACTTAGTTGTAGGTTTACCTAGACTAAAGTATGAAAAGGATCATCTTTGTTCACTTGCCAATTGGGAAAAAGCAAGAAGTATGCCCATAAACCCAAACCTTCTAACTCGTCACGTAAGTTCTTCATATGATTCATATGGATTTATGTGGACCAATGAGGTGCGTAATATCTTTGGGAAGAAATATGTGTTAGTTGTGGTTGATGATTATTCTAGATTCACCGGTCAAGTTCTTAAGGACAAAGGATGAAACTCCCGATATCATCATCAAACTCATCAAACAAATTGCAGTTAGACTAAACAAGACCGCCGTAATTATCGTAATGCATAATGGAACCGAGTTTGTCAACAAACAACTTAGTGAATTCTATGAAAGCATTGGAATCACCATCAAAGAAGTGTTCCACGAACCCCTCAATGTAACGGTGTAGTTGAAAGACTAAATCGTACTCTTGTTGAAGTCGCTAGAACAATGCCGATTTACTCAAAGGTTCCAATGTTTCTCCGGGTCAAGCAATTGCCACCGCATGTTACACACAAAATCGCTCCCCGATTCACACCATTCATGGAAAACTCCATATGAACTTGTCCACAACAGAAACCCAATCTATCTTTCCTTCGTGTTTGGTGCCTTGTGCTATCCAACTAATGAGGGTCAAGACTTGGGCAAACTTAGAGCTAAAGTCGACATTGGAGTATTTGTAGGATATGCACCAAACAAAAGGGATACCGAATCTACAACAAAAGAACCCGAAATATCATGGAAACAATTCACGTTACGCTTGATGAGTCGACCGGTCAAATGGCTCCCGGACACTCCACCAGACCCGCACTTCATAAATGCCCTATTGGTTCATCCCTTGTTCCAAACTCCTCTCAAGAAACACCATATGTACCTCCATCCAAGATGATGTAAAGAAATTGTTTGATCCAATGTTTGATGAACTGATGAGTCCACTACTAATGAAGTGTCGATCCCTACAACAGAGGATGCTCGATTCCAAAGAATGAAGTCAATCCATCGTTTCAATATCTCGAAGTCAAGAAGCACCGTCACGATCCTTCGCCTCATCAACAAATCATCATTCTTCAAATGTACATCATGGAAATGTTTCGCATCAATGATGAAGTTAATCCTTTGCGACTCTCAAGATGCTCCATTTGAAAACATATTTGCTACTCCCGAATCATCGCAGAACCATCTTCTTCAGAGACATCGACTCGCCTACCTCGCCTCAAAGAAATGCCACATGAACACCTCGTAAAATGGACTCACGATCATCCATTAGACAACATCATTGGTAATCCTCTCGTCTCAGATCAACCCGAAGCAACTCGCAACCGATGCCTTATGGTGCTTCTTCAACTCCGCACTATCTAAGATCGAACCAAAAGACGTTAAACCGCCATGAATGAAGATAGTCGGTTCAATGCTATGCAAGATGAAATTCATGAGTTTGATCGCCTTGATGTATGGGAGTTAGTACCGCCCAGATCGTGCTATGATTATAGCTCTAAAATGGATCTTCAAAGTAAAACTTGATGAGCATGGTGATGTGTTGAAAACAAGGCTCGATTGGTTGCTAAAGGATATCGTCAAGAGGAGGGTATAGACTTTGAAGAATCATTTGCTCCAGCTTGCTCGAATCGAGGCAATCGTAATCTTTTGGCTAATGCCGCAAGTAAGAACATGGTGGTATATCGATGGATGTAAAGACGGCATTTCGAACGGAGATCTTAAAGAAGTCGCTCACGCCACCAACTCAAGGATTTGTGAATCAAGAGCATCCTACTCACGCTTATCGCTTGAAGAAGGCTCTTTACGGTTTAAAGCAAGCTCCAAGGGCTTGGTATGATACACTCTCAAAGTTTCTTCTTTCAACCGGATTCAAAGAAAGGAGCAGCTTGATCCTACATTGTTCACCGTGAAGTCGTGCAAACATTTAACTCATGTTCAAATTTATGTTGATGATATTATTTTGCCTCGATCGACCCAATGGAATGTGATCGTTTTCTAATGAAATGAGTTCAAAGTTTCAAATGTCAATGATGGGACAAATGTCATTTTTCTTGGGATTACAAATTTCACAAAGTCCCGGAGGCATCTTCATAAATCAATCTAAATATGCAATGAGATTTTAAAGAAATTTGATTTGATTCATGTGACCGCTGACACCCCCATGATTGACCGAACCAAACTAGATGAGGACCTCTCGTGGATCATGATTGACCAAACGAAATATCAAGTATGATTGGATCCCGATGTATCTCACGCTAGTAGACCGACATTTTGTTCTCTCGTGTGCATGTGTGCTAGATACCGTGCTAAGCCTACTAAAAGCACCTTGAAGCGCTTAAACGGGTCTTTCGGTATCTCCAAGGTACCATCAATATGGGACTATGGTACCAAGGACACCGGTATGTCACTAACAACCTATGCAGATGCCGATCATGTGGTGTCAAGATACACGTCAAGCACGCCGAGGTGCTCGCTTTTGGGTGATAAGCTTGTGAGTCGGTCTTCAAAGAAGCAAATGAGTACTTTATTTCCTCTACAGAGGTTGAATACATAGCCATGTCATCTTGTTGTGCTCAAATCTTATGGATGAGATCTCAATTATCCGACTATGGCTTTGAATTCAACAAAATCCTCCGCATCGTGATAATAAAAGTGCTATTGCTCTCTCATGCAACAACGCTCAACACTCAAGAGCAAAGCATATCGACATTCGACATCATTTCATCGTGGAACAAGTTGAAAAGGTGTGGTGGAACTATATTTTGTGAGGTCTCGAATATCGCTAGCGGACATTTTCACCAAAGCTCTTCCAAGAGAACGCTTTGAGTTTATTCTTCCACGCCTTGGTCTCGAAAAGCCTTCAACCGAACTCTCAAACGCCTTCGTGAGGAAGACGAGGAGTAAAGGTCTATCTTCATCTATCTCTTGTACATATATATTTGAAAACAAAATAGAAAAATATAAAACTTTCAAAATCCATAAAATTTGAAAAATTCAAAATTCTTAAAAAATATTGTCATTTTTGTCATGTTTCTTCCGGTTCGATAATATCTACGGTTTTTGTTGTCATTCAAAGAATGACACGGGTCTTTAGATGTTGTTCGAATTTTTTAAAAAAAAAAAAAAAAAAAAAAAAAAAAAATATATATATTTTGGGAGAAAGAGAAAAATGGTTTATTGTCATCTTCGTGCAATAACCCGGTTTTAAAGAAAGAACAGAGCCATATCTTACCAAGTTTTCAAATCTTATGCTCGATTCTATAAACTCCTATCTCATTGAAAACTAAATGCTTTGAAAAATAACTCAATCTCTATTTTTGATAATCATCGACTTATTTGTCAAAATCTTATCTCTCAATCAACAACCCACGCCATTGATTGAGGGGAGAATGATTTCAATTAAATTAAAAAGTTATTTGGCATTAAAATTGTTTTCAAAAGATATACATGCATGTTTTATAAATGGAGTTTAAAGTCTTAAAATCCGATCCTTATCGCTCAAACGCTTTCACAATCAAGTCACAATTCTCCTTAAAAGCTTTCAAATCAATTTAATCTATACGAGATCACAAATTTCAAATGATTTGATAATTGTGATCGGGGAGAATGTGTGATTTAAATTGGATTTAAACCGATAATTAGGTAAATGGTTATAATAGGATGTACATGCTATCCCGCCCACATGTGACAAACGATTTCAATTTTTCAATGCACATGTTGAGGGGAGCATCTATCTTAAAACCTTTGATTTAAAACGTGATCATTTATCCCAATGTGCGGTGTTCCTCTAGTATGTGCAAAACTCTTTTCAAACCTCGAGGCACATATTGAGGGGAGCAAATTTATGGAAACCTCATCCTTCCCGAAATGCTATATCTACTTGATTTGTTGAGGAAGTGATGTTGATATCTTTAGAAAATGGTAATCAAAAGAAGTTAATTCTTTCTCCGCCTCCGTGTGCAAAACATTTTCAATACTTGATGCACATGTTGAGGGGAGTTCTCGTTTAAAATATCAAAACAATTCAGTACAAAAGCTTTGATAATATATCACAAGTATCCGAATTGATTTTCAAATGGTTTTCAATTGGATCCATTGGCGATGAACAATACCAAATTGACCGACCAACTTTACTTTATGTACGGTGATATAAGGATGATAAGGTTAGGTATTGGTTCCCATGATCCGCCGTAACCGGAGGGATCTACCCAGGACAATCCACTAAATAGTGTAGAGTCTTTAGGTATGATGAAAAAAGGAGAAAAGTGAGATATGGGAAGAGTGCGGATCGAGACAGAGCTAGTAATCGAATAAACCCAACAAGGTTCTAGCTATGAAGTCTCGGTAAGCAATCAAGGGTTGAAGAATTAAAAGAATTGAATGAGAAAAGGGTGAAAACAAATAGCCTCCATTTATTCAACCTTAGGCGTAAACCGGTTCAATTCATATACTATCGATGGAAACATCGGTATTGAAGACAAGACGTCATGGACCCAAAGGACGACCGCACTTCAACTTTCCAAACCACTCAAGTTCCTATTAAAAGGGCTTGTTTCATTCTCACGGGAACCGACATTATCTATCGACTTCTCTTAGAGATGGTTGATATTGAAGAAGGAGACCTCTCCCTAGTCTCCGTTATAGGATCCAAATATGCACAAATTGAGTCTAGAGCCACGAGATCATCAATAAATCTCATTAGGACACTTTCAATGAAGAATCTCTGTTTCACACAATGTGGAAAGAGAGATTATATCTTGAGTCCCACGATTATCCTTGTGGTATTGCCGTAACATCCGAGTGATGTGTTTACATATTCACAATGAAGATGGAAAGCCCTCGAGCCAACATCAAACAAGCTCTCGGTAGGTGGCATGTGAGATCTATTATATAGATCAACCATGTGACAACCGAATGAAACAATGGGGCGATTCAATCTCTTGAATCAATCTCGGTTCAGTTATGGATTGACGGATGCCTTTGAAAACCGGTCGTTGTGCTTAATAAACTCTTTTCTAGCACATCGATCGTGTACTCATTTTTCAAACCAAAAGGTATTGTTATGATTGATAATTGATTTTCAATAAAACCTTCGTTGTATTGCAAAACAATTTCTATTGAGCAATACACGATTGTTTTTCAAATCTCTTTTCATCAATCGCTGGACTTAAAATTACCGGTTCACTCACTCCGTGTTGTCTTCTTTGAGATGTTCCGGTTTGAGAACAACTAGAAAAACCGCGAAACCCCGTCAAGGAAATTCTTTGAATTATACCGATCACAGTAAGACATGTATCGATCAACGGGAACCGTGGGCGTGTACCTCAATTCAACGAAGTGATCAAAGACACTTTCGTGCGACTTATTGCTAATCGTTGTATGCGTGTACGCCCGACGCTTGCAAATGATCAAGATGAAGCGGTCAATCCATAGCCGCATGCTCACTTAACACATTCATCTCAAAAGAAATCATGATTAGTGCATCAATGACTCGATATTTTCACTCCATGCTTCGCTACGCCGCCAATATCATGATTCAACAAATGCTTCCGCTACTCGATGAGAAGATATCATGATCCGTAATGTGAGCATGTCGGTCCCAAAGTCACAACACCACAATGGATGTCTCGAGATTTTTGATAGCCGATGATCTCCAAAGATGGCTCAAACTCATCATCACGTGGATCAAGAAAAGACCTCCACTTGAAGTAACCAAACATGCATTGTGAAGTATCAATGACTACGAGCTTAAGAGCAAAGGACTACATCAAGAATGCAAGATCAATTGTTAAATGTTATATCTATTTGTATTCAATGTAATTTTGGTACATAATTGAGGTGACCTCCTTGGGGAGATTGTTAGGAATTAGAAATTCCGGTATTAAAGAGTCGGTCACCTCAAGTATATGTAATCGTTAGAAAGCTCGTAGTCGTAGTTCTTTAAGTTAAGTAGTATTTAGTTAAGTAACACCGTGGAGGACGGACGGGTCTTTACCCATCAGATGCCCGATCCACTTTCTCTCCCAAAGTGTGGCGAGTTATGTAAGACTATAAATACTCTACCTTCCAAGGTAGAGAGTTGGAGCTCATAATAATATCTTTCACTTTCTCTCACTAAGTTCCCTAAACCTCTAACTTTCTCTCTAGAATTCCATCTTATTCGCCACCTTGTGTTATGGTTTGATGTGTATGTGAAAAGTTATATCTTACAACTAAAGACTTAAGCGAGGAGGAGAAGCTCGCTCTCATAAAGGTCTTGAAGTCACACAAGCAAGCAATTGCTTGGAAACTCTCCGATATTAATGGTATCAACCCCGAGTTTTGTACCCACAAAATCTTAATGGAGGATGACTTCAAACCAAGAAATTCAAATCGAGAAGGGTGAATCCTAAGATTCATGAGGTGATCAAACAAGAGGTTCTCAAACTTCTTGATGCGGATTCGATTTACCCGATCTCGATAGTCCTTGGGTTAGCCCCATTCATTGCGTTCCAAAAAGGGTGGCATTATTGTTGTCACGAATGAAGAAAACGAGTTGATTCCAACTCGATTGGTTACGGGATGGCGTGTGTGTATTGACTATCGTAAGTTAAACGAAGCCACCGTAAAGACCATTTTCCTCTACCCTTCATGGACCGATGCTTGAGAGATTAGCGAGGAACGAATACTATTGTTTCCTTGATGGTTTCTCGTGTTACTTTCAGATCCCCATTGATCCATTGGATCAAGAAAACCACATTCACCGCCCATACGGACGTTTGCCTATAGACGTATGCCTTTTGGCTTATGTAATGCTCCCCGCACGCTCCAACGATGTATGATGGCCATTTTCCACGACATGATCGGGAAACTATGGAGGTGTTTATGGATGACTTCTCGGTCATTGGGGACTCATTTCAGACTTGTCTCTCCCATCTAGACAAAATGCTTAAAAGGTGTGAAGACACCAATCTATGTCTAAACGGGAGAAGAGCCACTTTATGGTCAAAGAAGGCATAGTCCTTGGCCATAAGATTTCAAGAATGGGATTGAGGTAGATAGAGCAAAAGTTGATGTCATTGCTAAACCGCCTCATCCTACTACCGTCAAAGGTATTAGGAGTTTTCTTGGTCATGCCGGGTTTTATCAAGATTTATTCAAGATTTTTCTAAAATCGCCTACCTATGACCCATCTTCTTGAAAAGATGCTCCTTTTATCTTCTCTCCCGAGTGCATCAAGCTTTTGAAACACTCAAGAAAAAGCTTATGAAGCACCCATTCTAGTTGCCCCGATGGGATTTACCTTCGAGCTCATGTGCGATGCAAGTGATTTTGCTATCGGTGCGGTCTTGGGGCAACGCAAAACCAAGCATTTTCACCGATCCACCACGCGAGCAAAACTATGATCAAGCTCGGACTCATTACACCACTACGGAAAAGAATTATTAGCGGTGGTGTATGCGTTGAGAAATTTCGCCATATCTTATCTTGACCAAATGCGTGGTGTATACGGATCACTCGGCACTCAAATATCTCTTTGCAAAACAAGATGCAAAGCCGAGATTGCTCCGTTGGGTTCTCCTCCTACAAGAATTTGATATCATCATCCGTGATAAAAAGGAGCCGAGAACCCGTCACGATCATCTCTCCCGATTAGAGAACCTCACCAAATGTGTTCGAGAAAAGGAAATCAATGAAACATTTCCTCTTGAAACACTCAATATGGTTTCTTTTCGTGGAGATTCTTCTACCCCATGGTTTCTCGACTTTGCAAATTACCATGCGGGTAACTTTGTTGGTGAAAGGGATGTCGTCCCAACGAAAAATAAATTCTTTAAAGATGTGAAACATTATTTCGGGACGACCCTACATGTTTAAAATTTGTGCGGATCAAGTCATCCGCGATGTGTGTATGGTCGTGAAGCTATTGACATTCTCAAGGCTTGCCATTCGGACCCACCGGGGACATCATAGCCCCAACTACACCGCCAAGAAGGTGTTTGATTCCGGATTCTATTGGCCCACGATCTATAAGGATGCCCATGAATTCGTCAAAAACCGTGACGCTTGTCAACGTCACGGAATATCTCACAAAGGAATGAAATGCCGCAAACGCCATTCAAGTGTGTGAGATTTTGACATCTGGGGCATCGACTTTTACGGGCCATTCCTTCTTCTCACGGTAATAAGTACATACTCGTGGCCGTTGACTACTTGTCAAAATGGGTTGAAGCTAAGGCTTTACCCACCAACGATGCCCGAGTTGTGGTGAAATTCTTGAAATCTCTATTTGCTAGGTTTGGAACTCCACGAGCCATAATCGTGATCGTGGTACGATTTTGCAATGACCAATTTGAAAGAGTCATGCAAAAGTATGGTGTAACTCACCGTACCTCATCTGCGTATCACCCACAAACAAGTGGGCAAGTGGAAGTTTCTAACCGGGGATTAAAGAATCTTGGAGAGGACGGTTGGCGAAAACCGTGCCTCTTGGTCGGATAGGTTAGATGACGCACTGGGCCTTCCGTGACACCTACAAAACACCCATCGGGTGCACTCCATACAAGTCGGTGTACGGAAGGCGTGTCATCTTCCGGTTGAGCTCGAGCACAAGGCATCTTGGGCCTTGAAGCATGCTAATTTCGATATTCAGACGGTGGTGATCACCGGAAAGTTCAAATGAATGAATTAAATGAACTCCGTGATCAAGCTTACGAAAACTCTTTGATCTACAAACAAAAGACAAAGAAGATTCATGACTCAAAATCAAGAACCGCGTTTTCAACGTTGGTGATCGAGTCCTTCTTTTCAATTCAAGATTGAAGATTTTCTCGGAAAGCTCAAGTCCCGTTGGTCCGGTCCATTTACTATCGCTAAGGTTTATCCTTATGGTACCATTGAGTTATCTCAAACCAATGGTCCTAATTTCAAAGTGAATGGTCATCGAGTGAAGCATTATTTTGGAGAGGACATTCCATCCATGGTTGTCCCGGATCTTCAAACTTTCCCCATGAACCAATGAATGCGGGATCGAGTCAAGCTAGCGACTCGGGAATCAAAAACAAGAGCATGCCATATGGGTTCTCACCCATATTTCATCTTCTTACCTCTTTCTACCACCCTAGTGTGGGGGTTGCCCACATGTTTCAAAAAAAAAAAAAAAAAAAAAAAATCTTCTTTCTAAATAATGGCCTTAGTATTTCCTTTCACGTTCTTTGTTTCGGCATAACCATGGGTACTTTGAATATTGAGGGCAATATTCATTTCTAAGTGTGGGGGATTCTCACTAATTTTATCATGTAATTATATCGCCTAATCCCCGTTTTGGCCAAAATTTTTTGGAGTAAGTGTTCTACACTTTCTCATTTGGTTATCATCCGCCATGTACGTAAGACAAAAGGATTGGCTAATCCAGAGCAAACGGCTCTTGGTAAAGATTTATCAAATCCGTTTATATGGCTTGCAATTTGCCCAAAATTGTATGGTATTCAACTCACCATATCCTAAAAAGTGAAGAGTTGGCTAGCCCGCAAGTTTATGGCTTGTGGTAAAGGCGATGGAAAAACCATAATTGGTAATCACTCACCAAAGATAATGTTGATAATTTATCTAAGACATGGTAAAGACAAATCAAATCATCATGGTTATTTGTACCATGGTTCTTACTTGAACTGAAACATTTGGCTACTCCGAGTAATGGCTTTTGGTAAAGAGTTTAAAATCCATTATGTTTTCTCAAATCATTGCTAGGGACTAGCAATATCTCGATGTGGGGATTGATGAGTGTGTAAATACTCATCATTTTGTACAAAATAAACCGCAAAATCATCGAAATCACTCGAAACACATCAAAATGATCAAAATATCACAAATCAGTGTTTTATGTGTTTCAAATACAAAATTATCAAAATCGATGAAAACGATCAAGTTTGCAAAATTGGCGCTTTAGTCCCCAAGTTTCTTAAATTGTCAAAATAGTCCACGAGCCAAAATTTCAAAAGAAAAGTCACCAAAGGTCTTTTAAAATCACAAATTGTCATATTTAGTCCTTTGGTGAAAAATCTAAAAGTTTTGAGAAAATTACATTTTGGTCCTCGAACTTTAAAATGTTCAAAATTAGTCCTTGGGAATTTCGAAATGTCAAAATTAACCTTGGATTATTCAAGTTGACAAAACCAACCCTTTGACTCATCTTCATAATTTTCATGTTTGGTCCCAGGAATTAAGGTTTTACATTTGGTCCTTTTGTTACTAATCCTACAAACCATTCGGACCTAAATATACCAAGCCCTCCTTGTGACCTGGCCCAAACATTTACCCCGCCCAATCCTTTACCCGACCAACCCAAAACCCAACCATTTAAATATTATACCCCTGTCTCCTCCCTTTCCCCAGTTTGTCTCCCCCTCCTCAAGCCACCTGACCAACCTCCATAGCCACTCTACTCACCCTTTGTCTCCCCACCTCACCTACCCATCCCATTGCATTAATTGCACCCCTCCCTTCTCTCATATCAAAATAGAAAAATGGCGCCAAAACTAGATTAAGGGCAAGATGAATTCTAGCCAATGAATGGTCGAGATTCTGTCTTGGGATTTGCTCGGAAGGTGAGAGAAAGAGCTTTGGATTATATAAAGACCAAGAGGGAAGCTAGAGAGGGAGTTAGTTTTTAGTTTTTTAAAAATTGTATGTCGGATTTTAATTTCTTAGTCTAAATTAGTTTTGTACTTGTATTTTTAAGTTCCAGTGTATTCAAATTAATCATTTCAGTGTATTGCAACTCAGTTTGAATCTCAATTCAAGTGTTAGTCACAAAGCTTCAAAGCTCAAAAAGCTTATTTATCCAACTCTGATGAATTTTCAATATCAACTCGATGAATAAGCTTCAAAAGCTTATTTATCAACTCAAGTAAGCTCAAACTAGCTTATCATAGCTTTTGTGAGCTCACTTTTAAGTTTAAAAGCAATTTCCATCAAAGTTGTTAAAAGTCAACAAAGGTCAAACTTGGAGCATAATGGGTGCAGAATTGGAATGGGTTGATTTAAAGCTGGAAATGGGTTGTAATGGAAGCAGTGGGTTGAATTTGGTAGGATAGGGTTCTTGGTTTCACAGTTGGCAGGCCATAGTGGCCATTGGACAATTTGTAAGCCTTTCAAAGTTTTTTAGCATAGTGAGTATTTGTAGGTTTAAGTTGTTTAATCCTGTTCTAATAATAGTATTTGAGTCTAGTTAAGTCATTTTGATCATTACTTGTGCTTGGTCAGTTTTTGTTTTAGTAATTAATTGCAAAACAGTTTAGAAAGGGTGTTTGGATTTGAGATTCCAACTGCATTAGAAGCTAGATCAGTGGTTCCAATCTTTTGGTACATGCTTGAAAACTCCAAATAAACTCAATTGAGTCAACATCTTGGGTCTGCTAGCTCAAAAAGTCAAAAGATCCTTTGAAACTGTCTCATTTGCTCCTTGTTGGATTTTTAAAAGTGTAACTCATCATTTTGTGTTTAGAAATCAATGATATTGCTTGAATTAGGTTTATAACATCATTTAACCTCATTATCAATCATAAAAATTGGATCAAAGCTCACTAAAGTCAAACTGTGTATCTTTTAAAAAGTCAAAATGGTGTAAAAGTTGAATTTACGCAGAAAGTGCAGTGATTGCATGAGATTCATTAAGACTTTGTAGGTTCTGGTTTTGGTTTATAAGTAGATTGATAGGTGGTCTTTAAGACCTAATATCTGCTTTTTGCTTTAAGCTTTTGGATAAGCTTGGGTATAAGCTCAAAGTGAGCCTCATGACCGCACTGACTCGCTAACACTCAGTGGTTTTCTCGCTTTTATGCGGCTTGCAGAGCTTATTGAAGCTTGTTAACATCTGGTCTTTTGGTTATTAATAGTCACTTAGGTCTAGTTTAAGTCCTAATAATTGGTTTTTAGTTTAGAGCTTATTTGGGTGCTTTTTCTTGAACTGCAAGTAGGCACCATAATCTGTTTTAGCTTAATATCATTAACATCAAATCTGTGTTAATTTGCTATTTAGTGGTTAAAGCTTATTGATTTTAGTTGAAATCTAGTTAATTTGGTATATTAGTGCTTCTGTGATCAGTGGGTTGCCTGTTTTGCTCATTTGCTTATCAAGTGCTTATTTCAATAAGCACTTGAATCATCAGTTTCATTTTCTTGCAAACAAGTGCCTGTTTTTCCAATTTTCATAGCTTCTCTATATTATTTTAGAGTTTTCCTGAAATTTTCAGATTTTTATAAGCTGTTTTGCTATTTTTCTTGATTTCAAGTAGTTTTTAGGCATTTTTAAATAGCATTTAATATAAAAAATTCAGAAAAGGTTCAAAAAAATAACTTTTCAATTTTCTTAGGCTTAGATAAATATAAAAAGTGAAAAAAGTAATTTTCCATATTTTTCATAGTTCATTTGGTAATTTTTAGTGATTTAATTAGATTTTAATAGTTTAAAATTCATAGAAAATAGAAAAATAGTCACAAAAATACAAAAATAGTTTTGAAAAGTCTATTTTGATATTTTAGACTTTTCCAAGTCTTAATTTTATTTTTCTAGCTTAATTTCCTATTTTCTTGTATTTTAGGTAATTAATTAATAGTTAAAAATAGTTTTAATTAGATAATTAGTTTTAAAATAATTTTCTTTTTCCATAAATTTTCTTTCATCATTAGGGTTGTAAAACATCATTTTCATATTTTTAGGGTTAATATTGAGTTAGTTTCACTTTTTAGTTATACGTCGCGTAGATTTTAATTTCGGTTTAGTAAAATCATAAAACAAAAACATCATTTTAATTTTAGTGATAGCGTTTATTTAATAGATTTTATCTTTTAATTTCCTCTCATTTGCATCTTAGCCTTTGTATTTGTTTGATATTTACGTAGTTATAATCAAATCATAATTCCCTTTATCGTTCAAACTTCTCGATCACTATATCGTTGATTGATCCATCAGATAGACTATTTGGGACATAACGACCCGGGAGACTCTATACTCCTCGATCTTCATTGATTTCGTGCTAAAGTCGCTTTAGGTTTTCTTGCGCTTGCGTGAGAGAACTTAGCGGTTTCTTGCGCATCGGATTGTGATCCCTTCGAGTCATCTTCAGAGGCCTCGGGGTGGCGGGTTACTTTCCACCCGGGTCGCAAGCACTTCTTCCAAGAAGTCAAAAAGAAGACTACCAATCTCGCACTGTTGCGGACCGCACCTTCTCTTAAGTTCTACTCCAGTTCATCAGATGATGATGCTGATGATGAGACCTATTCCTTGTCCAAGAAGTTGCCAAGGGCTCTGACAAAAGCATTGGAAACAGCTCTCTTAAACATGAAGCAGATATCCATACCAGAGAAGCCTGCAAGACTACCAAGGCCTCCTCCACAAGTTCTTGGTCTTGCTTGTCCAAGAATGCAGTCAAGCTTTGAAAACAAGAGGAAGAGATTGCAGAAGAACAAGCATGACTATAAGGGCAAGGGAAAGAAGCCAATGGAGTAGCTAGTGTAGGATGTGGTGGTATAGGTTGTGTTAGGTTTATATCTTTTATGTTTTGATGGTGGTTGTAAGCACTCTCTGTTTGATGTAATGAACCTTTCTTATGGAATGATATTTCTCTATTTTACTTTTCCAATGTGAGAGTAACTTTTACCACTGCTTGCATTGTGGTTTCCATTGTTAGCCTTATTCTTTGCATAATTGTCAGTGGACAAGCAGAAATACAAGCACTAAACAGCAACAACTCCAATGTATACAAATAATCCTTCAAACCTGCATATCACAAACATAAACCAAACACTGAAAGTATTGTTAAGGTTATCAGTGGTTAGAAAATAACTAGAAGTGAATTCAAAAATATGCTGGCAGTAGTTAGAACAGTACTTAACCACCCAGTCAACAGGTCAACTCCAAGTCATTAATCCGGCCACCAAAGTCAAAGACTTCATCTACTCCTCAACAACATATACCTTCCCCACATTAACTTACTGAATCCAACTTAACTTGTATTTAAGAACCTATAACTCACAAACCACTCATATTACACATACTCCAAAAAGTTTCTCTCTCAAAAACTTACTTATTTCCAAAATCACCATGAGTCATTCAAACCCTATCAATCTCTCATCCGATGACTCCTTTTTCGATAGTGTTTGGGATGATTTTGTTCGAACAATCCGGATAGAGTGGAGAAAAAGGTGTTTGAAGAGGTTTCTTCAAGAAAGAGAACTTATTTGGCCAAGAGCACTACCCCTTCAGTTGTTGGTCCATCATCACTCCAACCAATGCCACAGGATGCCATCATCAAAGAGGATAGCTCAGATTCCATGTCAAGCTATATTTCTCCATATGAAAGCACATATGATGAAACATCTGCAAGAGTCCTGAGTGTGCCTCCTCTTGCTGCAATAATCCCTTCAGAAGAGCTGCAAGCACTACCTTCTCTACCATTGTTGACAGCACCACCACCAGAGGGTCCTTCATCATCATCACCACCTATCAGAGGAAAAGTGATTGGGCTAGCATGCCCTAAAGTGTGGAGGGTGATTGAAGGTCGAAGGGCACCCAAAGTGATTCCTGAGTGGGCCTTTTCTAAGAAGCCTTAGGTGGTAGTTGGGGGTTAGGTTGTGAAGCTGTGTCTTTGTTGGTTGTGTTAGGAAGTGGTCATGTGAAGTAGTCTTTTGGTTGTAAGATCCATGGTTGTAATCTCTGCATTCTTAAATGCAACTTTATGAATAAAAATAATACCATGACTTTTGCTTTAAATTCCACCGCATCATCTTGATTGTTATTTACTTCTTTTATCGCAAAAATCTACGTGTTGTTTGCAGCTTTTAATGACCCTTTACCAAGAACTTTTCCATTAAATCCACCTCCAAAGTCGACAAACTGTCCATCATAGTGTTCAAAATTTGAGAGATATGACTTGTTGCGGTCATGTGCCTTGAACATCCACTATCTGTAGCCTTGATCGATTTCTTTGTCCTTGGATGTTCCCGCACATATAAGAAAGGAGTTAGTTTCCTTTGGAGACCCAAGCCATGATTGACTTGGATCCGCCTCGTGTATCAATATAGTTAAATCTATCAAAGGTCATTGATACACCATTGGGATTGGTTGTTGAGGTAATTCCTTTAGGTTTCCATTCCCAACGTCTTGAGGCCTTTCAAGATTTCCATGTTACCCTTGTTCTTGTTTACAACCTTTGCGGTGGGAACTTTTGGTGAGCGGTTGTAATATTTGGTTTAGTTTTTGGTACCAGCTGTTGGTTATATTGAACCCTTTTATTATTAAAGACCTTTTCCCTGTTTGTGCAGATTTTACAAAAGTTGTTTTGGAATTTGCACTTGTAATGTGTGTTTTAGGGTGAGCAGTTGTTACGTTTTAGCGATGACAAAGTTTTAAGTCCACTCTTAGTTGAATCGCTCTTGGGATCATTTTGTTGTGTGAATTAGGGTGTATTTTATTTTGAAACTTGTTAGACTCCACCCTTTTATTCCCATGAACTTCCTTCTCCCAACATGATAGTCACAATTAGCATGTAAATGATTAAAGCTACCACAGATATGACATGCTTTATTGTTCATCACAAACTCACTACTTAGTTGTTGAGATTTACATGATTCCAACTCCTCCGGTTACCCTAGGAGTTGATGACTTGTTTCTATACATCTCAAAGATACCTTACAGCTTGATCTAGGTTTGTTAACTTGTTTCCTAGGTTCCTCTGTAATAGTATTTACAACTTTTGGGATAGAAGCATCTTCATTCTTTTTAACATTCTTATCTACAACGGATGAGTCACTTGCACTTTCAAAACATCGATTCATGCTTAACCTCTTCCCACTTTTCATAAATTTAGAGGACCATATTCAAGATTCGGATCACGAAATTCTTCTATACTTGTATGAGCTAAATCTATGCCAGGAGGTGATGGAACACTCCTTAGTGGTGGAGGAGCAGTATTGTATCCCATACCAGACTTAACTTTACTAGTAATTTGAGCATTCCAAAATTTATCAATAGACTTAGACTGATAATAACAGGTGTCAACAGATAAATTGACATTCTCATTTATCTTTTTAAGTTTTAAAACTCTTCTTTTAATGCCTCATTCACTGCTATTTTATGATCTAACTCTCTAAGAACAATCATATCATCATTGTATTTTGACTCATTTTCTCTATAATGATCTAGTTGTTTCTCTATACGATATGCCTCTTCTAAGGTTTGACACAAGATAATTAGCGTTGAAACAACTCGTTCTTTGATTATCATATTCTTCATTAAGCCTTTCATATTCTCTAGAAGCCCTACATGTTTTAGAACAACTTTCAAAGTTTTATACCTCGTAGTCGAGAAAGCCATGAGAGCATGTTCAGAGACACAAGAGCAAAGATCTGAAGGTTGTTCCTCTTGTCCATCGACCATGAAACTCAATCATAGCTCACACCATCAATTGCCAAGCATTGCCTTTGGTTCTTCCACAATTGGTTCTTTCTTTTGCTTCTACCAAGTAGATCATTGTCCCGCTTCCTTGGTCTTCGCATTCTCTAGCAAAATGCCCCAACTTATGATGATTGAAACACTCTACTTTTTTATCGAACCCGCGGTTTCATTACCAATGATATGAATTGGCTTGCCGATCTTCTTGTAGAATTTCCTAGCCCTCATGCTAAGAAGAGCTATTTGCCACTTTATGTCCATCTCCTCCAAGTCATCATCATCAATTTGCTCTATGTCTTCATGAGTTAATATAGAGCCATTAACTTGAGTGGAGATAAAAGCATAAAAGGTAGGATCTCCAATACCAAACAACCTTCTTCTTTGAACCGCGGTGGTAACACTAGCATTACCGATGGAAAGCTGTAGAACCAAAGAATGGCAAAATCATCATCATTGTCATCTTCAGAATCATCACTGTCAGCAGAGGTTGACAACAATGCCAAGTTGCTAGAGCTTGTACCAAGTTTCCGCTTCTTCAATCTTTGTTCAATGAGTTTGAAGTTGTTGTAAAGATCATTGAGCTTCATAGTTTCAATCTCGGTTTATTTTCCCGGTTGTAACATTAGTGTGAGACTCGGTGAGCAAACTTCTTAGAAACTTGATTGAGGTCTTCCTTATCTACCTCAATTCCAAACACGATCAATTGTGTGACAATCTTACGGAGTTTGGTGAAGATGTTGTCAAGTGATTCATTGCTTGAAGCAGAGAAGTTTTCATAACTTTGCTTCAACAATGTCTTTTGAGTCTTCTTAGTGGCATCATTGCCACCAAACACTGAGCAAATCTCTTCAAAAAGTTCTTTTGTTGTCTTGAACTTACTGAAAGCAATGATCTGGTCTTTAGGAAGAGTCATTAGTAACAAAAACTTGTGGCCTTCAGGTCATTCATCTTCTTTGCTCTTTCATCATTAGTCTCGTCTGTAAACTGTTACAACCAGTGTCACCAACTTTCGATCTTCTTTTGAGACTTGAAGGAATCACCGATTAAGATGATCTCCACGAGCATGGTCTTGTATGAGAAAGTATTGCTCAATCATTATCCTCCACATATCAAACTCATTAAGTTTGAGCTTAGGAAGCCTTGGAGCAGAGTTGGACTGGTTATTTTCCATCTCCATTGATTTGAGTGTGTTGGTTAAGCATATTCCTTGGATCTTCTGAATCAAAGTATTAGAACCAAAGCTCTGATACCACTTGATGGATCTAAACACACACCTTGTGTTAGTGATACTTTGATTTATATTAATAAGTACGCGGAATATACTTAGTAATACTCAGAATATGGATTGTATGATGTATTGTAATTGAGAACAATGTAACACAAAGCTTCAATATTATTAAGAATAATACGAGTGATCTTGCTTATCACTAGGGTTACACCTTGAAGCATACGTACCAAGAACAATGACCTAGGATCTCCTTTTATAGCACAAGGAGTCCTTTACAAGATAAGTATAATGCTAACTATATAGAATATACACAAGATCTTTTCTATACTTATCTATATACGATTACATAACAATTATCCTAATAGCAGTGGTAATAATATGTACTAGCAGTGGTAATGTGTTTCCACTGCTAGTGCATTGTTCAGCAGTGTCTTCCACAAGCCTATCAGTGGTAACTGTTAGCTTTATTCCCAACATAAATGGTTTAGAAAAGTAATTAGATTTGTAACTAATTAACCTTAAAATCAAGTATAGAAAGATGAGAATTATGTTTACCTTTAGACATTTTCCCGACGAATTAATGTAGGATTGCGTATTGGGGAAGAATTGACAAATCAAGTATAGAAAGTGTTGGTCCAAAGAATTTAGTAAATCTTGATAAAATAAAGAACAACTTCATTATTCATGATGAAAAATAGTTACAAGATTTCTCAATATCAACTAGACTACATGATAACATCCTCAACTTTTTCACGGGATAATTTCGGTATATTATCCCCATTTAATGACAAATAAACTCTCATTGATCCAAGCTATGCTTGTGTTTCAATGAGAGGATGATCTATCAACTAATACTAAGTATTATGTGTTTGTTTAGGAATGCATACCTATCTCTATTACAATACATACATATATATAGGAACTAAAATACAAAGACATGTGATGATGGTGAGATATGGTCCCTCTTCATCTTCCTCTTTTGGAAAAGCACCAACCATCCTTTTGAAGGTGTCATCACAATATTCCCACTTCTATGGTAAAGTCTTGTACTTTGTCTTGACTTCTTCTTTGGAAGTTCCCACCCATATTTTTCAGTCTGTTTGTAAAGATAGTGTCTTTAGGGTCACTGAGATATTTGTCGAATCTTAGTGACACTAGTATTGTTTATATCTCATATGCTTTACTCACCGACACCGCATCGTAAGTAAAGAGCAATAAACAACACTCACCGATTTCTTTATCGGTGAGTCACCATATTATTTAGTGAGTTAGGCTATTTTATTTTCAAATCTTGTTAAGGGTGATTGGGTCAATTTTGGACCCAATGTAAAGGAATGTGTGTGTGTGTGTGTGTATGATGGTGGTGTGTTACTCAAATAATAGAGTAGTATAACACATTTAAAAATCAAAAATACTTTACAAGTACAAAAGCTTTTCACGAAAAAAATATAAAGTACAAAAGTACATTTGGTAGTGTAGTGTACAATATCCAACACATAACAAAATGCCTAAAACAAATATTCAGACAAAATTGCCCTCATGTGCTGTGCACGTGGGGACTAAGATAACTAGCAAAACTGACGATCGTTAGAAAACTGGACCATCGACGTAATATTTTCTAGATCTTAGACTAAAAAACCAATAAGTCGCGTTTTTGGATGTCGTATAAAATTCGGCCCTTTTACATGGACTAATAGTGTAATTAGCTCAAAGTATTAATACTGAAAGAAACCATTAACAATATTCAACTTTTTGTAAAAGAAATATAAACCGGAATCGTAAAAACACAATTCGTATAAATTCACCATAATCTTACTATCTTATGATGGAGGAAGACACTTCCCTCCATTAAATGCACATCAAAACTTAATTTTAAGCAATACAAGTTATAAAGCACATGGTACAAACATTTACTTCTCTCCTAAACTTGATGTTAAACAATACATGTTATAAAACATATGGTACAAACATGGTATAACACTTTCAACACATTTAATTAATGTTATTATTTAAATATCCATTTTCTCAAAATTACAACTACTATAACAAGTAATACAAACCAAGCAACCAATTAATTTATTGCTATAAGCATAACCCAAACATCTCATTATCAAAAGAGTTAGCAATGCGAGATGACAATGTACCGACTTCATCATCCTTATCTATGTCTGTAAGTTGTCGCAATAGACGGTTACTATGCTATATATATTTTGCTATAATAATTCCAACATAAAAGTATCTACAATAGAAAAATATTTTGTAGAATACCGTGCTAGTTTACTTAAATAAAGTTATAAAAACACAATAATCATAACTTTATTTAATAACAAAAATGTATATTTATGTAAGAGTAAATTACACCGTTCGTTCCTATGGTTTTCCCAAAATAACACCGCAAGTTCATTTGTTTTTATTTTTGCACTATGAGTTCTTAGAGTAAACTACACCGTTCGTCCTTGTGGTTTGCGTTGACCGACGAGTTTAGTCCTTTGACGAAAAATATGCACCGTTCGTCGTTAAATGCGAAACGTTATCTATCGTTCGTCCTCTCTTTAACGGGCCTCATTAACGCTTGATTAAGTCAACCCATTCAAGGGTATAATAGTCTTTTATAGTCATGTTTTTGTATAAAGCAGGACAAAATGTATAAAACGTAAGATAACGTATAAAAGCGGATAAAACGTATGAAAACATATAAAATGGACGAAAACGTATAAAAGCAGAAAACGGATAAAAACAGATGAAAACGTATAAACAGACGAAAACGTATAAAAATGGACATAAACGTATACAAGCGAATGAAAGCGTATAAAAGCGGACGAAATTGTGTAAGAGCGGACAAAAGCGATTGTTCTACCCTCATGTGCATGGCACATGTGGGAGTTGCGGAGAAAGCTAATGATCGTTAGAGATAAGGACTGATGGTGTTACCAAACTTCATTATAAGGACTCATGGCGCAAAAATAAAAACAAAGGGACTTACGGTGTTATTTTGGGCAAATCATAGGGACGAACGGTGTAATTTACTCTTTATGTAAAGAATTACATGGAAGTTTTTTTCTTAAGTATTTAGGAGGTGTATGCACATCACCATAAATGGTGTACATACCACAAATATGTATTTGTGTTGTTGTATCTTATTTATTACAAATATGATTTGTGACATGCACATTATTTATTGTGATGTATGTATCACTTTCCATTTAAATATATTAGGGTGCATCTACTTGTGGTACTTTGAGACAAAGCGAAAATATTAGTATCTGCTTTTGCTCTCACATGATTTTTATTTAATCAAAACAAATGAATTTATATAGAGGTGTCAATTTTGCTAAAAAAAAAAAAAAAAAAAAAAGAAGAAGAAAAAAAGAAGCTAATTTGAGCTAATTTGTTAAAGTTTCGGTCACATTTAGCATTTTTTTTTTGAAATGGGTATGTATGGCCCATTTAAAAGTTAAATGGGCATTAACGGACACATATTTTCTCTCAATTGGAGAACATTACAATTGTTTTTAAAGAAAAACTTAGGTGCCGTTTGGTTTGTTGTTCGAAATGATAATCGGTATGCATTTGATATAAGGGTGAAAAAGAAATTACTATAAGTTGAGTTATCAATCTAATAAATGTTATTTGGTTGGATAATTAGATGAAAAGTGAAACAAAATACTTTGTACTTTAATATAAATTATGTGAGTAGTGATGGGCTCGAGAACCAATGTTCAAACCACACCTATTGGGTGACTTTTAAGTATGGCCATATATTTACTATCATTCCCTTTGGATTCCTATGTTAACTAAAGGTGCGTTTGGTATGCGCTATCGAATGGATCTATGAATTTCATTCGATTAATGGTGTTGTTTAGTGGGTCCGGGAATAAAATGGGTATATCATAGTCATAGATTAATTACATACCATTTTGGTGTCTATGAAATCCATTCCCGGGCCCGTCTCTTTTCCACTATAAAATTCAAATATCTATACACTTTTCATTCCATATTTTATCAACGAACATAAACAATCGTAATGATACATTTTTTCATATCGATTGTCATTCTACCATACAAATTCGATACCCATTGCGATTCTAGCAACAAACCAAACAGGCCCTAAAGGTGTGTTTGGTTTGTTGCTATGAATCACAATGGGTATAGGTATTGGTATAGGGTGTAATGGTAATGAAGGGTATGATGAAACCACCCACTCAAATAAGATATGAGGAAACCTTCATATTTGGGTATCCTCAATCCATTGTGGTGGGCCCCATAACCAACCAAACAACATTAATAACTTTTAAAGTCATAGACTCATACACATACTCCCTAACCAAACGGGCCCACTAAACAACTATACATGGAATCCATTGAGTGATTCCAATTGACGCATATCAAACACGCTCTTATAGATATAACATATTTAATTTTTAAATATAAATAAGGTGCTATGTTTGAGAATTTATTTTATCGTTTAGGTCTTTCTAAAGAAATTAGTATAACATAAACCCGTTTAGCCCGTATCCGTTTAAGCCCGTGACCCGTGTCCGCTCGTTTTACCACCTCTAAAATTTAACATGCAGTTAATACACTCATTTGCAAATACTTTCAAAAAAATTAGATAGTTTTCTCTTAACTAAATCACTATACTTCTTTGATACTAAAAGTTAATTTAATTAAGGTGTTCCTAATTGTGAAATAGAGTTTGAATCTACTTAATACATGATACTATGCTAAAACATATCTTTTTTCCATTAAACAAAACTATCTTCTAAAACAGGTTTAACGATAATATCGAAATCAAGGGGGTCGAGGCGTGTCATATTACCAATAGAAGGCGTGTAAGGTTGTCGAGGCGTGTCATATTACCAATAGAAGTGGTATTTTCTTAGGTCCGTTAAACCTTAAATGGTGTGTGGAGCAATATTGTCAAAATCTTGTCCAGACGGTGGTGTCGGGATGCCCTTAGAAGATTCTTTAAAGAAAAGTGGGAATGAAATAATATTTCATTACGGATCGATCCGTAGTTCTTTGAATTTGCCTCTCGATGGTTGTCATCCTAATTTGTTTGGTTAGATTCGGACAAAAGATGCAAGGTTAGTGACAGGCTGAAGATTTCAGATGCTGGTATATTGCGGGTCTGGAATTGGAAAAGGTCGGTTATGGCGGTTGAGGAATGGTCCGAATGGGATGTCTTTAACTCGTTGTTGGATGCTGCTGTGCTTCCAGACTCGATGGATAGCTGGGTTTGGATTGGGGCTGGTGATGGTGTTTTCTCAGTGAGTGCTGTTAGGAAACTGTTGTATTACGACATGGATTTCAAGCAACATCACAATCTTCGAGTGGTGTAAATGGATTTCGAAGAAATGCAACATCTTTGGGTGGCGGGCTGAGATGGGAAGGATTCCGACGGCGACAGCGTTGAGGCATAGAAATATTCCGATTGCGGACGTCTCTTGTGTGCTTTGTGGTGGCGCGGATGAGTCGGTGGATCATTTATTCACGGGCTGTATTTTTGCCACAAGGCTTTGGCAGCATATTCCGATTGCGGACGTCTCTTGTGTGCTTTGTGGGGAGAGCCAAAGACATTTTTTACGGCATTATAATTTTAGGGGTGTTGGTGTATTTGGAAGGCGAGGAATCGTCTTAAGTTTCAAAGTAAGAAGGCTAGGATGGAAGACATTATTGGAGAAATCAAAGTGTTGGGTTTTCTTTGAACAAAAAATAGAGCTAAGTTATCGTCCTTGTCTTGAGACAATTGATGTAAATTTGTAATTATGTAATTGTTTTGGCTGTTGTGTGTGCCGCCCCGTTTTGTGGGTCGGCGGTTTTCTAATAAAATTCACCTTTCAAAAAAAAAAAAAAAAAAAAGGGGTCAAGACTCAAGATCTTAGTCAAGATAATACTCATCTATTATCTATTATATATAATAAAATAAGCTTTTGTACAAGCCTACTAAGCTACCAAACATTAAAATTCGTTTAATGCACTTCCTTATTTATCAACCATGTACATTACTTTTATGCATGACTTTTTCAAAATAAAGCTATAGAAAGCGAAAATTTTTGCAATCGTTTTAAACTCATTGTAATATTAAAGGTATATCAAAAACTCTCTCTACACCTCACATAAAAACATCCGAATATCAAAATCTCTCTTGAGCCAAAATCGTTTCCATAAATCAAACAAAATCATTTGATGATGAAAATACATAGAATCACTTGCTCCTTACGTTTTGGTATCCTGTTTTTTCGATTACCGATTGTAACAGATAAGTTTGTTAACAGATGATCTCGCCTCTTTTCCAGTGTTTGTGTTGCTATCCATACCGTGAAATTGGTAATGATCTTGGTGGCTTTAAATTAATAAATTGTTTTTGGAAGTTTTTTAATCTGATATAGCGTCGATTGTGTATTAAAACCCTAAAAAAATTATTTGGGCCACACTGCTTTGTTGAGTTTTACTTTTTTGTTGCAGGAACAAGGACCGGTGGGACTAATTGATCAAGTTAAGCTTTCATTGTTCAACAATAGGTAATTTTTTCATTCAGTTTTTTTTTTCTTTTTCCTTTTGAACAATGTGTAATGAAGCTGTGTCATATAGCGAGCACAAAAGACAGAAACATCAGTAGAAATAACAATGTGTAATTCATCCGTTCTATTTTTTCATCTAATATAAATGTCTATTTTATAATGACAGGTTTCAGAAGCCAATCATCTATTCGTGTCCTAAGTTCAATCTATGACGAGGTAAGTTTTGTGTTATTATAAATTGGCTGAGTTGGGTTGTATCTGATCTCAAAAAATTTTGTTTCACAGTAGCGAGATTATATTTTATATACTGATCCGATCTATCTTTTCAATTTAGACTAATTAGAGATGGAAAACTTGAGCTTTTAACCAATATATTTATGAATTGGTTGATTTCGATAGTGACTATTTGACATGTTGCGAGTAAATCCTAATTTTTTCTTTTGCTAAAGGGATTGAACACGATTGAAATTTTACTTGATGAAATGCGATGTGGATTAGGTGATGCTTTGGTGTGGCATGCCTTTACAAGGGTCTTCCACTTTTCAAACTTGGCCAGAAGGTATGTTTTTGAACACGTCTTAATCATACCCCTCTTCCTGTATCGTTAAGAAACACGTCGTCATAATTGGCCATTTATAGTTATTTGTTTTTGAAACCAAAGAATTACTATGAGATGCCCGCCACACAACTCTGTTTGATTCCCATCTACAGCTTTGCATCAACGTCAAAGTATGGCAGCAGCATGAGTATTCTACAACATTATTGCTTATTCTGAAATCTGGACTCGATATTGTATTTCGTGTTAATGTATTTTACTTTCTTTGTGATCAGCAGAAGCTGTTCAACAGTGGATGATGCAAAAGCTAGAAGAAGCGAAACAATTAAAACGTGAAAAGACCTCAAATTCAACTATCCTACTAGAGGTATCAGGTCTTTATACTGTTTTTACGAGTCCTTTTTTTGGCACCATTATACAAAATTTATATTTTTAATAGAGATTTACTACCTAACTTAAGGAATACTTTCATATATGCTTTACATTATGCAGCTTCGTTACACACTAAAGCTTTAGAACCCACAAGTGACGTTTGTATAAATGTCGCCGTAGAGGTAGCAAATGAGCAGTTCAGGTGGGTTGGGTAATGGGTTTGGGTCAAAATGGGTAGTTCTTTGGTATGATTTTGAATATAGATGGGTCAAACTTGCCATCTATACTACTCAGTAATCTTTTCATATCATAAGTCTGCTATATTCTTGGCCTGTGTTTCCTACTATATCAGTTAAAGAACCACCAAAAACAGAGAAGCCTGATGCCCAAAGGTATCGCCCTGGTGAAAGAACAGTAGCATATTCTTTTTTAATCTACGTAAGTTGCTGATTTGCTAAAGAAGGTGAGGGTTTATTTTAGTTTCATGGGATATTATATATAAATGTTCATAATAAGTTATGAATTGCTGCAATGATGAAACAAAAATGTCTAATAAAGTGACCACTACTTGATAGGAATTAAGAAATGTGAAAGAACAAATGTACTCAGCTGCATAGCATTTTAAAGATTTATATTACAAGAATGACGAGAAAAAAATGTAAGCGCTACACTGATACATTTGCTTCAATGTGATATGCTCTACTTTTATTATGATTTGTTATACTTGATTAGCTTCTATTTCTCAACGTTTATAGGTTGTTGGAAAGCTTAAAGAAGCGCATCTCAATTCTCTTATTAAAACATTGACCATTTGGACTCGATGACGTACAAATTCAAAGAAGTTCTTAGATGAAAATGTGAATGAAGTTTCCGAACCAAGCTTTGAGACTTATGCATTGAGCAGTACTTAGGTTGATTCATTAGTGTAGGAAAATAAGTATTTTTGGTCTCAAATATGACCTATTTACTTAGGTTGATTCATTAGTGTAGGGAAAATAAGTATTCTTGAGTGATATAGTTGTGGAAATGCCATAGATGTGGCATTTCATAACTCAAATTGACCCTTTTTAAGTTCCACGGTTACATAAACTCAGATAAGATCCATGGCCCTTGGCAGGGATTGGCTTGATTTACTGTAAATCTAAATTCAATTTCTGTTTATATTGTGGAAAAACAGGATTTAACAACGTTTTTGTTTGTCATCCTTGGTTAATCCTAAAACATGTCGTACGAGGAAGGTGTCTTTGAAACAAACATCCAAGATGGTTAGTTATATATTTTTTGTCCTACCTAATGCTCATGTGCTAATCAGCATATTTGTGATTGAATTTGTTAATTTGTTCTAATTAAATTTGTTCTAATTAAATCAACTTTACAAACTATATCGTTGTTTTACAAAAAGACGATAGTTAGTACGTGACGATTACCTTAAGTTAGTTAAACAGTTCAATTTATTATTCCTTTAAGTATTTGGTTATTGGTTTACTAATTGTGGTCGTGAATGTAATGTCCTTAATAGATTAAGGTTTGTGCAAGTGTTAGTCGAGCTTTGTTATCGGATGATGCAAAACCTTCACTATCTAAATGAGTAAATTCCATAAAGTGATGTATAGTTTTATGTACTTTGATTGTATTATGGCATATAAAACAAGTTTGCATTTGTATTTCAAATATTAGCATCTTGTGATTTCGGTCTTAAACTTTTTTGATGCAATAAAATGTTATTCCATTTACCAGAGACACAAAAAATAAGTTCTTAGCCAAAATGGGTGTCTAAATGTTAAGTACCTAATGAGCTTGTAGCATTTATTATCAAGAATCATACCATTAACCATTTTTAGATACACTATCTGCTGTTCCAAATTTTCTTTTGGGATTACTATCTAGATGGGTTAACAAACTTAGCAAATTCTATCAAGTGAATATACTTGATCAATTCAAATGGGGAAACCATTTAAGTATCAGAATATTAGAAGCAGCATTGTACATATTTGCTTGTCGATTCTTCTTTCATTTGGGGTATTATTGACTTAAGCTCTACCCGATGTTTTCAGTATGTCACCTCGAGTAGAGATTGTGCCAATTTCAAAAGGGACTATCTACTCATCAGTTACTATTTGGACAATCACAAGATCTATACCAAATGCAGTCCTATGATTATTTGTGACCTCCATATGCATATTGTATAATGGCAAAACAAAGTTAATGACAATTTATCCTGACGGTGTGAAGGTTAGATTCTTTATTCCATAGTAAATATGATAATTTGGAATCATCATTGGGTCAAGGGGCTGTGGAAAACAAGTGACCTCACATCTTTTGCTTCTAATTTAGATGATACTGAATTATACTTGCAGAGTTGCAGGTTTAAAATCATAATGTAGTTTCTATTTTGATGAAAGATTATTTTTCGTGATGAAATTTATGTCTTTTTTTCCTCTTGCTATTTAACAGATTAAAAAAGCGCTAAGAGGAGTCAAGGTTGAGGTAACACATCGTGGAAATATGCGCAGGAAGTAGCATATCTGGGTTAACATCTCAGGTAACAAGAGAGCTTAAGTAGGTAATAATAGCTCATGTATACTATAACATGACCCTTTTATGTAGGCATCTTAATTAGGGCATGACTGCTGCAATTTACATTCTCTATGCAGTCTGTTGCAAGCCCAGGATGAGCAAGGTAAGTATTTCCTGATCAGTTAACATAATAAATGTGTCATTAAACATTGATTTTCAAAAATATGTCCCCTTAGATAAATAATATATTACACGTGGTAATAACAGTGTTCCTGAATGCATGAGATTGATTATGAATCGACTTTATTTATTATATTCAGGGTTACGGCATATATTTTGTTTGCAAGAAGCTCAACGTGCGATATTTTCATCTAAAAGAAAATAAATTGAGAAAAAGAAGAAATCTGGTGTCGATGTTTGTTGTTTTGGTTTTTTTTATAATGCAAAGACCTGTGGTAGATGGGCGGAGCAGCCAACGGGTTACAAAGGCTTTTTCTTGAAAAGATCCATGTCAACACATACCCTTGTGACACCAATAACCTCCGATGCCTTCAGAGCATAAATTCTTATAACTGAGGTATGTTTACTTTTGTTTCATTTTTTCCCCTGCCATCTTTACAAGTATTTATTGAATCTATAACATGAAAATAATCTTGGACATGCTACTTTTTTGGACGATAAATGTGACATTGAGGTTGCAAAAGAACTTGGTCACGAGCATACTGATGAGGTACACTCTCTATCAAATATACGCCAGACGTGGCAACGTGATGGGATGAAAAGGTTTTTAATATATAATTAGCAAATGTTTGTTGATCAACACGGGTCAAATGGGCCAATTTAAAACGCTTATCAAATATATACGCATATAAGCCGACAAAATAAGCTGATCAAAACATCCCATGATAGCTTCTTAATGTCTGTTTATGTGTTGATTCAGGGGCAGGGGAAAGATTTCAAAGAAATTCAATCACAAAATGCATCATTAATAAGGTAACTTGCTTTTCACAAAATGCAACATGAATCAGTCATTCTCTTGGTTTTTTGTACCAATAACTATGGGTGACCCAGATATGAAATAATTGTCATCATTGTTACAGGCTTTTGGAGCATGGAAGATGATATTGAGCGTGTATTTATGTGAGAAAGACTGCCAAACAACATTGGTGATAAAAAATATTTCGAAAAAGTAAATTCATATCTGTAAATGTGACTTCATTCTATATTTATTTTAAATTATCCTCTGGTGTTGTATTTATAAAGCGAATTATATTTCCGTAGGTACAACTTGACAGTGCTTTGGGCTGCAGTCAATGAACATAACCAAGCCAATGCAGGTACTATTGCACATTTTTTTCTTATGTTATAGTTTACACCATTGTAATAAGATGCTTAAAAAAGCTTTCGAAATAGGAAATGATTAAAAAAATTATAAAGCGTTGTCGATATGATCTGGGATCTTTTTTATCAAACGGATAATCATAACATTTCTAATGAAACTGAGCCGCCTCAAAACAGATCTAATATTCAGTCTCAGGTATGATTTTGGTTGCTTGCGTATGTGGTTATTAGTTTCGTATGTTTGTTTTCCTTCTCCTGCCTTCTATGTTCATAATTTTGTTTTAGTTTTTTGCCTTATTTAATCTGATACACTTTCTTTGTGGTTGAATAGCGTGTTAAAATTTTTTTCCCTTAATTGTCTTGCCAAAATCATAATTTCCGTATCTATTTTGCTTTTACCTTAACGTCACCTGATTTTGACATATACCGGCGGTCATTTGCGTGGTGAAAGCAGGTGGGAGTTGAACTCACCGATTTGAATAAAGAATTAGACACCGTCGACGAGCTTCACACGCAGGTGCCGACTGTCTTTGTTACCCACATCACTACCGATTCATCGAACAAAATATACAGCATCGCTTCTCATTAAAAGGTAACTGTCTTGCCATTTCAGTCAGTCTTTCCTTTGGTCAGGTCACTCCTGGAGGTTGTCCACATATAAATTGCACATATATTCACATCCGTAGTTATTATATCAGTGTACTTAAGAATTTGTTTTGGCTACCGTCAGTGTGATTCATGTGATTGTACCTACTTTATTTCAGTCATTTTACCGCCTTTAAATGTTTTAAATTCAGTTGTAATCTCAGTTTTTGACTTTTGGTAATGCAATTTTAGCTTTTTTTTTTACTTTGTCCAAATTCTACTTTAGTCTTTCATTTAGTTATCATTTACAGGCTTCAATTTCTGTTTAGATAAGCTTATGTAAGCGGGGTTTGAAGGTTGTCGTTTGTGACTGGGATGGTAATCTCTCCAAAACCACAACAATGTCGTGTATAAAGAATTCTTACTGTGCTGAGCAAGGTTCACGTTATATCATATATGTATCGTTGGTGAATCACGTTATATTATATTGTGGTTCATTATTTTTAATGTTCTGAGGTTTATTAGAACTCAATTGATCATTGAAATCACACATCATTTTATCTTGAGTAAATCTATTTTAGATTGAAGCTTGATGGTTAGAATCGATTGTTCACACATATTTTAAATTTAACAAATTTACGTTATTACTTTTATTATCATTTCATTTATCTATTTCTTTAAAACTAACCCGGTGTCAACGGGTCTCTAAGCTAGTTAAGAAATAAAACACGAGAGAATAAAGTACTAGGAAGCAATTACTCGTAATTAATTTCAAAAAACGCAATAATACCTTTACCTTTATCTCGTACATCTCAAAGCAGTGAAAGGAGCACTAATTTCCTTTCCCCCCTCTTTCTTCCTTTTCTTTTTATCACTCCCATCCAAAATCACAACTACTTTTTCACACACACACTTTATTCACTTCACACACATTGAACACAGTTTAACTTAACAGTATGAGTGAAGGAAGAGGTTCAAGCTTAGTTCATCTACTTGTTATCGTTTTATGTTTAGTTGCTTTTGGTTTCTCCATTGCTGCTGAACGACGTCGTAGCACTGTACTTACTTTCTCTCACTTTCATTTATTTTATTTTTATTTGAGATCTAGGTTTTTATGTGATTTTGTATCAAGTTGTACTTTCATATTATAAGATTGATGTTTTAATTGTGTTATTTAGGTGTAGTGAGTGACCATTTTAATTATACTAGTTGTGTAACGTTAATTTATTGGAAGCTCGGAGTAAATAAGTTTAGTGTAAATTCAAGTGATTATGCTATTATTGTTGTTGATAAGTTTAGAGCATTATTATTAGAGATGTAAATGCTCTTATAAAACTAGATGAATACTCGCGATGCAACTTACGAGTTCAATATGTAGTCATTGCGAGAAAAAAAAAAAAAAAGTTTATGAGTTATAAACGAAAACTGATAAAAGTTTGAGTATTAAACAATATTTAAAATAATAATTTAGTAGTGGATGTTGTTACCGTTTTTAATCAAGCGTATTTTAATAATTGAAATGATTTTTTAAGTTTTTAAGATTAAGGATTAAGTAAAATGGTGTAACTGCTTTATAGATAGTATATAGATTAGGCACATAGTAATTGGTCTTAGAGTTAAGCCAAGTTAGGATCATTTCGTACCAATTTACGCGGTAATTGATGATGTGTTTGCTTATTTCAAAGCAATATAGTTGAGAACTGTGAGATGTATCGGTGCCGACTCGTGAAACAACTTTGTCTGTAACGTGAAGATTCAAGGAACTCGTGATTAAGTCTTTCAGAGGTTCTCTCGTACTAAACTATTACCATCCATAATATTAGTAAAGGAACGTTATTTCTAAGCTTAATGCATGAAAACAAGAAATTAACTCACGGAGTACTACACAAGGTGTTAACAGTAGTGGACTCCTGCGGGCAACAAGAAGCTTAAGAAATTGAGCCTAGTTTTTAAGAATCCTACTATAGTAATGCCAATAAGGATAGGAAATCTGAGACCTTAAGCAATGAGAAATGACTTTAACTGTGAAGCTATAAGGCTTAGGTATCATTCCCTGAACCTGCCAACATACTCGTAACAATTGAATTGGATGACCAACATGTAAGAATGTTCTACTTTGCAAGTCCCAGGACCTGATGACTGGATGACATAGGAGTTAGTTGCATACAAGGAATAGGAGGTGGGATAGGTGCAATGGGTAATCAAAAAGGGCCACAGGGGCAACTATATGTTGGTTTGAGAACCATTCCACCAACGAGACGACCCATAGGAATAGCGTTTGACAAAGAAGGTTAGAAGATAAATAATCCATGTTTAGTTCCTCTCCAAGGCCAACTAGGAAGAGTTTAAGAGGTTATGATGGATACTTGTTTTAAATCGAATTATAAAATTGAAGGGAGGTGATTTGCTTAAGCTTTAATCGGTGAGCCTTTAGGCAGAAGGGCAGAAGCGTTTTTTTTTTTTTTTTTTTTATCATGAGGAAACAGGCTATGTTGGTGTTGCACAATCATTTCCTCCTGATAAAGGATCACATGAAAATTATGATCTGTATGACCATGCCACGTAAAAATTGATTCAAATAATTGGTTAAAGTTTTCATTGAACAGCCTATTTTTTATTCAATTGCAGCAAGCTGGTGGTATCTATTCATTAGTGTGAATGTAATCTCTCATCTTATACAGGCATATTCATGTATTCTTCACTATAATCTGTAGTTTTCCACCCTATAAAGATGTGCAATATAATGCATTAATAAGTAGTTTCTCAAGGCTATGATTTAACCGAATATATGGGTATGGTTTTGGGCGCTCACCATGGTGGACCCAGTCACCCAGATTTGACTGGTGGCCTGAAAATCTAACATCTGTCACTCACATGAGGTACACGTCTCGACAAAACCTGTATGAAAAGAACTAATATTTTCTAAGTTTTAACCTCCTTAGTAATTTATAGCAGGAAATATGATACGTGATTTAGTAATTAAGACTTGTATTGACATCGGTTATAGAATACCCTGTAGAACAACCTTAAATAAACTTGCCCAGGTTCATAACTGAATTAATAAGCTAGTGGTATTTCAATTTTTGTTGTATATATCTCACAAATGAATAGTGCTAGTTTGTCAAGTGTTGTCATACAAATATATCAAAGTGTTATATTAGACCTTAACACAAGCTAATGCATATCAATTTACTGTATTTACTTCTTTTCTTGGTTGTTTGGACAGTTGGACTTTTGATAGCCAATATAAGCACAAAAACAAATGGAAGGATCTGATAAGATCCAGATAAATAAGATATGTGTGTAATAATTGATAAGAGATCCAGGTGTCATCATGTAGCTGTGGGTTGTAATCATTTGGATTGTGTACGGTATTTGCTTCATCTAATAAAACTATATTTGGTTAACAGGGAACTATTCGCACAGACGACAAGACCAATGCTACTTACTGTGTTTACGACTCAGATGTTGCAACCGGCAATGCAGTGTTGGGGCCTTTTGTTTCTACTATCGGGTGAATCATTGCTTATGGGTGTGACTAAGTGCATGTGTTTTGGAAGGCCTTTGGCACCTGGTGGAAATCGAGCTTGGGCCATCATCTATTTTGCGTCATCATGGTAAGATTTTAGTTTTGTCAACTTTTATAATCATCTGCAGTCATCACTATCCATGAATCTCATCAACTGACCTATACAAAGTTCATGCATATTTTATATTTATGATGTCAAACCTGTTACATTCTAAGGTGCGTTACTCAATGGTCACATGTGGCCAAAATAGCTGTCTGATTCCTGTTTGCGATTTTTCTGTAGAACTTGTTTAGAATTGAGTTTTAAATCATGCTCATGTAACCATTTATATTGGGAGGACGTATACAGCCTTACTTGCATTTATGTTACAAGGTCCTTGTGCGTATTGAGGGAAAGTTGAGCTTTTGCCTTTAAGTCCTTCCAGTTAACGAGTAATCAGGGGCTTTGGGCTATATTCTTTTTAGTTATAGATTCTTTTATTTGATATAGGTTAAATAAAGTTAGACCCGTAACATGGTAACTAAAAGGAAAATTCTCAATAATTGAGTGGAACATAAACTATTAAATGTTATAATTGTGATTGACTTTTGGAACCAATCATCCTGGGCCTTAAATCAGAATGAAACTTATAGTTTGAAATTTTGAATGGTTTGGGTCAGCACAAGTGACTTTTTAGTGTGGGTTGGGTTGGTCTAAAAACGCGTTTTGTCAAAAAGATTTATAAACAATACAACTGTTGAATATGATCAACAAAACTACAGTATCGATTTCTTTATAGTTTTTTGTATAGTTATAGTTATGCTAATTAGAAATAAAGTACGAAATTGCAACTTCTAGTTCTGGACATGTATCATTGGAATGTAATCTCAGAAAGAACAACAGTACACAACCAATTTTTGTGCATATAATATCAACCAATATTAGAAATATATCATTTTTCGAAAAATCGATGCTTTGTATATATGAAATGGCAAAGTATGGAGGCTCAAAAAATCCAATTATGATATGTCAACACGAAGTACAAATTATAATAATTCCCTACCGTTTTTGTTGCATCTTGCAGGATCTGTTTTCTGGTTGCTGAAGCTTGTCTGATAGCGGGGGCAAAGAAGAACGCGTACCATACAAAATACAAGGGCATGACTGAAAGCTTTTCATGCGACACATTAAGGAAAGGTGTTTTTGTTGCAGGGGCCGTATTTGTTGTTGCAACCATGGTTCTGAATGTGTATTTCTATGTGTACTTTACCAGGGCTACGACTCAGCCTGCTCATAAAACCAACCGTTCTAGCTCAACTGTTGGTATGGCTGGTTATGCTTAGACCTCTTATCTACAAAGTAGTACGGAGTACAATATTTTGGTACTTTAAAACTGTAAATTTTGCATATGGTTGCGATTATTTGTCCAAGATGGAAATTGAGAATCCACTTCTCTATTGAAATATGTAGTGCAATGTTTCTTATGCTTTAGGTTGGGTTACTTTGTCTAGTCCGCTTATGTCTTCATTCTGGTAGGTCATATATCATCTTTTTGTTTCTAGATTTTAAAGACAGTTTTCACCCATTTAACCAACAGAAAGCTTATAGCAGAACCTCTATTTCTGATCTATAAATAAAAGAGGTATTTGTAGTGGCTTAAGCTAAATTGCCACATGTGCGCTACGTTATGTCACCTTGCCATTTCTCTTTCATTTCCTTCATCATTCACACACCCAAAACACCATCCTAAATAACTTAAGTCAAAATCCCACTTTTGAGACCCATCATACCCAATTAAAACACAAACTTAGCACAAAAGTAGATTATAAAAATACACATAATCTTCATTTGGCGATGCAAGTTTTTTGCTTGCACTTTGACGAGAGGTGGGGGGGTGCAGTAACATACCTTGGCTCAAGCTAGATGGTTGTCACATAGATTTAGCGAGGGAGTTACCGCACCCAATGCTCTTAGACATAGCTTTTGGGTTTAGAGAGCTCGCTATGGAGAGTTATAGGGTACTGTTATAGGCACTTTTGTTCCTATAAAATTTTATAGGGCACTGCCTCTTGTGTTATACGCCCTCACCAAGGGATGGCGGAGGGTTATAGATTTTTTTCACTCCTTATACCACTTATCTCACAATTTGTCTCACAAGTGTCTCCAATGAGATTTGAACCCACAACTTTTAGATTGTTGAACAACTCACATACTTTTTGTATACTAATTTTGTCCGTTGAGACTAGTGTAAACTCTCTCATAGCATATCCACTCTCGTTTCTTTCGGTTCCAAAAACTCGAGACGGGGCTAAAAAAATTGTCATCAAGATCTTAGATTAGACCGCCTTAGGACAGTCGTACAAAAATCTAATCTCTCGGGTTTCAAAACCTTGAGATGGGCCTAAAACAACTGCCATCAAGATGTAGATGAGATCACCTTAGCACAATCCTGTAAACAGCAGTGTCTTTCACGGAATAGACTCGTTTTGTTTGGTTATAGTTTAAAAACTGTAGTCATGCATTGGTAGTTAACTACTAGTAATCATGTTAACATGTTTCTGGCATAGATTTATTCATTCAAGACCAGCTCTTCGCTTCGTACATTTTATTTGAAAAAATGTCAGATGGTTTTCAAATTATTGCTTGTTTTTATTGAGGAGAGGTACAACGCAAACCAATTTTGGTAAAAACATGCATGCATGGGCGGTATCCTCGCTAATTTGTACGACTCTTTAACAACATAAGTACTTATATAAATTTAAAATGGGGTATTTGACATGAGTAAGTACTCTAGTTGATATATTATAGGATACATAATACACACACACCCAAAATGTTTGATTCTGTAAATCATTAAATTATACTTGCACTGTTCATTAATGGTACTAGATGCATGTTAAGCCTTGATCTTCAGTCAAGAAGTTAATATTAAACAAAAGCAAGCTAGATTTGTTACATTGTATAATTTAGAAGAATACAACCATATATATTTTGTCTAAAAGCCAGGTATGGAAAAAAATCGACATGCTCACATTAATATATTGGATTGGTTTACCTAAAATCTTTTCGTGATCATTTGGTTGCTCAAAAAAAAAATTAGTTAATGTTAATAGAACAATCGAATTAAAGCCAGAATTTGAGAGCTTAATAATAGGAACTTGATGATTGGTCACTTATTTTCATCCAAAGTCACAATGCAACTTTTTGAAGAACTATCGTTCAATTTTAAGTACTTTTCTAGACGATTTTTAAGATCCTTTATCTTAATTTGCTTCGTCGGTGGCCCATTTTTTTGAACATCAATAATTCTATTAACGCCCTAGTAAGCAGCTAAGGGAGGGGGAAATTTACATGAAATAGAAAAGTGCATTTCGAGGGTTGCTAATTAAACAACTCGACCAAATTACAAAAAAAATACCTACTATAGAGATCCAATAGAAAGAGATGAACTTAATATAGTTTAGGATAAGCTCTTTTTTAGGCCTTTTGTTGTGGAAAGTAGACTTATTTCAAAAGCGCCATAAGACCCAAAAGGAAAAGTTTGAACCACTGCGCCAAAGAGAGTATACGAGGACGGTAGGTTTGAGTGGTCCACAAGAATGATCACATCAGCGATGCTAGAGAAATGTTGTTCACGTAGGCTTCACCACCTGAATATACCAAGTACCAACCCATGTATCGACACCCATTTGCATTCAGAGAAGAGGTGAAATTCCGTTTCAATTATATCTTCCCAAATGTGGCATCTAACCGTGTGAAGGTAGATATACCTCTTAAATCTCAACTCAAGGTTGAATCTAGGCACTCTTTAAAATGGTAACAACATATTGGAGTACGAATAGCTAAGGTTGGAACTTGAAAGAGTTAAAGAAGTTTTTTCGCCCAAATTGCAAAAAGCATTTTTCAACCATCTTATTAAAAGATGATTGACAGACATACGTGTTTAATCTAGTTGTGCAGCTTAAAGTGTTTATTGAAGTATATTACAATTGTTGGTGATAAACTGAAATGAAAAGATATTTCAGAATTACTTAATGTCCAAAGAATATCATACACTGTCCAAATGTTGTTTCTGATCATTTGGTTAAAAGCTAATTCAGAATATGAGTTAATAGCTATATTTGGATTGAATAGATAATCATTATAAAGAATCTGACACTAATAATTTGTGTCTACAATACTCTTTCATAAACAATATACAAATCCTTAAATCTTGACCATCTGGTACCTATACATGATTTTTATAATCGTTAGTTTTGTTCCTATATCAAATGGGGTCCCATTCTTGCATGAAAAACTAAAACTAGACTTTCTTAAAAACAATACAACATCAAGGACAAAGAGAAAGACAAAGGTTGAAGAAAACAAGATTGAGCTAACAAAACACAAGTATTTAACTGATCAAAGAACCACTTTCTCTATGTGTGTTTTCAACGGAGATGTCAGACTCCGGAAAACGGAAGGTTTATTTAGTAATCGCGTTGATCATGTTCTCAGTGCTTCAAATATGGATTTTGAGTGGTGAACATTGCAGTATAAGAGCAACATCACCTCCATCACCTCTATCACCACCGCCGCCACCACAAGATTCCGATGCAGTTAAAAAAGCAAAGCTTCATAGGAAGTACTTCAGTGGCAGATTTCCTCACAAAAGCTTTCAAGAAAACAAAAGAATCGTGCCAAGTTGCCCCGATCCTCTTCATAACTAACAAATGTTTGATCTTCTTATTTACTCTTTTAATGTTTACTTAATAGTTCAAAATACCTACGTTTTTTCCACTGTTTGTGGCTAAACCGTGGGTATTTTGGTACTTATCTAGCCAGTCATTAAACATTTGTTCTTTTGTTCTTTTTTGGTTGATAATCAAGAAAATGGTTATGAATATGATTCATGTTGTATATGATATATTTGAGATTTGAAATTTTATATGCTTGATTCGTCATTGCTTGAATGTATTTTTATTAGTTTCTTGAATATTTTTGGGCTCACTCACGCCCCTTGAAATTTGAAAATGATGTTATGATCAATTACTCCCGACATAATTCTTACAATTATAACATTACATGATTTGTTGTCTAAATAATAATGTCCTAAATGTTTTTTATATAAGACGCCATTCATGATGTCAAGATAAGAAACAATTATTTCGGGTAGGATTAATATTATTTTTTGTACAACTTTTGATAGGCAGGATTAATATTATTTTTTGTACAATTATTTTCACTTATGCTAGTAACTTTTTGTTTTTTGGAATTGCATATGTGTTAGTAACAATAGAAGTATGGTGAGCTAGCTCGTTTAGTAACATGACAATATATAAATTCGACATTATTGTCAATGATCTTATGCTCAAAAATTAAATTCACATGTTTCAAGATAAATTATACGGAGTATTTTTTGTTAAACTTTTTAAATGGAAAAAGATGTATTTTGAAAGCATTGGTCACTTCTTGCATCATAAACATATGGTCAAATTTTGTATAGGCAATCGTGACTCAAAAAGAACTACTATAATAAGTATTCACAGTAATAGAAAAAGGTTAAAATAAGATGAAAAATATTATTAAGGCATGATGCTTCATTTCCGACAGATTCTATGAATACCTTGATATAGGTTAAGAAAATGATAAATTTACAAGAGAATCATATAAAAGGAAAAAAAAAAAAAATTCCCATGTGAAGTCATGTGTCTTTCTCTTGATTTCCAAAAAGATAAAACAATAAAAAACTTTACAAGAGAATCATATATTTTTTATAAAAAAAGAATGGGAAGTGTTTCGTTGGTGAAACATATCTTGTTAATAAAAAAATCCCTTTAATCACAAATTATTACAAGAATCATATATTTTTAATATTAAAAAATATGAAGTGTTTCGTTGATGAAAATATCTTATTCTTTTAGAAAATTTTCATAAAAGTTGGAAAAACTAAAGACAAGTTTAATCACAAATTATTGAGAAATTTTTCTAAAAGAATGTTAAACTCATTTTTCAAACTTTAACTAGAATTTTAAATAGAGCTCTTTGCTTTTTATTTTTCTTCTATTTTTTACACCCTTACACTTTCAAATTTTCAAAAATATCATCTAAACGCATTTTTAAATTTATAGCACTTTTCCGGAGATAAAACCCTCCTCTTTTCTAAGAAAATCGAAATAGAAACTAATTTTCTTTCCTACAATTAACCATAACTTTGGATTTTCTGATTTGTTGACTTTGGGCTAACTTTGGATTTTTTGATTTGTTGACTTTGGGCTAGTAGTAATGGTGATCACAGGTGATCTCGGTTACCCCTGCCACCTCAACGACAGTTCAGTTTTTTTTCTCTAAAACTTTCTACCCCCTCAACGCCAAGTTAGTGTAATACAACAACCGCAATCACCACCAGAAAACATACCCGACAAAACAACTTAATAAATAAAGTTACACACAACACTCACAAATAACTCGATCACCCAAATGACCATGTCTTTCATTTTTCCCATAGGGTATGCGTCTAAGTGGACCAACGTAAGAGGGGCGGGGGTGGAGAGACACGTTCCATACCTCGACCGATCAATTGGTCGACCCTTGCTCGCCGAATTTTTTAATATAGGATACATGCCGTTGCAATACGCGAGTATCATGCTGGTTTAATTTTTATTTAGATTCAAGCAAACTGTAATGGTAAACTCCATTCATTATTCTCACATCAATCGTTCTCTTGGTTATTGGTTTTTTACGGTTTTGGATTGATCGGGTGGTGTTGATTTGTGAGATAACTTGAACACCCCTATAGTTGGTCCATTGACCATTGCGACAAGTGTAGGCCTCCAATCATGAATATCTCTAGCTTCAAATTGTTTTTGTGATTCATCTAAGCCTACTCCAACAGTCACATCATTTTACATTTAATGTTACATCAGTTTTTTTCTCTCTCTTTTCACTTCTTCTCACTTTTCACCCCAATAGTCACACCACCTTACCTTTCAACCAATTTTTTTAATTTATTAAAATCTAAACTTTTATTCATTAAATTAAAAACATTACATAAATATAAAAAACATCATAAATATTAAAAACTGAAACTAAACATTATGAGGAAGGTGTTCGACCACATCGACACGAAGGTCTTGATGCACTTGTGGTGATTTGATAAATCTGATAACTTTATGCCTTTGTTCTTGGGATCATATGAGGTCGTCTGGTTGATGTGCTTCCTCTGGATGCCAGTTTCTCGACCCATTTGTAAATATTCATCAAGGGCGCGCGTCAGGAACGGTGTCGTATGCCAATTGACGAATTCCGGACGTGCACTTCATCAAGGGGGAAATGCCTTGTATTCGGTGCAGTCATTATTATCACGAAAGTATGCAGAATGAAGACGTATTTCTTTAACTATCCATGTGTATAGCCTTCGACTCCTCAGAACATCTACTTTAAAGGTTCTTCCGGAAACATCAGATTCACACTAAAATAGGCTTGTACTAAACGATCATGAGCACCATAACAACCTCGACTTATGATGTTTTTTCCTCGGTCGATTTGCTTGTCGTATATTCATAATAAACGACAACGCGCTGCTAAATACCTCATGTCCCGACTAATAACTTCTTCTTCCGATGAGTTTTAAACATTATTATATCGGAATTTATAATTATAATGAGTTTTGTTTGAGTAGAGAGGTATCTATTATCTATTAATACTAATAAAACACAGTTTTTTTAAAGCACCTTCATAATTTTTTTCTAAAAATAACTAAGCATCTACTTGAGACACGTGTCTTCAACAATTGTTTTGAAACAAATAAATTCGGTTAGTCCGTTAGTTGCGTGCAAATTTTTACAAAGTAACTTTTGACACATTAAATACGGAGTATGTATATGCAAGCTAAATATGGTAAGTTGCCAAGTAAAAAAACGAATAAAAAAAAGAAAGGAAACTCATTAATTATTTGTAACAAAAGTTCAATTTTAAGATGTAATAAGTATGAATTACTTTAACGAATGATTTATGTTGACTATATAATTAAGTAATACAATAAACTGATTCAATTTTGGTGATTTGCAAATCATTTAGATTTCAAATGATATATAGGTAATATTTTAATATGTTCTTATTTATATCAGTTGATTTCACATTATTTTGCAGGTAAATTGTTCATTAATTAGTTTTCACAGCAAGTACCCAAAGTGTGTTTTCCTTGTAGTAATTAGAGTTAATCATTTATATGTTTATTTTTCCATGTTGCGTAATTATGCTCATCATATATTATCTTCATTTTCTTTTTCTCTTTAACACCAAACTTATCGGTGCTCATTACAACTAATCTAGATGTTTGATTGTTTGGTTATGTTAATCAGTTTTTTGTTTGTTGTTGTGTTAGGAATTAGAAATTCCAGGTATTAAAGAGTCGGTCACCTCAAGTATATGTAATCGTTAGAAAGCTCGTAGTCGTAGTTCTTTTATGTTAAGTAGTATTTAGTTTAGTAACACCGTGGAGGACGGACGGTCTTTACCCACCTGTATGCCTGATTCATGACCCGTTGTGTGGCGTTTTATTGTAAGATATAAATACTCTCTACCTTCCAAGGTAGAGAGTTGGAGCTCATAATAATATCTTTCACTTTCTCTCACTAAGTTCCCTAAACCTCTAACTTTCTCTCTCTAAAACACTCTTGTACGCCTACTTGTGTTAATGGTTTGATGTGTATGTGAAATCCAATATCTTTCATGTTGAAATAGATAATCACATTTAGTTAACCAAGATGACCCATAGGTAACTCATCGACTTAATTTGTAAATGAAAGTGTGTCAATCTATAATACATGTATAATCTATATTTTAAGAATGGTGGGTTAAAACTTTCGCATATGGTCATATATTTATTTCATATTTATGTCTTTGAACTTGGGTGTTTTTGCCACAACCCAAATAAAATTGGTGATCAAGAAAAAGAAATCTGGAAACGATGGCTACATATGGAATCCGTCATTTTGACCATATTTGCTTTTAGTTGCATCTAAACATATACAGAATAGGCAAAAGTTCAATATATATCTTAAATTTACCATATATCCAATTAACCAATCATAGACATTCATTTTCTAATAAAAAAATAAAATAAACTTTCACATCTTTTTTTAAAAATTAAATATCTCGCAAACCGTTAATCGTTACGCGAAAAAAATTATACCATCGCGACGAGAATTCAATTATCTTTATATAGATATGCACTTCTATATAATTTTAATGATTTTTTTTTTCAAAATTTCGCCCGGAAAAATCATATATGATTTGTGAAAATCATATGTGATTCGATTTTACAATCATATGTGATTTGTAAAATCATATGATTTGAAAAATCACATGTGATTTGATTTTACAAATCACATATGATTTTGAAAATCATATATGATTTTACAAATCATATGTGATTTTTCCTGATGAATTTTGAAAAAAATTTTTGAAAATATAAAGAAATGCATATCTATAAAAGATATTTTAATTTCGTCGCGATGGTGTATTTTTGTAGTTTGAAGATTTACTGGGTTGCAAAATATGTTGTTTTTAAAAATGTGAAAATGATTTTTTATTAATTTTGATAAAAATCAATGGCTAAGATTGATTTATTAGATTTATAAGAAATATGAGATCTATATCGATCTCAACTCATCTGAGTATATGTTTTCACAAATTCTTATCACGTTATGACAAGATTATACTATTAGGATCAAGCGGTCAACTTCTCAATCGATTTATACTACGAAAATGTTGTGTACTACTAAATTAAATATGCTAATTAAAGAGTCGATCATGACTAACTAATAATCTGTTTTCTCCCATGCTTTCGACCCCAATAGTAGGGACCAGAGAGTCGCCGCTTTTGGCGATATGGCATCATAGTTACCCCATGTTCAAGTAAACAATGCACATACCTCATTTTCTATCTATTGATTATTTTTTAATGAAAATGGTTGTTGTGTCGCTAATCATGGCTACGAATGTACCTAATGATTTGATTGGTTGATTTCAAAAATTGATTAGTGGAAATTTGGAGAGAGAAAATACAATTGTACAAGTGATTTATGCATTAAGCATGTATTTAAGAATGTGTTGTAGGTCTAAATAGCACTACTTTTTTTTTATACACCAAAATTTTTGGACGGGAGTTTTAACAACCTTATAGCTATGCCGAAAATTAGAAGGTTGGTAGTGTCTTAACTGGATTTTATAATTAATGCGTTAATTTTTCTTTACTTGCATGATTCATGCTCATGCGGTGAGCCATAATATTTTCTTGAGGCGTCTTTGATAATTTTAAACTACACTATAAATTAGTCTTGGTGGTGGGGGGCAAATTACACAAAAGCCAAATATTTTAAAATTTACACTACAATTTTTTTTCGAGAAGAGGTCACATGACTTTCGTCACCCTCCCTTATCTCCACCCATGCATGTATGATTAAAATGACAATAATGTCGTTAGATATATCAAAGCATGTATGAAAGAACTTGCCATCTCTATTCAAAGGTATGTAGAGCCACGAGTTTTCTTCTGTTTCCAGTTCAAATGCATTCAGTCCATTCATAATTGATCTTAAACAATTTGGCTTTGAGCACTTTTGAATGATCAGTGAACGATATGCACTCATAATCAGAGACGGAGCCGCGATTTGGCGTTAGGAGGGATTTGTTCGTTACTTTGTTTTAAAACGATAACTATACTATTATGTGTAGTGTGCTATGAAATTACAGTCTTGCATTTTCTATTGCATATGTTTGTGGTTGTAAATGTGATGTGATTGCTGTTAATTTATAGGATTATTTTTTCATCTTCTCCTAATTTCATGATTAATTTCATATATACTTAAAGCGCAATAAATGAATACTTTGTACAATATTTTTAAAGCATGTTTACGTAATATTTTTGGGGTAGGTTTTAAAGACCCTCTAAAAAGTTATTTGTAACCCCCTAAGTTTTTTTTCCTTTTATTTTTATAATTTTGTTTATATTATAAAACTGTGAAATGGAAAATGCATAACAAAAAATATAAAATTTAACAAGTCAAAAGTATTAAACTAACAAAAAATACGAATCGAAACTGGTAAAAAACTGTGTCACACTGTAAAAAGAAAGGAAAAAATGAATCTTTTATCCTTTTTCTTTTTTGGTTCAACAGAGGTACCATGAGGACGGTTTTACTATGCTCTCTAATAAAAGAGAGTTTTTGGCAGCGCCTATTAATTTTTTTCTAAAAATAACATTTACTATGGTCCTGACACGTAGCAGTTTGTTAAAGGGTTTTTCAAATGTATTTTGCCCTCTCTTGCAATAAAATCCCGAATATATGTTGCCTTATACACAGTTTTCTGAAACCCACTCTTTATCATATTTTGTTAAGTCTTGATGCCTTTGTAACACAATCTTTCAGTGTCTTTTTTCCCTCAATATTCAACACTCAAAAATGTTTTTTTTTTCTTTTTATTGTATTTTTATAAAATATATATAATAATTCACAATGGTTTGGAAAATGCTTTTGTTATGAAATTATATGAACCATTCGAAATAAACACTAATTTTCAAAACTACTAACTAATATGCCTATTGAATTATAAAGATTTTATTAAGTCATTGTCTTATTTTTGGTATGAAATTAATTAAAAACAACATGATTTCGTTTTGCCCAATATTCAAGTATATCAATGTCTACCATTAATTCATAATGCTAGAAACTAATTTCTGTAATATGTTTCAAATGGTTACGAGATGAAGACATAAGCAACAATCGCTTCCATTAATCAGTAATACTAGACTTAACATTTGGTATCGAACCCAAAAATAGATTTTCACTATATATATTAACATCCTTTGCATAACAATATAATCACTAAACTTTCATCTTGCTAACTTTTTCTTTGGCAAAATTCAATTCCAAAGCAAGTTTCATATCCACCTTTCGCTTTGAAGGATAATATAATCGTTCAAATCGTATTTTAAGAACTTGGATGCAACCCGTTTATGGAAAACCTCAAGATTATCAACCTTGAAATGATAGTAATGGACGAGTAGGTTTGAATCTTCTAATGTTTGTTTTACTTGGTTGTTTTCATTATTGTATTTGCTTATGTCATATGTTTTATATGACTAGACAATGTTTCTATTATTACTTATATCTTAAAAATTATGTAGCCTGAACAAAGTGCTTCTAATGGGAAACAAATAAATGTGTCTGCTGTGGTAATTGTTTTCTTTGAACATGATCTACTGTATCGTATGTCTTAAAATATCTAAAAAGATGTTAGTATACATTGTTTACAGTTCTTGATTAATTTCCATTGTATTTTGTTAGGTTTTGGCTTCCATCGACACCTTCAAGCCTTAAAAGTATCGCAACTAGCCCATCCCAAAGTCTTCGAGGAAAATATGTGAAGTTAAGCTTTGCCCGTTACTAGAGAGTCAAGCACAAAGCAAAAAGCAGCTGATAAGCCTCAAGAAGGAGAAGCATTGAGTGCATACTGAAATGTTTTGTTTGGTTCATTTGTTTGCTTGATCCGTCTTGAACACTTTTATTTTGCTTTTGGTACTTTTTGTTAAGATTAAGTTGTTTTGGTAATACCATTACAATATCGTCTTTTATTGTTTGGCATGTTGTTAAGACTTTTGTTTCATGTGATGCATTTTCATTACAAACTTATTAAGGATCAAGAGTTTTGATTGTACATCTCTTACTACATTTTTTTAGTATGTTACATACTTGCACAATCGAAAGTGAGATAATTAAGGTGTTAAAAGAGTGATAGTGAAGATACTATGACTTAGGATCAAATAAGAAATTTAATTAAGATGAGAAAAATGATAAAAACCATAATCATAAATTTAAGATGCACTTAAAAAAGTTGATGCAACTCATTATTATTTCTAATTTCTTATTTCTTATTTGTAATAAGTGGCTATAATTTTTTCTCACTCTTCTTAATTCAATAATTCATCTCACTAGATCTATTCCCATCACATAATTACTAATTACTTAAACTGAAAGTAAGTGTTCCTATAGTGCTTCTGAGGAATATTGATCAATCAATAGTTTGTGTAACGGAATAAAACTTCGTGTTGTCTGGTTAAGGAGAAATGCCATCAAGGCCGATATAATTAAGGTTAGCCACTTTGGAAAGCGAGCGTTGATTGCGAGGATGAAAATTCAGCCTTCGAATAAAGGGTTACCTTTATACAAAAGCAATTTCTAATTTCCATGTCTTTTGCTATGACAATCAATAAAATTCAGGGACAATCACTTTAACAGGTAGGTTTGTATTTGTCGCGACCTATTTTTACACACGGACAACTTTATACTTTATGTAGTTGTTTCTCGCGTTAAGTGTAAAGAGAGTTGAAGATTGTTATTCAAGACGGACATGACAAGGCCACAACCACAACTATGGATGTTGTCCACAATGAAGTTTTACAAAATTTATGATTATATATAAACTGTACCGAACATTATTGATTATATGCCTTCTAAATTACTCACTGAATGTCAAATTTCAAACGGGAACTTCATTCATTAAATTTAATTGGATAAGTTAAATATTGAGATGAAGAGAAGTGACAAAATTTATGCCACTTTGATTTCCCCACTATAACTTTAGTTGAATTAATTCAACTAATAAAACAACTATATTTGCTATATGCAATGTTTGTCTTTTATTTGGTACTTTGGACATCATCTTTAGTTAAACACAACATTACATTTTTCCTTCCAACATTTTTTCTTTACTATACAAATATCGCAATCGCTTTATCCTCTCTTTAAAATTAAAGTGAATTTCACTTTCTTTTAATAGTTAATAATAAAGTAGAGATTATCATATGAAGTTGTGTTTAACAATGGTGAAGTTTATGCATATTTATAGGTAAAACATGGGGTGAGTGGATTTTAATTTTAATTTTAATTTATTTATTTATTTATTTTAATGTAGAATGCAACGGCTAAAATAAGTTGGGCTCACTTTTTGCACTCTTTCTTACAATGTGAGGACCGCATTGTTTGCCTCGTTTTTCTTTTGTTCCTCACGCGTGAGCTTCACCTGCCCAACAAGGGTGGCACGTGAGTTGGCTCGGTCACGGAGGCTCACTCCCTCCATTGGAAGTAGTCTAATATAATAGATTGACCTCAGTGTTTTAGCGTTACTGAATGTTGAGCATAACACCAGGAGTTCAGAATTAAATTAAAAAAATTGATAAAAATGTGTTTTGATTAAATTTTCAAGTTTTCATGATTTTTTTTTTTTTTTTTTTTTTTTTGCAAAATTGTTGTATAGAAATGAATCACAGGAGATCCAAAAGATGATACAATTGAAGGAATTGTTGTATAGAAATGAATCACAGGAGATCCAAAAGATGATGCAATTGAAGGATGCAAGAAGACATCCTAGAGAACAATGACTTGAGAACAAACACAAAAGTTGTTACCTCCCACACATGAGATTGAGACTAAATGCTACTTTGCTATCGATAAACTCTGAAACTACAAACTAAAAATGAGCATTTGAGGGCAGCTTGAAAATGGAGAAGTATGGATGAAGACTATATAGCTAATGTGAATACTTGAAGTAACCAAGGTGAAATAACTCGACCACACACTTGTAATGATAATCAAAATAATGTGAGGAGTTGCAAACTTTTGTAGTCCTATAAGCCACCACTGAAGCTCACAAAGGGGGAGGTGGCACTACTACACAAAAGGTCATTAAGATCACTTTAAAAAGATCACTTTTCCTAACACCCGATCTATTTAGTAAAAATGGGCGGGCCTTAAAAAACCAAACTTATTTTTGGAGCAAAGTGTTTGAAAATAAACACAAAAAGATCGCCTATTTAGCAAAAAGACGTTCCCAATAAGTTAAGCGGGATTTATCCCTCCCTTTCATCCTTTTGACTTTTCATTGCCCGCTCATTATCATCACACATAAAAGAAACACACCAAACCCTACCTACCAAACTCTCCCCTCTTTTTCTTCTCTGATGCACAATACCGCCGTTCTAGCACAACCTAACCCCGACTATAACCCTACTCACCATTGTCACCGCTGTAACCACCATCTCCGCCGCTCACATCACCAACAAACACCCACAGTCACCACTAAACGACTATTGTATATGGTATAAGGTTAAGTTCTTATTATTAGCAGTTTTATTTGTTTACTTGTCATTTATATGCAATTATTAGTTTTCTTATCCTAGCTTCTGATTTGATTTTGGTTAATAAATGTATTAAAGTAATAATTTGGGGCTTTTGCGATTGTATGACTTTTTTATGCTTAAATATCTAATCTTTGTTATGACTTACAAAATGTATGAAATTGGAAAAAAAAGTACTAATTTAACAATAATTTTTGCAGGCAATTAGATTATATTACCTGTTGCTTATATGTTAAACTCTAGCAAAAAGGAGGTGGAGGTTGTTGGGTTATAAATGGTGAGGTAGCAACCAATCAAAAAAAATTCACTCATCTATTAAGGTATTCAATGCTCTTTATTATCTAGTTTTCATTAATGATCAAAATTAGTTATTTGTGTTTGGAATCTTTCGGATAAATGAAGAACCGATTGTTTTTTCTTTTTTGCACATTAATGATCAATTGAATACTTGATAAATGATAACTATTAATTGTTCGGTTGCTTGTATGCTTATTACTTGTTATGGAGTATTTGTTAAGTTCTAGTTTTTACCAATTGTCAAAATTTTAAAAAATAACTACTAGTAGTATGTATGATGTATCATGTATGTATGATCAGTTGAGGTGTTGAATTGTATGTTGCCATTTGAGACGGTTAGTTTTATACATATTAGTTTCAGCCTCACAAATAGTATACGGAAATAAAACGCCACTTTTATCTTCGGTAAAACACTTTAATTTGCTATTCAGCTATGTTTTCTTGCTGCATTTCTTTGCAATGTGCAGTCAATTCGATACTATGCTCATGTTAGCTTCTTGGCCACGGTTCCTACGTTTATAGACATAAGAACACCTATATAATATGTTGCTAGGAATTTGAATCATGGAAGTCTGTTTTGGTCAACTAGATTAAGAGCATTTTACTTCTCATTTCCACTTTTTCTGTGGATATTTGGACATATACCGATGTTTATCTGCTTCATCATCATGCTGTTTGTGCTGTATTTCTTGGATACAACTACTAGTTTTACCAGAAATTTTCATAGTTATTCAATTCGAGAGAATAGAGAGAAGACAGAATCTGGTGAAACTGAGGTAGTTTGGTTTGAACCAAGCCATGTCTATGTTAATAACTTAATAAAAGGTTATATGAAGAGTATTGTAAAAAAGAGTGCTTGTACATTCTGTTATATGTTGATAAAAGGTATATGCTAAGAACTTGTCTCGCTATCTTGTTTGTAGTTGATTATTGTTGTGGTGGTATGTCATTTAGGCTAAATCTAACTTTCTGTTTGTTTGGTTGTTTAAATTAGTTATTTATGTAACTATTATATGTTGCCATTTGGGAACACATTTGCCCTTAGAAACAATGTAGCAAATTAGCAACAGATTACTTATTAGATTGTCATGCTTTGTTGTATTTCATGGAACTACGTTGGGATTAAAAAAAAAAAAAAATGGCCCCTCTCAACTTGAAATCGTGGCTCCGCCCCTAGTTCACGTACTTGCGTGAATGTTGTAGATGCTGAATTTTTCTCTTTTTTGTTGGTAAATCAGTGGTAGTTAGCATACTATGGAAGCTGCAAAATGGGGAGAGATGACATCTTCGCTGTTAGTTTTTTTACCACTTTGAAATAGTATAAATTTGTAATCCATAAATTGTGTATAATATTGAAGTATTATAACTATGATATAAATTTGTTGTGCAGAATTTCATAAACGCCACTTTCTATAGAGTTTGCGCAGCTAATTTGTGTCCGGTTAGACAAGAGGATGGAATCATCTATTCTATGTGACTTGTTTCTGTTGAAATTTATTTAACAGCCCAACCTTTAAAGTGAATGTCAACTGGAGTTGAAATTTATCAAGTAATAGTTGTCATTATGTGAGCATTATTTTTTGTAAATGTTGAATCGTTGATGTAATGTGAACAATCATTGTAATGGTTAAAGATATTTTCATTTGTGAAGTTAAATGTTGTTTTTGCCGAAGTCACTTGCATCAGAAATTCTGGAAATGTTGTGCAGCAAGATTGAATGAAAAATATTGAAATATTTGCATTTTGGTTTTAATGAAAAATCCAGAACCAATTTTTTTTTAATAATAAGTAGAGTAAAAAGATCTGCTATTATGTATAAACTGTTCTTATTGTATGGATAAAAAGATCGGTTGGGAACTGATCTATTTATATTTTGCTCAAATAGATCACCCTTAGTTAGAGTGGTCCTACACCGTTCTTTTTGAGGGCTTTCAACCGATCTATTTGACGATTTCTGTAGTGGTGTGGTATGTCCTTGTTGTTCACCTCTGACAAGAAATCACTAAACACGTCATTTTTAGAGCGAGCTGGTTTTCCATCGAGAGTTATGCCAAGCGAAGCCCCAATATTGTACATAGATAGTGCTTCATCATCCTCTGAATCCTCTTGAGATAGTGAACAATAATGATCAGCGTCATCTACATGTACAATGTTATTCTTCCTTGCTTTACCTTTACTGTTTTTCTTTATTCTAGATGGTATCCTTCCCGAATCCCACTCTTTTTTCTTTGAAATGGATTTCTTGTCTTGCACTATCTTAGCAAATCTTAGTGCCTTGCTGCATATCGCATGGCATTCAGAAGCTTTGTTTGACTTAGCTTTAAGAGTGCATGAAGTAGATGGGATTGATGGAACATTTGCTGCAAGAAAAGTATGAGATGGCTGCATCGCTGGTAATATTTGAGAAGAAGTACATAGTTTTCATGATGTTATGTTGATAAATATTGAATTTGTATTAAAGTTATCCATGATACATCAACCTCACAATGAGGCAAATTTGAAACATAACATTCACCAACAATACATTAAAAGCCTTTCACTTTTGATCCTAGCAAGATCCCATAGGAAAGCCTTCTCGGGACATACCTTATTCAACACTTCTTCAACTTCTTCTACTACCTTTTCTCGAGTCTCCATACTTTGAGGATTGTCCATTTGCTATAGACATGTAAAAAAAATTGAGTAAGGAACAGACAACATATGCATGGCATAATCTGATTAAAGTAAAAAGAAAGACAATCTTACTTTGATCAGCCACGTTATATAAGTAGCAGCAAACATCGCTTGTGACTGATAGTCCTCAAAAACATTTTCCGGAATAGTTGTGCATGAACGGAAGAGAAGTAATTCATTATACAGAAATGAATCCATATGGGTCTCACCTGTACAAGATGCAAAATGCTTTATCCAACACATGGACAGGAAGCGGCGATAAAGCCATAAGGCCTGAAACACAAAAATAAATACCACACTGAAAAAGTTTTGCCATATTGACAATCCTCTTGAGAAATAATGTTTGGCAATGGTAAAAAGATCTAAATACCTCTCTTCCTATGTAACGTTTAATTAATATCTCACTCCATTTAAGCTCTTAAACTAAATAACAACATATATGTTGTTGTTTTTTTTTAAATACAAACCAAATAATACTGTAATAATTTTTCCATTGCATAGCTGGTTTACACTTTACACCGTGTGTCACGAGTCACGATTTCTGCTTTTCGTAAGGGGGGAGGGAGTGGTGATCGGGTAGGGGGGCGGGTACCCTAACCCGATCGGTAACACCATCCCGACTAAATCGGGTAGCGCGAGCGGGTAAGGATTTCGGGTTCATAGCCCGATCGGTGAACATGGGAAGAATTCAAATTTTTTGAACGTTGGGACTAGCCGTTGGCTAGTTAAGGCTTAAAAAAAAAGAAAACCTTTAAAACCAAATAACAAACACTCATTTTTTCACAAAAACACACACTAATCTCCAAAAAAAAAAAAAAAAAAATTACCCCTACCTTTCAATTTCTCGTAAAATCCCAACCTTTTATCATCAAAATGTCTTCCGATTCTTCCGACCGAACACGTTATTCTGTCTTCGTCCGACGAGCTATCCACGGTAGCTCGTTGCAACTTATGCTTCAAGCGCCCGGCTTGAAGACACGGCAAGTTCTCAGCCGTAGTAGCGTAAATCGTCATAGGAAATAGGTCTTCAAACTTTAGAGAATGATTGGTTCGTTGAAGCACCAAAGTACAACGAAGATTACTTTAAAAAAAATCGAATGGAGAAAAGCATGTTTTTGCAAATAGTGGGCGACATTGAAGCGAGATACCCATATTTTCAAGAAGGCTATGACGCGCGAAACAAAAAAAGTTTCGCAGTGAAACAAAAAATCACATCGGCCGTTAGGCAACTCGCAACCGGCAATCCTCCGATGAGTATGATGAATATTTATGCATGTCTGCAAGAACGTCACGTGAAAGTCTTGATTATTTTTGTGAGGCCATCATTGAGTTGTAGGGTCGAGAGTACCTACGTAGGCCGACAGCACACGACCTTGCACGCATGAAGCGAAGCATCACATCCCTGGGATGCTTGGTAGCATTGACTGTACACACGTCAAATGAAAAAATTGTCCTAGACATTTGAGAGGGCAATATACGAGAGGTGACTATGGTGCTCTCAAAGGAAAAATTGTTAAAGCATACTCGTATCCAACCGACCCAAAGGAAAAGAGATTTAAGAAGTTACAAGAGGGGGCAAGAAAGGATGTCGAGCGAGCTTTTGGTGCTCTCAAAGGAAAATGAAAATTTCTCGATCGACCTCTCCGAGCTATGACCAAAGCGAAGATTGCCAATCGTGTTCACGCGTGTTATTTTGCACAATATGGTTATAAACGCGAAGGAGGGCAATCTCACCTGTTCATATAATGGATGAGGCGGTCCACCAAAGGTTCGACAACGGTGGTAGCGGAGTTACTAAACGAAGTTCTCCATGACCGCCTTCGATATGATCTCACTGAAGACGAAGACGTCAATACTTGCCGATCTCAATGATTAGTGGGTTTTTTTATTTTAATCTAGTTTTTTTAAGTATTATGTTATGTTTCTTTTTTTAAGTATTATGTAATGTTTTTATTTTTAATGAAATTGTATGTTTTATTTTAATATTGTATGTGATTTTATTAAAAAAAAAAAAAAAAAAAAATCGTATTAGGTACCACTCCTCTAAATCGGGTAGTGTTAGGGTAAAATTGGGTAGTTTGAGTTGAAGGGTTTTATTGGACAGAGGTGACAAGACTTAGCAAGATCTTGAGCATTCACCCTCCCCTGAACTTTGGCACTTAGGGTACTAAGGTCTAAACCATCTTGTTTGGCTGTGCAATGCCCGGTCCTTGATTCCCGAGTCTTTGACCCGCTTAGGGAGGGGGTGGTCACCAATCGCCCAGGTGTCACCTCACCTCCATCCAATAAAACCTTACACCTCAAAACTACCCAATTTTACCATATCACTACTCTAAGTGGAGGAGTGGTCACCTACACTACCCGATTTTTTTTATTTTTATTTATTTATTTTTTACACGCCATCTTCAACCTCTGTCATCTTCAACCTCCATATTTGTCCTTTTTTTTTTTTTTTTTTTGGCCTACTAGCAGTCATCCTCTCCCAAAGTTCCCTTTTTCAAATCAAACACTTCAACAAAGCTCGGCTTGGTAAACCGATTTGATACCGATTTTGGTACCCTATCATGTGTGGCGGTGTTACAGCGGGTGAAGTGATCTAGATTCCCTACCCGCGCCACTCCCTCCTCCCTTATATTTCTTCAAAAGTCTAGCAGTTAAAGTGGGCCATTATTCACTCTTTGAATGATATATTAATTCACTTTCGGTAAATACCAAAATAGTTGATACTGGCAATGGGCTATACGGCTCTAGAAAGTCCAATGTCCATTATATATACGTGCCATGTCTCACTACTATCTCAACAAAGAAAAATGGCAACGAAGGTTACTATTATTATTCTCCACCTTTACTTGATCTCTTTCTTGCTTTTCATCTCCCCAACGTTAGCCAAACGTAGTCTTGCACACGGGAATCCATCTCCTCATGCACAAAAGATGGGTGTTACTCCTCATTCACCAAAGAATGCGACTCAAGATTTACTCCCATCTGGACCACCCAACACTGATAGTGATACCAACACACCACCCATCAACAAAGTGCAAAGTGGATGCAGTGTCCAAATGAGTGGCAATTGTAGTCAAGGCAATACTACATCATGCATAAAAAGCGTTCATTGTATCAACCTCTACGACACCCGACCAAGTTCATGCAATGCCCAAATAAATGGCAACTGTAATTAACGTGATACGACCCGCTGAGGCCAGATCGAGACAGGCACCACTTCAAAGCCGGCCATGCCTGCAAGAATATTAGAGAGAGAAAAGAACTATTTGTTTGACATAACTATGCTTTCATTCATTATAATGGCTTAAGATTTATAACCTTACAACGATAACATTTAACCTAACAACGACAATGACAATGGGCTTAGCCCATGACAAACACGACCTAACAATTAACATAAATAAAGATAACTCTTATGCCATACGGACTAGACACAACCCAAGAGGTCGTAACATTCCCCTCTCCTTCAAAGTCACCTTGTCCTCAAGGTGTTGCTTTGAACAATCGTGATTCCCGGATCCCATGTTCTTTGTTGTCTCATCACCGCCATTCTCCTCACATTAGTGTTGTACAAATTCTTTATCTCCTGTCTCATCAAGTAGGCTAAAAGCTTTTTAAATTCCCATGATACATACTTAGATTCCACAGCAGACACATTCCGAAGATAGTAATGTATGTAGTCATTACTCCCAGTAGAGATACAGATTATCGAGTTTGAGATGTAACTCGCAACTTCTTCCTCACTATTTTTATTTTCTGAAAATTCGCTAAACTCACTACGAACTTCCATGCTTTCCACATTACTCTCACCAATATCAAAAACATCGTTTATCGTGCTACTAACCTCAACAACACCAATATCTTCATTAGCATCTAAGGACTCAGAATCACATATGGAGCTTCTTCACTTGGCCATGATAGAACGATATCTATTTTCTTCAATGTTCAAATTTTTCCTCGCAATTATCTCAAAACGAGCCTCCATTATACGGGCTATGGAACAAAGCTTCCTAAAGTTCAGGCGCTAACCGTAAGAGTGCATAATGTAGAAGCGGTTTAAGTCCGTAGATATAAAACGATTTAAGTAAGTCTTCAGAGATGCCCGTTATTCGATTTATAAGTATCTCAAACTCACTCGATATTCGGCCACCGCACTCCATTTGCAAGAGCTTAGATAGTGCGTCCCGATCACGCTCGATGCCATGAGTAACCCAAAGAACAATAACTTTTTTAAGAAACAACAATCTTTTTTGCTTACTAACGTCAATCACAAACAAAATAATTCTTTGTGCTAACGTCAATTAGAAACAATAATTATTCAATTAGAATAATAAAGCCCCAATAATTCTTTCTTTGTATGCTACGATGCTCACAAAACAAAATAGCCGCCTAATTGCTCTCTTTTGTGAAACCGCCGCCTTTTTTTTTTTTTTTTTTTTTTTTTTTTTTTTTTTTTAATTGGAACCCTAATTTGGTAGCCTCTCAACGGCGACTCTCAACGAAAGACCAATTGACACGACCCGCTGAGGTTGACGAGATATAGGCACCACTTCAACGGCCGTGCAGCCCTTAAGAATATTAGAGAAGAGAAAAGAACTATTTGTTTGACATAACTATGCTTTCATTCATTATAATTACTTCCAGATTTATAACCTTACAACGATAACATTTAACCTAACAATGATAACGACAATGGGCTTAGCCCATGACAAACACGACCTAACAATTAACATAAATAAAGATAACTCTTATGCCATACGGGACTAGACACAACCCAAGAGGTCGTAACATAACGCAACAAGAAATCATGCAAAAATGAGGTCCATTGTATTGGCAACTATTGCACTGTTCGAAATAGCTGTACTGAAATTCCTAGGTGAACTTTTATGTTTTATACTAGGTAGTGTTTTTTGCCGTGCATACGCACGGCCCAAGTGGACTAATGTATATTTTGTGAGTGGACTAATGTATATTTTGTGATGATGAAAAACAAAAGAACAAGATAGTTTTTATACTTTTTTGTTTATATTTTCTATAGATTTTAATTTATGATAACACTTTTCTACCCATTCCCTTTACCTACATTTGAATGTCATACGCCCATACCTCCTTTGACCAACGGCACCAAACAACATCACATCAACAAAACACCTCTATCATCCCACGTCTCTTATCACCAACTCTATAATCTCTACATTGTTTTATAAATTTTCAAGCAATTATTTTCTACCGAATCATAAATGAAATGATTTATTCTAAACAAATATTAGTAATATATGAACATGTGAATAGACAAAGCTAGACAATATATTTTTTGTGCACTAATATTTTCATGGTCATTTACAACGAGTATATTCAAACCCGAGCTAATTGTCGGGCTAAAATTTGGTTCATTACATATTTTTATCGAAGCATGTTCTCACCTCTAACTATTATGAATATAATATATCTTTTCAAATAACAAATATTTGCTATTTGCCGCAACTTGACAAAAAGAATTCAAACATCAACATCTATCATTTTTACGAATAGAAATTCATTCTCTTTTTTTCCCCCAAGAAGTATAAATTATATAACAATAATATTTCTTACATAAGAGCAAACGGAGTAATAACGCAAAACCGGCGTTTCGTCCTAGCTGGCTCACGTTGAAGTGCGTTACCCACTCCGAGCAAGGCTGCGTTATGGCCAAGTTATAACTTGCATTGGTTTAGTAACTTGAGTTATGCCAAGTTATGACTCCCCCACCCAAGTTTGCGTTATTTTTTTATTTTTAATTTTTAAAGTGAATCTCAAAAATGGTGTTATTGATGTTATGATAACGAGTGATTTTTAGTGTTATGTTATTTGATATTAAAATGATAAGAGACGACCTTATGGAAAATTTGGTGTTATTTGATATTATGGCTTTTTATGCTCCAAGGAGTATGTATATTCGCTTATTATTTGTAGAAGTTATATATTACACGTCAAAATAAATGAAAATTGTGGTAAAACCATCACCTCCGTCCCAATCAACCATCCCAATATTCACTCCATGTAGCAATCACCATTCACCACTCTTTTTCCACAAGTCTAGCCACATCATTTACTTTTTCTTCTTAAAAAGATCTTGTTTCGTTTATCTTTTATTTGAAGTTTCTACATCTTCTTACCTTTTCATCCTACAAATCTTCCAATACACACAAAATTATATACAATGCTTTTTTTCCACTCATTTCCTCTCCGCATCAAAACCGTCAATTTTGACATTTTTCATCATCCTGCGGGTAGGAGCTTTTGTAGAAGGCAAACGTAGGATGTTTGAGCATTTTCCTTTTCTTCGACATACCCTGAAAAAAAGAAAGAAAAAAATTGTTAATAAATGGGAATACTGATTGTTGCAATGTTGTTAAACATAAACTAAATATAGTTGTAAACTTACAAGATGTTATAAGAACGTAAGTCGACTTTTAATATAATATTTTGGTGGTAATTAATAATATCTAATATCTTGGTGGTATACAAATTTTAGATTTAACAGAATTAAAATTGAGTTCCTGTTTATATGCATTATAAAAATTTCAACAACCAAAGGGCTTACGTTAATCAAGACCCCACGTGTTGTGTGAAAAGCCCCAATCAAATGGTTGTGGGCTCAAACTCGCTAAGGCATGTGAGATATATTTGTGGTGTAAATATTCGAGATAGTTAAAATTGTTGTTCAAAAAAAAAAAAACTTCAACAAGCTGTTAAGCCTTAAGAGTAATCTCTTGTGTATGTAATTTTCTAAATTTTCTTTCAAAATGATATACATTTAAAAACTTGAAGCTCATGAATTTTAGCACAAATTGTTAAAATCACTTATATAGTTATATTACCAAAATTTTTGTATCAAGAGCATGTACATTAATTCATCATCAAAACATACGCATAGTTACATTCATCTAAAGTTTAACATGGTGGAGATATATTACTTCTAGATCGCCTAAAATGAAAACAAGCACAGATTCAACATGACACATATATGGCTACAAATTTGTCTTTTGTAGATGCGAGTTTTAGGAAAAAGAAAAGTACACACAAAACGCCATTTAAGGTAATAAAAAACAAAAGCAAGCTGAAACTCAAGATTCCAGTCCAAGCCACATATAAATTTAAATCAACATTTCTCGTAAAATACTTCGATCAGGAGGTAGGAAGATTGGTGATGTTAACTCAAATGAAACATAATAGTAGTAATAAATTAAAAACCCATATTTGACCCAAAAGTTAGAAAGATGAACTAAAAAAGAAATAAAAATCACAACCACATGTAAAGAGCAAAAATTATTAGCATATTTAAGCATCAACCACAGGTAAGATATCTAATAAGAAGCATCGATCTTGTCGTCTACAAACACACCATCATCACTCCTGCGGTATACTATTACAACTTTATTTATTAGAAAAACCATGAAACTTACAAATGCCACTAAAGTTGAAGGGTACTTGTGGTTTGAAGCCTCGGTTGGGTTGATTCAAGCATTAACCTACCATAAGAAAGGAAAAAAAGAACAAGACATGGTTAGTATGTGAGATAGAGAGGAAAGAAGAAACATAAATTTTGTGTAAAGCACGAGACCAAAATCAAATAGAAGATAAGTATGGATATAAAGATGAGTCAATCGTTGTCGGAAAATTGTGTCTCCGAAAAATGGTAAACGAGTAGAGGAAAGTCGGAGCTTAAGAAAAGAGTAGGTAAATGAAATGTGGGTAAATAATAGACATGTACAATAATATCTTGAACAATAGAAGGAAGAATGTACACAAGTTTTCAAAGTTTCAATAGTGTCCAACTATTTCCTCATGACGTGTTTTTTCTGAAGAGGCTACTTTATTTTAAAGGCTTTCTTTTACTCCGGTAGATATAGAGAGTATTAAGAGCCACGTGTAAATTTTGGGCTGCTCCTAAAAGCTGACGTGCCTTTTTTTGAGAAGGCTACAGTAAAAACAAGCCCCTTACTTGTAATATAGGTAGATAAAGCCTTACATATGTAAGCTATATAGTTGATCAATTATGACTTTTTTTATGTTTATTACTGTTGACGCATGTGCCGGACGGTCCAACATCCGGCCGAAAACATGCGTCGGACGTCAAGACACACAGGCCGGACGATGATTCTGACGTCCGGTCAAAGAATAACAACCACCGACTATGTCAGCAGATTTTATAGGATTTCCTACCACGTGGCCTACTAAGTAGAATAGCTATGGGCTTGTGGAACAGTGGAAGAATAGTAACATGAATAGGAAGTTGGGGTAGTATAAATACCACAACACATTTATTACTTTGCATTAAGTTTTACACCTACATTTTTACTACATTTATTACCCTTTACTCATCTTCACGCCGGAGTTTGGTCTCGGGATAACACCCGAGGCGAGGCTAACGCGTCCGTACATTGTGCAGGAGACGACCATCTAACTACCGGACCGCTAGGACTGGACGGAGACAAGATTTTGCTTCAACAAATTAGCGCCATCCGTGGGACCCTGATTCATTCTACCAGAGGATCGAATGACAGGTGCGGGACCACCACCTCCGCCGGAACCCACCTCTCCTCCGGAACATATAGGGGGAAGTGGGGTCTTCAATACTCAAACCTCCGGATTACGGAGCAAATACAAGCCGGATGGCATCTTTGAGGCTCTTTAGAAAATACAATGCCACAGGACCGGTGTTATCAAACCGACTGACTCACTTTCACGCACGATGATGAGACGGAGGAAGACATGTTAGGAATTAGAAATTTCTGTATTAAAGAGTCGGTCACCTCAAGTATATGTAATCGATAGAAAGCTCGTAGTCGTAGTTCATTTAAGTTAAGTAGTATTTAGTTAAGTAACACCGTGGAGGACTGGACGGGTCTTTACCCACCGTATGCCCGATCCATGCCCGTTGTGTGGCGTTTTATTGTAAGACTATAAATACTCTCTACCTTCCAAGGTAGAGAGTGGAGCTCATAATAAGATTTTTCTTTCTCTCACTAAAGTTCCCTAAACCTCTAACTTTCTCTCTAAAACTCATCTCCTATACGCCTATGTATGATTGTGTTATGATGTGTATGTGAAACCAATATCCTACAATTGGTATCGTAGAGCTATGGTTAGATCATATCTTGCACATCTTTGGATTTCTAGTGGTTTTAGGTGGTTTTGAGTTTGAAAAGTTTAGTGGTTTGTGCATCATTTGGTTGATTTCTTGTGTTTAAGCTTGGATTTTGTTAGTACTTTTATGTTTAGAATCATCACAAGTGTTTAGGTTTTCATTTGGTAAGCTTGAATCATCTTGGTTGGGTTGTTTTGGATTGAAAAGTGATGTTTATGTTGTTTTCATGCTAGCGACTTGACCTACGGAGTTGTTTCTTAGTAGCGACTTGCTTTGCAATTTTGTAGTGAGTTACGTTTTGGAGCTAGCGACTTAGGCCTAGCGACTAACAAGACAAGTAGTGGACTCTCCACTACGGGTAGCGACTGGTGTTAGCGACTTGGTGCAGAGCGAGTTGCTCTTTAGCGACTTGAATCTTTAGCGACTTGTCAGCTTAATCTCGCCAAACTTTTGCTAGCGACTTGAGGCTTAGCGAGTTACTACTTAGCGACTTGCATTTGTTTAGCGACTTGGGACTTTAGCGACTTGGTGGTATAGCAAATTAGGTGTTAGCGACTTGGTGCATTATCTTCTAGCGACTTGGGTGATTTTTTTACGGTTTTCTTAATTTAGTAAAATCCCGTGAAAGAATCTATTTCCGGTTTAATCATAGAGTTATAAAATCCGTATAAACCGTTAACATGTCTACCAACGCTCCTACTATCATATCCATCGCTGCGAGGATGTTCAAGTCACCGGATCGGACACTCGCCCACCCATGCTCGATGAATCGACTATGACTCTTGGGCTCAACGAATCGATTGTATTGTCTTGGAAAGGAAAATGGTGTCAACATTCTCAAATCCATTGATGAAGGACCGTATCGAGTTGAGACGACTAGAGATGTACTTGATCTTAATGAAGATGGAACTCGATTTACGGAATGGACGGACCAAAGATGTATGATGAGCTTGATGATAAGGAGAAAAGAGATTCGATGTCGATATCGTGGCTTCTAACATTGTTCTTCAAGGTCTTCTTAAAGACATCTACAAGTCGATCAATCACAACACCAAAGCAAAGGCAAGATGGGATAATGTCAAGATGCTTCTCTCGTGTTGTAATTAACTATGGAAGGCAGAGAATCACAACTCTATGATAATTTGAACATTTCAAGATGAAACCGATGAGAGTGTCTATGAGTACTATGTGAGATTTCATAAGTTGGTGAATGATATGAGGAACATCGAATGACTATGCCTAACATCTAGTCGAACTCTAAATTTGTGAACAACATGAACCCGAATGGCACAAGTTTGTCACCTCCGTGAAGCTCACTAAAGGATTGAAGAATACAAACTATGAGCAACTCTATGCCTTCCTCCTTCGTAATGAGAGACATGCCATGTTTGAAAGCAGATTCTTGATCGGTTCAAAGGTCGGGGAGAAACAAGCTCTACAAATGATTCAACCGCTTTTTCACAAATGATGGGATTACCACCAATGCTTCTCAAGTTGTACCCACGAAAGATGATAATCACAAACCCATTTCGATCCAAGGTTCAAGCAACTCGATGCAAATCTTGTCATGGAACATTTCATCACTCAACCGACACTCATGGTTAAAGAGAACAGACACTTTCACCTCACACCAACAAACTTCACACCGCAATGAGATCCGAACCGCCCAATCTTCACAACTATGCTTTGATTAGATATGGGAAAATTATGGGCGGTCGGTTCAAGAAAGGCGTTTGATCAAGGAAGAGGTGGAGTGGTAGAGGTTATGTTGGTAATCGAATCGAGGAAGGAACGGTAATCAAGGTCAAGCTAAGCCGATCAAATTTTATAAGCGTGGTGGTGAGGGACACATTGCAAGGAATCGCGCATCTCCAAAGCGTCCACGTATCGCCGACACCGAGAGATAAGATGCCGCTTGTACAAGCTCGGGATAATGGTGCCGCTTTGGATGAAGAGGAATTGTTGTTTCTAGGCGAGGCAATGCCAAGACCTATGATGCGAGATGTGGATGAGCAGCATATTCGGAGATAGGTCACAATCATCAAGATGCCTTTCAAGTCGTTGATTGTGATGCATACGACTGATGTGGATGATGGACCCATCGCACACACAATTTTATGGCTAGCATTTCTCCAATGGTTTCTCCCAAGGTCTCCTCTTCACCACAAGCTGGCCCATCCAAAGACAAACTCATCTCGAGGTACTAAAACTATACGATGATGTCGATGTGCAAAAGATGCATGACAAAGTACTATCAATCTGAAACTATTGAATCAAATATTGAAAATATGGGTAATATCAATGTTGTCCCATATGATCAATATGTGAAACAAAGTGAAAGTGAAGTTGTACCAAGTGATGCATCTCCTGCGATCAACAATGACTATATTTTTGATGAATACACCGCTGTGCCCCTAATGAGTCCGTAATTTCGAACTAAATGCCTATAAAGAACGTGTTGCTATTTATGAACAACGTGCAAAATTTGAGTTGACCACTCGTGAGTAGGAAATGGATGACCAAGTGCGTACAATCATTAGAAAAGTAATTTTCGAGAAGAAGTATTAAAACAAGAGTTAAATTCCTTGCAAGAAAAGCTTTCTAAAGCGCTAAGCAAAAACAAGAACTTCAAGAAAATGTGAAAATGCTTAAGCAAGAATTTAATGCAAAGGAATCAAAACTCTTGAAAGATTTTTCTAATCAAAACTTTGAAAACAAACTTGAAAACAAGTTGTACATACAAGGAACACCATTGATCGCTTCACATGATCACTAAGCATAGGGTCTTAAGCGATAAGCATAGCATTCCCTTGTTAAGGAACCAAATACAGAGGTCATTAAAAGGGCTAGAAATGCTCATAAGGTTCTTTATGATGGCAATGAAATCCTTAAACCTAGATGTAAACCTAGTTGCGTTGAGTGCACCGAGGAAGATAAGAAATCGATGAAGTCACTAGGAAAAGATGAACAAGAAATTAGATGATCCTAAATGTAGAGAGAAAATAAAGATCACACCCCATGATTACAAGAAGGAAAACCGATTTTGAACATGTTTAAGCCTCGGACATTGTTGACTCCAGAACAAGTTTTCCGAAAATGGATTTAGATAAGCGTAAAGTCGAAAATATTGTTGTAACAAACCCTCCCTTTGAAAATGCCTAGAGCGACTGTATCCTCCTAATACACCAATGCATCTTGTTCCTAGAACAATTGCCACTAAAAGCAAGACCTTAATTAGCCAATATGTTATATTTCAATTATTTGTTGATTTTGAGAAAACTTGCAAGAAAAGGATCACACCCATCGGTATAATCAAGGAGAAAGGGGCTTTGAGCAAATGAAAGAATGTTATTTAATCGAGGTCATGCCTTTCTTTAAACTTCTAAAAGATCACTTTGAGAGTCTTAAAAGGGATAGAAACCGATATTAAGGAATGGAAAGGAATTTGATGCAATGATAGTTCAAGTTAGTGACTATGAGCAAGCACTAAAATATAATGAGATTGAGTGGAAGAACTTGCATACACTAAATGAGAATCGATTTCGAATGTATTGCTCAAGATGTGTTTTTCATCGCTACAAATTGTTCTATTAATGCTTCTCAATTTCATGAATTATCTCGCTGTGCCTGAAAGTCTCCCATGATCGTGTCATTGAGCTTGAAAAACTAATTACGAACTAAACGAGAAAATTGAACTGGATGATCACGACAATTTGGTTAAACATTTTTCTAAACTAGAAGTTGAGCATTTTAATTTACAACTAAAATATCAACATCTTAAAGAAAATGTCAAAACTTCAAATATCAAGACATCCCTCGATGCTCCGAGTTTGATGCGCTTTTCAAATTAACAAACGTGATGAATGTATTCAAGCTCATTGCAACACGATCGAAAGTTGAAAGCCCAAATCTCTCAATTAAAGGGTCAAACGAACAATATGACAGCTCCCAAATGCCTCCTCCTTTAGATTCTCGAATTCTCAAACGTTTCATCTTCAAAACCTAGTAAATGCATTACAAAAGGAAAACGAAAGTTTTCTAGAAGAAAATGAAAAGGTTAAACGTCATTTCAATGAGTTATTTGAATCAATAAAGGTCACTCAGTAACAAAAATAACGAACAAATAGCCTCATTGCAAAAGGAAATTGAGAATCAAGAGTCGTAAAAGGGAAAATGCCAATGACCAATGGAGAGAATGGTGTATCAAAGGTTCACTCTTGTAATAAATATGCTTTGTCTCGTGAAATATGTCCTCCTCATCTCGTGAACAACAAACTTGTTGCATTCAAACATACTTCTCATCCCTTAAGGATTGCCTAGAATGTCTGCGTGAGATTGTTGAAGAGGATAAGTTAGAGAAACCTCATGATAATGCAATTGGACATGCATGCTTATATGCCAAACGATCTCAAGAAATCCTAGAATGCTTGATCACAATATGCCCAAAGTCATTAGGTGAGAGAGTTAATCCTTTGATTCCATGTTCGATGCCTAATGCCAAGTATGATATTCATTCGATGCCCAATGTCTTGAATGTGAACCTTAGTGTGCCTTTAAGTAGTTCGATTCCAGATCCGTCAATGCTATGAAAGAGAACTCAGTGTGCCTTCTAGAGTACAAATCCCAAGACTTCCGGTTTAAGAAAGTGAACCTTAGTGTGCTGCATGTAGTTCAGATCCCAAAGACATCTAAACAGTGATGCAAAGAATAGTAAAACCAACTAATGTTCCCATTCCTCTACAGAGTAATCAGTGACATTAAAGGGAGCAGTCAAAGTCTCAAGACAATACAAGGAATGATAGGACCTCTCAAGCTAAGAATGTGCAATTGGAAAAGAGTAGAAGAACAATCTAGGAACTTTAAGCTTGAATCGAATAAAACGAATCGTGTTGATTCTAGTATTAGCCATAGGCGATCGTAATTAATTAGAATTTTATACTATTTGCAAACCTTGTACCGATGTCTCGCTTGAATTCGCTTCTAATCATGAATGTGGTGTTAATGTTTTGCCTAATGATGATAATTGTCCGATTAATGTTGCTAATATTCATGCTAAAAAGGCAAAACGAAAGAAAGTTAGAAAACGGTGGAAACCCACAGGAAGAACATTTAGTAAGATAGGCTATTATTGGATACCGCTGGTCATAAGAACCATCGACAATGCCCACTATAAAATGGATGCCTCTTGGTAGAACTATTCCCTTAAGAAGTGAGCACACCGTGAGCAGGCTAATACGAGACACTAGTATCGCATCTATTCACAATGATTCCGGTGCCTTAATTTACGATATGAATGCTTCTTTTTCGATGTGGGTGTTCCAACCATTGTTACTAACCAAATGGAACCCATTCTTGCATGGGATCCCAATTATCCGCTTATCCATTCTTGTCTGCGTGTTCAACCGCAGATCGCTCAAATCGCTCTGCGGTACGGACTCAGCCGCTCCAAGCATATGATTGGCGACCGGTCACGGCTCATGAACTTCGTGAGCAAATTCATCGATGCTTAGATTCGGGAATGATCATTTGAGCTATTATGGGTTATGGAGACTATGTTGTTGGCAAAAGTGTTATCTCCGTGGTTTACTATGTAGAAGGTCTTGGTCACAACTTGTTCTCTGCTGGTCAATTCGCGATTACGATCTAGAAGTAGCCTTCGTAAAACATACACCTTAGTTAGAGAACTTGATGGTAAGGAACTTTAAGAGGTTCACGTGGTTCAAATCTATACACCATCTCTATCGAAGATATGATGAAGTCTTCTCCAATTTGCTTCTTGTCAAAGGCCTCAAAACAAAGTCATGGTTATGGCATCGCCGCCTCAATCACTTGAACTCGGTACCATCAATGATCTCTCCGTAAAGGACTTAGTTGTAGGTTTACCTAGACTCAAGTATGAAAAGGATCATCTTTGTTCAAGATGTCAATTGGGAAAAGCAAGAAGTATGCCCATAAACCCAAACCTACTAACTCGTCGAGAAGTTCTTCATATGATTCATATGGATTTATGTGGACCAATGAGGTGCGTAATATCTTTGGGAAGAAATATGTGTTAGTTGTGGTTGATGATTACCTAGATTCACTTGGGTCAAGTTCTCGAAGGACAAAGGATGAAACTCTCGATATCATCATCAAACTCATCAAACAATGCAGTTCGACTTAACAAAACCAGTCGAATTATCGTAATGCATAATGGAACCGAGTTTGTCAACAAACAACTTAGTGAATTTTATGAAAGCATTGGAATCGACCATCAAAGAAGTGTTCCACTAACTCCTCAATGTAACGGTGTAGTTGAAAGACTAAATCGAACTCTTGTAGAAGCCGCTAGAACAATGCCGATTTACTCAAAGGTTCCAATGTTTCTCTGGTGAAGCCATTGCCACCGCATGCTACACACAAAATCGCTCCACGATTCACACTGCTCATGGAAAAACTCCATATGAACTTGTCCACAATGTAAAAACCTAATCTCTCTTTCCTTCGTGTTTGGTGCATTATGTTATCCAACTAATGAGGTCAAGACTTAGGCAAACTTAGAGCTAAAGCGGACATTGGAGTATTTGTAGGGTATGCACCAAACAAAAGGGATACCGAATCTACAACAAAAGAACCCGAAATATCATGGAAACAATTCACGTTACGTTTGATGAGTCGACCGTCAAATGGCTCTGGACAATCCATTCAGACCCGCACTTCAAAAAAGTACCATTGGTTCATCCCTTGTTCCAAACTCCTCTCAAGAAACTCCATATGTACCTCCATCCGAAGATGATTTAAAGAAATTGTTTGATCCTATGTTTGATGAACTTTATGATCCAAGTACTAATGAGGTGTCCATCCCTACAACAGAGGTCGCTCATATTCCCGTGAATGAAGTCAATCCTCGGCCTCAATATCTTTAAGTCAAGAAGCGCCATCTGCTGATCCTTTAGTCTCATCAACAAATCATCATTCTTCGATGTACATCATGGAACCATTTCGCATCAATGATGAAGTTAATCCTTTGCTACTCCTCAAGATGCTCCATTTGAAAACATATTTGCTCTCGAATCATCATCGTAACCATCTTCTTCAGAGACATCGACTCGCCTACCCTCACCCTCAACAACCGCCATATGAACACCTTAGAAAATGGACTCACGATCATCCACTAGACAACATCATTGGAAATCCTCTCGCCTCAGTATCAACACGGAAACAACTTGCTACCGATGCCTTATGGTGATTCTTCAACTCCGCACTATCTAAGATCGAACCAAAAGATGTTAAAACCGCCATGAATGAAGATAGCTGGTTCAATGCCATGCAAGATGAAATTCATGAGTTTGATCGACTTGATGTATGGGAGTTAGTACCGCCTCCAGATCGTGCTATGATTATTGCTCTTAAATGGATCTTCAAAGTGAAACTTGATGAGCATGGTGATGTATTGAAGAATAAGGCTCGATTAGTTGCTAAAGGATACCGCCGAGAGGAGGTATTGACTTTGAAGAATCTTTGCTCAGCTTGCTCGAATCGAGGCAATCGTAATCTTTCCGCTAATCTCGCTAGTAAGAACATGGTAGTCTATCGATGGATGTGAAGACGGCATTTCGAACGGAGACCTTAAAGAAGTCGCTCACGCCGCCCAACCCAAGGATTTGTAAATCAAGAGCATCTTACTCACGCTTATCGTTTGAAGAAGGCCTTTACGGTTTAAAGCAAGCTCCAAGGGCATGGTATGATACATGTCAAAGTTTCTTCTATCAACCGGATTTAGCAAAGGAGCATTGATCCAACATTGTTCACCAGAAGTCGCAAACATTTAATTCATGTTCAAATTTATGTTGATGATATTATTTTTGCCTCGCGGACCCAATGGAATGTGATCGCTTTTCTAATGAAATGAGTTCAAAATTTCAAATGTCAATGATGGGACAAATGTCATTTTCTTGGGATTACAAATTTCACAAAGTCCCGAGGCATTTTCATAAATCAATCTAAATATGCAACATAGATCTTAAAGAAATTTGGATTTGATTCAGTGACCACATTGACACCCCATGATTGATCGAACCAACTAGATGAGGACCACTCAGGATCATGATTGACCAAACGAAATATCGAGTATGATTGGATCCCGATGTACCTCAATCGCTAGTAGACTGACATCTTGTTTCTTTGTTTGCATGTGTGCTAGATACCGTGCTAAGCCTACTAAAAGCACCTTGAAGCGGTTAAAGGGTCTTCGGTATCTCCAAGGAACCATCAATATGGGTCTTTGCACCAAGGACACCGGTATGTCACTAACGACCCTATGCGAGATGCCGATCATGCAGGTGTCAAGATACTCGTCAAGCACATCCGAGGTGCTCGGTTTTGGGTGATAAGCTTGTGAGTCGGTCTTCAAAGAAGCAAATGAGTACTTCTATTTCCTCTACAGAGGTCGAATACATAGCCATGTCATCCTGTTGTGCTCAAATCTTATGGATGAGATCTCAATTATCGACTATGGCTTTGAATTCAACAAAATCCCTCTCATGTGATAATAAAAGTGCTATTGCTCTCTCATGCAACAATGTTCAACACTCAAGAGCATAGCATATCGACATTCGACATCATTTCATCAGGAACAAGTGGAAAAAGGTGTGGTGGAACTCTATTTTGTGAGGTCCGAATATCGCTTAGCGACATCTTCACCAAAGCTCTTCCAAGAGAACGTTTGAGTTTATTCTTCCACGCCTTGGCTTGAAAAGCCTTCAACGAAAACTCTCAAACGCCTTCGTGAGGAAGACGAGGAGTAAAGGTCTATCTTTATCTATCTCTGATATATCTATTCGAAAATCAAAATACAAAATTATAAAACTTAAAAAATCAAATAGAAAAATATAAAACTTTCAAAATCCATAAAAATTTGAAAAATTAGAAAAATCTTCAAAAATATTGTCATTTTTGTCTTGTTTCTCTCGATTCGATAATATCTACGGTTTGATGTTGTCATTCAAAGAATGACACGGACTTTAGATGTTGTTCGAATTTTATAAAAAAAAAAAAAAAAAAAAAAAAAAAAAAAAAAAATAAAAATAAAATCAAAAAAAAAAAAAAAAAAAAATTTAAAAATCAAAAATTATTTTTGGGAGAAAGAGAAAATGGTTTATTGTCATTTCAGCAAGAACCCGCTTTTCAAAGAAAGAACAGAGCCATGCTTTACCATGTTTTCAAATTCCATGCTCGATTCTATAAACATTTATCTCCGAAAATTAATCGCTTTAAAAATAACTCGATCTCTATTTTTGATAATCATCTCGACTTATTTGTCAAAATATCAATCTCTCAATCAACAACCTATGTCATTGATTGAGGGAGAATGATTTCAATTAAATTAAAAAGTTATTTGGCATTCAATTGTTTTCAAAAGATATTCATGCATGTTTTATCAATGGAGTTTAAAGTCTTAAATCCGATCCTTATCGATTAAAACGCTTTCATAATCAAGTCACAATTCTCCTTAAAGCTTTCAAAATCAATTTAAATCTATAAGAGATCACAAATCTCAAATGATTTGATAATTGTGATCGTGGGGAGAATGTGTGATTTAAATTGGATTTAAACTGATAATTCGGTAAATGGAAAATGATTTTATAAGGATTGTAATATATTAACTTTTCACATACACATCATAACATTAACACAATGAGCACATAGATGGTTTTAGAGAGAGAAAGAGTGGGACATTCTAGTGAGAGAAACTAGTTGAATATTAGAATATCAAAGAACATCCAACCTCTACCTTGCAAGGTAGAGGGTATTTATAGGTTACAACCTAAACGACCTCCGACGGCTGTGGATCGGGATACAGCTGGGTAAAGACCGACCTTCTTCCACGGTGTTGCACTATACTATTATTCACTATTAACTAACTACATAAACCAGAATTAATGACCAATCTACGAGCTAACTTATGCTAGATAATAGTTGGGGTGACCGACTCTTTCAAAGACCGGAATTTTCTAATTCCTAACAATCTCCCCAAGGAGGTCACCCCATATTTTACATTTCAAATCCTAGCATTCTAGTCTTGACATTGTTCTTGAGCTCGTAGTTTTTCATATATCAACATCGTAAACTTAGTGCATAGGTGGTGCAACTTCAAAGTCTGCAAAGATAAGTACTTTAAGCAGGAGGTCCATTTCTGATTCACGAGATAGTAAATATGAGCCAGCATTTGAGATCATCAGCTATCAACAATCTCTGTGACATCCTTTGTGGTGTGATGTTGTGACTTTAGGACCGACATGCTCACATTCTGGATCATGATGTCTTCTCATCAGAGTAGCGGAAGCATTTGTTGAATCATGATATTGGCGCAGCGTAGAAAGCGTAGCAGAAGCATGGAGTGAAAATATCGAGTCATTGATGCACCAATCATGATTTCTTTCGAGTTGAATGTGTTAAGTGAGCATGCGGCTATGGATCGACCGCTTCATTTTGATCACCAAACGTCGGGCGCGCACTGCATACAATGCTAGTAACAAATCGCACGAAAGTGTCTTTGATCACTTCGTTGAATTGAGGTACACGCCCACGGTTCCCGCTGATCGACAAGCTTTCGCTCGTGATCGTAGGATTCCTAAGAATCTCCTTGACGTGGTTTCGTTGTTCTAATTGTTCTCAAACCGAACATCTCAAAGAAGACAACACGGAGTGAGTGAACCAAATAATATTAAGTCCATCGATTGATGAAAGAGATTTGAAAACAATCGTGTATTGCTCAATAGAAATTGTTTTGCAATACAACGAAGGTTTTATTGAAAATCAATTATCAATCATAAAATACCTTTTGGTTTGAAAATGAGTACACGATCGATGTGCTAAAGAAAAGTGTTTTAAGCACAAAGACCGTTTTTCAAAGGTATCCGTCAATCCCTAACTCGAACCAGATTGATTCAAGAAATTGAATCGCCCCATTGTTTCTCATTCGGTTGTCACATGGTTGATCTATATGATAGATATCACATGCCACCTACCAGGAGCTTGTTTGATGTTGGCTCCAAGGCTTTCCATCTTCATTGTGAATGTGTAAACACATCACTCGGATGTTCGCAATACCACAAGGATAGTGCGAGGACTCAAGATATAATCTCTCTTCCACATTGTGTGAAACAGAGAGTCTTCATTGAAAGTGTCCTAATGAGATTTATTGATGATCTCGTGGCTCTAGACTCAATTTGTGCATATTTGGATCCTATAACGGAGACTAGGGAGAGGTCTCTTCAATATCAACCATCTCTAAGAGAAAGTCGATAGATAATGTCGGTTCCCGTGAGAATGAAACAAGCCCTTTTAAGAGGAACTTGAGTGGTTTGAAAGTTGAAGTGCAAGCGCCATCGGGTCCATGACGCCTTGTCTTCAATACCGATGTTACCATCAAGAGCATATGAAGTGAACCCGGTTTCGCCTCTAAGGTTGAATAAATGGAGGGCTATTTGTTTACACCCTTCTCATTCAATTCTTTTAATTCTTCAACCCCTTCAAGCTTACCGAGACTTCATAGCTAGAACCTTGTTGGGTTTATTCCAAGACTAGCTCGCCTTAGTCCGCACTCTTCCCTTATCTCACATTTCTCCTTTTATCATCATACCTAAGGACTTCTACACTAACTAGTGGATTGTCCTCGGTAGATCCCTCCGGCTCGGCGGATCATGGGAACCAATACCTAACCTTATCATCCTTATATCACCGCATATAAAGTAAAGTAGGTCGGTCAATTTGGTATTGTTCATCCGCCATTGGATCCAATTGAAAACCATTTGAAAATCAATTCTGATACTTGTGATATATAATCAAAGCATTTTGTACCGAATTGTTTTGATATTTTAGAACGAGAACTCCCCTCAACATGTGCATCAAATATTTGAAAGAAATTTTGCACACGGAGGCAAGAGAAAGAATTAACTTTGATTACCATTTTCTAAAAGATATCAACATCGCTTCCTCATGCAGATCAAGTAAATATGGCATTTCCGGAAGGATGAGGTTTCCATAAATTTGCTCCCTCAATATGTGCCTCGAGGTTTGAGAAGAGTTTTGCACATACTAGAGGGAACCTGTTATCATCAAAGGATTGAAGCCATGTGATCAAGGTACTTTAAAGTATTTAAAGTGTAGTGTACCGATGACTTGAATTTACAAAGAGAGTTCTCCCCTTAATATATGCTTCGAGATTCAAAACTTGTTTAGCACATATAATGAGAAGTATGCACAAAATTGGTCATCTTATCTTTACCATCTTTCATATTTATATCACATTTCTCCCCGATCAAAAATCTTAAATCCTTTGAGATTTTGGATCTCAAGTGATTTAAATAAGTGTGAGGTAAAATATTTGTAGGAGAAAAATGTGTCCAATTTTATATGATAAAGAAAAGGATAACAGATGTTTCCCTTTTCATAAGGGAAACCATAGTACAAATCCTATCTCTATTACATGTATCACGCTTGTTCATATATAATACACCACATATAACACAAAGTTAACAAAACATAAACGGTATTCAAGACGTCTTCATTCGGTTCTTTGAAGAAGTTTGTAGTGACCATCACGAGCCTTCCACCAACAAAGCTTTCAAGGTCGCGAAGATCCTTCGTGTCTCGAGTCTACGCCGGATTGCAAAGAATGAAATGTTCACATCTCTTCACGTCATCATCACCCGTAAAATAGTTTTAACCCAAGATCTCATATCAAGTTTGGCTTCTTTCACCGGAGTCAAGTTCTTCTTCACCATTTTGAGCGCATCATCACTAAACTTGTAAAGTTCACATAAACGATAAGCATACGCGATCCATATCTGTCGGTGAAGATGACGGCTCTAGGGGTGTCAAGAACTTTGTATTCACGATGAAATTCATGCCCACCGCACTCCATTGAGGACTGTGAGGTTGACCTGGTTTGGTAGCTTTCAATGCCAAGTCAAGGTCCTCAACTCGCTTCCGAATGACTAAGCCCCGATCCAAAGAGTGACAAGTGCAGAGAGGGCCTTTTCTCACGCATGTAAGTGCTCCTGTGTCCTTGAAGATTTAAGAGATAGAGATCTTCAAATCATTGGGCGAGTAAGATGTTTGAAGTCGTTCTCTTCAATGGTATACATTTTGAGATCACTCTTTTAAGGACAATCTTCTTCAAGTACTCATATCCATACATCGGAAGATCTCTACACCGACAACGCTTAAGATTTGTAGTTTTGATCCGACCTCATTGCCTTTTATCGCCGCCATGTCTTTCAATGTAGAACATCTTCTTTTGAACCACCAAATGGAAATACCATAAGACCGCAATATCATACTTTTGTTCTTCATTTGCCCGAACTGATCAGAACCATCCGCTCAAGCCCCCGATCGAATAGGTTGCAGACTTTCATCTTTGAAATAGATAGAAGCAGCCTTCTTCCGCAGAGCGAGCACACGATAGTCCAAGTCGCGATTGAAGAAGAATTCACCGAATGGTTATCTCGACTGTGTTCACCACCAAGAGGAAGAGATTTGTTGACATTGAAGCGATCGATTTGCTCACCGACTTGGTCATTCAAGATCTTATGGCATTCTTCCATCCGATATTGAAGATGGTTTGCATCGTAATGGAAGACTTTGACAATTTCGTAGGCTTGTCCTTCTAGATCTCTTGGTGTTATAGAAGAGATACTTTTCCACTCACAAAACCATCTAATGAAGCTTCCCATATCACTGCAGTAGTGCGTAAGAGAGTCTTCACCGACTTCATAGTTATTGGTGATAATCGATGCCCAATTGTTGTCTGGAATCATAGAGTCGACTGGATTGTCCATGGTTCCGGAGAAGGAGGTCTATCTTCCACAATGCGTTGAATTGTGTCTCTGAAGGAGCTACCCCGATGTACTAGTGCGGTTCCCACCATGTAATTGTCAAACCAATCTTCGATGGCTTAGGAATATGTTTCGTCGATGCATCATCTTCATCTCGTTCTCGAGTCACCATAACTTGAGACTCTTCGTGGACTACTTGATCATCGTGAATGAAGTGGATGCGGAGGTAAATCTTGAATCGATCGTCGTCCAGCGGCGATTTCTTCCGAGTATTTCGCTTGTTTGTAGAGTCTCGATTGATTGGATGGTTTTGGAGTTGATGATGGTGGGCCGTGATGGAGGTGAATGGGTGTTGACGAAGGGTTCCCACCCGTAAGTTCCGGCGCCTCACGGTGGTGGAGGATCTTCGCGATCTTTGTGAACCTTCATCAATGTTTCCATCACAATTGTCCTTCTTTTCTTTTAGCATCCTTTTCTCCGACTTCAATTTTAAACTGCTCATAATTGTCGAACTCGATGGATTCTTCAAGTGCCTCATAAAGTTTCATCGTGAACCTCATGCTTGTCCTCTTCACCTCATACATTCTTTCACACAGAAGTCGCCTCATATCGGCGATGGGGAGGTCCTTGAATCTTTTAAAGTGGAGCCCATTGCCCATTCTACCGATCCTTGACTTCTCCTTCAATAGCGTCAAGAATGACTTCATTGAAGTTGAGGTGCTCCAATCTATAGACACGATCCACCGAGAATCTGATTTGGGAAGTTGCCTTCCGTAACTTCTATCCTTTAATAGCTTTATCCGAAGTTGATCGACGTGAGAATCTGTGGAGGGAAGTCGGTGGAGTCACTTCATCCGCAATTGTGAAGACGGGTTCGGAGTTGGTGGAGTTGTCGTTGGTGTTTGTACGGTTGGTCGAGTAGGCAAGGGAGGTGGAAGTGCATTGATAATGAAGATGCATCATTGGAGGAATGGTCAAGTATCTTGTCAATGTCGACATCATACATGGATTGTGCGTAATCTAAGGTTTTGTCATTAATGAATTGATCACCAAAAGAGAAGTCTTCATCAAGATTCTTAAGTGAAGGTAGAGAGTTAGTAGACGATTTGGTTCATCCATCTTCAAGGTCTCGACGATCTTGTCCCAAGGTTCTCCTGTGAGCCCTTTTGTAGAGTGTCAACATTCAACCCGATTGAGTCTCACCAAGTGATAGAGATTCCTTGAACGCTTCAGCACCACACCGGATTGTTCCTTTTCATGAGGTGAATCTGTTTCTTCTCTTCACTCATATGGATTAGTGGTGCTGAGGAGATGAAGAGATGGTTAAAAGCATGTGAGCAGACTTGTTCATCACTTGCAACTCCTTTACCCTTGTCAAGTGTTATGGGGCGCTTGTTGAGATAGTTGAGAGAGTTCTCTTAACATAACTCCACCCATCGGAGCTTCACATTTTGATCTTCAAGACTTTTGTCGAATACCACGTTGCAGATCAGCGTCATCCTCATCAATTAACCTGAAAGTATTCCTTGGCACCTCAGTGTTCTCATCTATTTCCTTTTCCACTTTCTTCTTCTTTTCTTTATGCTTTTTGGATGAAGATTCTGACTGATGAGATCTTTCACGTCTCTTTTTAGGAAGAGAGGCATAGGATGCTTTGGAGTCAGAGGTGGTCTTGGGAGCAGTTGGTTGTAAATGAGAGGGTGTGACATTAGCAGAGAGTTTGGTTGCACTTTTCATGTATTGCTTGAAGTAGTCCTTCTTCTTGATATCATCTGTGAGAAGAAGATCAGGAATTGGCAATCCAAATACTTCTTGATTCGAACCTCTAGGAACATATTTCAAGTTTCCTAAAATAAATTCATGTTCTGCTTTGTGAAGAGTTGATTCAGACCTAGGAGTGAAGTTGTGAGTTTGTTGCAGATACTGGATGACAAGTTTGGAGAATCTGATGCTGGGAATTACGAGTTTGTTCTGCTTCTTACGACCTTGAACATTGTTCGTAAAATAGGTTTCACGATATGAATGTGGTCATTGATAGCGAGAATTCTTCCCAAATACGATCCGAGACATTCACATCAACCCTATTAACGATTCCCATAGGATTTGCAAGATGGGAATTCTAACTTTATCGAACCCCGATGTTTTCCCGCATAAGCACACGCTCGTAATGGTTGCAATAGCTCTCAAGGGTTGATACATGTGTCCGTGATAATGTCGAGGCTCTTGAGATCTTCGCTCGATAGCCTAACCCAATAAGAAATACGATCGATCGTCAAGACCGGTGGAGATACTGTAATCGAATGTCGTGGTCACATGATGTGATTCCAAGAGCTTTGCTCAAAATATCGTAATCAATTGTAAACTCCATATTATCCAAACTTGCAAGAGTATCGTCTTTGTGATTTTATTCCATTGAACGGTGTTCGTAATTGTTGAATGTAGATGGCGTGAATCGAGCATTGCTTGGTAATAGCACCGAAGAAGTTAGTGTTTTGAGGATGTCAATTGAAACTTTGAATATCGGATTTTGCGGGAGCCTTTGTAGGTCCACATAATGCTTGCTTTACCAATAGCGCCCCATTGACTTTGGGAAGGATTTCATCGTCTCGAGAGTATTCGGATGATCCCGACGGAGTAGCGCTCTTTTCGGGATTGAACTTTCCATTGATGTTCGAGTAATCATACAATCAACAAATGATGGATGGTAACAGTTAGATGATAAATGGTAAGTGAGACAACATTAAACATGGAGATAGTAACATCAAGAGGTTCCCAACACATATCGAGAGCAGACAGTGGCAAAGATTGCAACTATGTGACACCTTTCAACTATATAATAACATCCATACTAGAGATATAACGATGAAGAACATTCATATGGAAAAATGATTGCATGACGAGCTTATAAGGGACATGACATGAATCAAGATACACATGACAAAGTGATATAACACATATGTATGAGGCAAAAAGTAACATTTGGCGATCGTGAGAGAACCCAAGTACCTTTTGCCTAAACAGATGTCATAATTTACATAGAGTAAGTTGATTTAACAAGTCGAATAAGGAGATCCTAGGAGTAGTGAGAGTGAAATCATCTTTAGCAAAAAATCCTTGACCCTAAGACTAATTCTCAATCATGAACATCATTATAAACTTGTAAAACAAGTCGTCATCTAGAGCCACGGACAAGTTATAAAAGGATTAGCTCTCTAAGTCGCTAAACTAATTCGCTAACTCAGAAGACCAAATTGCCATGAATAGAACTTAACCCAATTCACGCAGTAGACAACTAAGTCGCTAGGTAACACATTCGCTAACTTGTAAATACAAGTCGCTATCTCGCTAACTCGCTAACCAAGTCGCTAGGATAATTCGCTAGCTCAAAAGTTAAGTCGCCATGTACAAAGAATTCAAGCCAAGTCGCTACAAAGTGGTTTACTAAGTCGCTAGGTTATTAATTCGCTAACTTGTAAATACAAGTCGCTAGTTACTAACTCGCTAACTAAATCGCCGGAAATTAGTGAACTAATTCGCCACCGAGACGATTCGCTAAGTAGACCTCTAACTCGCCATGAAGAACATTCACACTAAGTCGCTACCAAGAACATTATAACTCGCCACCAAGAACACTTTTAACACCGCAATATCATCACCGATCCATTATACTCATCCATCAATGTATCCAACCAATATAGTCCAAACAATATAATCCAAACAATATATAACACGTTCAATCATTTTATACGAAACACACATACGATTTACAAAGAAGATCCGAACCTAAGCGAGAGAGTCAACAAATCACACCACGCGAGCACAGAAAGGATCTGGAAATAGTGATAAGTTAGACACTAGACACTAAAGCATAAGATAGTAACTATAAGAGGGAATCAATGCAAACCTTAAGCTAAGTCGCTAGTATGAATGAGAAGTCGAAGAGAGAGAGGAAAAAAAAACGAGAGAGAAGAGAGAAAAAAGAACTAGGTAATTCGCTAATGGGTAACTCGCTAGGGTTATACAACCTCACTTAGGCAATATGACACATTTGGTCCTTGTGGTTATGAACTAAGGTGGTAATTCGCTAGTGCAACAAAACTTACACTATATGACAAGTTTGGTCCCTATGGTATTAGTGAAAGAGTGGTAATAATATGCTAACACGGATAAGATAACGCCTCTAGCATTGATTATTACACCGATCATCATGAAGCAATTCAATTCAACAAATCAACACATAGGCAGCATAACAGAAAGCATTACATCGAAAGTCTCATGAGCAAGATACAATCACACGCCCATATTTCAAGAGTATAACCGAGTTAGTCACACAAGTGAAATCACCACATAGTACAAATAAATAAGTATCATACCCAAAGATGAAGCCAATGTGTGTAAAAAAAATTTCAATCAATGTCAACACGAACATTGATTGATATTACCGAACCCATTAAACTACCAAGAATATATCAATTGTTCGAACTTCATCTATGATCCGTGCCATTATTGAATGACATTTCTAGGATCGTAGATGTTATCGATAACAAGGAGTATATTCATTATTAGATTGAAAAAAATGATACAATGATAAAATGATAAAATTTTGAAATTTTTTTTTTTTTTTTTTTTTTTTTTTTTTTTTGAATTTAAAACACGATATATACAAAGACATGAAAGGACGAGTCCAGATTCGAGATGAATAGAGTCAAAGTAAGAAGTACATCAACTCGCAAGCTATAGCTCCGAATGAGCCATGTTCATATCGAGGGAACCACGTCATGAAGTTCCGATTGAGTTGAGCATTGTACCGAAAAAGATCGAGAACACATTGTACTTGAAGCACATGTAGACTTGTACATTGAAGGGTTAGTGACATGTTTAGTCTCACATTTAGATTCAACACGGTATAATTCAGATTTAATCATTAATGGGGATCCTAATAGATTCTTCATTCTTGAAAAGTTTACCCGTGGGAATCCACTTGAGACATGATTTAGGAATGTAAGTTCGTTTAAGTCCTGTATACTTAAATAGTCTGCCAGTGGGAATCCATTTGAAGCCACAGTGAGATGAACAAAATGAGTGCACACTCTTGTTATGACTATTTGTCTTTTGTGATCCGAGAATTTCCTAGGGAATGATCCATCAGGACTATGTTTTGCATGATATCTAGTTGCTTATAGCATTTTTGACTTGTGGGTGATGTTCATTAGTCTATGTGGGATTCATCATATCCGAATTAGGCAATGAAGTGGTGGTTTTGACAAAACAGACTTGTTGTCAACTTGGGAAGTAAGCTTAGATTTCAATGGTTTAGCTCTTTCAGACCTAAAGGCATTAGGTTGTTTAATCACTGTTCGTTTCAAGTGGTTCTGAACTGTTGACTTTCCCAAAGTTGAAGGTTTTGCAAACTTAGTGTTCATTCTATTTCCAGCATACTTCCTGAGCTCATTTTTTAGGGCAACAATATTGAAGCTCTTATTCTGAATTTGTTCTTTTAGGTCGTCAATATCTTTCATCAAGAGATTAGATTGATTGACAGATTTAGAGTTTGTTTCCTCAAGGTTCTTTCTTAAAAACTCATTTTCTCTTAGAAGGTTGGATACACATAGAGCTAGTTCAGAATTCCTAGATTCTAGTGTATCACTCATCTCATGACAAATCATAGTTCGGGCTTCGAAAGAAGAGATTTGATTTCTTATGGTCGAATCTTTGTCCCGAATCGGATTTTAAGCGATTTATTTCAAAAATTTCTAAATTCGAAGTTCCAGTTACTACACCGTTTATTTGCATAAAACATTTCATCCTTATGTTGTATTTTAATTTGCAAAGAGATACGTTGTTTTTCAAGAATTGAAAATTTGTTTGAAAGCTCATCATATACCCTTTTTCCAATCATGTTACTTGCATCGATTCGACAAAACAAAGATTGATTCCACATTGTTTTGTTTCAAAAGAGTCATGTACCTTTTGTGAGAATAATTGTGATCGATAAGAGTACCTTGTTGGTTGATACCTTTTCTCGATTACGAGAATATGAGATCGGTGTTGTTTTCTTCATCCTTTTCCATCATAAGCGAGATTACGCAATCGGTGTATTAATTTGGTTCAACGGAGTGAAGCATGACACGCCACCATTGTTCCATGGGCACTCTTGACATTCATTTAATTCCTTGACCGATTATTCTCTTTTTGCTTCCTCGATGTATGTTTCCATATTACTCATGAGTTGAATAAATGAGTTTCGAACTCATGAATTTCCATTCCGTGTGCTTTGAAGGACATTCCGGTCATGGTATTATCAAAATCGAGGAGTATTCTTCCGGATAAGTCGGTGAAATTGGTTGAAGATGGTTTGAAGAAGCGACATGAGAATCATCGGTTGAGAGCTTTTCTTTGGTGATTTGAAACCTCGGTCGATCTAGGTTAAACAATACGACTCTTGTTAAAGTGGGAAAGTCCCGACGAAGAATGGCACAACTTGTTCGATCCATGGTTGTTGATAAGAGTAATTTGAGAAGTCGATCGAGATGTTGAAACGGCTCCTTTGGTGCATTCCACATTCTTAGTATCATCTCGAAGAAGTTAGGTGTGGCATGTTTGAGTTGTTCTCGATTGATCAATCTTGAGTCATTTGGTGTGAGGCCTTGGGATGGGCATTCATTTCACTATTCGGGCCGTTTCGTTTACAGAGAGCAAGTACTTTGGTGATTAAGGGATCCGTGATGGTGACATTGTGTTATTATGAATTACTCCTCAAATCTCTAGAGAATTCGAGTCAATTTGCTACCAACAAAATAGAACTAATCCCTAGTTGTCAACACAAATTCGCCAACACGCTAAGTCGCTAGCAATAAGTGTACTAAGTCGCTAGCCTTTAACTTGCTACACCCCTAATTAGCTAGAGTCCCAAGTCGCTAACAGAGAAACAAGTCGCTAGTAGTAACTCGCCATGCATCAAGTCGCTAGCCAAATTTGTGCGATGAATTGCTACACAAGTCGCTAGATATGCAAGTCGCTAAAGAGCAACTCGCCACGGACTAATTCGCTACACAAGTCGCCAACCGTAGTGGGATTCCACTACTTGTACTTTAACTCGCTAGCTCTAACTCGCTAGCTTTTATAGCTGTAAGTCGCTACCAAGAAAACAAGTCCGAGAGCTAATTCGCTAACTTGAAAACCAAATAACCTTCACTTTTCAATCCAAAACAACCCAACCAAGATGATTCAAGCTACCAAATGAAAACCTAAACACTTTTGATGATTCTAAACATAAAAGTACCAACAAAATTCAAACTTTAACACAAGAAATCAACCAAATGATGCAAAAACCACTAAACTTTTTCAAACTCAAAAACCACCTAAAAACCACTATAAATCCAAAGATGTGCAAGATATGATCTAACCATGGCTCTTGATACCAATTGTAATATATTAACTTTTCACATACACATCATAACATTAACACAATGAGCACATAGATGGTTTTAGAGAGAGAAAGAGTGGGACATTCTAGTGAGAGAAACTAGTTGAATATTAGATTATCAAAGAACATCCAACCCTCTACCTTGCAAGGTAGAGGGTATTTATAGGTTACAACCTAAACGACCTCCTGACGGCCTGTGGATCAGGGATACAGTGGGTAAAGACCCGACCTTCTTCCACGGTGTTGCACTATACTATTATTCACTATTAACTAACTACATAAACCGTAACTAATGACCAATCTACGAGCTAACTTATGCTAGATAATAGTTGGGGTGACCGACTCTTTCAGCACTGGAATTTTCTAATTCCTAACAAGGATGAACATGCTCTCCTTCCCACATGTGACAAACGATTTCAAATTTTCCATGCACATGTTGAGGGGGAGCATCTATCGTAAACCAAAATGAGTTGAAACGTAATCATTTTTCTCAATGTGCGAGTTCCTCCAAGATGTGCAAAACCTCTTTCAAACTTAGAAGCACATATTGAGGGGAGCAAAATCATGAAAATCTCATCCTTCCCCAAATGCTCTATCTACTTGATTCGAATTGGGAAGTGATGTTGATATCTTTAGAAAATGGTATTCAAAGAAGTTAATTCTTCCTTCTTGCCTCCATGTGCAAAACGATTTCAAATATTTCATGCACATGTTGAGGGGAGCACTTATTCTAAAAATATCAAAAACAATTCGGTACAAAATGTTTTGATAATATATCACAAGTATCTGGATTGATTTTCAAATGGTTTTCAATTGGTTCCAATGGCGGATGAACAATACCAAATAGGTGACCAACTTTACTTTATGTACGGTGATATAAGGATGATAAGGTTAGGTATGTGTTCCCATGATCCGCCGTAAGCAGGAGGGATCTACCAGGACTATCCACTAGTTAGTGTAGAGTTCTTAGGTATGATGATAAAAGGAGAAAATGAGATATGGGAAGAAAGTGATCGAGACCGAGCTAGTCTTGAAATAAACCCAACAAGGTTCTAGCTATGAAGTCTCGGTAAATCAAGGGTTGAAGAATTAAAAGAATTGAATGAGAAAAGGGTGAAAACAAATAGCCCTCCATTTATTCAACCTTAGGGCGTAAACCGGGTTCAATTCATATGCTACCGATGGTAACATCGGTATTCAAGACAAGACGTCATGGACCCAAAGTGACGACCGCACTTCAACTTTCCAAACCACTCAAGTTCCTCTTAAAAGGGCTTGTTTCATTCTCACGGGAACCTACATAATCTATCGACTTTCTCTTGAGATTGTTGATATTGAAAAAGGAGACCTCTCCCAGTCTCCCGACAGATCCAAATATGCACAAATTGAGTCTAGAGCCACGAGATCATCAATAAATCTCATTAGGACACTTTCAATGAAGACTCTGTTTCACACAATGTGGAAAGAGAGATTATATCTCGAGTCCCACGCATTATCCTTGTGGTTTTGCGTAACATCCGAGTGATATGTGAACATATTCACGGTGAAGATGGAAAACCTCTCGAGCCAACATCAAACAAGCTCTGGTAGGTGGCATGTGAGATCTATTATATAGATCAACCATGTGACAACCGAAGCGAAACAATGGGCGATTCAATCTCTTGAATCAATCACAGTTCGAGATATGGATTGACGGATACCTTTGAAAACCGGTCTTTGTGCTTAAAACTCTTTTCTTTAGCAAATCGGCCGTGTACGGATATTTCAAATCAAAAGGTGTTTTATGATTGATAATTGATGTTCATTAAAACCTTCGTTGTATTGCAAAACAATTTCTATCGAGCAATACACGATTGTTTTTCAAATCTCTTTTCATCAATCGGTGGACTTAAATTATTTGGTTCACTCACTCCGTGTTGTCTTCTTTGAGATGTTCGGTTTGAGAACGACTAGAGCAGTGCGAAACCCCGTCAAGGAGATTACGAGAATCCTACCGATCACAGCGGTACTTGTCTCGATCAGCGGGAACCGTGGGCGTGTACCTCAATTCAACGAAGTGATCAAAGACACTTTCGTGTGCTTTATGCTAATTGTTTTATGCGGTACATCCTACGTTTGCGGTGATCGTAATGAAGCGGTCAATCAATAGCCGCATGCTCACACTACACATTCATCTCAAAAGAAATCATGATAAGTGCATCAATGACTCGATATTTTCACTCCATGCTTACGCTACTGCTGCCGCCAATATCATGAATCAACGAAAGCTTCGTTACTCGATGAGAAGATATCATGATCAAGAATGTGAGCATGTCGGTCCGAATGTCACAACATCACAAAATTCCAACACCACAATGGATGTCTCGTAGATTTTCATAGTGATGATCTCAAAAGTGGCTCAAAATTATTGTCACGTGGATCGGTAAAGACCTCCACTGGACTATCCAAACATGCAATCGAAGAATTAATGTCACGAGCTTCAGAGCAAAGTACTACATCAAGAATGCAAGAACTATTTTAATGAAATATCCGGTTGTATTCAATGTAACTTTTGTACATGATTGAGGTGACCTCCATAGGGAGATTGTTAGAATTAGAAATTCGGTATTAAAGAGTCGGTCACCTCAAGTATATGTAATCGATAGAAAGCTCGTAGTCGTAGTTCATTTAAGTTAAGTAGTATTTAGTTAAGTAACACCGTGGAGGACATCAGATGCACGATCCATGACCGTTGTGTGGCGTTTTATTGTAAGACTATAAATACTCTCACCTTCCAAGGTAGAGAGTTGAGCTCATAATAAGATTTTTCTTTCTCTCACTAAAGTTCCTAAACCTCTAACTTTCTCTCTAAAACTCATCTCCTATCGCCTATGTATGATTGTGTTATGATGTGTATGTGAAATCCAATATCCTACAAGACACCGCGCCAAAACCAAAAGACGATCTCAACAAACCTTATAAGGAATTGGCCCGCCACCCTTTACAAGAAGGATAGTAGAGTTCACCGGTCCCAGTGCATAATGCCTACTAACTTGAAGCTATCTGACGGCTCGGCCGATCCGGATGATCACATCAACCGCCTCGTTGGAGCAATGAATCAAGGAGAATGGCCAATGCGGTAGGTGGCAGGATGTTCCAACAGACCATGGATGGAGCAAGACAAGGGTGGTTCAAGAATTTGGAACCGGAAGCATTGGCGGTTGAAGTGAAGCGAGAGAGCAATTCACTACAAGGTTTTCCCTACGACAAAAGAACTCAAGGATCCTACGAAATCACTCGGATTGTTAAAGGTGCAAACGAGACACTTCCCAGATTCAAAGAGCGATGGACCGAGCGAGGCTAGCGGATTCTGGAGTTCTCGAGCTCATGAAAATATCGGCGTTTATGGCGCTCATCGGTGCCCGACTTGTCTAAAAGTTTTCGATCGTCCCGAAATCCGTGAAAGAAATGATGACTAGGGTGGACGATTACATTTGAGGAAGAGGCTTATAAGAACACCGAGATGCAGAAGGTGAAACAGGCAAGTGGTCCCGGAGAGGAAACCTTCAGTGCAAGGGATAAGAACCTCGGGGACCGGACAGAGAAGGAATGACAGAGAGCACGGGAAAGAGGTGACTCTAGACATGTGGAGGTGTTCTCTCCGATGTGGCCCCGAAGCGAGCCTTCGGCCCCAAACGATTCGACAAACGATCTCAAAGAAGCTGATAATCACAGGGGCATGCTCTCCGTCCTATCCAAACAGCCTAAGGAAATCTTGGCTACCGAGCATCATTTGAACCTGCCTCCACCACCACCGCTACAGGGAAAACCAAGCAAAGAAAATGAGGATGATTCGTGAATATCATGGGAGAAAGGTCACCTGACCAACGATTGTTATCACCAAGAAAGCAATTGGAAACGGCCACGAGTCGGGAAAATTGGATCATTTGATGAAGAATGTTCAACAAAGGGGACGAGAAAGGCCGAGAGGCAATAATGGAAAAGGAAAAGTGATCAACATGGTTAATCATTATGTTGAAGACCGCAAAAGGAAGGCTCGGTACTACGACGAGGAATGGCTGAACGTCCCTATATCTTTCCCACGCATAGCCACGGAAGATTTATCGGAGGAACCACTGATTTTGGAGGCGGAAATCGAAGGTTATTTCGTCCGGCGGGTATTTGTGGACGAAGGTGCTTCAGTCCAAGTGATGTATGAGCACTGCTTTAACAACTTTAGTCCATCCATTCAATCCAGGTTGCAAGAAAGCAATTCACCACTAGTGGGATTCTCCGGAGAAGTCATCCAACCTCTAGGGAAGATTGAGCTGGAGGTATGCTTTGGGGATCATGGTTTGTCTGAATCATCATAATGAAATTCACGGCCGTAAGATCTCCTTCACTTACAACGTGATTCTAGGACGTCTGGGTCTAAGGGAGTTAAGGGCCATACCTCGACCATCCACGCCATGATGAAGTTTCCCACTCCCGGAGGGTAGCCACTTTGGTCACCAAGAGGCGGTTGTCATGGAGTGTAGAAGATTTGAGGAAAGCCAGGGACCCTGTGGACAATTTCTCTCGAAAGCGAGATGGAGGCAATGACAGGAGATTCAAGGGTTAAGACCGACGGAAGAAATATTGGTTAATGTCGCATACCATGAACAGCGTGTGACAATAGGAACAGGATTCTCCCGGGAGTGTAGGAGACAACTCATCGAGCTGCTGAGAAAAAATAAAGAAGTGTTTGCTTGGGAGCCAACGGATATGACCGGGGTGCCAAGACGCTTCATCCAACACTCTCTTAATGTGAACGTTTCAGACACACCGATCGCCCAAAAAAGGAGGATGTTCTCCCGAGAGAAAAATCAAGTGATTACAAGAGAGGTTGGAGAGTGGGTTAAAGCCGAATAGTCCGTCCGGTCGGATACCTACATGGATTTCCAATCCGGTCTTGGTGAAGAAATGTGACTGAAGGGCGGATGTGCATTGATTTCAAAAATCAATTCCTCCTCTCCCAAAAGACTACTATCCTTTACCGTAAATCGATTGGAAGATTGAATCGTTATGGGATATAAGTATAAATGTTTTCGGATGCCTACAAAGGATACCACCAAGTTCGGATGGACGAGAGATGACGAGGAGAAAACAAAGATTCTATACGGAACAAGGGACATCTTGTTACACCAAAATGCCCTTGATGAAGAATGGGAGCAACATATCGGTAGCAGGTAGACTCGCATTCCAATCGCAGATAGGGAGAAACTTGAGGCGTATGTCGATGATATGGTCATAAAAATCCGGACGGAGAGATATATGAGACATAGCGAAAACATTTGACAACCTCGAAGGATCAACATGAAGTCGAACCCGCGGAAATGTTCCTTCTTGTGGAAGAAGGAAATTCCTCGGGTACATGGTAACATCCGAAGGTATAAGGCGAATCCCGAAGACGAAGGCCATCATGGAGATGAAATCTCCGAGGAACGTTGAAAGAAATGCAAAGTCCGAGTGGAAACTAGCGGCCTTGAGCAGATTCTTGTCAAAATCGTGAGAGGTCCTTGCCTTTCTTGAAACTTTGAAGAATATCACAAAGGAGAATAAGGATGAATATCGGTGGACGAAGGCCGAGGCGACTTTCGAGATGAAGAACACGATATTAGAATTACCTTCGTTAACCACCCCACCGACCGAAGGAGCGGTTATCCGCATACTTAGCAACATCAAAAGGAGCCGTTAGTGCGGTTCTAGTGGTAGAAAGGGACGGAGGCGATTGGCCGGTACATTACGTGGCGGGACCTTGCGAAGTGGAAAGGAACTATGCTCAGATGGAAAAGTTAGCTTTATGTACATTACATGCATCACGAAGCTGCGAAGATATTTTGAGGCCCATCTCATTCGGTCATCACCGATCAACCGATTAGCGGATATTGTACAACCGAAGCTTTGAAAGCTTGCGAAGTATGTCGTAGAGCTGGGGCTTACAACATCACGTATGCTCCTAGAAATGCGGTCAAAGGTCAAGTATTGGCAGACTTTCTCACGGAAGTACAAGTTGAATCCGGACACCCAGGCCGCCAGGGAAAGGATACGAGTGTAATGGAGGTAAGAGAGGAAGGAGAATGGATGTTGTATACAGATGGGGCGTCCAATAGCAAGGGAGCCGGTGCAGGTTTGGTCCTCCTCAGTCCGGACAAGGAGGAGCTTACTTATGCTCGGCGGCTCAACTTTCCCAGCACCAATAATGAGGCCGAATATGAGGCACTACTAGCGGACTCGGATTGCAAAAAGCTAAAATCGAGAAGTTTGAATGTGCGAGTTGATTCCAAATTGGTTGCTAGCGGATCAGCGGAGAATTTGCAGCTACAAAGAAAGCATGCAAAAATACTTGGCTCAAGCGAAAGAACACATAGTGGGATTCCAAAGCTTCAAAATTCGCAATATACCAAGGGCTCAAAACCAAAAGGCAGATATACTGAGCAAACTAGCATCGGTAGTTTTTGACCATCTCACTAAAAAGGTATTAGTGGAAGTCCTGGAAAAACCTTCGGGGGAGGAACGGAGAATTGAAACCGTTGTGGAAGAAGAGGCGGATAACTGGATGACGCCAATCATCAGATGTTTGGAAGAGGGGGTTTGGCCGGATGACCCCAATGAGGCCAGGAGTCTACGGATGAAAATTCCGCAATATACTATGGAAGGAGGAGTTCTGTTTAAAAAGGGATACCTAGTACCAATGTTGAGATGTGTGGGTCCGTTGCAAGCAAATTACATAATACGAGAAGCACGAGGGATCTTGTGGGATGCATTAGGACCAAGAACCATAGTGGCGAAGCTTATGAGGCAAGGATATTATTGGCCCACTATGCACCGAGACACACGAGAAGAAATTAGGAAGTGTGACTCCTGTCAAATACATGCTCCGGTATCCAAACTCCCCAAAACATTACTAACCTCCATCATGGCCCCATGGCCTTTCTACCAATGGGGAATGGATGTGTTAGGCCCCTTCCCAGAAGCACCAGGCCGCCTCAAATATGTGATCGTGGCAATAGACTATTTTACAAAATGGATAGAAGCAAAGCCGCTGGTAAAAACGACGGGAAAAGACGTTATAAAATTTGTCTACGAAAATATCGTGTGCAGGTATGGCCTACCGGGGATCATAGTCACCGATAATGGAACTAAGTTTGTCAACGACCTGTTCAAAAAATGGTGCGAAGGGCTAAAAATTAAGCAGATAAATACGGCCGTCGCACATCCGCAGGCCAACGGATTAGTAGAACGAGCCAACAAAAGTCTGATGGAAGGGATAAAGACAAGATTAGGACAAGAGAGGACCAGATGGGTGGATGAACTACCTAACGTCTTATGGGCACACCGAACAACACTTAAAACGAGCAACGGGGAGACCCCGTTCAGTTTAACATATGGAAGTGAGGCCGTGATACCGGCGGAGATTGGGATGCCTACATACCAGACGATGATGTTCCGGGAGGATCTTAATGAAGAAGAGCAGCGTTTGAACTTGGACCTCCTGCAAGAAAAAAGAGAAAGTGTTGCTATACGAGAAGCCAAGTACAAAACACAGGTTGAGCAGTATTACAACCGGAGGGTCAAGCCGGTGAATTTCAAAGTAGGCGACTTCGTGTACCGGAAGAACGAAGCCACCGGTGGAAAATCAAGGAAAGTTGGGACCCATTGGGAAGGCCCTCACCGGGTGATAGGAGCGAATCGAATGGCTCTTATAAGTTACGAGACGATGGAAGAAAAGGAGGTCCCTCGGACCTTGCACGCCATAAACTTAAGAAACTGTTTCTTATAATTGTTATTGTGATAAGAATCCCATGGTCATTATGTAACCTGACCTATCTATGTATGATGATGAAAGTTTTCTTATGATAAAGAAAACAATTTTCTGGAAAGACAATGTGATACGTGGTTATTCCGACGGCTGGCCCCCGTCGAGTATGATTGCTAGATATATACCCGGATAACATCCCGGATGCCCGAAACAAATTATTCGGATGCCCAGATGATGGATGCCCGAGCACTCTTGCCGGATGCCCAGATGATGGATGCCCGAGCACTCTTGCCGGATGCCCGAATAATGGATGCCCTAAAACATATTAGGTTGCCCGGATATACGGATGCACGGCCAATGCGCCGGATGCCCTTTAGAAAGCTTAAAGGAAGTTTATCAATGTGAAATGGGACAAAAAGACGAAATACACAACACACAAAGATTTATCTAAGTTAAATACTTGATTACGTCTCAAAAAAGTGACGAACATGAGCCACAGAAGGTAGAGTGTTAATTATTACAATTATAATTGTTCAAATTGTTGTTTACAAGCATAAGTCACAAAAGCTTCAAGCATTGGCCGCTGGATTCTGGGTGGTCGGAGTGCCAGTCGGACTTGTGATGACTGGAGGCTGAGAAGAAGGACCGGCAGGGTCTTTGCGATGAGGGACTGCGGGTTCGTGCTCAACAGATCGCCTAAAGGTAGCCGATAGAATCCGCTAGCACGGATATAGGATACTACCACAAAAAGGTTGTTGAACTCAGCTTTCCATAATTTTGGAGCATCCCTGTTGACGTTGGCAATACCCTTCAGAGCCTCAACGATCTCCTCCTCTTTTCTACCCACACTTGCCCCAGTTACAAACCCAGCCTGATAGGTCAGGCTATAAACTTTAGCCATACTCTTCTTGTATTCCACACTGCCGAATAGTCGACGAACAGCTCCCGGAAGAAGAAAGCGGACGACATTTTGTTTTATTACTCGGCTGCCAAGTTCCCCTTCTCCACCTTCAACGATTCTAAGGCCTGATCTTTAGCATTTAGCTCATTTTCAAGCTTCCTGATCCTTTCGGCCTGAGCAGCAGAGGTTTCTCTCCACTCTTCCCTTTCCCGGGTCACCCTATCCACCTCATCCTCCAGGTTCTTCCCCTTATCTAGGATAGCTTGATACTCGGTCTCCAGTTTCTTCAACTCTCCGGATAACCTCTTGTTTTCACCTTCGGTGGCTGTCAATCTATCCGCCAACCCCCGACAACCTTGATGAGTCCGAGAGAGCTCCCATGATGTAGACGACATGCCGGTGAACCTCTTCAAGAACTCGTCTTGGGCTATCACACTTTGCCAAATTCTTCATGGGCCGGCGAGTGAGCTCAATGTTGTTCATTTGTTCTAAAGCTTCTTGCTCGGGGAGTGGGAAGATTATCAAGGAGCTCCTTGCAAGACCGATAAGAATTTATCCGAACGTCATCTCGAAGGGCCCGAGGAGGGATGAAGGCGTTAGGTGGCTTCATCTACATAATAAATAGAGGAGTTAAGAAAATAATCGCATACACGTAAAAAAAAAAAAAAAAAAAAAAAAAAAAGATGATAAGCGGAAGGCTAAAGCGTCGGAGTCGTGTTGATTTTATCAATCCGCTTAGGCCGAGAGAGTGGTGTGCCGAAAAACCTGAAGGACACAACATAATAAGTTGGAAGAAATCACAAGTATGAACGGCCGAACAATTTATACGTACCTTCCTCGACCGGTGGCATTTGACCGCCTTCCTCAACCGGAGGGGTATGCATTTGTTGCAATTGCTCACCACCGCCAACAACATTATCGCCCATCCCTTCATTGGCCACGTTGCCTCCTCCATCCTCGGCGGCAATGTTCGGGGTCCACTGCTCCGCATGAACATTCAGATCCGTCTGTTGGACATCCTCCGGACGGATCTGATTCAAAGGGTCCGGGTTATCGATAGGCTCTCCAGAAGATATGTGCTCAACAAATTGACGGCGTGACTTCTTCTTCTTGCCTTGTGCTTTGGAGGTCCCTTCTCGGCGTTCCTCTTCTTTGCTTGCCGGGCGTGGCTTCTTATCTTCTTCTCCTCGAGCAACAACTTGATCTCGCTTCTTGACCCTCCGGTCGTGGCATCTTTGGGAGGAAGGTCCACTCCCCCACCGTAGGGGTCGGAGGTTCTTTGGAATCTCCCGTCGGGTCAGCTGCCGGACCTTTGCTCACCACCGTTCCTTCCCATCCAAGCTCAAGATACTCGACATATTAACAACCGAAAGAAAGAATACAACAACAAAACAAGTTGATTAGAAACTTCAAAGGACGTAACCGGGAGACAAACGTCAATCCTGTGGTGACAAGACTAAAACAAGTAATTACCATGACCCGGGCATCTTTTAGAACAGGCTCGAACCGAGATTCTTGAAAACCAGGAGAGATGGCACATCCATAAAGACTCATCGTCGGATTGCAAGAACTTAATAAGATTCTCACTAAGTCTCGGCGTCCGTTTGGGAAAAGCCGTGGAAAAGTATCGTGATTTTGAGTCCTTGTGTCTCCATGCCATAGCAATAGGGATGGCCCTTTGTCGATCAAGAAAAACTTTTCCTTCTAGTGTTTTAGACCGGATGTAACCTCCTTGAAACACTTATATGAACCTTTACCGTCCGGGTTTCAAAGGAAAACCAATGTCCTTGCTTACACTGGCCGGAGAACGCCCGGAAGAGTGAGACCACAGGTCAGATATTGAGGTCAGAATATCTAATCTCGAAAAGCATCACCCGGTTCAATCCTAGCGGGACTAGCTGAGAAATGTGCACCCTAAAGTGTTTGATCACGTTCAGCAAAAAAGTCGAGAAAGGAATTCTAACTCCCCCTATCTCTAACTGCTTAGGGTAAATACCTATCTTATCCTCCGACAACTGATCCATAGTCATATCGTCCGGTGGTAAGACCGGACGTAGATCAGTGGGAATGCCATACTCGGCTACTATATCATCTAACTCAGATTGTGTTAACCTAGAAGTATGTACGTGCATATCAAACTTAGGAACGATCTATCAGACGATCTCTTCATTGGTTTCTTGATTCGGACGGACGGAAGTGTTTTCTCTAGCGGAATGTTCCCTCGGTTCCAATATCGGCCATTTCTAAAAGATCTTGAGACAATTTACGATATTAACAGAGAAAGGGCAAGACAAACCTTAAAAGAAGTAAAGAAGGCGTCCAGGAGATACGAAACAGTTTGTATGTGTGAAAAGTAAAACCAAATCGGAGAAAGGGATATATATATCTTGAGAAACCCTAGGGTGACCGACAAGGCGTCCAATCGATCGAGATAGTGGTGACGTGGGCTTCGTGGGCCGTACGGCTACGAAGGTGAAGCGATAGCGGCGGGAAAAAGCCAGGCCGCGAGCCCAACTAAGCCCATTCTCATGGATTCACCATTGACCGCACGGTGCAAACATATTTTTTCCTCGACAGTCGAACTATACTAAGTGTTACATCATCCGCCTTTGCCAATAATATAACACGGGGACATGTTGACGCATGTGTCGGACGGTCCAACATCCGGTAGTAAACATGCGCGCCGGACGTCAAGACACACAGTAGGACGATGATTCGACGTCGGTCAAGAATAACAACCACCACCATGTATAGCGATTTTAGGGATTTCTGCGTGGCCTACTTAAGTAGAATAGCTATGGGCGCGTAGACGTTTGGTGAACGGTGGAAGAATAAGTAACGTGAATAGGAAGTTGGGGTAGATAAATACCCCAACACATTTATTACTTTGCATTAAGTTTACACCTACATTTTTACTACATTTATTACCCTTTACTCATCTTCACGCCGGACTTGGTCTCGGGATAACACCGGCGCGAGGCTAACGCGTCCGTACATTGTGCAGAGACGACCATCTAACCACCGGACCGCCAGATTTGGGACGGAGACAAGATTTTGCTTCAACAATTACCGAGTCAGTTATATCTTTTGGATTGAGGAGATATCATCATTTCGCGATTGGAAAGAATACCTGTTAATCTAACTTATAATTCATAATGTTGGTAAGTAGGACCACTAGTTTTATTGAAAAATTTGTACTCGAGTCAAATACAAGATGAGCATAGAATGTATAACAATTATAATTAATCAGATATTTGAAGTCAAATTCAGCTATGATTATGCACTGATCGAAGCAAGAGATAAGAGAAGAGTTTAACCTTAACTTTTGTGAAACATTTACTTCAAACATATGCCTTGAAACAATTAATCAACTCCACAATTAATATGCAGTTGATCACTTAATCAATACAGTTACTCAAGCCAAGTTGACCCATTACCGCAAGTGTAGGGTAGGCCTCCGATCATGAATATTTCTAGCTTCAAATTGTTTTTGTGATTTATCTAATATACTACTAGATTGACCTCAGTGTTTTAGCATTACTGAATGGTGTGCATAGCAGGGGGAGTTCAAAATTAAATTAAAAAAATTGATAAAAATGCATTTTGATTCAATATTCAAGTTTTCATGATGTTATGTTGATAGATGTTGATTTTGTATTCAAGCTTTCACAATGAGGCAAATACGAAACATAACATTCACCAACACTACATTAAACTTTGGTGACTTATACCAGCTTTTCACTTTTGCTCCTAGCAAGATCCCACAGGAAAGCCTTCTCGGGACATACCTTATTCAACAGTTCTTCAACTTCTTCTCCTACCTTTTCTTGAGTCTCCATACTTTGAGGTTTGTCTACTTGCTATAGACATGTAAAAATGAGGGAACAGACAGCATATGCATGGCATGATCTGATTAAAAATAAAAGAAAGACAATCTTACTTTGATCAGCCACGTTATATAAGTAGCAGCAAACATCGCCTGTGACTGATAGTCCTCGAAAACATTGTCCGGAATAGTTGTACATGAACGGAAGAGATGTAATTCATTATCCAGATATGAATCCATATGGGTCTCACCCGTACGAGATGCAAAATGCTTTATCCAACACATGGACAGGAAGCGACGATAAAGCCATAGAGCCTGAAACACAAAAATATATACCACACTGAAAAGGTTTCGCCATATTGACAATCCTCCTGAGAAATAATAAAACGATGGTAAAAAGATCTAAATACCTCTCTTCCTATGTAACGTTTAATTAATATCTCACTCCATTTAAGCTCTTCCTGTAAAGTGCGAATAAATAATATCTCGTACAGTCAATTTTACATTATCTGACCCCTCAAAAATTAGATAATAGTTCAAATATAAACCTTCCAAATTTGACAAACTTCTGCACTATTTCTGGGGCTTTCTTTTAAATCTTGTTTATACCAAGAATCGTCTAATGTCCTGGACATTAATCGCTGTTCAATCAGTTAGATTTCAGTATCTCAAAGTAAAAAATAAATAAATAAATAGATCAATTGTATAGTTGAGTTAGTTAGTTCAAAGATATGCTTACTGTTCGATAGTGAAAGCAAGAATTATCAGCAACGTGCAATCCAGCCCAATCTCGATGATTAACTAACTCATCAATTACCTGAGAAAACAAAAAAAGTCATATTACAACGTAAGATATCCAGTCCTACATATGAAAACAAAAACAGGAACTAATAGAGCACAAAGTCATAAGTTTGCACCTGAGATTTGGGCATGTAAGAAACTAACCAACAACGATGATTCCAAGCACGGTAGTTCATCTTAGACTTCTGTAGATTTATATGCAACGGGATCAGGATAAGTGGTGCAACTGATAACTACAAACAGCTATGATGGTTTTTTTCATAAAAACAACTGATCGATCTAATCATACATGAATGTGTTGTGTATGCTTAGAATCCTTAGATAGACGTAGCAATGACTGGGACCATCTAGTAGTTCATGGTAAGTTTAAAACAACTTGATTTAATAGCGACTACAAAGATTTTCCAAAAAGGCTCTAATAAAAAAGGACAAAATTCAACATATAAACCATTGAAATCTCCAAAATGTAATCTAACCTCTGCTATTCTTTCGGCTAATTCAGATTCGTTTTTCAAAACCTCTTGCATATTTGTTAACTTGTCAGCTATCATCTTGATCACCCATCGCCTGTTATGAATTTACATATATAAAAGAGGTTACAGAAAGACTAAACAACGTTAAACAACCATCAAAACAAACGAACTTTTCATTTTCCTATGTATCAAGACATCTATGTGACTGTATAAATCTACGTTAAATCTATTCACCCAGATATGTATACATGCATTATGGTGTCCCAAAAATACATTAGTATTTTGTTTAAACCATAAAAACTAGATCTTTAATTTTGAGGTATCACTCCAAACACTTAAACATATTTTCCACATGGATAAGATTATTCTCATCAAGAAATAGTTATAAAATTGAGTTTACATTTTTTTTTGTCAAATCTTGGACGGATGCTGTATACCACACTATAACATAATAAACAATCATAATCACTACTTTTCTAAAGCAGCACGATTTTAATAGATGAAGATAATTAAAAGAAACATAATTTTACTTTCAACAAGAAAACCGCCTTTTTATAGAGGAGCTACCTTCTCAAATGTTACCTATGGCTCCAAGCACGCTCGCTTTTTGGTGAATGTGAAAGAACTAAAGCTGAAAATCGGAGTTCATCAAGATATAGCGTCATGTTCTGTTTTTTTACAACAACTTCCTTCCTGCAATGTATCATGAAGATAAACAAAAGCCATCTGTCAGGGATGATTTAACTAAACAGAACACATTTGAATATAAACAGAACACCGAACAAATGTTTAAAGAGAAACCTGGAATTCCATGCAGTTCCAAAGTCACCGCTCAGCAACAAAACTGCCCTGCTATGCTTGATTACCTCATACTCAATGGTATTTAAAGAAGATGAATCGCTTGCGATGTTTTCGTCGACTGACACTTTATACTGGTCTCGTGAAGACATAAATGCATGTTTAGCAGCGACGTATAACGGCTGGATCACCTCGGTTGAGATGCCCAGCTTGTGATCTTCACTCCAAAAAGCCATATCAGTATGATTAGCTTCTGATGAACCAGTAGAAATGCTAGACATGTCACTTATAGCAGCAAACTGTGATGGATGAACGAACCCCACTTCATCGCTGGTTGCAACAAAATATAATATAAACACACCCAGTTTCAAAGTGTATACGATATAAACCATAAATCCACATAGGTGGGTGTTTGGATTGTTTAATATAATGCTTATGCTTTATTAAATAAGCAGAAGAAGCAGATAATCAGCTTTATAGTGTTTGATTTGCTTATGTAGCACGTAACAAATGTACAAAACGCAATAATAATAAAAGCAGTTAGTGTGATTAGCCATTGTTAGTGTGTTAAGCATACAAGCAGCTTTCTGCTTGAATTGCGTATTTCTAAGCGATAAGCAGTTTATGTATTTATATGAGTTTAAGAGAATTCAGCAAAACTTCCCTACTTTATGCGATAGATACGATTGGTTCCTATGGGATCATCAAGATAAATTTCTTATAGTATTCCTTAAGCTACTTGGAAGGTGTTTGGTATTGCTTGTCTGCCTAATAAATAAGCACTTTGGCATTTGCTTATCTATTGCTTAAACTACTTAGAGGGTGTTTGGCATTGCTTACTCCAAATTGCTTATTTAAAATGAGATTAAAATAACTTATTTAGCATCAAAACTAACCTATAACCGATTATAAATGAATTAGACTGATAATTTCTATCTGGGTGTTATTGCAATTGTACAAAATAAGCAAATCACATAAACCGTTTAAGCAAAGAACATCATAACAACCAATTATTATGAACTAGTTCGATACCCGCGCACAGCGGCGGCGATAAATATAGTAAATGAATTGATAACCCAACTCTCCTCGCAATTCCCTACCCGCTTAGTGAATTCATTTCACAACACTCCAAATGTATATGTGTTTGTTTGGGTTTTCCGTATCTTTCCCGTGACATCATTATTCCCGCATATAAAAAGACTTTCACAATCTCTTTCCCGTCAAACACTTTCCTAAAAGTAAATGATTTTGATAAATAAAGTTTGTATTGATTGAAATAAAGGTTAAAGTTATAAAAATTTGAATCAAAATAAAATAAACTTACTAAAAATGTAAAAACTAAAAACTTATAAAAATATATCAAAATGGATGTTGAATTAAAGAGCACAAAATTTTTAAAAATATGGTGAAATTAGACCATAAAAAAATTAAACGAATTAAAAGATATGTAAATTTAAAAAAAAAGGTGATTAATTAGTTAAAGTTATACGTGTCACCCCATTATAAACTCTTTATTTTAGTTTGTTGAACTCCTCCTTTTTGTTATTTTTAGTTAGAGAAGTGACACATGTCACTCAATGATTAGAGCTCCTTATCTTAATTTTTTGTGGAGCCCACTACTTAAATGCTTTATATAGTAGTATAGATAAACATAAACAGTTAAATATATAATAAAAGGGAGATAAAAAGGTTACATAAAAGGATCTGATTCGAGAATGAAGTGTAGTTGTTTGAGTAGAGATGATGTGTCATCTGATCCGGTCATTACTTCACACTCAGGTCGCCGGAATTAGGAAAGATTACGGTCACTTCAAAATACAATCTAAAGTACAAGGATTCTTTTTCTCAATAAAAAAAGTGTGTTTCTTTTTCTTTTTATTTTTTCTTTGGATTGTTATAAGGCATGCATTTTTTAATCCGGTTAAAATTTGGGTAAATTAGTTGGTTATTATATTTTTTATTAAAAAAAACATCAATTAATATTTTAAATATTGGTTAATTCTTAAACTTTTAACACTTTTTGTTTCTAACACATGAATTTTTTTTATATACTCGTGGTAAGTACTCGCCTAATCCTTGTCATATGTGTGTCCTTTTTCCTATGTAAAACTTCTCATACACTTTTCATCTTCACTCCTCGTTCCTAAACTTTCTCCCAACAGGTTTTCATCTTCAAAATCTCAAAATGGTTTATTGTTAGTGTGGTCGCCATGCTATTATTTGTACTTCATGGACAAGCAACAACCCCGGTTTTCATTTCTATTCTTGCCACAACTACTAAGTACATTTTAAGATTTTTGATGTTTTAGTCTTATTAGCACAGTCTACAGTAACAATGGTAGTTGGTTTTAAACTTTTAATTAATAAGTTGTCATTTTCATTGTTAGGGTTCCTCTTGCCGGTTTGTTAGCTGGTTTGACTCACCTATGTGTGCTATGTCAACAGTCATCATACCACGTCTGTTGAGGTCAAAAAATGAGCTGGCAGACCTATAGTCCTGCCAAGCAGATCTCTTTGATACCAAAAAAAAAGTTTAGAAATGGAAGAACTACTTTGTCTTGGATCTTTGTTATCGGTGTTTATGTTTTGTTAGTGTAATGGGTCATTGTAGTTCATGTATTAGGTTTGATGGTTGTCTCTTGTGTTTTGTTCTAGCTGATGGACATTGTAGTGTTTGTAACGTGATGGTAGTGTAAGGTCATGGTCATGGACGAACCCACATAGGAGCCGGGTGTGGCACGGGCTACATCTGATTTTAGGTTATGAAGTGTAAATTTTTCAAAAAAAAATATGTCTTTTTTAGGAACGTGCAACCCCCAATTTTATCTAATAAATCTTTTATAGGGCAGCTTTAGTACTTATAATCAGAAAAAGAAATCGTGCAACACACTCTCAAAATTACTAAGTACGTCTCTGGTCATGGTTAGTTGACAATCGGTATGTTCCATTGACAATGGTTTTAACTGTTTTTGTAAGGTCATGGTTAATGTACTGGTAAGCAATGTAGACTTTGGTCTGTAGTTCTAAATTCTAAGTTTTTTATTTGTAGAAGTATGCAAAAACAAATGCATCTGTAGAAGTATGCAAAAACAAATGCATCTGTAAATGTCAAAAACAAATGCATTTCTAACTTTGGCTCATGTACAAAAAATGTCAAAAAACAAATGCATACGAATATAGACAAACTGTCAACAACATATGCACCCGAAAATAGACATACATAACATGATTCCATAGATAATGCAAATGGATATAATTTAAAATGCATAAAATTTTATAGTCTAGAACATTAAAAGTAAACAACACATTGTTTAAGAGTACACACATCGTCTAGAAAATACATGATAGATGAAAACATTGTCATTGAACTACATAACACAAATGACCTATGGCGAGGCCATCATTCTTGCAAATGCAATCTTTTCCTACTCCATTTTAGAAAATCAACACTATAATGTTTTTCGCTAGGGACACGTGCCCCCTCCTGTCTCCGCCATGGAAACATGTAAAATCTCATACTAACCCGGACCTACATTCCTTTTGCACTTATTACAAGTAATATGTATGTGTTTGTTGTTGAATTATTATAAATCTCAACTACAAAGAGTAAAGTGTGATAGAAACAGATGGCATAAGAAATAGCAATGGCATCATATTACATGGGTGATATACTATTTAAAACTGAAACAAATATACATGATAGTCAATTCAAAGGAAGATATCAAATCAAATGTCCCCAAAACGAATATATAGTTCACCATATAACATTTATGTACAATGAATGGAGAAGCTACCGGAATGGATACAATAACTAGTCTATAGTGTGCTAATGAATGGAAGTAAACTGAACAAAATATCAGTAAACCTTGTTCTATTGCTAACTGAACTTGTATAAGGCTTAATACCTATGCTTCTTCTATTGCCAGAAAAATTGATACGTTGAACCGCCCTGAGCAATAATCGACTAGTTTGTGACTTGCATAAAAATCAAACCAGCAGGTAACTGATGGGTTAGAAACACGACCAAGCCAAGTCCTCTAAGTTTATCGTGAATATGGTCAGGTGGGGGGTTATTTCCGTATCACTGAAATCAATCTCCTTAAAATCATGTTTGATTTGAAATTCAACAAGCAGTGCTTTCCAAATTGCTTAGTTAAAATGAAACTAAAATAACTTATTTATCATCAAATTTAACCTATAACCCATTATAAATGAATTAAAGTGATAATTTCTATGTGGGTCTTATTGCAATTGTACAAAATAAGCAAATCCCAAAAACAGTTTAAGCAAAGAACATCATAACAGGTAGTTATTATAAATAAAAGGGAGATAAAGAGGTTACATGAAAGGATCTGATTCGAGAATGAAGTGTAGCTGTTTGAGTAGAGATGCATCATCTGATCCGGTCATTTCTGATTTTCTGGTCGTCGGAATTAGGAAAGTTCGGAACTAGGAAAAGATAATAGTCACTCGAAACTACTCCCTCCCTCTCACGAAGTCCATTTACTTTTCAAAATCTTTTCTTTTCTTCTAATTTGATCTTTCTTTTTTTTTTTCTTTTTTCTTTTTTTAATATTTGATAAAAAGTATACGCATTTCAAACACTAGTTAAAGTTGAAATAAAAATACTTTGAAAAAGTCAAAATGAACTTATGTTTTGAGACGAGGGAGTACAAACTAGGGCTGAGAACAAAACCGAGAAAACCGAGCCGAACCGAAAAACCGAGCCGAACCGGACCGACCATTTTCGGTTCGGTTTCGGTTCTATCTTATCGGTTTTTTCGGTTCGGTTCGGTTCGATCCGACCCAAAACCGACCAAACACGCACCTAAAGCATATAAACCGGGCGAACCGACATTAAAACCGAACCAACCGAACCGATTCGGTTCGGTTTGATTCATGCTTTGATGAATTCGGTTCTCGGTCACGTCGGTTCGGGTCGATTCGAACCTGCTCGCCCTAGTACAAACTAGAGTACAAGCATGTTTTCTAAAAAAGTGTTTTTTTTCTTTGAATTGTTATATATTTTTTATTACAAATGATAACATCATTTACGACTAAATTAATATGTTAAACATTGGTTAATTTAAACTTATAATTGATTTTTTTTCTAACCCATGAACTTTTTAATACTCGTGTGGTAAGTACTCGCCTAACCCTTGTCGTATGTGTGTCCCTTTTCCCTATTTAAAACTTATCTTACACTTTTCATCTTCACTCCTCATTCCTAAACTTTCTCCTAAAAAATTTTCGTCTTAAAAATCTTCAAAATCTCAAAAATGGTTTATTGTTGGTGTGGTCACCATGTTATCATTCGTACACAGGCAACAACCTCGGTCGTCCTTTCTATTCTTGCCCACAACCGGTTAGTACATGTTAAGATAATAACACGGTCTACAATGACAATGGTAGTTGGTTTTAATTAATAAGTTGTCATTTTCATTGTTAGGTTCCTCTTGCCGGTTTGTTGGCGGTTTGACCCACCTATGTGCTATGTCAACAATCATCATACCAGGTCGTTGAGGTGAAACATGATCTGGAAACAGCCCTACAGTGTAAGGTCATGGTTAGTTGACAATGGGTATGTTCTATTGATAATGGTTTTAACTGTTTTGTAATGTCATGGTTAATGTACTAGTACTTCTATATATCTTTTGGATGAATGTTTAACTGTTAACCGTTTTTGTTCCCTTTAAATTTGGTTTTGCAACATTGGTTCATGTGACAATGCAAAAGTAAGCAAGTCACACATTTATTTCATATGCAAAGGTAAGCAATGTAGACTTTGGTTTGTAGTTCTAAGTTCTAAGTTTTTCATTTGTAAAAGTATGCAACAACAAATGCATTTGTAACTGTCAACGACAAATGCATATCTAACTTTGATTCATGTACAAAAAATGTCAACAACAAATGCATATGAATATAGACAAACTGTCAACAACAAATGTGTACTCTCAACTACAAAGAGAGAGTGCGATAGAAACAGATGGCATAAGAAAATGAGAAATAGCAATGGCATCATATTACATGGGTGATGTACTCTTTCAAAACTGAAACAAATATACATGATAGTCAATTCAAAGGAGGATATCAAATCAAACGTCCCCTAAAACGAATATATAGTTCACCATATAACATTTATGTACAATGAACGGAGGTTTTCAATTCCTGCTAGGTGCAAACAACTTTAAGTGGCCACGGCAACCTCTCGAAAATGGAGGGCTTTACCTGGTTTGAGTCTGTGTGGCGGTGGGTTCAGACCCCGTGGATTGGTCGGGCAAAAAAAAGGCTACTGGAATGAGTACAATAACTAGCCTCTAGTGTGCTAATGAATGGAAGTAAACTGAACGAAATATCAGTAAACCTTATTCTATTGCTAAGTGAACTTTGTATCAGGCTTAAGACCTATGCTTCTTCTATTGCCAGAATAACTGATACGTTGAGCCGCCCGTGCAATAGTCGACTAGTTTGTGACTTGCATAAAAATAAAACCAGCAGGTAACTGATGGGTTAGAAAACACGACCAGCAGGAAAGCCAAGTCCTCTAAGTTAATCGTGAATATCGTCAGGTGGAGGTTATTTCCATATCATTGAAATCAATCTCCTTAAAATCATGTTTGATTTGAAATTCAACAAGCAGTGCTTTCCACGATCTACACCCAGGAATAACATTCTTTCCGAGCATTTCTGTCAGCAAGTTAAGCGCTTTTGAAACCAATCCCTTCTGGCACAACTTGCACAGAACGTCATCAAATGTTGCAGATTGAGGTAGTAACCTTTTTTCCACCATCTCTTCCAAAAGGTCTAACGCTTTCGAGATATAATCTGTATCAACCATCCTACATATCATTATCTCATATGTCATGCTATTCAGCATAACCCCTTTTCGTCTCACTTGTGCTAAAAAATCGTTTGCCAGACCGATTTCACCACTCTCATAAATAGCACTCAATATCGTATTATAAGTAACTGTATTCGGTTTGCACCCAATTTCCTCCATACACGAAAGCATCATAATCCCATTGTCAAATTTCTTCTGTTTACACAAACCAGTCACATACACATTATAAGTATTAATATCAGGAACCAAACCACATAAAAGCATTTCATCAAACAGTCGTTCCGCACATTCATACTCCCCTATGCTAATCAACCCATCCAAAACCAAAGTATAACATACAACATCAGGCCCAAATCCGTCACGCTTCATCTCACTCAACGACTCCAACGCATCCATACCTTTCCCACATCTCACCAAAAACCGAATTACATTCACATAATCCATCCTGTCAAAACAAAACCCCATCTTCCTCATTTCCTCAACCAACCCCATAAACTCACCACACTCCACGTCTCTAAACCTACACAACGTCGACAACACCAACGAAAAACACGACCGGTCAATCTCAATACCATACTCAAACATATGACACAACAAACCAACCGCACTTTTCGCTTTCCGAAACCTACAAAGCCCTTTAATCAACACAACAAAACTCGTCTCATCAAAACTAATATTCATCAACCTACTCTTAACCAAAACCTGTGGCACTATCACAAGTCCCTCTTTTCGCTTACACAAAACCGACACCAAACAATTTAACAACCCCACACTAGGTAGACACCTAAACTTTTCAACCTTAAAAAAAACATAAATAGCTTTTTGAAACTCATTTTTCTCGCCATAAAACTCGATTAAATCGTAAAAAATCGACTCGGGCGTTTCGAAGTTTTCATTATTCTCAATATGGGTTAAAAGGGTGTCAATGTGATGACACTGTGAAGTGTTTTTCATAAGGGTTTTGATGAGAAAATGATAAGCATTTGGAGATGGGTCAGAGTTGAATAGATTAAATGAGTTGATTAAAATGGTTAAAGGGTTTTGTGAATTGAGTTTAATTAGTTGGTGTTTAAGGTTTTGCATAGCGTGTTGTTGGGTTAGTTTTTGGTGCCAGCGTTGTTTGTAAATTGGGTGTGGCCATTTTCTTCTTTTTCTTAGGTAATAGTTGTGGTATTTGTTGTTTCCTGAAGATGAAGATGAGAATGATTTTATCATGGATTTGGGGGTTTGGGTTTTCATGTGATCAACTAGTGATTTTAGCATCAGCTTGAACTAGTGTTGACAGGGTTTACTTTTGGGAGCTCAACAAGGTTTCAGCCGTTAACCACACTTTGTTTCACCCTCTTTCAAAGAGTTGTTTAGAGGAGCAGATATGTGTCATCCGGAATTGGGAGAGGTTAGAGCACTAGGTGTCAAAACGAAGTCGAGGTTCGTCGTCGTGTCAACTCAACGCCACATCATCATCTTATTTTTTCACAATTAATCACAACAAAGCCTCCTTACTCATAAGAAAGAAAGGTATGGGAAAAGATAACGTCCAAAGAAAAAAAAGAATACCAATAACACGCCATTACTGTACCATCTAACATCTGGTTTCATGGTAAAATTGTTTGAGTTGGTTGAGCTGGCTCAAAAAGAGAAAGAGACAAAGTTTTACTATTTTATTTTTATTTTTAGTGTATTGTGAGTGGGGTATTTTTAGTGCAGATCTTGTGGACCCGATAACACGTTATTGGTGTGTTATGAGGAGGTGTTTGAGTTATTGGTGAGTTATTGAGAGGTGTATGATGTGGCGATGAGGTGGCATACCAATAACACGTTATTATTGGTATCGATACTCGTCTTCTAACAAACCTCAACCTCTTCATTTGTAGTACCACCACCACCACTTTATTTTTTATTCAATTTTCATTTCCAAATAAACTAAATAAATTCATTTCATTCAAATTAAATACAATACATAACATAATAATAAAAAACAACACGATCTGGAAAAAACACGAGTAAAAAAATACAACACATACTACTTACCACTTCTAATTTTCAAAATCTCCCAAACGTGAACATACTTGAACTCTTTTCTACCAAATTGTTCTTGGAAGCTTGGTTTCGCATTTTCGAGATGAGTGTGGTCATTTTGAGCACTTCGACCGCAAGAATGTTTGTAAATTGCGTTGAACTTTTGCAATCGACGTTAATCCTCGTCCATTTACCCGTGATTGAATTTTTTGTACGATGGTTATCGGTTGTCGATTATTGAGCGTATATGATAACGTCGTTCAAAAATATTTTCTAACGGTTATTTTGCATATCCATAGCTTGCAAAATTTCTATCCAAACTTGTGCAAGCAAGATTTCTTCAGACTTGTTCCACTTCAGAGTTTGAGACATTTGTGTTCTTTTTTTGAATTGATGTAAATGTGAAAAAATGGTGTTTATAAGATGTTATTTATAAGGGTGGTTTTCAAATTCAAATTCAAAATTCAAATTCAAATTTTAAATTCAAATTCAAAAACCGTGTACTGTTGAGCGGGCTAATTCAAATTCAAATTCAAAAACCGTGTACTGTTGAGCGGGCTATTTTAAATTCAAATTCAAAAACCGTATCTTGTTGAGTGGGTACTTTAAAATTCAAATTCAAACGGTTTAGTTTTCGGTAGGATTATATGAGCCTATATATAGTATCCTACCAGGTCACAATTCACACACAAATAACACAATTCACAAAAATATCTAGCCAAGACTTTTCTCAAGAATTCCCAACCGGAGAAGTTCTGGAAACCGACTTTCAATCCCAAATCACTTGCGGAAACCGACTTTCCAACTCGCGAGTTTGAAGTTTACTCAACACCACCGGAAAATGTCTTTCCGGTGGGGTTTGAAAACATCCGTACCTCCCAATTGTTCCAACTCCACATGAGCAGTCCGGGTGGATTTTCAAACCACCCCAATGGTTAAGTGAGGCTTCCTCCAAGAATGAAACAAGATGAAGAAAACGTTAGGAGATTATGGAAGAAGCGAGTAGCGTGAAGAGGTGCTCATGGTGAGCAAAAGCACGGGAGGCTCGGTACCTCCAAGATAACTATTTCGACATAATGGAGAGTCGATACTTTAATGGGGAGTTTAATTCTCTGGCAACCAATTCTGAGGGTTGGGACTCAGATGACTATTTTTTTAAGTTTTTAGTAGTTTTATTATGTATTTCATGTTTTTATGTTGTTTTTAGGGAGATTCTGTAGTTTTTTATGTTTAAGCTTATTATGTATTTCAAGTTTTTAGTTAATTTTTCAAGTTTCAGTTTAAAGGTTTCATCATTATGCGTTTATGTTTGCATTTTTTCCTCTACGAACCTTTCAATATCACTATCTTCTAAAACACTTCACCTTTAAATATCACCTTATTAAAAAACTTTAAATATCACTATCTAAAAAAAAAGAGAGAGAAAAAAAAAGAAAAAGTACAAGTTCTTCTCCGCCGTATAGACGGCGTTGCTTCCCACGACGACGGACGGCGAGCTACGGCGGTGTCAAAACGAGGCACTGGCGAGGTGGAGGCGGGGTGGGATTTAAGCGACACCGGGTGCTCTTACGACTCTGTTTGACTAAACTTATTTAACATAAGCTGATTTGGGCTTATTTTTTATAAGCTTCGATTTTACGGTTTATTTTGAGACTTGTCGACATAGACTTATATAAGCCGACAAGTCTCAAAATAAACACAAAATCGGAGCTTATAAAAATAAGCCGAATCGCTTATGTTAAATAACAGCCAACACCTATAATCGCTCAAAGTAGGCGGATGCGAGATGGGTTAAAGCTCGAGCTCGGGCTTAGGCCTACCGAAAAAACTTAAGCCCACTGAAGCGTCCGCCCAAAGTCCGGTCTGGCCCAATACGCTTAAATGGTTCTTATAGTTTCTACCAAAGCCCGGACCTGGTCTGGTCCGGCCCGGGATAAGCCCGAAAAAGCCAGCCAAAAAATCCGAAAGCCCGGGATTTTGAAATGTCCGCTAAAAAGCCTGAAAAAGCCCGTCATAAAGCCCGAAAAAGCTCACTAAAAAGCCTGAAAGTCCGAGCTTTATTGTTAGAGAGCTTTTATCGTGCAATTAATATGCTTCTTATAATATCTAACTTTGTTTTGTTATTTTTTTTAATTAATTTCTTTACAATTATTGATCAAATATCTTCGTATATAATATGTTGGGAATTATGATTATGGCATGTTGCGTGAATCAGGTCTCAATAGGAATAATAGTTGGAGTGCTAGTGCAACTCGTCCTAATAGTCTTTAACTTTTATTTTATTAGGTTATGTTTTAGTGTAATTCTAGTTGTAGTCTAACGTGTGTTGGTTAGTCTATATATACCGAGAAGGGTAGGGCATTACCTTGATATCAATTGAAGTTTTAGAGTTAAGATTTCTTCAATAAAATTTTGTGTGTTCCTGGCAGCTTTGTTCTTATTGTTTACTGTGTCGTGTACATGTTTTGTGTTTCTGGTGTCGCGATCTGTGATAACCACAATTGGCATCAGAGCTTCTGGGAAACGTGGGAGACATGTAACCAGCGATTAGGGATTCACAACATCGGACAATAACAGTCGAATCTAACCTATGAATATGTGGTTTTATCAGCCTTGATCGCAGTTGTGTTGGTACTTTGTACATGCGTTTGAGGTTTACAAAACCTACAATAACATTAAGGACTTTAACCTGCGAATTTGTTGGTTAGTCGCATAAATCAGGTGGTGAACTGGGGAGGATTGTTACTGCGTCTAAGGGTCACAATAAGCATTCATCAACAAATCGTTGCAAGCACAGGATTACGTGAGGACAATCAAAGGTACTACGTTTTCTACAATGAGTTAGGTTAACCAAAACCCTAACAAAGTCGACTTAAAAACATAGGTGATTGGTGGTTTTTTTTTTTTTTTTTTTTTTTTTTTTTTTTTACTCGTGTGGATTTTCTAAATTAGCAGTGTGTTTTGAAGCGATTTAAGCCCATCCCAGTTATATTAAAAAGTTGGAAACAGTCAATTGGGCTGTTGATTGTCTTGTTATCTATTGAAAGTTAAGTAGGGTGAAACCGGGAACCCGTTGATTATCCTACGTGTGTTCAACACAAACTGAGCTTAACTAATCTAGCCATGTGATAAGGGCTAGATAAATCCCCGTTGGAAACATATTCGAGGTCCAAACAAAGATCAAGGATGGTGGTGGGAGAAAGCTTACAGCCGCCTTTAAATGATACTACTTTGACGTTTCAATACCCGGTATTAACGTCAACGAACTATACCATATGAAGGATGCGTATGGAAGTTCTTCTTGGAATTCATGGAGTATGGAATGTGGTAGATCCAGGCTCAGACAATGCCAAGAAAAACAATATAGTTTTTATTGTTTCAATCGATCCCAGAAGATTTGATTTTGAAAATCGGGAATTTGAAAACCTGGAAGGAGATATGGGAAGCAATAAAAACCCATAACCTAGGGGTTGATTGTGTGAAGGAAGCGAGGCTTCAAACCCTAATTACGGAGTTCGAAAATCTGAAGATGTTGGGTACCATAGACGAATATGTTGAAAATTTATTAGGTATTGCTTCTAAATCAACCACGCTTGGAGAAGTCATGTCTGAACACAAGCTAAATCAACCACCTCGAGCAAACTAAAACATATACACGGGTCATGCCCGATTTTCGTCAAAATGTATACACTTAGCGTATTTTACACAAAACCGATTACAGGAAGAAAATGATTTAGTTTACATGCTTATAAAACCCATTGACTACCTTTTTACTAAATCATGATATAAACTTACACATATTTACTTGCCTTACTTATGCATATTTATGTATATTTAATAACTATCATTTTCATATTCCGAAGACGTCTACCATTCATTTGTGATTCCTTTCATACATCATCTCTCGGTTACTGTGAGACTGAAGACTTATCCATCCTTGATGCTTTTTGTTATTGCCTAATTATAAACTGATGCACTTCCAAGAGCCAATATTTACAAATATTTGGAAAATTGTTTTAACTTAAACGCTGCCACACAAGCGACAACAACACAAAAAGAATTTTAAACTCATTTAAACTTCTTTGAGTCTTATACTGGAACTATGAGCTAAGACTTGCCATATTAATCTAGGTCGCGTGCTGGTGCCACACACTTATACTATCTAACTTGACTCTATTCATACTGTTTTACTGAGGTGAGTATTCACAGTCCCCTTTTTACCGCTTTACTTATTTGGGGTGAAATGCATGAACCTAAAACTTAAACTTTATTGTTTGCGCTAAATTATGAACTTATTGAACTTTTTGTGCTCGTGAGTTTCACGGACCCCCTTTTTAAATGCTTTCATTGTTTTGGGGTGGAATGCATGAATTTTACTCGAATTAATATGTTTTATGAACTTATTGAACCCTTTGTCATATTTTGAACCCTTAGAATTATTATGAAGTTATGACATGTTCTTGACCCTTAGTATGTTTTGAACTATAATGTGTCGTACGCACTAAGTCTTAAAGTCTCCTATGTTCGGAGCAGTGCTGAGTCTCCCATGTTCGAAGCAGTCATGAATTGATAGTATATAATAGTTGTTATGATGTACTGTTCGTACATTCTCATAGTTAGACCCCGATTGGTTTGTCGTTTGCACTCCAATTATACGTACCGTTTGTACGGCTTCCTTGTACGGAGCAGTAGGTAGTATAGATAGCGCTATTAGAGGTCGGCCAACCTCTCGTTCCCCTATCTACATAACACATATTATTTATTTCTCATGCTTTGCCGCATACTTTATTATATACGAGGCGTATTATTGTAAATTGTCATGACCATAGGTGTATTTACTACCAGGCATACTATTTGTGATATGGAAGTGTATGTGAACTTATATGTTGAATGTCTTATATGGGCGGGACTTGGAACATGGTGAGTTGACAGGACATTTGCCATGCAAACTTTTCTCAAAATGGTTTTTCGTACTACTTAGAAGGACTTTTCTCAAAATGGCTTTTCGTAATACCTAAAACCTGTGTACTCACCAACTATTTTCATAGTTGACCCGTTTTCTCATGCATTTCAGGTGATCGTCAATAAGCATGTTGTATGCAGTCTTTTGCATAAAGGAATCTTCCCGAGTCATCTTTGGTCATTAAGTATAAGAAGTTATCTTTTGGAAACCAAGCTTTAAGATTTTATTGCCAAAGTCGGCTTGAACAAAATTGTAACGTTGTACTATTTCTTTAAATTTTAAATATGGTATTGTTCTATATCTCTTTTACGATGTATATTAATTTCGTCGCACCTTGCGTTTCGCCTCTGGCGAGTGTGTGATTGCGATGTGTGTATATATATATATATATATATATATATATATATATATATATATATATATATATATATATATATATATATATATATATATATATATAAATCGGATCTATTGAGAAGGTTTTATTTTGAAAAGATTGAGAAGGTTTTCTAAAACGATAGATTTTTAACTTTGATTCATGTTTTTCAAGCGTAAAACTCATTTTATTGTGATTAAAATTCAAAATTTGTAAAAAAATATTTGAATCAATGTTAAAAATCTCTCGATTTTGTGATATATGTAGAATACTGAATCATCTGTACAAATTTAATGAATCATCATCATAACTCGATTTTAACAATGATTTGTGAATCAAATTTGTGATTTATAGATTCGATTCACCATAAAATGATGTTTACTTGTGAATTAAATCAAAACATGAATCAATTTGCTCAAACGAAGATTTCTCAATCTTCTCAAAATAAAATCTTCTATATATATATATATATATATATATATATATATATATGGAAGGGTTCTTTTCGTAATCAAAAAAATGTCGAGCTGCGAGAACAACCATCAACCAATCAGATTCTTTCAGATACTTTTTAAAAACATTATAAATACCACATAAACATACTATATTTCACACAACATACACACAATTCTTTACCAAAATATCCATACTCTCTATTTACAACCTTAAAAAAATGTCTCAAAATCCAAATGAAGGCAGGTATTTTACGGCGCTTCTCACCTCAAACCAACAACAATACGAGATTTCTTCAAACCCGTCTACCCCATCGTCAATTCTTCCTCGCAACAAAATTCCACCATTTGGTACGCAATTATCACCCAAAAAATTTTACCAATATCAACATTATGCTATGCAAGGATTCTCAAATTTCCAACAACCAAGAAATTCGGCACCACAAATTTTTGATGCGAGTACAAGGCGCGTTCGGGGTCAAAGGAAACTTCCTTTTCGTCGAGCAAGTTTTTCAACACCCTAGGCAGTGAACCTAATCATTGTAGTGTAGTATTGGGTAAGCCTCGGGTATTGATATCGTTCTCTAGGGGAATAGGAATGCTAGTGAGAAATTACTACGCTAAGGTTGAGGTTGAGGAAGATTAACTTTTATCTTTTTTATATTTTTTATAAAGCTAAGGGTAAGATCTCGGGGTTTGGATTTGGGGGTTTGGTACTTCTACCGATTACTCTACTTATCTAATTATCTAACTAATGGGTAGTCTATGTCTTTTTGAAGTGTGCTCGTATGTTGATTAAAGATGTGTCTACCTAGATACTATTACTCCCTAGCTATCTTTTATTGGTGGTTGAATTGTCATGCCCTTATTCTTAATGCGTTGTGTTTTCTAAGGTCGTAGGGTGTGCTTTTATCCCTAACTCTTTGAAGCTACCTTAAGGTTAATGACTACGAAATCTCTAGGATTCATAAACTTAACACTAAGGTTATCTTTGAATGTTTAGCCTACAATTCCACTAGTAACTATAAACTAAGGTTCAACAAAGATTACTCAAGCATTAAAAATACAACGATGGCTTCATGCACTCCTAAGCCAATTACAATTAAGATAAGAGACAACCAATCAATAATTAATAACTAAGTTTCATAGATCTAAGCAAACACACAAGTAAATTAGCCGGACATGTTAAACATGCAAGCATATACACATTCAATCAAAGACATAATGAAATCAAGGGAATAAATAACTTATCTTGATGTAAAATAGGTATGAGAACCTAAAATCTTGTCCAAACCGGACTACAATCATTTTAGGTTTTACTCCACAAGTCTACCTCTCTAAAAGTCCGAAAATTCGATTTTTATATATATTGTTGGAATCACTCCTAAACTATAATTCAAGTGTTAGTAATTAATATGTAATAGTTAGCTTAATTAGGCCTTTATGTTTGATATTATGCTAAGGCTTATGTAGAAGGCCCATAAGCCTTGGCCCAAGCCTAATAAGGAAAGGATGGGAACTTGGTGTGTTGCCCTAGTTCCTCCTATAAACTCTCTTGTAAACCTTCTATTGAAGGTTGGTTGTTCAATTCATACATTTTACACTTTACGCATAACCTTTCACATATTCATACGTGTGTGTGTGTCTTGTTCATCCGATCATTCTCTTCTCTATTTCTTATATTGATGCTTGTGTTACTAATATGGGAACCTAACAATGGTATCATTCGCCAAATAGTTGGGTGAACATCTTTTGTTTTGAAGTTTTTGGTCTTATCGTGTCTGGTTTCATACTTTGTCACGCTTAAAAACTTATTTTTACACTTTTCAATTCAAGATTCTTGTACTTTCAACGTTTTAGGTGTTAAAATATCATTTTTGGCAAAAGTTTCAAACTTTACGTGTGGATCATTGTTTTAAGCTTGGTTTTATCGTGGAATTATTTCTACGCATAAGGTGTTTAGAAGTTTTGGATCATCAAGTTTCACACTTTTGTGTTATTTTGGTGATATTGAAGTCATTTCATCACAAAAATCGGTTTAGAAACATCATTGGGCGAAATCATTTTGGTTACTTTCACGCGCGTGAAAACCCTAATCTTACGCGTAACTTTTCCTTGGATCGATCTTGATTTTCGTGGTTTACTCGGTGTTTTCTTGCTTGGATAAGCACGAAAACACTTCAACTTTGGATATCTTTTACTTTGTGATAGTGTAAAGGATTTTTGGGCAAAACCCTAATCTTACGCATAAGCTCAAACTTATCGTAGAACTCTTTCGCATAAGATTTTTCTTACGCCTAAGCTACATCTTACGCATAAGCTAATCTACGCCTAAGTTTTCTCGCTTAACTTTCGGTTCACGCATAACTTTAGTGTTTCTCAATTCTTACGCGTAAGCTAATCCTACGCGTAAATATCACTTTTACGCGTAAGTTTGGTGTTTTACGCTTAAGTCTTACTTTGCCTACACTTGGTTTCTACGCCTAAGGATACTTCATCAACAACGTTTCATTCGACTACAAAGATCCATTTAACAACACAAGTTTTCAACATGTCACAACCACCATACTCTAGCTATTTTCCTTATACTTATAATCAACAACAACAACAACTAAGTCCACAACATCAACAATTTAATCAACAACAACAAATTTATCAACAACAATTTAATCAACAACATTATCCACAACAAGGAGCAATTCAACCTCAAATGGTTCAACCACCACCAAGTCTTCAAGTACAACCTTACACAAACGTTTACAATCAACATCCATCCAGGAACACTATGAAGGAACCATCTTGGTTTGCAAAGATGTGTGAAGCTTTAAGTAGCCAGCAATCAATTCATGAGGCAGGATCACTTGATAGACCTCAATGCTCACTCCGGAAACTATGATCAATGGGTGATTAGGTTCTTTAGGTTTTGTGATCTAAAGAAGCCACATGGAAAGTTCTTAAAGAAGGTTATCTTGGAAGGTCCATTTCGGATGCCTATTGTTGTTACACCGGAGATCCAAATCTTTGTTCCACAAGAGATGATCTCACAAACATTGCAACTCATCACGACCTTTCGGGTGATGAACTTCTACACTCTGAAGGCGATGAGCTAGCAATGCAATATATCCTTTTAGGATTACCAAACCCAATTCTTCGAAGTGTTGATGCTCAAAAGACCGCAAAAGCAATGTGGGAACATATTCATCTTCTCATGGAAGGCACTGCACTCAATCAAGAGGATATGGAATCCAAAATTTACTTGGCTTATGAACATTTCATGATTGAACCTGGAGAGACACTAGAGTCTTATCATCATCGATTCTCAGACATCATCAATGATTTGGATAAACACAACATCATCATGCCAAGAATTGCAGTCAATACAAAGTTCCTAAGTAGTCTTGGTCCTGATTGGGAGAAGTATGTCATTTTCCTCCGTCAAGCGAAGAATCTTCATCATGCTTCATACGGATTGTTGTACGACTATTTGAAGCCTCATCAAAAAGAAGTTGATAAGGAAAGGATTCTCCGTGGCCAAACTGTTTCACCTTCACTTCCGGAAAATCAACAACTTGCTTTGTGGGCTCAAACTAGTTATCCTCCTCAACCAACTCCTCAACCAACTGCCACAATTACACCATATGATCCGTCACAGCAACAATCTCAACAAACTCAATTGGTTCCATACAACAACAACAATGATCAAGCACTTTACAGTGAAGCTAATGAGGACTCAGATGCTTTCGATGCATTGCAACAAGGATTTGTTATGATTGCTAAAGCTTTTGGCCGTTATACGAACAAATCCAACAATCGCATTCGTTCCTCATCAAACACAAGGAATCAGGCTGTTGTGAACAATGGACGAGTTGAAGTTCAGAATCGTGGTTATGGTCGTCAGATGGGCGGTGGTCAAGGATTTAATGCTATGGGTAGGAATAACATGGGTGCTCCACAACAACGAGAGAGCTCAGTGGTTGAGCAGGTAATGCTCGAGAATGGGATAAATGGTCTTCGTTGCTACAAGCTGTAATGAGAAGGGACACTGGCTAATGCATGCCCAAAGCCGAGGACTAGGGGCGGTGCTTATCACAAGGAGGCTTTACTTTTGGCTCTTAAGGATGAAGTGGTGGAACTCTCACGGACAAAGAATAGAGCTTTATGGTAGATCTGAGACTCGGATGATGATATGGAGGACTTGCGAGGCCAATGCGTGATTATGTTGATGGCTAATATGCACGAGCTACACATGAGTGACACATGCCCAATGTATGAGGCGATGGCTTGTCTCGGTACCCGAACAAACCATATTCATCTCGATCTAATATCTCGCCAACATCCGAATCCGCGAGGCTCAAAATGTTCAAAATGAGTCGTCCACATCTCATTCGGCGATTCTCAACTAGACCCGTAGTTACATTTGGCGATCAAGATGATCTTATGGTTACCTTTGATACTCAAATTGACTCCGTGGTTATACTTGAGGATCGAATAGTGATCATGTTGTGACTCACGTTGAACACGCTGAACTTTTGCCTAGTCCGGATGTTGATCTCTTACTTAAAGACCAACAATCCCGAATGGAAGAATGTCGTTCATTAAATCGAACTTTACGGTAAAATGCTGCTATTAACCGGGGACATTGAATGCTTAAAGCGACAACTCAATTTTTCAAAACTCAAAAAAACCGTGAAAAAGGTTTTTAAGCCGCTTCTGCTAAATCACATCAAAACGAAAAATCTTTAGAACGACAGATTCGTGATCTAGCCGCATCGAAGAATGCTTTGTTGTCTCAAATAGAACAACTGAAACATGAACATAAAAAACAACTTAACGCTCTTACTTTGGAAACTCAAAAAGCCAAGGCTGAGTTGTTAACTTGTCAAAAACAGTTCTCTGCATACAAAAAGCATTCAACGAAATGAATAGATGACCATCTTGAAGAAATTGTCGGCTTACAAAACAAACTTAAAGAGTTTCGAAATGTTGTTTACAAACATGGTGAGTCAATCACAACTATTCAAAAGTTTACTTTAAAACCCAATCCAGATGGATATGGACCGAATCTTGCTGATTACAAACCAAAGCTTTCAACCAAAGCATTCAAACCAAATCACGAAGTTTCGGTCGAGAATATAAAATTGATGATTACATTATGAGTGTTGTTGAATATCATCGTCAAGAGGAATTAGATGCAGAAGACGAGAGTCGATCAAAATTAGAAAATGTTGTTTACAACAAACCATATAACTATTCAAAAGCTGTCACTTTTGTCACACCAAAGGATTCTTCTAACACACCTAGGATTATCAAAAAAACGTCTGAGTCTTCTAATGTTGATCCCCAACCAAATTATGCACAAATTTATGGTCCTTTACCTTCACTCAGTGAAGTAAAATCAAAACCCGAAAATCGTCAAATTCTTAGATATTTTGACATTTTCACTTCGACCTCAAACTTTTAGAGCGTGAGATTGAATTTCATTACGAAATAAAAGTTGAACATTTTCAATCGCCTCGGTAGCGAGAACAAAGAGATATTTTTAGAAAAGAATTTTACCCCATGTTAAAATTTTGAAAAATTGTGCATTGTATTGGGAAAGGGAATTTCATAAGGAACTTGGATTGATGAAAGTCGTTTCGAGAAAAGCGAAACATCTATTTCTAATACAAAGCGTAAAAAGAAAATGTTACGAAAAGATGTTGATCGACTCTTGGAAGATGTTATACGTCTTGATATCCATAATGTTGTGTTATTGCATTCTTTGCCATATGCATCGATTATATCTCTGCTGATTACTGTTGATTCTATTGAAATTGTTGTGAATCTTGATAATGTGCATCGGATCGAGTCTTTAAAAGTTGAAAATGAGCATTGTTAAGCGAGCTTTCAAATGCAAAACGTCGTCTTCAATGGTGTCAAAAGATTGTCAAAATCGTGAACTTGCTTTGCAAAACAAAATCAACGAGTTGCATTCCAAAAGCGTTTAATCCAAAATTTGAGCAACTGGATGATCAAAAGCGTCTTTGAAATGTCAAATCTCAAAATATGAACAAGAACTTGCAAAAGTTAAAAGGAATATGGTGTCATATTTGATTTACTCAAACAGACTCGTGATGAAGCATCAAACGAACTTGATCATTATCTTGCACACACTAAAGAAGTCATGAATTTTACGAAATCTTAGTTACGAAAATCAAGATTTGGTGCACACTATCTTTAAGTTAAGAGAAATGTTAGGAAAGTATGAACAAGTTCGCCTAGCATCATTAAGAGAATTGCACTGTAACACTTAGCAAGCGTGAACCCGAATGCCTCTTGACAAACCACAAGATACTAATGTGCTTCCTCTCTTGAAGCAGGAATAGTTGCCTCTTTTCCTAATGTCCGCACTTCACATCCTAGGAGCAATACAAGGAAGAATAGGAAGTTGCGACCTAAGAAAAGAACAATAAAGAATCTCAAGTAGAAGAACACCTAGGACTTTGAATAAGACTCAAGTTGCACCCACTTTAGATATTGCGTCGACAAATGTAATGGAAAAAGTGTTGTAACGAATGCTAAACCTTTAAGTACTTTTGATATTTAGTCGATGCTTCTTGTGTTATTTGTCATAAAAGTATGCTTTCGATTGTCATGACAAATGTGTTGCTAAAGCTATCTTGTCTCGTTTAAGGAATCCTAAGAATCGGAATACCTCTAGGCCCACTCATGCTTCTAAGTACGTGGCTTGGTAAACCACCCTCTTTAGATTCTAAGAAAGCATTGATATCCCTGTAGCTCGGTATCACCTCCAAGGAATGTAGTACCACCTAGTGCATTCACTAAGACTAAAGCAAATACTAGTTGGAGATGGCGAAATGGATACATAATACACTAGGATTTAAATGGATGCCTAAAATCATTGATGTGTGTATTTCTACTATAAGCGCTTGGAACCCTCTAACTCATTGGGTTCCACATCTACTTCTATTCCATATGTGTAAATGCGTGTGTAATGCGGTGATCTGAGATCATCCTTTGGATTGTTGATAGCGGATGTTCCCGACACATGACGAGCAATCTTAAGCTGTTATCAAACTTTATTGCAAAGTTCATTGGCCTTTGTCGATTCGGAATGATCACTTCGCGACTATCATGGGCTACGGAGATTATATCAATGGCAATATCAAAATTAGCGGGGTTTATTATGTGGAAGGCCTCGGTCACAATCTCTTTTCGATCGGTCAATTACGTGATGGAGATTTGGAAGTTGCTTTTCGGGAGAAAACTTGTTTCATTCGTGATCTACAAGGAAGCGATCTTATGTCGGCTCTCGCAATTCTAGTCATACACAATCTCAATGCAAGACATGGTTGCTTCATCTCCCATTTGTCTACTTTCAAAGGCAACATCAACAAAATCTTGGCTATGGCACCGTCGTCTCTCACATTTAAACTTTCAAACCATCACCAACCTTGCTCGACACAAACTTGTTGAAGGTCTCCGAGATTCCGGTATTCTAAAGATCACCTTTGCTCGACTTGTGAACAAGGGAAAAGCACTCGTGCTCATTTTCCTTCAAAGGTGGAACACGACTCTCGACATGTGCTTCATCTTCTTCACATGGATTTGTGTGGCCCGATGTGCGTGCAAGCGATTAATGGCAAACGCTACATCTTGGTAATTGTCGATGACTACTCACGATGGACTTGGGTCTACTTTCTTGAAGCAAAGATCAAGCTCCACGAGATGATCATCACCTTTCTCACGAAAATTCAAGTTCGACTCCGGAACACCGTCCGCCAAATAAGAGCAGACAAAGGCCGAATTTGTGAACCAAACTCTTCAAGAATTTTATGAGAAAGTGGGAATTGAGCATCGGACATCTATTGCACGTACACGAGAACAAAAGCGGAGTTGTTGAAAAGCGAAACCGTGCGTTAGTGGAAGCTGCAAGAACAATGTTAATCAATGCTAAACTTCCAGATTACTTATGGGCGAAGCTGTATCAGCGCATGCTACACTCAAAACCGATCAATGATTACAAAGCGCCACAACAAAACACCTTTTGAGCTTATCCACATGAGAAAACCGAATCTCAAACACTTTCATGTATTTGGATCCCTTTGCTACCCAAATAATGATCGTGATGACTTTGGAAAGCTCAAAGCCAAAGGCGATATTGGAGTCTTTATTGGATACTGTGAGAATTCTAAAGGTTACGGATCTGGAATCGTCGTACAAAGCGGGTTATGGAAAGCGATTCATGCTAATTTTGATGAGCTTCTTGAAATGGCTTACGAGCATAACGACTTGGAACCCGGTCACAACCGTTTAAACTTCCCTCAAACCCCATCATCGGTGAACCAAGCCCCGACTTACTCGTCAACAAATGGAAAAGCTATTTGCTCATTTGTTTAGTGATGACATTGATGAGCGTGCTCGGTGTATCCGATGTTTCATTGCTCAACTGATCATATTCTTATACGATACACTGCTACAACAACTCTTGTTGAAGAAGCACCACCGATTGACTCTACAACAACAGTTGAACAAAGCGCATCCAACGACCGAACCGGTGATGATGTTCTTAATGAAGTACCCCACTGCGATTTTGATCCAAATCGTTCTTTAACCCGTTTGCTAATGAAGCTGTTGCACGATGTTGCGGAATCATCTACAAGCCATTTGAATCCTCAAAATCGCACAATGTATACCAACATCAACCTCTACACATCGTTGGACAAAAGACCATCCTCTTGAGAATATTATTGGTAACCCGAATCAACCGGTCGTAGCGAGACAACGTCTTCACACAGATGGTGAACATTGCATTTATGCACTCCTTTGTCTGCCAATCGAGCCTAAAAACATTAAAGGCGCAATGACAAAAGACAAATGGATTGAATCCATGCAAGAAGAACTCAACCAATTCAAACGTCTTGAAGTATGGGAGGCGGTTGAAAGACCAACGAGGGTCTCGTCATTGGTCTCAAATGGATTTGGAAGAACAAATTGGATCTTTGAAGGGCGTAATCGAGAAACAAGTCACGTCGGTGGCTAAGGGTTATAAACAGGAAGAGGTATTGACTTTGAAGAATCATTCGCTCCGGTTGCTCGTCTTGAGGTGTTCGGATCTTTCTTGCGTTCGCGGCTCATATGAATATAACGGTCTTTCGGATGGACGTCAAAGCGCTTTTACGAATGGGCAAGCGAAAAGCGGTTTATGTCGACCGACCGGAAGGATTCGTTGATCCGAGTTCCCGAACCATGTCTACAAAGCGAACAAAGCTCATGCGGACTCAAACAAGCTCCTCGGGCGTGGTGCGATAAGTTATCATCCTTCCTCATTGCCAATAATTTCACCAAAGGTTCGGTTGACCCAACTCTTTTCATACAATATCATGGGGCACACATTTTAATTGTTCAAATTTACGTGGATGACATCATTTTGGGTCAACACATAAAAAGTACTCAATCGCTTTTGCAAAACTAATGAAGAAACATTTTGAAATGTCCATGATGGGTGAACTTACGTTCTTTCTAGGTTGCAAGTTCATCAATCACCCGTGGTATTTTCTTGAGTCGGTCCAAATATGCCCTTGAGCTGCTAAACAAATTTGGAATGCAAAGCGCTGACACCTATGCCACACCAATGGCTCATACCAAGAAGCTAGACTGATTTACATGGGAAATTGGTGGACCCTACCAAATACCGTAGTATCATTGGGTCTCTCATGTATCTAACGACTAGGAGGCTGATATTGTTTTTCCGTATATCTTTGCTCCCGTTATCGATCGAGACCAAGCTGAAACCCCACTCTGACGAGGCTAAAAGAATCCTCGATACATCAAGGGAACCATTAATTTGGGGATCTAGTATCAGAAAGGATTACGGTTTTGAACTAATAGCTTTTGAACTAATAGATGACGATCACGCGGGATGTTTAGATTCACGGAAAAGTACTTGAGAGCATTACAATTTCTTGGTGATAAAGCGGTGTCATGGCAATCGATCAGAAGCGAGGATTGTACATCGTTGTCCTCAACCGAAGCGAGAATATGTAGCCATGTCGTGTTGTGCTCAAGTCATTTGGATGAGAACACAACTCAAAGACTATGGTTACGTATTTGTGAGAATCCCGATGTCTTTGCGACAATCGGTGCTATTGCGATCTCGTGCAACTCATTCAACATTGAAATCAAAGCACATCGATCTTGATATCATTTCATCAAGGACCACGTGGAGCAGTGCAGTTGAATTATACTTTGTGGTCTTGAATACCAATTGGCAGATCTCCTCACCAAAGCCTTAGCTCTGATAGGTTTAATGAGTTGGTCCACCGGATTGGTATGCGGTGTTTGACTCAAGAGGAACTGGATGAACTCTTAAAACATTCTTAAAACCAGTCAAACACCAAAACCTCTTTTGTAAATATTTTTTCAAAAACAAAATACAAAATTATAAAATCTGATAAAACAACAAAAATATTCTTCTATCTATATTTCTTTTAACATGGCAAGTACAAATCTTTCGTCAACACTCTAATCTTTCAAAATTCAGTATTTTTTCGATCAAGTGTTGAGGGAGAAAGCAAATATTTTCGGTTTCATAAAACCTTGTACTTGCATGTTACCTTATCCGGTTGTTTCTTTAAATGGTGGTCACATTTACGGTTTCTTGACACTCCTCGGACTAAAATTTATAAAATTTCATTATTTCTTAAGTCAAGGGGAGTGTCGTCAAGTTTCTTTCAAATATCCTTTGTTTGGTAACCAAAATGGAAGTTATGGGCATTGGATGTAAATGGTTAAGGTGGAGGGACTAAAACTGTCACAAGCTCAAAGTTATTTTAACAAAAACACCCACCTAACCACATTAACTCTTCACATTTAATTTTCCACCAACCTCATCCTACGCCTAACATACAATCTGCAAATCCGTGCTTTTGATCTTCAATTTGTAAGTGTTAAAACATTCTTTGTAACAATCTAAACATGGGTTTTGAATCGTTTTTAAAACTAACGGTTAGATTTTTGTCTAGAAGTGATTTTGTGTTCTACGCATAAGCGTATGAACACATAATCAAGGTTGAGTGTTTTTGGTGTTAATGGTTGTGTCAAAATGTTTTTATTATCACAATAACACCATTTCTATCATTTATACTCACCCAGAAACTCAAATTGATTGATTTTAAAAGCTAGGGTTTATGCGTAAGTTTGGGTATTCTCATATGTGAGTGTTTCTAGTGAAAAAGATAGTTGGTTGATGTTGTTTTCATGATTAATTGATCATATCTAGGCTCAGAAATTACCCAGAAACATCAATTGCCTTAAAATTAAAAACTAGGGTTTATGTTCATAAGTATTTGGGTATTTTTGATTCGCTTTGATTCTGATGTTAAAACTTGGATAGAACAACTCAATATGCTTCCTATACATCCCAGAAAAACTTTGGTGCAATTCCTATGGCTAGAACACTTACTCGTAGAAATTGAACTTTAGGGTTTTAAGTTTACGCGTAACTTTGTTTCTCGCATAAGCTTGTTTAATGAGTATTCATGGTTTGAGCGATAAAGATTGAATGTATGTGTTAAGATTGGTGATATGATGAACTTATTTCGGGTTTTCTCGCGTGAAAATTCGAGAATCAAGGTTACTTGCCATCTACGCATAAGGATCACCTTACGCGTAGCATGTTATCGTAAGAGAAATCTTCGGCGTAATGTTCTGGCGTGGGTTCTACATTGGGGACTACGCGTATCACTGTGAAGGATATGCGTGTGATAACCTCTCGCATAAGGTTGACTCTTACGAGTAAGCCTTACGCGTAAGGTTCCATATCGCTTCGCGTAAGCTCTACGCATAAGGCCCTCTTTTCCTCGCGTAATATTTCTTCGCGTAAGTCAGAACCTACGCATAAGCTTACGTTTACGCGTATAATCACTCTGTTTACGCATAAGCTTGCCATTTCTACGCCTAAGCCTAGTTTTAACCTTAATTATGAATTGTTCGGCGTGCAAACTTGTAAATAAATAAATCATAAGCATACGAAACCAATAATGTCACTAATAAGCTTAAATGTTTAATAAGTTGTGAAAAATAAGTGAAAACTTGGACTTTAAAACTTGAAGTTAATCAACTCACGAAACTTATCACGGCGTCTTTGGACTATTGGACAAACAAGTGACATTGGACTCGTAACAATCATCGACATATCACATTCAATAATTAGACAATAAAACCATCATTGACTAACGTAATGTCTTCGATATGTTGGTTCTTTTGGCTAAATATCTTCGAGATCACGACATGGGCGCTCAAATGCAAAGCGTGGAAGCACCAAGCGTTCTCACCGTTGAAGATATCTTCCCTAATGGCTATCCGATGAAGATAGGAAAGAACAACCCGTGTTGATTTTGATAGTCTCACTGCTCGAGTCTTCTTGTTTAATAATGTGGACATTACGAAGAATCACCCTTATCGAACATGCTCACCAATTACGCTCTGATCTGGGAGATCTACATTCACCGATTACGGCATACAATGCGAAAGATCAAAGGTCAAAATCTTGTGATGGTGACACTCGATCACAAACAAGTCACCATCACACCTGAGACTTAAGGGATGTTCTTCTCATTCTTGTCATCGAGCCAACCGAATACAATGCCACACCAAGCTGAAGAGGCGTTCTGCAATTCATGATCGACATTGGTTATGGCGAAGCTTGGGAGTAATCACAAAGCATTCATCGTGGATCTTAAGAATATTCCTCGACCATGGAGAACCTCTACATTATCATCACCAAATCCGTTTACGGGCGTGATAGTGGCTATGAGCATCCCAAGCTCATGGAACTACTGATCTTTTGGGCTTTGGTCAACATGAAACACATTGAAGTTGAAGCTACGATATGGGACGACATGATGTCATTCCTCAAAAGCTTGGCTCAAGATCCCATATCGGATATACCAAGTTGATCCAAAGAGCTCTAGGGTATAATCACGATCTTGAGAATCCGAATGCTTTCATCATCTTTTCTATCCTCGTGGCGCTCTTGAATGTCCGATTACGGCATACAATGCGAAAGATCAAAGGACAAAATCTTTGTGGTGGTGGGCTCAATGACAAACAAGTCACCATCACACCTCTGAGACTTAAGGGTTGTTCTCCTCATTCTGTCATCGAGCCAACCGAATACAATGCCACACCTTGAAGAGGTCGTTCTACAATTCATGATCGACATTGGTTATGGCGAAGCTTGGGAGTAATCACAAAGCATTCATACGTGGATCTTAAGAATATTCCTCGACCATGGAGAACCTCTACATTATCATCACCAAATCCGTTTACGGGCGTGATAGTGGCTATGAGCATCCCAAGCTCATGGAACTACGAGATCTTTTGGGCTTTGGTCAACATGAAACACATTGAAGTTGAAGCTACGATATGGGACGACATGATGTCATTCCTCAAAAAGCTTGGCTCCAAGATCCCATATATCGGATATACCAAGCTGTTGATCCAAAGAGCTCTAGGGTATAATCACGATAGCGGAAATCCCCGAGAACCAATGACCCCAACAATCACTCCATGTTGTATGAGCCTACACTCGCGGTCGATTTAAGGAATCTACAACAAAAAAGCAGTGCGGTGTTGCGGATCACCTTCTAAGCGATGCGGTCAAACAACTCTATTCATACAAAAGGTATCGGTAGCGGTTGATGAAGGCAAAGTAGGTTTTCTTGATGAAAAGTCCTCCGGTACACCTACTAGGAAAACCCGGAGAGGCGGTCAGGAAGTGTTACAAGCTTGAGAGTCAAAGAAAGTTTCCTAAGAGATCACATATTCTCAAAGGAAAGTTCCCTCTAAGGAAGCTATTCCTATTCCTATTCCCAGCACGAACCGCAACAAAAGCTCTTTGGATGAAAGCTCGAGGATCTTGAATCGAGACGAAGAGGTCACCTACTCGAAACTCAATCGATGACACTCCAGCAGTGGCTAAACCTCCCGGTCCAATAGGCGATAAAGGAAAAGGAAAACTCACGTGCTTGAGCAAGATAAGGAAAGTTACGAAGAAGAACCATTTGATGAGGAAAGAGAATATCAAAAGAAGTTGAAGAACCTCGGACAAAAATACTTTGCCGATGAATTCGTAAAGGATCAAACTCGTGGCCTGGAGGATCAAGTGGTGGAACTCAAGCCACACCGGTTTCGATGCGGTTAATCAACCCGATAAGGGGCGGTACCACCACCACGAACAACAACAAAGGCGATTGAGGATTCCATCAACTTTGATATAGAGGAACCGGACATGGAAAAGGCGAGAAAACTTACGGTGATGATACTAAAGGGTGATGAAGCGGCTAAGTGCGGAAATGATGATGATCTTGATTATGATACTTTTCTTCTAGAGCAGTCCTTGCGCTCAAGGAGGAAACTTCGAGCCACCAAAGGACCCGAGCCACCTCACGACTCCTCATCATCGGACTCGTCTTCTCACTCTTCACCTCCACCATCCAAAGGAACAACGGATCCACATCTAAATCGGTGAAGAAACCAAGCGACTCTTGGTTATCCGGGCTAAAACAAGGATTGTTAAAGATGTCAAGCAAGTTAGGAAGAAAGGCGTGCTCAACAAAAGCTAAATCAACTCGTGACAACATCAATTTTCTTCATGCCGAGATAGACAAGATGTCTAGTGAAAGAATGCGTCCGAAGTTCATGCAGCGTGATCTTGAGGGAAATGAATGAGATGATCAAGGATATACTCACAAGTTCCTTCTCGACACCGTTCACGGGTTACAAGGGAGATGTTTACAGACGACTCTATCCAAATCTCATGAAATTGGTCAAGCAAACAATGCAATCCACTCCGGTGACAATGACGATCAATCCAATGGAGCCTGCAGTTCTCTCTGATGCTGAGTTGATTTCCAAGCTGGTGCTACAAATGGGTAAACGATCTGCAACTTTCACCTCTGATGAAGGTAAACTATTTGAGGCATTACTGGAATATCAACTCAAAACTTCATGCAAGGAGCAAGCTGAAAGGCCTAAGCGTCCAAGAGACGATGATGATAAGGATAAAGATAAAGATAAAGAGCCTAAACGCCCAAAGAAAACTGGTGAATCATCCTCCATGCAACCTCCACCCCAAAGGACTCCATCTCAACAACGATCTCCTCCACGCTCTTCTGGCGACAAACCTCGGGACTACGAGTTACCACCCAGACAGAGAAAACCGGTGATCATTTTGAATACCTTTGGTGGTGACGATGAGGAAGTCACGAGCCCCAACAACAACCCACCTCTCCCGCTTCATCAAAAAACCAACATCCTCATCTAGGCTAAAGAAGAAGAAGAAGGCGCCTAAGGTGATGTCGTCTCATGGCTGAGCGAAGATGACACGAGTATGAATGGTTCTCTACACTTGTTGATGCTACTCCGCTCTAGCGATGATCAAGATATGGTAGAAGGTCGTGCGTTGGAGCATGCTAAGTTCTTGCAAGAAAAGTTTCAGTGAAGAAGATGGCGAAATCGAGTTGAGGCGCATCAAGAATGAAGCCTTTCAACTACTCAAAGACAGCTCGGAAAGTGCTATTGAAGTTGAATATCACCTTGAAAACATAGCACGAGCCATGTCTAACAACATTGATTGGCTCAACCACGAAGCAAACATTGACTTCACGGAAGAGACAAGGCTCCATACTACACCGGTGGTCTAGACCTCTACCAACGATTGTGACGGATCAACCTAAGATTCCATTCCGCTACTTCTTCAACAATGACTTGGAATTTCTTCTACGGTAGCGATGGTTCAAAGAAATCGCTACATCACTTACACTTCCGTTCCGTGACCATATACTCCAAGCGCATAGCCATCGAAGAAAAGGCTACTCACATGTTTTCTAACGGTGTGGAGCGATATGACATTGATGCAATGTATGGGATTCACCATTGGCGAAGCGATGAATCTACTACAAAAGGCTGCCGGTTGAAAATCTAAACATGAAGTGCCACGGTGATAAAGGGATCGTTCTTTGTTAAGCATGTAGCTCTTTCGTCTAAATGGGATTACACCTTCCTCAAGAATATCGTGGTCAAAAGACAAGGCGAAAGGGACTATGAATTACGTGAAGCGGACTTTCGAATTTGTCTCTCAGCGACATTGAAGATCGTATCTTGCCAAGGTACGGGGAAGAATGAGACAATTCTCATTGAAATTCAACGTGAATACATCAAGTCCTTGCTCATCTTCATCGAAGCATAGTGATCCGAGGGCGTGTAGAAGATTTACAACTTCTTTGTTGAATCGTATCGGAGCGTGTCAACCTCACGGACCTCGGCTAGAACTTTCGACATCAACCATCTTCCACAATACACTCTCATCGACAAACCATTGGAGTAGTTTACCGTAGTGAACTACAATGCATAGCTTGATGGCGTGTAGAGATCTTCATAAGTTTGGGGATCACACATTGAAGAAAGTCGGGGCGGCTTGGCTTATAGGTTGAAGGCGATACATGAAGGCATTGGGTCTCAAAGCGATGGAATTCTCGGGAAAGGCGGGATGTTAAGAGGATCATCACTCGGATCGATGAAAGGTTGTAAAGAAGGACGATTCGAACTACGGAGAGCTTCGTAGGTGGTCGTCAGGATTACTCTCACGGCTATCAATGCCTGTTCGCATTCTGGAAATATTGTTGGACTACACGGTACCCTTAAAGCTGTTTCATTTTCATATTGATTTGGATGTGTGATTATTTAATGACTATGGCTTGTGCACACATAACGATGTACAACCCGTTCTTGTAATGAAAGGACCACGTAGTGCGCTTGATTGCCACAATCCTTATAAAAGGGCGAAAGCTTCTTACTTTTGAGTAAAACCTATCAAACCTTTCATTTTTAAAGGTTTTGCTCAAAAGAACAAGTACTTCCCTTATGATTTTCAAAACCTCAAAAGTTAATATCACTTGTTGAGGGGGGTATTTGATGAAAAACTTTGTTCACAAATTGTTCTTTGTAGTAATCTTCCACAAAACTCAAAATGGTCATATTTATTCTCAACATTTCTTCAAAATAACATATTTATATGCCATTTTGAGGGGAGAAAAATTATGTGATAAGAAATATGTTGTGAAATTGCAAATGAATCATTGTACTATAGACTTAACCAATGAATTGGCGAGATCTTAAATGTTAGTAACTCGAAAAGACTTGTCGGGACGGGTAATAATTTCAAGCTAGTTCGCTAGTGATGTAAGCGTGTCTCATGAAAGACTTGTCCGAGTAGAATGTACCATTCGAGAAACTCTTGGTAGACATGAACTTTGTGGGTTTGACAACCTTTCGAGGTTTGTCCACACCTTCAAGGTAGTTATTAGAGCTAGTTGTCACCTAAAAGGCGACAATGTATCTCTTTAACTATTCAACGTAACCGTGTCTCGCGGGGATTGTCTATCTTGAGTTGATCAATTCAAAAGTGCGAGCTCTCTCTCTCCATGCTGATTTCATCAAAACTCTTAAGCACATGTGGAGGGTATTTACGCAAAATCAAAACTCTTGAAGTGTTCAAACATGTTTTCATTTACAAACACTTTGAGAGATTTTCATGAAAATGGTTTTATGGCAATGGAGTTATAAGGTGATTAAGGTTAGGAATAACCGTCCTATGATCCCTTGAGCGGAGGATCTACCCAAGGACACTACCAATAGTTAGAATTAGAAGTCCTTAGGTATGATTATAAAAGGAGAAAATGAGAATCGGAGAAAGAAGGAGTTGAAGAATTAAAAGAAAAGCAAAGAAAAGGGTGAAAAGAAATAGCCCTCAGTTATTCAACTTAGGGCGGACACGGGTTCAATTCATATACTCTTGGTTGTCACTTGATGACACCGGTATTGAAGATAAAAGTCGTCATGGACCCGATGGCGCATGCACTAAACCTTCTTAGCCACTCAAGTTTCTCTCAGCGAAGCTTGTTTCATTCTCACGGGGAACCCTACATAATCTATCGGCTTTCTCTTAGAGATTCTTTGGTATTGAAGAAGGAGACCCTCTCCTAGTCTCCGCTCGGGAAAACCAAAGCGCACTATTGAGTCTAGAGCCACGAGATTCATCAAAAGATCTCTTAGGTACACTTGACATTTTATCACTTGTCGTTCAACAATAAGAGCATAAGTGATACTTTATCGTGTCCTTCACGGATCTTAGCAATCATCGAGAACATTTATGAGAGGTTCACAATTGTGATCCTCGGTGATTGAATGGAAACTCTGCCGGTCAACATCAAACGACCACGGCGGCGGTCACCGGTAACTCCCGTGGATTACGCTTAGTGTGTCTCAAGCGGTCTGATCGTGAGGTGATGCTTGATTGTACCTCGGCGACTCATCTGAGCGTAGGTGTGCTTGGTACATCGCGTTATCTCACTTGTGGGACTCGGTTCGAGAGCGGCCTTTGTGAGAATTAGAGTTGTGTTTTCACACTATCTTGTTAACACTCTCGAAGTTCAAACTTGTAAGTCTTGGAATCCGCTTATTACTAACCTTTCTTATGTTTTCTTCTTATGGAAGCTCGGGCGGATGATCGTCTGATTCTTCACATGCTCATACCAACAACATCACTAATGGAAGTTCTCTCTAAAGGCAACACAAAGTCGAATGATTCTTCGTCAAGTCAAAGAATCTACAAAGTTTAAAGACTAAGAGAACTTCATCGATCTTGAAATCCAACGTCAAAGGCGTGTGAGCATGTTGGAGAAAGGCGTGGAACCTTTGGAGCAATGAAGCGGACACGATGCGAGACAACAACAACATACTATCACTACCATCACAAAGAACAAAGATCAAAGAACAAAGAAAATGATGGCGTCAAAGCAGAACTTTTCAAAGGAAACAATTTCTCTACTTTGGGAGATTGTTCGAATCAAGGCAATTCTTCTCACAAGAAAGAAGAATGTCAGAAGACGTCAAAGCTACTATTACATCAGCACCTTCACCGTTCATATCATCAATCACTAACACTTAGGGGGAGATTGTTGGAATTACTCCTAAACTAGAATTCAAGTGTTAGTAATTAATATGTAATAGTTAGCTTAATTAGGCCTTTATGTTTGATATTATGCTAAGGCTTATGTAGAAGGCCCATAAGCCTTGGCCCAAGCCTAATAAGGAAAGGATGGGAACTTGGTGTGTTGCCTAGTTCCTCCTATAAATACTCTTGTAAACCTTCTATTGAAGGTTGGTTGTTCAATTCACTCTTACACTTTCATTCACATATTCATACGCATAGTGTTGTGTCTTGTTCATAACTCTTTCATTTCATTATGCTTGTGTTCATATCGTGTGTAGTGTGTGACTACATCAAACCTGTTCATCCGATCTTTTAAAGGGTTGTAACTTCTAGGGAAACTTCGATTTATTTCTTATATTGATGCTTGTGTTACTAATATGGGAACCTAACAACAAAAGATATGACTCGACTTAGTAACCATGCAAGTAACTAGATAATTGAACTAAGGGTTTAGTATGATAACAATAATGCACTAAAAGTGAGTGCATACAAGGTAGGCTAAAGCGATTTAGGTGTACATTTGGGGTGGATTGTAAACAATGCTCTTCATTGATATTCAAAATCCAAGCATCACAAGAACGCGAAAATGATAGGCTCGAGGGGTTAACTAGGGTATCGTGTACTAAAGATGAGTATAAAGCAAAGGATTTGGTGGAATTACTCAACCGATGTGGAAGAAGTAATTATAATACGGTGTCGGACAAGGGTTATCCTAATGCCTCTTATCATTTAGTTATTCCTAACTACACAAGTGTAGTCTCACTAGCGATCTCGGGATGCATCACAAAACAAGTTCTAGAATCTATTATACTACGGTACACTCTCGAAGCATTAAAGGTGAATGTTTTAATTCCTATAGATCTAGGGGCGAACCTCACATTTTTGGGGTGGAATTTGAGTGGTAAAGGGTTTTTGTGCTAGTCATATAACTTCCTATCCATGAGACGCTTTATTAAAACTAAAGACCCACTCGTACAAGTCATGAAAATTTTAATTTGGTGCTAAAATTACCCTAACCGATATTTCTCATAGCTTATTACACAAATGAAATAGGACAAGACAAATAATCAAGGATAAGCATAGTTTCAAAATTCCGTTTTATTCTCCTCCCTACACTTAAACCGAACATTGTCCCTAATGTTCCCGAAGTATCAAAGTTATGATAACGGAAGGTAATTTAAAGAGAAAGAAACTAGTACTCCGATTAGCTCTGAGGATCCGTGTGAAGTAGTGGTTAAATTCTTTCCAAGAAGAATGTATGTGTGAAAAGCTCCATCAATCTTATGTTTCTTCTTCTTGATAAATAAAACCGCACACTTTAAGAAAATAAGCGAAACCTTCGCGTAAAATCGACGATAAAATTATATATGACTCTACTAAACTAGGATATAATGCTTGTGGAATAGATGTTTGCGATTTTACGAAAAATTAAGACACAGGAAATTCCAAAATTTATAAGTATACACGAAAACGAGAAAGTTAGATAAGTTGTTTACGCTCCTCGGCGTTGTCGGGTTGCAATCTGACGCCGTCGGGTTATCCCGACAAAGCCAGTGCTGCGTTTTCTTGAAAATTCGGAAAAATTACACCTTTAAAATCTGGAAAGTTCCTTATCCATTATGACTCGATACAAGCATTTGACTCTAACAAACACACACATATATATCAATTCAATAATCGTAATTCTCATGTTCACGTTCTTTTGAAAGCGTGTGTAATCCTCCTACACTTATCCTTTTTGTAAAATACCTTTATATGTAATTAAGGCGAGGTTAAAGACAAAATAAATCATTTTCACAAATTTAAACATGAGAATAAACAATCAATGAAAATATATATGACACACAAACAAGCAAACAATTAAGCATAGGTTGCCTCCCACGAAGCGCTTTTCTTTATTTATGAGTCTTGTAGCTAGACTCGAAGTCGTGCCCCTACGTACCTATGTAAGTAAGCTTATCCTCAAGAATGTCATAGGGATCAAACTTATCTTTTAAGTTCCTAGTGGTACGCTTAGTTCGGTATGTGGTGTTGCGTAAATAAGGCTTAGGGTTGGTGTGTATGGATGAAATAGTATAATAATATCAATATCAAATTAAACACTAGAATCGAATCGAAAACCTCTTAGGAAAAAGGTTAATCAATCAAATCCCGTGAGTGAGATATGTGATACCGGATAAGGATATCTGGGTCGTTTCCCAACGAGGTGTGAATTGAGAATGTCGTTTGAGGTTTGTTATTAAAATGCTCGATGTTTTGGGTTTTTGTGTTTTTGATTACGTAAAATTAAGTGACGGAAAGTAATTAAGGCTAAGGGAACAAAGTAAATGACAAACTAACTACTAATAAGCATATGAAACAATAAAATTAAGCTAAACTAAGTCCTAGGGTGCTAAAATGCAAAAACGCGAAAACTTAGGGCTAATCCAGAACTCAAAAGTGAAAATGATGCAATTTAAGGCCTACGGGTGCAAAGTAATTTTCCTCGTTAAAACTACTAAAAATAATTTTAGAAAAAGCCGGGTATTTTTCGACTTTTAAATTATTTATTACGAATTAAAAACTAATTTAATCTAATTAAATTATAAAAATACTAAACTATTTTCTAAAATTATGAAAAATCACTAAAAATACTTTGAGAAATCTTGATTCTAAGAAAATTATAAAAAGGTGGTAATTGCTTTTGTAAATAAGCACTTAAAAGTCGATTAAAATGTTAAGCTTAAAACTCAAAATGTGTATTAAATATTAATGGTGTACCATCGACTGGACAAGTCCCAAGGGCGGATGGTAAGTGGTGTAATGTGTTGGGTTTGTGAAGCTAGAGACCAAGGTTGAATCATTGCTTGGCACCTTTTTGTACTATATTTTTTTCAATTTTCTTTTGAAACTTAAAGAGGAAATGAAATAAGCAATCTTTCCTAAAAACTTGACTTATGAAAAGCTGCAATAGCGATTAGGCGCTTATTTCTAATGATTCGACAGAGGCAAACCAAACACTTTTAGCAAACTTTTGAGTTTAAAAGCATTATATAAGCGATATTAAAGTCAAATAAGCAATCATAATCGCTAAAATAAGCTAAAGATCTGGAGGATGAACTAATTCTAGAGGAATAAGCGGTTTATGGCTACAAGCTAATAGGAGACCCTAGGACTATAAGGGTTAAAAAGCTACCAAGGACTTAAATAAGCTACAATAAGCATCAAATAAGCTAAACTAATGAAACCTATTCTAAATACCTAAAGCAACTAGGGAATGAGAAATAAGCGGATCTAATAATCTAATAAGCTAAAAGAAAAAAGGAAAAAAAATGAAAAATGAGCAAGACTGCTGCTGTGGTGCAGGGCAGAAACAGGCCTAAGGGGGCTAAAAGGGCTACTAAAAAGCTATCTAAAGGCTCACATAAAAATTCATAAAAATAATAACACCTACACTACCAACCAGAGATTATGTCTACCAATTTTCAGACCATGAGGATTCATAATAAGCAAATGAAAAATCTAAAAGATAAGCCACTTGGGCCATTTCTTTCTTGAACCGTAGCTTGATTATGGATTTTTCTTTTCAAAACTTAGCAAAAGGAGTTAAAACGACTTTGAGCCTACTTAAACTATTTTGAAAACTCAAAACCACTTTGACTTGTAAAGTCGAGTGGGTAGAAATGTGTTTTGGCCTCAAATAAGCTTAAGCCAAACACCCTTAAACTCGAAATAAGCTTTTAAAACATACTGTTAAGTTAAAATTTTGAACTTTCTTGAACCAAAACTTAAATTCAAGACTAAAGTACCAAGAGAAAGTAGTTGGGAATTAAGAATAAGTACGTTGGTAACAAGAGCTTGTAAGAGCTTTTGGACATAAAAGAGAAGCAGAAATTAAACTAAAAAAAAACTTTTCATTAAATAAAAACTGAAAAACTATTTTGAAACTAGGACCTACTGCCCTTGAAAGGCTTACAATCTCCTCTATTTATACTAGTCTAAAGTGGTCTTCAAATGAGCTGTTTTGCTTTTGTTGTGAGAGAAGAGTGAGCCTTGGACACTTTGTGCTTCTTTGGATTCATCTCAGCCATTAAAATGGACTTGGGCACCAAGGAGTAGATCTAAGTCGTTGATTTGCTTCTCAATCCTTGGTTTTATATAAGCTCCAATGGGAGAGTTTTGGATTGCCAACACGGCAGTTGGCCATGTGGGTTGTGAGGGAGGGTTGAGCTGGGGACCATTAGGTTGATGGTGAAAGGTTGGGGAAGAGACAAAGGGGTGTGGGGTTTTAGCTTTGGCGCCAAAGGTTTAGAAGTGGGTTTTGGTGTTTGCTTGTTTTGGGTGAAACACGTGGGAAGAAGGGTAAAGCGTTTTTATGGGTGGAATGGGTGTAGGTAAAAGGGTTTCTTTTGTATTTTGTTTTAGAAAATGATTAAATGTATTTTTCTTTTTTTTTTTTTAGAAAGAAAGAAAACAATTTTAATAAAATTGGTTTTAAAATAATTGGTTTTAAATAAAATTTAGGATTTAGAAAGAAAGAGTATTTTAGGATTTTGTGAAAAGGTTAAAATGGTAATTTTGGGTTCGGGTGAAGGGTAAATTAGTGATTTGGATTTAGGGATAGGTTTTTCGTCTGATTCCCCAAGCTCACTCCCAAATATGTATCCCGGGCTCTCAAAAATGTAGAAAATCCACTTTCGGCTCCGTCCGCAATGCACGTTTTCCATTCCAAGCTCAATTCAGTCTGTTTTTGCCATGTTTTTAATCCTTTGTACCTGAAAGACATAAAACACACTCCAAGGACATTTATAACACATTTTGAGCATATTTGGGTGTTTTTTGGTCGTTTTTGCGGTCTTAGATGGGTAAAAATGATGAGTGAATAAGCACTCATCAAATCCCCCACACTATCAATTGCTAGTCCCTAGCAATCCGATCATATAAAGTAATGAAAGGATCAAAAATACCAAGAATACCCCGTTTCGACTTTTTATTCAATACTAGGAATTTAAACTTGAACTATAATAAATAAAATGTTTGATTCACAAAACATGGCATCATGGAACGGGATTCACACAAAATGGGTGTCTCCGGGGAATTGTAATCGTCGTCCTCTTTTTTATACTCTCAAACCAAGCTTAAACTTATTGTGCAAACGTTTTTGTAAAATGCTAACACTACTTATATCAATAATCTATGTAAGTCGAGACTTAACTTTTTACTCCCACAGTTTATAAAATTTAAGTGTGTGTGTACTCATTTTCAAAAGTTTGATCATTGAAATCGACATTTGTTATGGTTATTATCCACTTAACTAAAGTACTAACTCACCGGAAATGATGAAAGTCTAAGGTTCGAAAGAGCCTTTTCCATGTAGCTTTCTTCTCGACTTGTCCTTTTAAGGAGGCTAGGTTTTCACCCTTGAGAATAGTCTGGGAATCGTGGAATTCGATTTCAAAGATTCTGAAGCTACCATTAAGTTAAAACTAAACCTAAATGGATTACAACCAACGACAATTTAGAAATTCGAGATTCAAAGGTGAGATCACTCCATGTTGCGACTTTCTTCTCGACTTGTCCTTTTAAGGAGGCTAGGTTTTCACCCTCGAGAATAGTATCAGACTTTGGGATCTTTGAAATCAAGGATTTCTAAATTACAATCAAACTTTTAGACAACTTTGTGAATCTGAGTTCAACTTCCGATTTAAATTTAAGAAAAAGCAAGTTTAGCACATTTATTCATAAGCAACTTAGTGCTTTTATTCACATAACTCATATTTTTCATTTTCATTTTCAACTTTTTCATCACTCTTTTTTTCTTCTTTTATTTTCCACTTTTTTTTTTTTTTTTTCCACTTTTGACTTTAACTTTAAACTTTGCAACTTTTGCAGCATTCAAGCACTTTACGGTACTTTCATTTTGCAACATTATTCAGATTTTAAGAAAGTATGCTTTCTCGAAAATTTAAATAAAAATTTGAACTCGAACTCTAAATCCATTTTGCTTAAAAACTTTTTATTGTAACAAGACTATTTGAATGTTCAAAAGTTTGACAACGAGCACGTATTAGTCCGATTAGTTAGCTTCTGGGAGAAAAAGCCATAGATTACTTATATAAGCTCTAAAGAGAACCAACTACTCCACGCTTAGCATTTTCATTTGCACAACGCGTAAAACCTTAGCCTAAATGTTAAGAGAGCGACTAGATCAACACTCTAGCAGTCGGGATTCCCTTGTTCTAGCCGAATCAAGACTAAACTACCATTAATACTGAAGCATTAACGCATTATTTTGTGCAAAGCACTTCTTGTAAATGTAATTACTTGACTCAAAGCGATAAAAAAAATTTAAAATTCTTGGTCAAAGCGGGGTGCTAGGGTACTAGAAGGTACAATGTGATCAAAATTAGCTAGAATTCCCCACACTTAGAATTGAATATTGCCTCAATATTCAAAGTACTACGTAGCCGAAACTATAGAACGGAAAAGGTAATACTACTAGCCAAGTGTGGGCGAAATCTTTTTCACAAAAGGATTTAAAAGATATCCTAGATAATCGTTAGCAAAAGATCGGATATTGGGCGGTGGATTGAAAGCAAAGCATCAATCATCACGATCTACGGAATCTGAAAGAGAGCAAACACATAACAAGCAAACAATAGTGGGAAATTCCCCACACTTAGTGTTAGAAAGTAGAAAGAAGATAGAAACATGGGTGGACACCCATAAAATGCTATTGTTTTTGTTAACCGAGTCGCTAGCTTGACTCGACCCCGAATTCATTTATCCTTGGGGAAGCAAGCGGAAGGGATACCCGGATCAAAGATGGTATCCTCACTCCGGAGGTAAAGAGAATGGGTGGGTTGGGAGGGATAGAAAATGCCGGGCTCAAGCACATAAAGGTTAAATCCTCCCAAACTTACAAAAGGTTTATCAAGAAAGAGTGATCCATCATCCGGCGGTTTTGCGGGCGGACATCGGGATGACGGATCAAAGTGAAACGACTCCATAGAAGAAAGGAGTCCATGGTACAGAAAAGTGTTACTTGAAGGTGCAACAATTAAGGCATCCAAGATAGGATCCTTTTTCCGAATAACTTTGGTGATATGAATGTCTTCTCCGATGAGTATCCCAGGGTTAAAAATCTTGTCCTGAGAGAGGAAGGAAATCAAGGTATCATCTACGTGAAAATCCTCACGAGAAGAGGAATCACTCTCGGATAAAAATTGTCGTGGGACCTCAGTATCAACAAGCTCATCATCGTAATCTTTGCTTCCTTTTCTTTCTTCGGGTAAAATGGATCATCGTATTCATTTTCTTCATTTGCGAAAGGAATTGAGTCGGTAGGAGCGAGTTCATCGGTGAACTCCTCGAGAAGTAAATCGATAGAAAAATCCTTAAGCTCGGGTTCCGTTTGTACTTCTTTGGTTTCTTCAATCGTGATCTCTTTCGGAGGGAGTGACGGTGATGGATCTTCATTCAACAATTGTTCAAGATAAAGGACATCTCCCTCCGAATCATAAACGCCATCATCAATTCCCGGTGGAATCGATTCATCAATAGCAAGAAACTCATCGATCTCTTTCAAGAAAAAGTCTTCTCCCTCAAACGGAGTAAGAGATGGGGAAGATTTAGAAGGTTCCATAATTTCAGAAGAAGGAGTGGGATTGCCACTCAAAGAAATCTCGACGTTCTTAGGAACAAGATCAATTCGATACACAGAAAACGGAGGTGGGACAAGTGGTGTGCTCTTAGAGCTAGCAATTTCCACCACTTCCGTTATGGTCTCCGGTTTCTTAGTAATCGTTTTAAGCTCAACACTTTTACTCAAAGATCTCTTAACCGTAAATCGTGAAAGACTTTGATCGATCCTAGATGGAGAATTTTAGATAACCATAGGTTGGACGTTTTCGGTACTTCCGTTATTAGTAGGAAGCACCGGGTCCTTTGTCACCTTGGTTTCACGGCTTTCAACATTATCAATACCACAAATGGCAGGCATAGATTTCAAATCTTGGTTAACATTGAAAGTCACGGCTTCCTTGTTTACCCTCAAAGTAATTTCCCCTTCATCAACATCGATCAATGCATGACCAGTTTTTAAGAAAGACCTCCCAAGGATGAGGGGCACTCGGGGATTGACATCGAAATCGACAACAACAAAGTCAGCGGGGAAATGAAATTTTCCTACTTTCACACAGACATCCTCGGCTATACCTAACGGACGAGAATTTGTACGGTCGGCTAGCTCGAGGATCATACATGTAGGTGTGAGTGGGGGTAAAGAAAGCTTTTTCCACATGGGTGTGGCATCAAGTTAATGCTCGCACCAAGATCGCCAAAGCGGAGCATTGAACTAGTCCTTGAAAATCACACGGGATGAGGAACTTTCCGGGGTCTCTAACTTTCGGGAAGTTTTTAGGATAACCGCGAACAATTCTCGTTCAAGGAAGTTTTAGCCAACTCGGAAAGTTTTCTTTGTTGCTCAACAAGCTTTTGATCGTCGGACCAAACTTGGGCATTAGAAGGAGAGCCTCCATGAAACTAATCTCTAAGTGCGTATCTTGAAATATTTGGATAAGCTTCTATTTGTTGATTAGTTTTGTCGCGGGCCTTTTGATCATTAAGCCTTGAAGGATAAGGAATTGAAGGCTTAATCTTCGGAACATCGGGCTCCGGAATGAAAGTTTGGACTACCGGAGGTTGGACGTGTGTGGTACTTTGTGGGCTTGTAGAATGCACTTTGTCCTTTGTCACCTCGGTTTCTCGTGCTACTTCCCTCACCGGAGAGGGTGTAGGCATCGAGGGTCCATCATATGACTTACCACTTCGGGTGGCAATGGCATTCAACTCTCCCTTCGGTTTAGGAATCGTATTACTTGGAAGAGAACCGGAACCCGAGGGTTGAGAATAAGAAGTAGAAGGTTGATTGGCTTGAAAGAAACTAGCCATCATATTCCTCATCTCAGTCATATGTTTGTTACTTGTAGCTTCAATTTCCTTTTTGAAATCCGTCCTCATGCCGTTAATTTAAGTTTGCAAACATTTAATGGTGTAATCGGAATTCTTCATGTAAGTTAGAAACTCGTTGTTCGGAGCAACTTGAGGAGGTGCTTGATAAGGTTGTTGAGGAGGAGGTGGTTGATATTGATGTTGAGGATGAGGTGGTTGTTGGTAAACTTGAGGTGGATGAGCTTGGTATTGTTGATTACCATGATTAACATTAGCTCCTCGGTTCTGATTAACATTGTGGTTACCATTGAAACGGTTTTGATTTTGGTTTTGGTGTTGAGGTTGGTTGAAACCGGGAGGTCCGAGATAATTGTTTGAACTGTAGCCAAGAAGATTTCGATCTCTTTGCGGTTGATTGTAGTTTCGTGAGCGACATAAACATTCTCATGTGCATAGCCACCGCGGTGGGCACTCGGAATAAGAATGTGGACCTCCATGAAGTCTCACAAGTCGGTTGAACCGCTTTCACTTGTTGATGTTGATTACGATTATTCATCCGAGTAATCCGTAAGATATCATCGATCTTTTTGTTCATGGCGGCTATTTCGAGAGAAGAAGGCGATTTGCTCGAGTCGATTCACCCTTTCGGTAGAATCCCAATAATTGTGATGGGCGGTCATGTTCTCAATAAGATCGTAGCATTCCTCGGGGCGTCTTTTCATAAAAGTTCCACGGCGTGACATTGATTGTGTCACGGTGTCTCAATGTCAAACCATTATAAAGCGTATCAATTTGGTGACAAGCAACATGTTATGATTCCGACATTGATCAATTACAAGCTTATAACGTTCCCAAGCTTCAAACAAAGATTCGTCGGGATATTGTCGAAAAGTACTGATATCGTTTCTCAACTTTGTCACCATCGACGGTGGAAATTACTTTGCCAGAAACTTAGAAACCATTTCCTCAAAAGTATGAATCGAATTCTTGAGTCGATCAAACCAAGAAGTAGCATGATGAGTCAAAGAGTATGGGAAGAGATAGAGGCGAAGGCGTCATCGGAGACCCATTTTGTTTCATACTACGGGTAGCGGTCGAATTTATCAAGATGCTTGTTAGCATCTTCATCAGTAAACCATGAAATTGACAAACTGTTTTTACTTGTTCTATCATATGATGTTTCAAGCTAAAATCGGTAGCTTGAATATTAGTCGGTGCAATGGGTCCTCCCTCCCGTACATTGTAGGTTGACATAGCTCCTCCATCGTTCGGAGATCGGGAGCTGCATTTTGATTAACGGGAGGAGGATCGGGACCGGGGAGCAGGTGGTACTTGATTACCGACCATAGTACGTAACTTCGGTGCGTTCGATTACGATTCGAAGTCGTCTTGATCGAGAGTGAGTGCGCATGCACTTTTAAAAACCAAGGCAATTAAAATGATACGGTATTCGAAAACAACAGTGAACTTAAACCAATAATCCCAAATGAATAAATCACTTCTATAAGACAAACGCACAAGGGAGCGGAGAAGCTATTAGGTCAGCGCGAAGCTTATTAAAAACCCGCCTCTTTTCAGCCGCAATTTAATGTCAGGCCGTCCTTATACCCCCCACACAGTTTGTTTATCCGATAGAAATAAATCGATTCACAAGCGACACAAAGGCAAGTTTTTGATCTTTAGTTCGGGAACTTACTAATGATAACACCTCCGTTGAGAATGTTATATAATTGGTGTATTCTTTTTTAGCTCAAAAACAAAAGGGAAAATCTTTTTGTATTTTTAATATGATATATATATATATATACAAAAGAAAAAGGAAAATATTTTTTACTTTTTTGATTTTTATAAAAAACAATAACTTCACGAAGGAAGGATCTCGAGTCACTAATCGTCAAACCTTCAACGATATTGTCGCGACACAACCTCCCGGGCAGCGGCGCCAAAATTTGGTGTTGCGTAAATAAGGCTTAGGGTTGGTGTGTATGGATGAAATAGTATAATAATATCAATATCAAATTAAACACTAGAATCGAATCGAAAACCTCTTAGGAAAAGGGTTAATCAATCAAATCCCGTGAGTGAGATATGTGATACGGATAAGGATATCCGGTCGTTTCTAACGAGGTGTGAATTGAGAATGTCGTTTGAGGTTTGTTATTAAAATGCTCGATGTTTTGGGTTTTGTGTTTTGATTACGTAAAATTAAGTGAAGGAAAGTAATTAAGGCTAAGGAACAAAGTAAATGACAAACTAACTACTAATAAGCATATGAAACAATAAAATTAAGCTAAACTAAGTCCTAGGGTGCTAAAATGCAAAAGCGAAAACTTAGGGCTAATCCAGAACTCAAAAGTGAAAATGATGCAATTTAAGGCCTACGGTGCAAAAGTAATTTTCCTACGTTAAAACTACTAAAAATAATTTTAGAAAAAAGCCGGGTATTTTTAGACTTTTAAATTATTTATTACAATTAAAACTAATTTAATCTAATTAAATTATAAAAATACTAAACTATTTTCTAAAATTACGAAAAAATCACTAAAAATACTTTGAGAAATCATCGATTCTAAGAAAATTATAAAAGGTGGTCTTGCTTTTGTAAATAAGCACTTAAAAAGTCGATTAAAATGTTAAGCTTAAAACTCAAAATGTGTATTAAATATTAATGGTGTACCATCGACCGGGACAAGTCCCAAGAGGCGAGATGGTAAGGTGTGTGTGTTGGGTTTGTGAGGCTAGAGACCAAGGTTCGAATCTGTTGCTTGGCACCTTTTTGTACTATATTTTTTTTTCAATTTTCTTTTTGAAACTTAAAGAGGAAATGAAATAAGCAATCTTTCCTAAAAAACTTGACTTATGAAAAGCCTGCAATAAGCAGTTAGAACTGCTTATTTCTAACAGTTCTGGACAGAGGCAAACCAAACACTTTTTAGCAAACTTTTGAGTTTAAAAAGCATTATATAAGCAGTATTAAAGTCAAATAAGCAATCATAACTGCTAAAATAAGCTAAAGATACAGAGGATGAACTAATTCTAGAGGGGAATAAGCAGTTTATGGCTACAAGCTAATAGGAGACCCTAGGACTATAAGGGTTAAAAGCTACCAAGGACTTAAATAAGCTACAATAAGCATCAAATAAGCTAAACTAATGAAACCTATTCTAAATACCTAAAGCAACTAGGGAATGAGAAATAAGCGGATCTAATAATCTAATAAGCTAAAAGAAAAAGAAAAAAAATGAAAATGAGCAAGGCTAGCTGCTTTGTGTGCGGTAGCGGCTTGAGCCTAAGGGGCTAAAAGGGCTACTAAAAGCTATCTAAAGGCTCACATAAAATTCATAAAAATAATAACACCTACACTACCAACCGGAGATTATGTCTACCAATTTTCAGACCATGAGGATTCATAATAAGCAAATGAAAAATCTAAAAGATAAGCCACTTGGGCCATTTTGCTGCTGAACCAGAAACAGTTATGGATTTTTTTCTTTTCAAAACTTAGCAAAAGGAGTTAAAACAGCTTTGAGCCTACTTAAACTATTTTGAAAACTCAAAACCACTTTGACTTGTAAAGTCGAAGTGGGTAGAAATGTGTTTTGGCCCTCAAATAAGCTTAAGCCAAACACCCCTTAAACTCAGAAATAAGCTTTTAAAACATACTGTTAAGTTAAAATTTTGAACTTTCTTGAACCAAAACTTAAATTCAAGACTAAAGTACCAAGAGAAAGTAGTTGGGAATTAAGAATAAGTACGTTGGTAACAAGAGCTTGTAAGAGCTTTTGGACATAAAAGAGAAGCAGAAATTAAACTAAAAAAAAACTTTTCATTAAATAAAAACTGAAAAACTATTTTGAAACTAGGACCTACTGCCCTTGAAAGGCTTACAATCTCCTCTATTTATACTAGTCTAAAGTGGTCTTCAAATGAGCTGTTTTGCTTTTGTTGTGAGAGAAGAGTGAGCCTTGGACACTTTGTGCTTCTTTGGATTCATCTCAGCCATTAAAATGGACTTGGGCACCAAGGAGTAGATCTAAGTCGTTGATTTGCTTCTCAATCCTTGGTTTCATATAAGCTCCAATGGGAGAGTTTTGGATTGCCAACATGGCAGTTGGCCATGTGGGTTGTGGGGGAGGGTTGAGCTGGGAAAAATTAGGTTGATGGTGAAAGGTTGGGGAAGAGACAAAGGGTGTGGGGTTTTAGCTTTGGCGCAAAGGTTTAGAAGTGGGTTTTGGTGTTTGCTTGTTTTGGGTGAAACAGTGGGAAGAAGGGTAAAGTGTTTTTATGGGTGGAATGGGTGTAGGGTAAAAAGGGTTGCTTTTGTATTTTGTTTTAGAAAATGATTAAATGTATATATATATATATATATATATATATATATATATATATATATATATATATATATATATATATATATATATATATATATATTTTGTTATAAAACTTTTTTTTTAGAAAGAAAGAAAACAATTTTAATAAAAATTGGTTTTAAAATAATTGGTTTTAAATAAAATTTAGGATTTAGAAAGAAAGAGTATTTTAGGATTTTTGTGAAAAGGTTAAAATGGTAATTTTGGGTTCGGGTGAAGGGTAAATTAGTGATTTGGATTTAGGGATAGGTTTTTAAATCTCGATTCTCAAGCTCACTCCCAAATATGTATCCCGAGCTCTCAAAATGTAGAAAATCCATTTTCGGCTCCGTCCGCAATGCACGTTTTCCATTCCAAGCTTAATTCAGTCCGTTTTTGCCATGTGTTTTAATCCTTTGTACCTGTAAGACATAAAACACACTCCGAGGACATTTATAACACATTTTGAGCATATTTGGGTGTTTTTTGGTCGTTTTTGCGGTCTTAGATGGGTAAAAATGATGAGTGAATAAGCACTCATCAGTATGCCTTTTCAAACTTTTCTCCATTGGGGTCATAGATTATCATCCTAATGTGCCATTCTCCATTACCATCACTAGGTGGTCTATCCCAATTCCACTTATGCTCACGTTTCTCACTCTCAATTTTCCACTTATTCATGACAGGATTGACGGGCAAGCTTCCTAGGAACTCGATCATCTTCCTAAACACGAAGGCATCCTCGAACAGGTTCACTTCCATGTCCCTAGCCAATTCCTGTTCATGGAAAGTTGAATTACTAACAAAGGCATCTTCTAGATAGAAAGGTCGTTGGGGACCTATAAAATCTTTATTAATCCAAGGCCCATATCTATATGGTGTTCTATCTAACATGATCTCGAAGGGAATTTCTTCCTCTTTGTAGTAGACATGCTTTTTGACATCGTAAATTGACCTAGCACTCCTTTCTCCTAACACTATCTTAGACATCTTACAATCAATTATGGCACTAGCGGTAGCTAAGAATCCTCTTCCTACTAAAAATGGGCATGTCGGGTCTTTGTTCATGTCTAGCACATGGAAATCTGCTAAAAGAGTTAATTCACCTACATGAACTACCATGTCCTTTATTATCCCTACCAGATATGCCATACTATCGTCCGCTAGACCTAAGATGGTTTCCGTTGGTTCTATCTTACCTAGGTTAAGGCTTCTATGGAGGGACAACTGAAGAAGATTGATGCTTGATCCTAAGTCGGCTAAAGCGTCAAAAGGTTTGGAGTTTCCAAGCCTACACGGAAGAATGAATAGCCCGAGATCATCTAACTTCTTAGGCAACTTATTTTGCACAAATGCGGACCCATGTTCTCCTATCTTTAGTTCTTGCTCATATTTTTCTTTTAAAGCATTGTAATAAGGCGCATGAGCCAAGACTTCAAGAACCGGTTTTTCTTGGTGGAGTTCCTTGTACTCCTCCTTTAGATTAGGTTTTGGTTCTTGGTTGACGGGTTTCTCAAGAGTTGGTTGGACCAATGATTCGGGTCCTTGGTACTTCATGAGGGATCGCTTGGAACCCGTGTTGATGGCGTTAACCGGATGAACTTTCGGGTGTGAAGGGCATGGATATGCACTCTCTCAAGGTGAGCAAGAACATGAAGTCAATGAAATCGAATTCACTTTTTGGGTTCTTTATAGTGTCATTGGCGATTGCTCCAACTTCCGGTCATTGAAGGCTTTTAAGAGGCGTCGAGCTTGTTTGTCATCTCGCCTTGTCGTTACTTGAAATCGGCTTCAAACTTAGGCAATCGAGTTTCTTGAGATAACATGAACTTAGACACAATTGCCTCAAGACTAGTGGGATTCCCGGTATTTGGAGGGTTGAACATATTGGGTGGACTATATGAGCTTTGGGGTGGGTTTGAGTTTTGGTTCCACTTAAGGTTAGGCTGATTCCTCCATGAGGGGTTGTAGGAGTTTCTTAAGTTGTTTTGTTCGGGCTTGAAAGTGTACCACTTCTCTCCCGCTCCGTCGGTACACGTGGAGGCGTAGTCCGCAAAAGCTTGTTCGGGGAGTCTTGTGCAATCACAAGTGTCATGGGGACCACTACATAACTCACAAGGTAGAGTGATTTTGTTCACTTGATGTAAAGACTTAGGATTTTTGTAAGAGCTCATTAGGAATTTGACTTGATCTTCAAGCTCGAGCATCCTACGATCGGAAGTTTGTGAGTCAATGGGAGACAAGGAGATTGCCTTTATGGTTTTGGGCGACTCACGGGGGTCATTCCAACTTTCATTGTCATAGAGAGCAAGGTCCTCTATTGTACCCCACGATTCTTCCGCGGTGAGATTACTAAGCTTACCACCGGCCGCTTGGTCGATGGGTTGCTTAGTTGGGAAGTTGACATGATCGTAAAAGATTTGGACTTGAAGCCAAAGATCAATGTCGTGATGAGGGACTTTATGGAGCAAGTCCTTGAATCGAGTCCATGCTTCGTAGAGAGATTCACCTTGACGTTGTTGGAACATCAATATTTCATTCGTAAGCTTAGTAGTTCTCCCCGGTGGGAAAAATTGGGCAAGGAAACGAGTAGTGAGATCATCCCAACTTGAGATGGAGCCGACGGGAAGTCGCTCAAGCCAATTACTAGCTTGGTCTCGTAGAGAGAATTGGAAGAGACGCAAGCGCATGGTCACCCGAGTAGTAGCATAAAGGTCGATGGAATCGACAATTTTAAGGAAATCCTTAAGATGCTGATTAGGATCTTCGGAATGAAGTCCATGGAATGCACATCCGTTTTGCACCAACCGGATGGTGTTGGATCGAATGGCCGTAGTTTGAGCTTGATCGGGGAGCTCAATGTTTTTCCTATAGCCTCGGTGGCTTGGTCTAGAGTATTCACCAAGAGTACGGACTCTTGGCAGGACATTAATTGGTGGATCGATGAGTGGTGGCTGATTATCATCTTCCATGATGAAAAGTGATGGGATTACGAACAAAGTCACGAAGAAGGGGATAGACTACGAGGAAGCTAAAAATGAGAAAAAATCTTACTTGATAGGAATCAAGCAAGGAAACCTAAACAAGATAGAAATCTAACTAGCTATTCTATTCCCCGGCAACGGCGCCAAAAACTTGATGCGCTACAAGGCGCGTTCGGGGTCAAAGAAAACTTCCTTTTCATCGAGCAAGTTTTTCAACACCCTAGGCAGTGAACCTAATTGTTGTAGTGTATTATTGGGTAAGCCTCGGGTATTGATATCGTTCACTAGGGGAATAGGAATGCTAGTGAGAAATTACTACGCTAAGGTTGAGGTTGAGGAAGATTAGTTTTTATCTTTTTATATATTTTTTATAAAGCTAAGGATAAAATCTTGGGGTTTGGATTGGGGGTTTGGTACTTTTATAGATTACTCTACTTATTTAATTATCTAACTAATGGGTAGTCTATGTCTTTTTGAAGTGTGCTCGTATGATGATTTAAGATGTGTCTACCTAGATACTATTACTCCTAGTTATCTTAACGCGTTGTGTTTTCTAAGGTCGTAGGGTGTGCTTTTATCCCTAACTCTTTGAAGCTACCTTAAGGTTAATGACTACGAAATATCTAGGATTCATAAACTTAACACTAAGGTTATCTTTGGATGTTTAGCCTACAATTCCACTAGTAACTATAAACTAAGGTTCAACAAAGATTACTCAAGCATTAAAAACACAACGATGGCTTCATGCACTCCTAAGCCAATTACAATTAAGATAAGAGACAACCAATCAATAATTAATAACTAAGTTTCATAGATCTAAGCAAACACACAAGTAAATTAGCCGGACATGTTAAACATGCAAGCATACACACATTCAATCGAAGACATAATGAAATCAATGGAATAAATAACTTATCTTGATGTAAAACAGGGTATGAGAACCCTAAAATACTATCCAAACCAGACTACAATCGTTTTAGGTTTTTACTCCACAAGTCTACCTCTCCAAAATTCTGAAATTTCGATTTCTATATATAATTTTACAACTGCGATGACGTCGCCTTATAGGTGGTATGTCGTCTGATCGCCGCCATTAGAGTTTCGTTTTGGCCAAGTCATCATTGGAGCGTCATCATGTTGTGGTTGCGGCGTCGCCTGCATCTTCAGCGATGGCGTGCCCGAGTCTGGATCTAGGCCGTTTGAGAAGAAAAGTCTTCGTGGCGCCTTACTCTTCAAAGCCTAACGCCGTCGGTGTAAAATAAAATTAAGCTCTGAGTCGTCACAAAAAGGGACGGCGTTGCCCTGTTTGAGGCGCCATCGGTGTAAATTCAAGACTTGAGTGTCTTGATCTTGACTTAGCCATTTTCTTCACATATTCACTCCTTTTCGTCCAAAAATGCATCATTCCAGCATTTTGCTTCAAAGAGACCTAAAAAGTTAAAAGGAACGAAATTAAGTAGTAACGGATATAAAAGTGGGCGATTAAGGGCTTAATAACCCCTTAAAAGTGTACGTTTTAAATCCTTATCAATTTTTAACCCACAATCATCACGACCATCACAGTTTTTTCAATCTCGGTCCACAACAATCACTGTTAATACAAATATCATCCTTACACGTTATTTATATTTTATGATCTTTACCTAGTTTTGTTAACGACAAAAGTAAATTTTATTTTTGTAAAGTATAAAGCTTGTCAAGATTAATAGACATTAAAACAAGCTTTCCTTAAATAAAGTCTTCATCACTTAAGCATTTACATTTTGATTAGTTATATATCAATTAACTTTGATATCTTTCTAAACCATAATGTGCATCAACATGTTTAGAACAAGTATGTTTTAGTTTCTTAAACACAACATTACATACGTATTTACTTTTAACTCTACAAATAGAAAACAGCATATTACATCATTCCTTGCATCACATTTGAAATCTTTAGAAGATTTCATAGAATATATTGTTTAGATTTGGACTCTACATATATTACATGATCTTTGTTAGATTTGGGTGATCTTGGAAAGATCTTTTTAATCTTACTGTCAGACCAACGGAACCAAAAAATAACAAGGGCGGAACCCTTTTTTTTGTTCCGTGGTCCGTGGCCACTGCTGTTCATTTGGCCTATAAATAGCAAGCCCACCCAAGTTGTTTTCTCATATCTTCTTAGCATATACACATACATTCTCTCTTTCTATTACTTCTAACTCAGTTTCATTTCATTCTAGTGATTATCTTTTGTAGCAAAGAAGATCAAGGCATAAACAAGCTTCAACAAATAGTTGGAAGGTTTGTTTGTTTTGTTGTTGTATGATCTAGTATTGTTCATACATCATTGTTGTACCAAACCATCTTAAACCTCTGAGTGTGAGTGGTTAGTATTTTAGTCCTCAAAATACATAGTGTGTGGGAGTGGTTGTACCCTTGTAAAAGAACTCTACATCTAGCTTTGTGTCGGAAATATTGTGTAAGCGACGTGTAAAGGTTTTCTCCGCCGGTTAAAGGAGCTTGTTGATTAGTGAAGATAACTCTCGAGTTGGAGACTCGGGAAGTGGAGTAGGGGAAGAAAAAAGAGTCTTTGTAGACCAAACCACTATAAACAACTTGTCATGGTTTGATTGTTTATTTCCTTACTTACTTATTATATATTGCTTGCATATCATTCTTAACTAACATATCTTTGATCAAATAAAATTGGTACCAGAAAGGAAGTGCTCGGATAGTGAAGACGACGAATATGCCATGGCCGTAAGAGATTTTAAAAAGTTTTTTAGAAGAAGATGAAAGTTTGTAAGGCAACCTCGAGATGAAAAGAAGTCATTCCGGAAAGACCGAGATGACAAAAAGGGAAAAGGTGAAAGGAAGTGCTTTAGATGCGGTGATACAAGTCATCTAATAGGATATTGCCCCAAGCCACCTAAAAGCATAACTCAACGAGCTTTTGTAAGCGGTGCTTGGAGTGATAGTGAGGATGACAAAGAATCAAGTAAGGATGAGATCGCTCTAATGGCACATGAAACAAACGAGGTACATTCTGACTCATCTTACTCTTTTATTGATGATGACACTTTGCAAAAATAATATAATCAATTGTGTGAGCTTACCCTAAAAATCATAACTAAAAACAAGTTTTTAAAGACTAAAAAGGAATTTTTAGAAAATGAAGTTTATGAGTTAAAAGAAAAGGCAAAACGATTAGAAAAGGGCAAAGCAAATGATGATGGTTGTAAATCATGCCAAGAGCTTAGTCTTGAAATAGAAAAGCTAAAATACACACAAGAAGTTCTCATCGAACATAACTCTAAATTCAAAAGATTTAACAAAAACATTTCTTGTGCCGATGAAATAGTAAGAATTCAAAAGGTACAAGGAAATACAAGTGGATTAGGTTTTAATAAAGTAATGATTCCAAGTAGTCAAACCAAAATGGCCTAAAAAGACAAACAAACTGTCACAACTGCAACAGTACGACACGGACTAGACGGACCAAAAAATTCAGTTCCGTCCGTTGAAAAAATTGGGTCCGTGGTGTCTGCAGTAGGACAACACGTTTGCAAAACGGACCGTAGTGAATTTTTCAAGGTAACTAAGAAAATCAAGGATGTTGTTAAAATAAAACTTGTTGTTACATTAGGAGTAGGACTTGCTAGAAATGAATTAGATCTAAAACCACTCAACAAGGGCCTAAAACACATATTGCCAAACGCCCCTTTCCCAAAAGCAACTACAACATACAACCCAACTATCAACAAACCGGTTGGAATCAAAACTACCCTAGACCATATCAAACTCCAAATTACATGCCATGGAACCCTTACCCATCATTTTCATACATGAACCAAGTAAATGGTGCGTTTAACCCAAACGGACCCATGAGATATTGGGGACCAAACGCTTGGGTTATTTGTGTCATAGGTATGCTTGAAAGTTGGCTTAGAACCTGATGAATGGATAAAAGATAGTGGATGCTCAAGACACGTGACGGGTAACAAAAGTCTCTTCTCAACATACCATGAGTATGAAGGAGGTAATGTTACTTTTGGTAGCAATCTCAAAAGCAAAATCATTGGCAAAGGTACGATCGCTCATAACTCCTTAACTATTGAAAATGTTGCTCATGTTGATAGATTAGGATTTAATCTACTTAGTATTAGCCAACTATGTGATAAGAAGTATAAAGTAATATTTGAAGAAAATGGTAGTAAAATACTAAAAGATGGTATCACCATAGCTAAAGGAGTTAGGAAAAATAACATATATGTCATGAAAATAGATAGAACATCTAAAGATAAAATTTGGCTAACAACCTTAGATGATAACTCTACTCTTTGGCATAGACGCTTAGGTCACACTAATATGAGACTCATTCAAAACTTATCCTCAAAAGAGCTAGTTAGAAATCTACCCAAATTAAAATATGACCAACACTTTTGCGACACTTACAAAGTTGGTAAACAAGTTCATAGTAGCCATAAGGATAAAAACATGGTTTCCACATCTAAGTGTCTAGAGCTTTTGCATATGGACTTGTTTGGTCCATCTGTTTTAAAGAGTTATGGAGGCAACCTCTACACTTTAATCATAATAGATGATTACTCAAGGTTCACTTGGACAATGTTTTTGAAAACTAAAAACGAAGCCTTTGATAAATTTGAAATGCTTAGTAAGAAAATTCAAAATCAACTAGGTGTTAACATTTTGTCGATCTGAACGGATAATGGTCGCGAGTTCGACAATGAAACACAATTTGGAACTTTTGTGATACAAATGGTATAACACATAACTTTTCGGCTCCTCGATCACCCCAATCTAATGGTGTTGTAGAACGTAAGAATAGAACTATTCAAGAAATGAGTAGAACAATGCTTAATGAACAAAACATACCTCAAAAGTTTTGGTGCAACGCCGTTGACACTTCCACATACATTTTAAATAGAGTCTTAATACGTCCTTTCTTGAACAAAACACCTTATGAATTATATAAAGGCAAAAAGCCTACTTTAGGATATTTTAGAGTGTTTGGATGTAAATATTTCATTCTAAATACCAAAGAATATCTCACCAAATTTGACCCAAAGTCTTATGAAAGTGTGTTTTTTGGTTACCCACAAACTAGCAAAGCATACATAGTTTTAAACAATGAGAGTCGAGGAATCGTCGAACATAACATTCGACGAAAGTCCACCTCCCTCTAAGACATCACCTTTTGTAGATGATGACTTAGTTGAAAGTCAAGAAATTAGTGATAATGACAAGGAAGATGAACCATTAAATAAAGAAATTATAAATATCAAAGAATCCAAAAGTCACCATTTAGAAAAGGTCATAGGACAATTAAATCAAAGAACACTAAGATCACAAACCCAAAATCAAATTAACTACTTTTGCTATCGTTCGTTGAACCGAAAACCATAAACGAAGCAATAAAAGATGAATCTTGGGTAATTTCTATGCTAGAAGAGCTAAACCAATTTGTTAGAAATGATGTTTGGAAAATAGTTCCAAAACATAAAAATCAAACTATAATTGGAACGAAATGGGTTTTTCGAAATAAAATGGACGAAAACGATGTAGAATCTAGAAACAAGGTTAGGCTTGTAGCACAAGGCTATTGTTGATGCAAAAGTTAGACGTTCCTTGTTTGGAGCTCCGGCTCTCGCACCAATTGAGAATCGTTGCTTGAGACCTGCGCACTAAGAGACAGAAAACACCGTTAGGCTTACCGTGGGATTGTCTCCCACGATTATCCTCCGTCGTGAGAGTAAGTAATCGGTTTAGGGTTTAAGGAGAGTTAGGGTTTGTAGATCGTACCTTAAACGAGGAATGGGATTCCCTTTATATACACACGGAATCCTTGTTGGTTCCGTGTTCCCCAACCTTCGGCGTATCCTGCCTAAGTCGGTTGGGAATGATTATCTTCCTAATTGGGAGATATCCGATATCATGTTCCGTAATTAACCTTGGGCTTGGGTCTTCGAGGGCCCAAACCCTTATCAGCGTAGCCCAGTTCGTGTTGGGCTCCATAGTGTTGGGCTTTAGTCGGATTCGTGACCCGAATATAGACTATACGTCATCATGTCCCCCCAGTCTAGTATGCGCAGTGACTAACTGCGGATGCTAGACTAATAACCGTAGTCAGTGAAGAAACCTCAAAGCGTAGCCAAGAAGCCATACAAATATACTAACCGACACATTGTATCTAGACATGAAATTAAAAAATAGGCGCCTCGAAAGTCGGGGGAAAGTTACTGCCCCCGTGTCCCATCAAGCAATCTTAACCACATAGTAAAGGTTGGTGGGGTCCACGTGTCACTCATCGCGTGGATGAGGAAAAGTTTATAACCCTTCGCTTCATTTTCATAGTGTTACTCACAGTAAAAAAGAAAACACAATCCGCCATTGTTAAAGCATACTTGCAGTTGCAATACAGAAACTAACCTACTTCAAAGGTAGCCGCGCGTGTGCTGTCTCAAAGAATAACAACACTATGGTCAAACAATTATCTGACTTTACCTCCCACCTTACCGAGAGCGATCTCTTAGAGTTCACCTCAGATTACTTTATACCCCTTGACGTGCATCCGGTTGTTCCGGATGCGCGGGCATCCATTGCGGACTTCCCCGAAAGGAAAGTGGGGGTATATACACGTTTTTTCGAATTCTCGAATCAACGTGTACCCCTGTCTCACTTTCTGTGCGATGTGCTAAACTATTACAATCTGCACATATCCCAGTTGCACTGCATCGGTGCGGCTAAAATTACCAATTTTGAGGTAAATTGCCGTTTACTGGCGATTAACCCAATCCATTTATTCCGCGCCTTTTATCACACGACATGGGCAAATGGGTGGGTATCTTTTGCGAAGCGTACTGGTAGACTTCAGTGCTATACTGATAAACTAGACTCGCTTAGAAATTGGAGGGAGTATTTCTTCTGGGTAGATGATATATGCTTTCCATGGAATTATGATTTTTATACCCGGGGTACATTAGAGAGGGATGATTTCCCTTTGCACGGATCTTATGTCGAGGATGCGGGCCGATAAATGCTAACCGCATCCCCATTAGTGCCTATCTGAGGGATTTTGGTACATATGGGCATCGACCATAATTATTTTGGTCCGAAGATGAGATCCCAATCTTCTTAGGCGCTAATGGCGGTGGGTACTCATTCCGCTGTACCTATGTGTGTAAATAATGTAAGAGTTTTTTGTCTTTATCCGCGCATTGTATAACTTGTTTTATTTGTTGTCTTCCTTTGCGCAGAGATAGATCTATTCGCTGTGGTGCAACTAGCCAAACCAATTAAGGTAAAGACTGGGGTGCGACCCTTGAAAGAAGGCGAAGAGCTGGTACTGGACTCCGCCGCAGGGCGTACCTTGGAGTTGAACGTAGGGGAAGCGGGGACCAGTTCTTCCATTACGGTAGAGGCGACGCCGTTGCAAAGCGTGCCTAGCCCTCGAGTGCCTTCTCCAACAGCGCAGCCACCACCCGTGGCAGTGGCGCAGCCCATGGACGAGGAGGTGGAGGAGCAATAGTTTGGCTTGAAACGCAAAAGGACGCTCGGGGGGGATGGCACGAGCTCCTCGAGGAAGAAACGCCCGATGGTCGTCAATGTGGAATCATCTGCCAGTGAGGCTGCGTCATCGCACCCATCGGCGAATGTATCGGCCCATAAGTAATCACGCTTTTTTAAGCGCACATATGGAAACCGACAATTCGGTATGCGTATGCAGTTCGAACAGCAAAGTGAGTCGCCCCCCAGAATAGTCCTGTACATTCCTCTCACTCTGAGCGGTTCGAACCGCATAGCTACAAGGATGAGGATGTATCTGCTGGAGATGCATCAGTGGGGCATCTGGTTGAAGAGCTGGTGCAAGCATCTGCGCATCAAACTGCGCTGGTAAAGAAGCTAAAGGCTAAAATCTCCTGTGAGGATAGCCAAGTCGCTCAGAAGGATCAGGCTATTGCGTTGCTGGAGGCGAAATTAGCTACTGCCCAAACTGAGGTAGAAGCAGCAAATGCGTATGTGGAGAAACTTGCAGGGGAGAAGATGTCGCTGCTATCCCAAATAAACCAAGAGCGTGTTGAGGCCGTGCAGTATAGGGCGTCTTGCAAGTGGGCTCTCAAGTATCTTGAGCTGGGTAAGAAGGATTTGGTTGCTCAGTTAGAAGATCTTGGCGCTACTGTGGGCAGTGCATTAGAGGTGCAAGAGGCAAAACTGCGCAAACTCAGTATTAAGTACGACGAGGAGTTGTATCCCCAGCTGATGTCTACTATAGCTGAGCTCAGATGGCTCATAGGACATGGTCTTCGTCTTGCTGCACTTAATACCCTGGAGTCGCCAGAAGTGGTTAATGCCTTTGGGGAGGTAGTACAGTGCGCTCTGGAGCGTGGTAAAGCTGAAGCTGTGGAGAAGCTACATGAGGCAGAGCTGCTAAAAGTGCCTGTTGACAAGGTACCAAATTATGATGCTAAGTCTTATGATCACCTGGTCGCTGCTATGAAAAGGATGAAGGATTTAGAGCTCCCCATGATTGCTGAATTGGAGCGTGATCAGGATTATCCTATAGATGTTATCATGGCGGGGTTGACTCTAGTGCGTCATCGTGCCGAGGGTGCAAAAGCACAGCCGGACTACTTTTTGAAGCCCCATGACTCACAGCTTCAAGTACCTGTCTTCGTTCGTCCCAGGAACATTCTGAATCCTTTTGCCTTAGAGAAAGAGGTGCCTTTGAAGGAAGTGCTGGAAGCGCATGCGGCTCGACTTGCTAAAAAGGAAGGTATTTAAAGGAAGGCGATTTTGTGTGGGGTTGGTGCAGCGCACCAACCAAGGTCTGATGGGGTGCCCGTGAGTGTTGCTACTGTGTCTCGGCAGGATTCAGACTTGTTGAAGAAACTGAGTGAGGCCAAGGATGCAGCTAGTCACATGAGTAGTCCTTCTATTAAGCGATGTAATAGTTGGTAGTCTATACTTTTTAAAATAATTATCCTTTTGTAATAACTCGTGGTTATTAATAAAGATCTGCTGTTGTGTATGAATATTGTTGCAACTTGTAATATACATACTTGTCTGTTTATCTAAAGTTTTATACCAGTGCGAATAGTATGAGAAGTCCATAATCATGTATGAAAATCGTAATATACTTAAGTGATTGTTCTAAGTATTTTTTTTTTAGCATAATCGTGTATATTATGATATGCAGCGTACTGTAAATATCACATTAAGGAATCAAGTGTCTTGGTTCCCAAGTTGTTAAACGTGCACCATATGCGTTGTCGCGCACCCATCGTGGGATGCGCACAAACTTATTCCAACGTCTCAAGAACAAGGTGTTTAACAAGGATACGTGATCCGGCATTGATGGGTTTGCAACCCTCTTACTCAACAAGTTATTTAGTAGGTTAACTTATCCTTTTACCATCGTAGGTTTTTTATAGTGCGCGCACGCCTTTAGGCAAGAGATAAAAAATTGTTAAGACATACAGTATATGGAAATAACAAACTAAAATGTGTTGCGGAATTAGCTAGAAACCGCGACGTATTATTAATACTTGCAAGTTTAAATAAATAAGACATTAGACTAAAGAGAACAAAAGATAAATACATAGGTGCTTATTGGGCATATTATTAAAATGCAGGAGTGTCTGTGAGCTGGGCCGTAGCCATTCCTATAGGTAGCACCTCTTGAGGTTGCAGATGTTCCATGTGCGTGGCAGTTCATGACCATCCAAGCCCCATAGCTTGTACGCGCCTGTTCCTAGTGCTTCGGGTAACCTCATAGGGTCCCTCCCACTTTGGTCCAAGCTTACCTGTGTCTTCTGCGTGGCTTGCATCATTAGCGCGGTAGACGAAGTCGCCTGGTCTGGATGAGACACCTCGCACTTTAGCGTCATAGTATCCCTTCATCCTTGACTTTGATTTTTCTTCACGTATAGCTGCGCGTTCGCGCCTTTCTTCCAGCAGGTCCAAATCAATACGTCGTTCGTCGTCATTAGTTGCCACATTTATTTATTGATGCGGATGGTTGGCATTCGATCTCGGTGGTATGGCGGCTTCGTCCGTAGACTAGAGAAAGGGAGTATCTCCGTCTTTGGTTTTGATTGAGGTGCGATGCGCCCACAAAACATGTGATAGCTCTTCCACCCATCTTCCTTTGTGCTTGTCCGGTGCCTTAATTCCTTCACCTAAGCTTCGATTCGCCCGTTCCACTAGGCCGTTGGTTTGTGGGTGTTTAAGCGGCGAAGTCTTTGTGTGATGTTTAGCTTCGCACCGATCCTTGAAGGGTTATCACGAATTGTTTCCGTTGTCCGAGATGATTTCCCTAGGGAGACCGAAGCGGCATACAATGTTTTCCCATACAAAGCGCTTCACCTGGTTGCCAGTGATTGTTACCACTGCCTTTGCTTCGATCCACTTGGTGAAGTAGTCTATGGCGACTATGAGGAATTTTAATCCACCAGCTGCGATAGGAAAAGGGCCTGCGATGTCAATACCCCACTTGTAGAATGGCCATGGTGATGTTATTGGTGTTAGCTCGTGCTGTGGTTGGCGCGGGACGGGTCTATGAACTTGGCAATCGTTGCACTTCCTTATTAAGTCCCGCGCATCATGGTGCATGGTTGGCCAGTAGTATCCTCGATCTCATGGCGTGTGCCACAATGGACCGTGGTCACGAGTGCATCTTGCATGAACCTTCATGGATTTTCGCGACGACGTAATTTGCTTGTAAGGGGCCGACACAGCGGAGCCATGGTTGCAGGAAGGAACGTCGGTACAATATGTTGTCTCGAAGTTCGAATCTTTGCGTTGTGCGCCGTATCCTGCGAGCTTCCTTCTGCTCCTGGGGTAATGCTCCTTTGCTTAGGAAGTCCGTTATCGGTTTCATCCATGTAGGACCTTCCTCCTCTATTATCGTGGAGACTTCCATCTCTGAGATTGACTTGCTTTTTAGTGTTTCCACCAGCACTTGCTTTGATAGGTGTGCAAAGCTTGTCGAGGCAATCTTGCTTAGTGCATCTGCCTTGCGGTTTTCCCCTCTAGGAACTTGCTTGATAGTGAACCTGTCAAAGCCTTTGATCAGTGTCTTGGTCTTATCGAGATACTGGATCATATTATCTTCTTTAGCCACGTATTCACCCAATATGTGGTTGGCCACTAGTCGGGAATCCACATTTGCTTCTAGGTTACGTACACCCATTCGAGCTGCAATGCGTAGTCCGGTGATGAGAGCTTCGTATCTGCCTCATTGTTTGTCATTGTAAATTCAAAGCGCGGTCGTAAGTGAATTCCATTCCTCCGGATTTGTGAGAATGAGGCTGCTCTGAACCGTCAATGCATGAGGATCCATCGTAAACAAGATCCATGGGTCATGCGGTTCCGTCTTACTTGGTGCGGGTACCTCGTCGGTGTCGGCTTTTCGATGATGAAGTCGCGCGAATCGTCCTTTGATTGTTGTGCGTGGTGCAGTAAGAGATGTTGTGCTCGCTTAGCAATACGCTCCACTACGGAGTCGGCACGATCGTCGGGTTTGGAGATGATCTGCTTGATCGGTTGGTCTATGATTCTCGCTATCGGATGCGCTTGGAAGTACTGCGTAGTCGTTTGGCGGCAAACACCAATGCGAACTAATTTTTCCATGGCGTTGTAATTCCTCTCCGTCTTCTTGAGCGCTTTGCTTACAAAATAGATAGGGTTTATACTAAATCCCTATCACGTTAGTAACTTCTTCTTGTTGCTCCATCGATTCTTGACAAATACATGATCGACTCTTCCCACAGTCGGGTGCGACGAGTGTTGGAAGCATTGCGGATCTTTGTTTAAGCTGAGTGAAGGCCTCTTCTGCCTCCATAGTCCACTTGAAATCACCCTTTTTTATACACTTCTTGAGTGTTTTGAAAAGAGGCAATGATTTTTCTGTTGACTTGGATAGGAACCTGTTTAGGCCGGCCAGCTTTCCGTTGAGAGATTGGACTTCCTTCAACGTGCGTGGTGAAGGAAGTTCGATGACCGCTTTTGTCTTTTCTGGACACGGTTTTATACCGTCGGGTTCTATCAGGTATCCAAGGAACATGCCTTGATGGCGCCGAATGTACACTTTTGGGATTGACTTCATGTTGATCTCTCGTAGAGTTTTAAGCGTTCCTCGATATCGCGTATTAGCTCATCTTGATGATGGCTCTTTATGACTAGATCATCAACATAGACCTCTAGGTTGCGGCCCCTGTTTTGAAAGCATTATCTACCAACCGGTAGGTGGCGCCCGCGTTCTTCAAGCCAAAGGGCATTTTTGTGTAACGATGCGCGCCTTGGCTTATGTGGAAGGCCGTTTTCCTCGTCTTCCTTAGCCATCTGATTTGATGGTATCCTTTATGCGCATCAAGGAAACACTTCAATGGATATCCGCACGAGACTCTATTTTCTAGTCTATCTACGGTAATGGGTAGCGATCTTGTGGACATGCTTTGTTAAGATCGGTGAAGTCTCGCACGACATTCGCCACCACCGTCGCTCTTTTGACCATTCTTTGGATTAGACACCCGATCATGGTAGTAGACTTCACGCATAATTCCCGCATCCACCGGTTTGTGTACCTCGCCAGAAGCGCTTGCGCGCTACGGGGCTTGGTCGCGCTTCTTACGGCGTATTGGTGAGTACCCTTGCCGGATTCTCGGTTTATGCTCGTGATTGAGCGTGGTACCCAGTCATGTGTTTTGGCTCCCATGCAAAATATCCAAGTTCTTTTGCGGGAGCGCGACACATTGCTTTGCCGTTGTCCGACGGTGACCCTCCAATGGCTATTTCTTGTTCCGGGTATACGGGTGAATCGCAACCTTGATTTGGAACTTTGGTTGCGCTCGTCACGGGATCGGTGCCGTTTCGCATGTAATCGTGTTACACTCTCTATGCGGTACCGTGGCATTGTAAAGAGTGACAATGCCCCTTCATCGGAAATTTAAGCATCCGTCTTGTTGTTGATGGCACTGCGCTCATAGTCGATATCGGTCTCCGATAATGCCATTGTATGATGAGGAGATTTGATCACCATAAATTCCATCAAGCCGTCATGGAGTGTTTCTCGTTTCCGATCTTGCGGTAATCGTGTTGCCCATAGGCCATATCTTTTCACCGTAAAACCGATCAACGCCGTTCGGCGGGCTTAAGCGGCTGCGTATTTCGGGCGCGATCGCTTGAAGCAGTGCTCATACATGATGTCCGCCGATGCTCCACCATCAACACACATGCGATGGATATCGTAACCCCCCGCACTAATCTCAATGGTGAGTGGCTCAACCACTGCGGTGTCCGCAGTTAAGGCAGGAAAAGAGATTTCGCTTCCTCGGGAAAACTCATGGCTGACCTTCTGTCTAGTGACCCGTTGCCATGATTGTATCATGTAAATTGTGTCGGCCTTTTCCTTGGGTGTTTCCTTCTTGTTTCCACTCTTCTGTCTATCTTTTCCCTCCTTGATATTTTTGACCAGATGGTCCAATCTGCCGTCTTTAACCATTTTGTCAATGAGCTGGCGCAGTTGGATACATTCGTTAGTGGTGTGGCCCTTTTGTGCGTGGTAGTCACAGTATCCACTCCCCACTCGCCGGTCCTCTGGAGTGCGCATATGTGGTGGTCTTGGAAAGTTTGCACCCTCTGTTGCGAGTATTTCCTTCGGCGTTTTTGTCAGCAGAGTGTACTTGTCATTGTCGCGCCCACTCCCTTGGTTGCGATAGTTCCTGTTACGGTTACTATTCCGGTCCGTGGATGGTCTCCCAGGTTGTTCCTATGACCGGTAGTTTGAATAGCTTCTCTTGCTATCCGCCGCAGCAGCTTCTCCTTGGACGAAGGACCGTGTGCGTTTCATGACTTCATCAAAGGATTGGGGAATCTTGTCATTCAATCTTTTGATAAGTTCTGGGTTGCTGATCCCGTTCATAAACCCTGAGATTTTGAGTACCTCGGGACATGCTTTGACTTGCATGCACTCATCCTTGAAGCACTCCATGAAAGCGCTCGTGGATTCCCCTTGGTGCTGTTTGACTCTGGCGAGTTCAATGGGGTTTTTAGCACACTTTTTTTGTTGAGTAAAGTTTAGGCGGAATGCCTTCCTCAATTCTTCGAAACCATTGATGCTCCTGCGTGGAAGCTTGTTGAACCAGTTCCGCGCGTTTCCCACTAATGTGGAGTTGAACATGTGGCACCACACAGGCTGTGGCCAGTTCTCGATAGTTGCAGCTGATTCAAAAATTTTTAGGTGATCGTCAGGATCACCTGTTCCGTCATAGGTTTTGACATTAGCAGGCATGCGCCTCTTCTTGTTCTATGAGAAATCACTGATGCGTCTAGTGAATGCATCTACCTTCTGGCGGTGCCACGGGAGAGACATATCCTCCTCCTCTTGGTCACGGCATTTCCTTCTGGACTTCCAGTGTCCAGTCTCGCTATCCTCGTTGTCCAAGGAATTACTAGAGGATAACTCTTCTCTCCTTCGGCGCTTACGCCGACTGTCTTCAGAGTTTGTGCTTGAAGGACTTTCACTTGGGGAGTATCGTCCCCAGTCTGTCTTGGACTCTGCGGCTACCAAGTCTAGCGTGGACATTGGTGCGCCTTTCATCTTCCTCACTTTCTTCCACATGCTGTGAGTCAGATGTATCATCTTCCTCGACTCTCCTTCCGATTCTGTTGAACACCGGGGGTCGGCGATTATCCCTCCCGCGCTTCTCCTTATGACGGCGCGATGGGGATGTCTCAAACTCCGGGCCAAAGTCGAGTCGAGCATGCAGACTCCGACCTGGCCTTTTCTTTGCTTCCTCTTGCATGAGGATAGCTAAGGCTTCGTAGTTTTGAGAGACAAAACTACTTGGCTCTAATTCCGGTACGACCCCCTCTAGAACAGATGTATCTGTTTCCATTAATATGCCCTTGTTCTTATCGGGTGCGTCGGGTTCTTTTGTGAAGTTAGTTTCTAGCACCGATTGGAGTGGAGTAAAAGAGTCTGTGACGGATCTATGGCACTTATTAGTGGTAGTTGTTGCTGGGTTGTCCCAGCGGCCCGCCTGAGGGAAGACCGATTCTGCCCCGATCCACGATTTTTAGCATTGTAGGTTGTCCCAAAAGTCTGCTTAGGAGTCGATCCGTTGTGCGTCTTCTTTCTATTAAGGTCTGATTGCGATCGCTTCGTCATTCTAGTTCTTGGTTCTTAGTGAATGGTCCCACGGATGGCACCACTTGTTGATGCAAAAGTTGGACGTTCCTTGTTTGGAGCTCCGGCTCTCGCACCAATTGAGAATCGTTGCTTGAGACATGCGCACTAAGAGACAGAAAACACCGTTAGGCTTACCATGGGATTGTCTCCCACGATTATCCTCCGGCGTGAGAGTAAGTAATCGGTTTAGGATTTAAGGAGAGTTAGGGTTTGTAGATCGTACCTTAAGCGAGGGATGGGATTCCTTTATATACACACGGAATCCTTGTTGGTTTAGTGTTCCCCAACCTTGGCGTATCCGCCTAAGTCGGTTGGGAATGATTATCTTCTAATTGGGAGATATCCGATATCATGTTCCGTAATTAACCTTGGGCTTGGGCCTTCGTGGGCCCAAACCCTTATCGGCGTAGCCCAGTTCGTGCTGGGCTCCTTAGTGTTGGACTTTAGTCAGATTCGTGACCCGAATATAGACTATATGTCATCAGCTATAATCAACAAGAAGGAATTGATTATTACAAAACTTATCCACCTGTAGCTAGGCTTGAGTCTATTAGAATCTTACTTGCATATGCATGCGCTCATGACTTTAAATTATTTCAAATGGATATCAAAAGTGCATTTCTAAATGGGTTCATTAACGAAGAAGTATATGTTGCACAACCTCCCGGATTCATCGACTTTGAAAAACCACATCATGTTTTCAAACTTAAAAAGGCATTATACGGACTTAAGAAAGCACCAAAAGCTTGGTACGATCGGCTTAAGACTTTCTTATTTGAACACAAATTCACCGTGGGATTAGTAGACAATACTCTCTTTACCAAAAAAAAGGAATCACACATTATCATAGTTCAAATATACGTTGATAACATCATATTTGGATCGACTTGTCAAGAGCTATGTGATGATTTTTCTAAAATCATGCACGACGAGTTTGAGATGAGTATGATGGGTGAGTTAAACTTTTTTTTAGGACTTCAAATTAAACAACTAGAAGATGACATATTCTTTAACCAATCTAAATACATAAAGGATATGCTTAAGAAATTTGGTCTTGAAGACTCAAAACCAACTAAAACACCCATGTCCTCGGAAACGAAACTCACCAAGGATGAGGAAGGTGAATCCGTAGATAACACTAAATATAGAGGAATGATCGGTAGCCTACTTTATCTCACGGCTAGTAGACCCGACATTATGTTTAGTGTTTGTCTATGTGCTCGCTTTCAAGAAGATCCTAAAGCATCACACTTAGAAGCCTTGAAACAAACATTTAGATACATTAAAGGCACTACATGTTTAGGATTATGGTACCCCAAAGGAACGGGTGTAGAAACCATAGTGTATGCTGACTCAGACCATGCCGGTGACTATGTCGATAGAAAGAATACAAGTGGTATTTGTACTTTTGTTAGACATTGTCTCACCTCATGGTTCGCAAAGAAACAAACGGCTCTCGCTATCTCAACGACCAAAGCCGAGTACGTCTCAGCCGGAAAGGCATATCAACAATATCTTTGGATGAAGCAAGCTCTCGTGGATTACAAAATTCATCTCAACGACATCTCTATACTTTGTGACAACAAATGAGCCATTGATCTCAGCAAAAACCTCGTCCAACATGCTCGAACGAAACATATTGAAATTCGCCATCACTTCCTTTGCGACAGTGTTCAAAAAGGAAACATCTCAATCGAGAAAGTATCCTCCAAATATAACATTGCCGACATCCTAACTAAACCTCTTAAACAAGAACCATTTAATCTTCTTAGACTTGGTTTAGGATTAATGGAACCAAACATGTAGTTAAAACATAGCCTAAACCTTATAATAACCAAAACTAAACAATCTAGCAAAAAGTTGCTGCAGTACCCACAACACCAAACGACAACAAAGACGGAACCAATTTTTTGGGTCCGTCTGGTCCGTGGTGTTAACAGTAGCAAAATTTTTAAATATAAAACACCTTCGTCTTCACAACCTACTTTACCAAACGAGCCACAAATATACTAAACTCATTATTAAGGTTTCTTCCTCAACTAATCACATCCAAAAACATCATTGAACAAACATGGTAGCCGCAAAATTTTACGATCACAAAGACACTCTTGGATACATCCCTCAACACCACAAAACTAAAGGCCTTACCAAAGAAAAAGTTGAGATCTTTAAGAGTCTAGAGAAAAGGTATTTGCATGAGGGTAGGACAATTCATCCATCTTTTGTCGACGGAACAAATCTCTGTCAAGAACTAGCCACTATCAACTTCGATTGTCTCCTTGACATTGATGAGCCAATTTTCCCTAGGTTTGTCCTAGAATTCTATGCTAGTGTTGTTTCCATAACAAATGAGGATGATCTCATGGCTCTCAAATTTAAGATCAACCAAAATGACCACACCATTTCCCTCAACCAATTCGCTCAAGTGTTAGGAATCCCTTGTGTTGGTACTTGTCTATACTCGAATAAGTGGTCACTCACCATCCTTGATGCTATTCATGACCGTTATCCTCCTTACCAAAAACCTTTGGTGGACAAGGACATCATTCATGAGCACCCCTTTAATGATAGGGTAGCACCAACCCGTGTCACTCGAACAGGACATGAAGTCACTCGAGATCCATACGGTATGGAACTTGTGGAAAACTAGAAGGGGGTTGAATAGTTTTGTCGATTTTAAGTAGTTTAAAAAAACTTTAGATTCGATCTTATGTGAATTCGTATGGATGGATAGAAAGTATGAAGCAAGAATTAATGTAAGTAATGGAAGCAAGTAAAGTAAAGGATAGAAAGTAATTACACAATCGATTTATAGTGGTTCGGCTACAAGGACACCTTCCTTGCCCTACTCCACTCCCCGAGTCACCTACTCAAGAGTGCAAGCGCTATGTCAACAAACTCCTTCAACACGGCGGAGAAGCCTCACAACGTTGCTTACACTTTTTCCGGTACAAAGCTAAATACCGAGTCCTTAACACGGCGGACCAAACCAACACAATTATAACACAACAACTATGTGAAATTTGAAATACAAGATCTTGCTACAGAAATCTTGCGGAGGAACAAATCAATCAAGGACCCCTTGCTTGGATGACTTGTAGTATCTCGTGATCTCGCCTTTGAGAAGGACCTATATGAGAATCATAACAAAAGAAAGAAGAATTACTAGATAGATATAAATCTAGGATTAGAAGAGAGAAGTAATATATGAGAGATTTTGTAAGAAGAGGGGTGAGTAATAATGAAGAAATGACTCACTATTTATAGGCAAGAAAACTCTCATTGTTCCCGATCCCACGGATCCCTTACTTGAGGATCCGTCAGGTAATCCTGGGATCCGTGGACGCTCCTCCTTATTTTGGTTATGGGTCATGGATCATGGGTCATGGGTCATGGACTTTGGGTCATGGGTACCCACAATAGATACAATGTATCTATACAGTGGATCATGGGTCTTGGGTTATGGGTTATGGATTTGCTCCATGGGTATGGGTCATGGGTCTTGGATATTATCCATCCTAATAAACTATTACAACAAATAAATTATTACAACAATTTATGTTAAATGAGTATATGTAAATGCTTTACAAAAATAACATGTATTCTTATAATTTTACTTAGGATAACTTTATATTTGTTATCAACAAAACACAAAGAGATCGCTAAATATGAATAAACATTTTTACGGTTTATTTGTATTAACAAAACTCAATGAGATTAAGCCTCAATTCAAAAAGTGGGAGGAACTCCTTAGAGCCAATGTCTTTAGCACCATAGGAAACTGAGACCACATCAATGCTTGCCTTTGCTACATGCTCTATAGCTTGTCTACTCGTCAACCATTCAACTTGGCATACTACATTGCGAGGAGAATGGTAGACATTCCTACTCAAGGTTCCGTTGCTCTTCCATACGGGATGCTCCTTACCCGTCTTTATAGAGCTTATGCACCCATTCCGCCAAGTCCTGGAGGGTCGAAACTAGACTATTCTCTTATCCCTCACATATTTGTGCCCTTAGGTGATGAAAGAGTATCCAAGACTAAGGTGTTGTTTGTTTTTTAAGAGGTTCTAAATCTGAATATGAACCGTACATCTGAATCTGAATCTGAGGCGTAAATGTTTGAATCTGACCGCATCTGAACAGGAAAAAAAACTCATGTTTGAACCGCACATTTTCTTGCTCGTACTAAATTTTTTTGGGTTATTTTTGTATCAACAAGAGGCATTAAGACACCCCTCTCAAGTCTAGACCATTAAGATCTTACTGCCTCTGAACGGGAAAAACAAACAAATGGTCTGCACGAAAAAATGTCTGACCGCGTCTGAACGATTCAGATTAAGAGGCTGTTAAGAGCCTCTTTTTATAAAACAAACACCACCTAAGGCAAAGGGAAAAAGGCCAAAACCTCCAACTCCTTCATCATCAAATAGCTCCGAAGACGGTCTTAACAACTTGAGGCTTCAACCACATGAGTACTACACCTCACTTCCAGAAGTGGAAAACCCAATGGAGGAGGTCAAGCAAACCAAGGGGATGTTCAAATGCCTTGGTAGGATGATGACCAAGATTTACAAGAAGTTGGATAAATGAGTTGAGGTTTAAGAGGGTGTTTGGTACAAGACAAGAAACAATGTTGTATGATATTATTTATGTGTTATCGCTTCGTAGGATGATAAACTAACTTAAAACATTGATGGATACTAACTTTTTCATGCAGGGGGATAACATACGGATGTTATCAACTAGCCCTTGTTGAAAATACATGCTCCCTTATGTTTATATGTGCATTATTGCTTGTTCCTAACTAGAAATAATTATCTCCATAAGTTTTAATAAAAATTTCAGGATTCGGAAAAGTCCCCGGGGGTCAAAAAACGCCACTGCCAAAAATTCTGCACTAGACGGATCCCACATAACAAAATTTTTGGTTTCGTCCGTTAAATTTTTTGGTGCCGTCAAGATCGAAGGACCAGTCGGACCCAAAAATTAGGATCCGTCTGTGTAAATTTTTGGTACCTTGGGATGCCCAGGTAAGTTGCTGAATTTCGCTCATTCTCGCAATCTAATTTACCAAAATTTGTTTCCAGGATAGTTTTTACTTCTTTTAATTATATTAGAACTAGTTTAACTTACTTAGACATATAGGATATCCATTTCCCACCAAAATTCAAAAATTCCCAAAATTCACCCAAGGAACCCTTTTTCATAAAGGAAGGAACCAAAATTTTGGTTCCTTGAAATCCGTGGATGATCTGAACTTCAAGATCTTGCAATCATTAGGACCTATTTATTGCGTATCTTGGTCTTTTTACTCAAACCTTCTTGTATGGCTTGACTTAGATGATATCACAAGCATGAAAACTCTTCCAAATCATTAGAAACCACTTCACTTCTATGGCTTAACATCAAATCAAACACAATTCTCGATAATCTCATGATCCTATAAATTAAGAACCTCAAAGATGATCATCCTCACACCTCAACAATTTCTCTCATCTTCTCCTAGAATAAGCTTAAGCAAAAATGACAAAGTCATCCACATCATCCCCATCAAACAAACCATGTAAGAAAACCGCAAGAATAAGTGTTAGACCTTGTTGTTTCGTAAACATTAGCTCCTCCTCCGAATCATCACCTCTAACCATTTCATCCCCAATAAGAGATGAAACCTTTCTTACTCTAAGCACTCCAACACCACCTCAAAAATCACCCATTATCATCACCACTCCACCACCTACTTAAACAACCATTGTCACCTCTCCACCACCGGCTCCAATCCAAACATCCAATTCACTATCACCACCTAAATCTCCAAAGCTTATACCATTAGAACTATTCTCAACACCATCAACATCTCCAAAACCATTCTTAGAAGACTTAGAGGACTTACCTACTAGGCCCGCAAATCCACCTCCACTACCATCATTCGGTACCATTGAGCGAATCGCTCATGAACCACCACGCCCATCATTTGAACCAAAACATCCCTTTGGAACCTAGGCCTCGTTTCTTCCACCCAATCCATAATGACATTCATGGACCATTGTATGGAGACCATGCTCTACCACCTACATCCTTGTCTCCTCATATCGATGACATTGATGAATTTATGTGGGAAGATCACTCACAATCCCAAGCGAAGATACAAGCACAACTAGAAAACTTCCAAAACTTCTCCAATATGGTGGATTCTCACCTAAGTGAGGCTATGCAAATGCAAAATGCCTTGCTTGTCTCCCTCATCACTCCATCAAACACCAACAACACTTCCACCAATCCACCACCACCTAGTAAGGATCCTACTTTCCCACCTAGACACGGTTGCTCAAATTGTGAGCGCACGGCCCATCTTAGCGAACGGACCCGGATCATGGTCCACGAGTTACATGATGAGATGATGTTCATCCTCAATCATATCCTTGAGCGTATCAACTCTCTTTCTCACCCACCTCCTCAATAAGATGGTTCTAGATATTTTTTTATGTTATTTTTTTATTTTCTAGGATTCTTTAAGTTATTTTTCTAATTTTTAGGATTTCTTTATGTATCAACACATCCATTGTGTTCCATTTTATGACTTCTAAAGTCATAAAAGTTTTAACAAATGAATGTTGTTTCTTATATGGTTGTTGGTTATTACTTGTTGGTTGAAATTACTTGTATAATTGTGATGATGCTTGTTACTAACCTTTCTTTTATAGCTTTTCACAATCCATGTATCTTTCTCTTGGCACCCAATTAAGGGGGAGCATTGGTCAAGGAGGAGAAAATGGCTCGGGCTCATTGCATTTACTGCCTCGCCCTTTCTTTTTGTTTCGACAAAAAGGGGGAGAATATTATTGAACTTGAACTTTGACTTTCAGAAAGTCAACACCATGCTTTGACATTCAAAAAGTCAAAATTTTTAAAAACCAAATAATTGGATTAACTAGTCATAAGATAAAATAAACTTTTGATTGTCAACTTTATCTAACTAACTAGTTCTTTCAAGTTCAAATTAATCTCATATTTTTATAAATCTTGTACAACTTTACTTCTTTGATAAAAATAAAATTTATGTTTTGTCCTCAACAAAAAAGGGGAGATTGTTGATATAAATATCGTTATTAAACGTTATTTATATTTTATGATCTTTACCTAGTTGTGTTAACAACAAAAGTAAATTTCATTTTTGTAAAGTATAAAGCTTGTCAAGATTAATAGACATTAAAACAAGCTTTCCTTAAATAAAGTCTTCATCACTTAAGCATTTACATTTTGATTAGTTACGTATGAATTAACTTTGATATCTTTCTAAACCATAATGTGCATCAATATTTTTTGAACAAGAATGTTTTAGTTTCTTAAACACAACATTATATATGTATTTACTTTTAATTCTAAAAATAGAAAACAACATATTACATCATGGTTTGCATCACATTTGAAATCTTTAGAAGATTTCATAGAATATTTTGTTTAGATTTGGAATCTACATATATTATATGATCTTGGTTAGATTTGGGTGATCTTGGAAAGATCTTTTTAATCTTATTGTCAGACCAACGGAACCAAAAAATAATAAGGGTGGAACCCTTTTTTTGGTTCCGTGGTCCATGGCCACTGTTGTTCATTCGGCCTATATATAGCAAGCCAACACAAGTTGTTTTCCCATCCCTTCTTAGAATAAACACATACATTCTCTCTTTCTAGTACTTCTAACTCAGTTTTATTTCATTCTAGTGATCATCTTTTGTAGCAAAGAAGATCAAGGCATAAACAAGCTTCAACAAATAGTTAGAATGCTTGTTTGTTTTGTTGTTGTATGATCTAGTATTGTTCATACATCATTGTTGTACCAAACCATCTTAAACCTCTGAGTGTGAGTGGTTAGTATTTTAGTCCTCAAAATACATAATGGGTGGGAGTGGTTGTACCCTTATCAAAGAACTCGATATCTAGCTTTGTGTCGGAAATATTGTGTAAGCGACGTGTAAAGGTTTTCTACGCCCGTTAAAGGAACTTGTTGATTAGTGAAGATAACTCTCGAGTTGGAGACTAGGAGAGTGGAGTAGGGCAAGGAAAAAGAGTCCTTGTAGACCGAACCACTATAAATAACTTGTCGTAGTTTGATTCTTTCTTTCCTTACTTACTTATTATATATTGCTTGTGTATCATTCTTCACTGACATATCTTTGATCAATATCAATTGATATTACAATTAAGTTTTAAACAAAGATTTTAAACGGTAAAACTATTTAACCCCCATTCTAGTTTTCCACAATTGGGGGATAATATTATTGAACTTGAACTTTGACTTTCAAAAAGTCAACACCATGCTTTGACATTCAAAAAGTCAAAATTTTTAAAAACCAAATAATTGGATAAACTAGTCATAAGATAAAATAAACTTTTTATTGTCAACTTTATCTAACTAACTAGTTTTTTCAAGTTCAAATTAATCTCATATTTTTATAAATCTTGTACAACTTTACATCTTTGATAAAAATAAAATTTATGTTTTGTCCTTAACAAAAAGGGAGAGATTGTTAATACAAATATTGTCATTAAACGTTATTTATATTTTATGATCTTTACCTAGTTTTGTTAACAATAAAAGTAAATTCCATTTTTGTAAAGTATAAAGTTTTTCAAGATTAATAGACATTAAAACAAGCTTTCCTTAAGTAAAGTCTTCATCACTTAAGCATTTACATTTTGATTAGTTACATATCAATTAACTTTGATATCTTTCTAAACAATAATGTGCATCAACATTTTTAGAACAAGTATATTTTAGTTTCTTAAACACAACATTACATATGTATTTACTTTTAATTCTAAAAATAGAAACAACATAGCTTGCATCACATTGGAAATCTTTAGAAGATTTCATAGAATATTTTGTTTAGATTTGGACTCTACATATCTTACATGATCTTGGTTAGATTTGGGTGATCTTGGAAAGATCTTTGTAATCTTACTATCACACCAACGGAACCAAAAAATAACAAGGGCGGAACCCTTTTTTTGGTTCCATGGTTTGGCCTATAAATAGCAAGCCAACCCAAGTTGTTTTCTTATCCCTTCTTAGCTTAAACACATACATTCTCTCTTTCTATTACTTCTAACTCAGTTTCATTTCATTCTAGTGATCATCTTTTGTAGCAAAGAAGATCAAGGCATAAACAAGCTTCAACAAAATAGTTGGAAGGCTTGTTTGTTTTGTTGTTATATGATCTAGTATTGTTCATACATCATTGTTGTACTAAACCATCTTAAACCTCTGAGTGTGAGTGGTTAGTATTTTAGTCCTCAAAATACATAGTGTGTGGGAGTGGTTGCACCCTTGTAAAAAAACTCGACATCTAGCTTTGTGTTGAAAATATTGTGTAAGCGACGTGTAAAAGGTTTTCTCCGCCGGTTAAATGAGCTTGTTGATTAGTGAAGATAACTCTCAAGTTGGAGACTCGGGGAGTGGAGTAGGTCAAGGAAAAAGAGTCATTCTAGACCGAACCACTATAAACAACTTGTCGTGGTTTGATTGTTTCCTTCCTTACTTACTTATTATATATTGCTTGCATATCATTCTTCACTAACATATCTTTGATCAATATCAATTGATCTTACAATTAAGTTTCAAACAAAGATTTTAAACAGTAAAACTATTCAACCCTCCTTCTAGTTTTCCATAATTACTTTGAATCACAACCATCCAAACCACAATTCAAAGTACCACAATCCCGTGCACCGGCGAAAGGTAAAGTGAAAAAATGTACAACTAATTCCCAAAGAGAGTCGTGAATTTGGATGCGGACGTAGAGGAAGACGCGGAGAATGTTGCACGTGTGAATACTCGTTGGAGTAAAGAAGAAGAAAAGTTGCTAGCGGAAACTTGGGTGGAAGTATTGATAGCAGGATTCGGGGTCGAGAAAACCTTTTTTTTAACGAGCAAGCTTTTCAGCCCTCTAGGCAGTGAACCTAATCGTTGTAGTGTAGTATGGGGTAAGCCTCGGGGTTGAGGATTATTCTTTTTAGTCTTTTTTTTTTATGGTTTTTCAGAAAGCAAAGGTAAAATCTTGGGGTATATGATTGGGGGTGGTACTTCTACCGATTTCACTACTTTAACTACTTATCTAATTATTTAATTAACTATGGATAGATTATGTTAATTGAGGTGTGTTTATATGATGATTAAAGATGTGTTCACTTAGATGCTATTACTCCCTAGTTATCTTTTATTGGTCGGTTGAATTGTTACTTCCTTTATCTTAATTGGTGTGTTGTATTCCGGTTAGTCGTTGGGCGGTGCCTAATTCCCTAGTTCTATGAATTGTAAGTTGTAATTCTCCTTTAGAATACCCGGGATCGGCAAGTGCAATAGCATCTCCCTCGAATACACTACTATCCTAAAGCTACAATTCACGCAATAAACACAACGAATGGCCTAAGTGCACTCTTAAGATTTTTTGCTATTTAGGACGTTCAAGCTCGCAACAATGAAAGAAGAAGCCAGTTTTCCTTACTCTAGTGTCTACCAATTAAGATAAGAGACAGCCTAACAACAATCAACAACTAGGTTTCATAGATCTAAGCAAACACAAGAATAATTTAGCTAGACATGTTAAACAAGCAAGCATACACGCAATCAATTGAACATGGGGTAGACATAATGATAAATTGGATAAACAAACTTATCATGTGGTGTAAAATAGGGTATATGACCCTAGAATACTGTCCAAATTGGACTACAACTGAGTTAGGGTTTGCTCTCCAAAATTCTACCTCTTTAAATACAGAAAAATCGAATTTTCCAATCGCGACGGCGTCACCTTTTGCTAGTGACGCCGTCAAGTCGCCGTCATTAGGTTTCGTTTGGGCCAAATCATCATTGGGACGGCGTCAGTTGAGATGCGTGACGCCGTCAGTCTTCAGTAGCGACGTCGTCTGAATCTTGAATCTTGGGCATATAGTGTAGTTTTTGTGAGTGACGCCTTCCAGAGTTTAGGCGTGACGCCGTCAGGCTTTAGGACCAAAAATTTCGCTGAGCCGTCGCGTGCACTTTTGATCAAGTCTTTAATATAGGGACGGTGTCGCCCTTTGTTTGGGACGCCGTCAGGTGTGCTGGATGGCCTTTGATATTGACTTTGCCATTTTCTTCATGTTTTCGCTCCTTTTCGTCCAAATATGCTTCATTCCAGCATTTTGCTTCCAAAAGACCTAAAATATGAAAAGAAACAATTTTAAGCAGTAACAGATATAAAATGTGTCGATTTAGGGCTTAAATGACCCCCTATAAACGTACGTTTTAAATCCTTATCAAGTATTGCAAGACAGAGACATCAGAAATGACCGTTCCGATGACGCGTTTTGTAACCAGATTCTAGAGGATTTCAACAAGGGTGCAAACCGTGACCAGCATACAAAAAATATGCTCACTAGTAAATGGATCGGGATTCACGGTGATTGTCAAAAATTTAACGCTATTTATAAACATTTGGTGCGTAGAAGCGGGGAAAATGACGCTAATCATCTCGAGAATGCAGCTATTTATAAACATTTGGTGCGTAGAAGCGGGGAAAATGACGCTAATCATCTCGAGAATGCAAGGACCAATTTTAGCCAACGCTTTGGTGATAGAGAGTTATATATGTTTACACGTGAGAGATTTTGAGAAAATACCCCAAATGGGACTCAGAGGACCCTAATGATCTCTCAAATCTCGAGGATCTGTTCGGCGCTGACAAACGACTTCGTCCCGCCGGCTCAAACAAAAGAGCTGGAAAAAGAAATCCAAGTCGGTGGAGACGTCGAGCGTCGGGGCTAGCTCGGGGGAGTTAAACGAGTACTTTTTCGGGTATGTTTTCAGAAAAGTATTTGCAAAAATCCGAAGCTCAAACACTCGCGTACGAGGCGAGAAGACAGAAAAAACTACAGACTTTAGAGATGGAAGAGTTGAAGTATCTCATGCTTGATCCCGGCCAGACCACACCGGCCAAAGCCGCTTTCATCCGGAGGAAACAAGAAAAAATCATGAAGAAACATCAATCCGGCCAATAATTTAAGTTTCGTATGTTTTTTTTGTACTGTTATTTTAGGAATCGTATGTTTTTTAATTATGATGTATTGTATTTTAATTTTAATGAATGAATTTTAGTTTATATGATGAATTGAAAAAAAATAAATAAATTAAAAGTGGTGGAATTCAAATGAGTAAGTTGTGATGTGTCATGGTAAAAAGAGGTTGTGTTATAAAGATTGCGGCACCATAAACCCCAAATGAGTAGAAAAATCTACTCCCTAAACCTTACCCTCTTAATTGCTTGCATTATTGAGACGCGTTGACAATGACTTATTTGGCTGAAGGTTATGAGAGCATTCCCACATTATTTTATTATCAACTTCATCATATTGCTCAACAAATATATTACTACTCTGTATTAAACTTCTGTTAAGGTAAATATTACATATATCAAGTAATCATTTTCTTTTTCTTGAATTGAAGCTTCTGGCGGCTACTTTTTATATTTAGTATACTAATACTAAATGTGATCATTCTATCTTCTTGTAGATTTATTCAATGCTTTATACTAACATTTTAAATCCCAAATTTATTGTGGGCTTAAAATCCTTTATGGATTTTTGTTGGTTGTAGGTTCAAGCATTTTTTATTTTTTATTTTTTTATTATTTATTTATTTATTTATTTTCTTCGGTGTCTTGTTAGCATCTCCAAATTTCTGGTTACATATTGTTTAGAAAGTTATCAGTTTGTACAGTTCCGCTTCTCACTATCTTGAGGTTAAATGATCGGTTTTGGATAATCAGTTTCATACTTTATTGCTTTTGCTTTTGACTTACCCTCTTATTTTGTGTTTCATAGCTTACCCTCTTATTTTGTGTTTCATAACTTACCCGCTTATTTTGTGTTTCATAGCTTACCCGCTTATTTTGTGTTTCATAACTTACCCTCTTATTTTGTGTTTCATAGCTTTTTTCCTTTTGTCTTTTAGGCGTCTAGTCGCCCCACATGTTCTTTTGCTCTGGCCTTAGGTTTTTTATCCCCTTTGCGTTGCCTTGCTTTGTGCTTCGTTGTTCTCTTACGTTTTAGTTTTTAGTTTTGCTTTTTGTACTGGCCTATGCTTTTTGTTCGGTTGTTTGTCCTTTTTCTCGGCGTTTGGTGTGTACATGGGAATGACTATCGATATGGGTATGGAAATGGGTTTGCAAACCCATCACCATAGGTGGGTATAGAAATGCCTATTTTTATGGGTTTCATACCCATTTTAAAAAACCAAACCCATAAACTAAATGACTATGTTGGGAATGAAAGCATTCTTTCATTTCCATACCTTCAAACCAACATGCCTCTTAGAATTTTTTTGATAGTTTTAGGTTATTGCTTGTTTTGCCTATTTATCCTGGTGGTAGGGGTTAGGATCTGTCTACATTTTCACCTCCCCCTTACCCCGCTCCGACGGGATTAGGTTTGTTGTTGTTGTTGTTGTTGTTGTTGTTGTTGGCGTCTTCTATATGATAACAAGAGCTATATACCATTTATCCCATTTCCAGTTTTGCTATTTTTAGAAGTTTTTGACGCCATTCGTTGTTTCCTTTCATTAAGAATATTTTCAAGTTCTCCCTATCAATATTTAACTCAAATTTGCATCAACACATATAAGATTTAGCCTGTAACATATATTGATTGCAACCTTATGATCTTTTGAAGATTTGCTGAGTTTAATATATATTTTGCTTTAATAGGTGTAAATAGCATCTCATATTAACTGAAGTCCACTTGATCACCAAAGAATAAACGGAGTCCTTAACGAAGGAGTTTGAACATCTTGTAGTCAAATTGGAAGATATCAAATCTGCTACAGACAACTTTCAAATAATAAAAATCTTCTCTGGCTTTTCCAAAAAAATAATATTAAAATCCATCTCTGCCATTCTCCATCCATAAACATCTCTCAATAACTCAAGAATTGTGTTATTTTATTATTATTATTATTATTATTATTTTTCATTTCATTCATTTAATCTTCCGCATCATTATAAAGTCAGGAAAAACTATGGCGTCTTTCATGAAAGAGTATGAACATCTTAAAATCCAACTCAAAGAGATCAAATCAGTCACCAACGACTTTGATGAAAAGTATGTTATCGAAATGGTGGTTTTGGTAAGGTCTATGCGGAGAATTATGTCACCCTCACTCGAGAGGAAAAGCCTCGTGGCTTTGAGCGACTTGATCGTAAACATGGACAAGGAGACCCCGCCTGGAAGGAGATCATGATGCTTTCTCGATACAGGCATGAAAATGTCATCTCTCTTAGGATTTTGCAACGAAGAAGGTGAGATGATCCTCATTTACGAGCACGCATCTCGTGGTAGTCTCGATCGCTATCTAAAAGATGCCACTATTACATGGACGCAACGGATTAAGATATGTCTTGATGCTGCAAAGGGATTAAGCTTCCTTCATGATCCCAACGAGAGAAAACAAAGGGTACTCCATTGTGACGTTAAAAGTTCCAACATCCTACTCGATGAGAAACTTAATGCTAAAGTTTCCGACTTTGGGCTGTCAAAATTGGGCTCTACTTATCAGCAGTACTCAGTTATTGTAACTAATGCCGTAGGTACCCCCGGGTATTGTGATCCACTGTTTATGGAGACCTACCAACTAACAAAAGAATCAGACGTGTACTCTTTTGGGGTAGTATTATTTGAAGTTCTGTGTGGCAGACAATGTGTTGAATTTAGCAATGGTCAATTAAATGTTTTTGTGCCTTTTTGGAAAAAAACCTATGAAGAGAATAAATTAGAAGAGATAATTTTTAAAGATCTCAAGCAACAAATGAACCCAAGTGCTTTGGAAACATTTTCAAGCATTGCATATCAATGTTTGAAGAGATTACGTGAAGAGCGGCCATCGATGTCTCTTATTGTGGAAAAACTAAAGGATGCATTTGAAGTGCAGGAGCGTCATGATATTATTTCAAAGCTTCCACTGCCAAAAGAGTATGAAAAGATAGTTTTGTCTGCAACATCTCCTCTGATGTACACTTCCATAGAGGAATTGAAAGGGCCTGTCTCCAAAGGGGTCCTCGTTAACAAAGGCAAAAGGGTAATTAACAACTTTTTAGAAGTGCAATTCTTACTTTGCTTACCACTAACTATATTGTTTAATTTTATGTCTCATAGATTTTTGATTGATAAAATCAAAGTTAACATTTATTATCTGTTATTATATCTAGATTTTTATATATATATATATATATATATATATATATATATATATATATATATATATATATATATATATATATATATATCTACAAACCAAAATTCATACATCATTTATAGTATTTGCTCAACATCCATCTTTATTGCGTAACTAAGTCCACTAACTTAACACAAACCAAATTTATGCCCTGATTCTCATATTGTAAACCCTATAAAACTAATTCAGAACTTTATTTTAAATTCGACGTGTAGTGGCTGTCTATAACAGAGAAGGGGGAACACATTGAAAGGATTTACATTGAAGCCTGTCTGGATCCCGCTGAAATCAGTTCTTACAAGTTAAAACATCTGTCTGGTGCCATTGTTATTTCAAGGTGACTTATCCTTTTCCTATCCCTTTTGTTTGGAACAGGGAGTGATTTATGCATTTAGTGAAAGTTCAATGGGGTAATCAATAACTTATTTAGTTTGCCATTCTTTAACTGCTGCCTTAATTCTTCATTATCCAGATTTCCAGGGGGCCGATGTTACGTTTATAATATGGAATTCAAAGCACGTGTGAGAGGTGAATACTTAACACCTCAAATCTCATACACGCTCAACCTTGTCTTTCGATATCATCAGCAATCTGATGTCAATCTTTATGGTCCCCTGAGATACAAATTAGCTGGGGAGGATGAGACAAAGATTTTTATAATTTACCCTACAGACATGAGACAAGATGGATGGTTCATTGCTCCATTATATCAGTTTACAAGCCAACACACAACTGTAGATCTTCAATTTGAATTTGAATACCGATGGGCCATATTACTAGTCGCTGGCATTGAGTTCCAACCATCTGAAGAAAGGGTAAGCAGTTATTGTCAAGGTTATGTTATTTATAAAATATGTAAAAAATAAAAAAAATGACACTTAACCCGAAAGTATGGCTCACTTGCTTGGATATGTCATTATATAGGTGGAACTTCAAGTGTTTGAAGAGTACCAAGACATAATCGAGGTTGCCTCACAATTTCTGTTCTACACATCCCTTGATGAACTTAAACAGATTCTCTCCATAGGAGTCCACCTTAACGGATACAAAACGGTATTCAATTGGCTATGTCTACTTATAAGCCCTTATTATATTTTAATTAAATTTATATGAGCACAACTAATTCCCAACTTACTAATTATACAGTGGTTTTCACTTAATGAGAAGGGAGAAAACTGTCACATGATATCCATGAAAGACTGTTTGATTCCAAATGAAGATTACACTCCTCAATATGTGTCTCATTATAAGTCAAGGTGACTTGTCATACTCTGACTTATCCCTATTGTTTCATAAGTATATATAAATTGATGCATCATTCTTTGCTTCTTCTTCTTCATGCAGATTTCCAGCGGGTCTTTATCAAACAAACAAAAAGGGATTCAGAACACATGTCAAGACTCAATTATTGTCCCCGTTAATCACATACACCGTGAACCTTATCTTTTACGCTTCCTCATTTGGTGATCGAGCATATGTAGACCTCAATCTGATTAAGTGGGAAGCCAACAACCTGCACTGTACCTTGCAAATAAGAGAAAGATGATTTCTTGCATATAGCTGAATTATATCAATTCACTAGCGATGGGAGTTTCGCTGAACTTGAAATTACTTTTGATAACCATGGATCGAATCTACAAGTAGAAGGCATCTTGTTTCATCCCCTGGAAAAAGTAAGCTAACAAATACCAGTTATCAAGATCAAGATCAGGTTGGGTCGGGAGCAAGTAGAAATTTGTTTGGGTCAGAATAGGTCATTTTGAAAACAAATTTGGTTTCGGGTCAAAGTGGGTCTGGCGGGTTTGGTTAACCAGCTACCTATTGGTTTTATTTTGAATTTCATAAAATACACATATTTAATGAAACTTCAACTATGGCTATACGATGAAGTATTAAACTAATTATAGCCAATGTTGTTTTTGCTATAATTTAATTATATACGATATCTTTATCCCAATTTATAAAGGAATCATTATCAACAATCATGATCCAAAAAGTTGGTTATTATCTAATAATCTAATGATCTGTTAAAAGAATATGAAATTTAGTTCTAAACTACTAAAACAACACATGGTGAAGCGTGTAAAATGTGCATTCTACTTAGTGGGTTTGCCACAGATTGCGCTTCGCCACCTTTCAAAATGCCGGTTGGGCAAAAATGGCCAATTAATGTCTCATGTATGTTTAAACTTGATAGGTGTAAGATTTGTTAGACTAATCTCGTCCCAAACTAAAGTAGAAGGGGTTACATGTACATTATGGAACACACAAGGACCGATTAGGTTTATCTTAAACCTATAAACTGTAAAACGGTTATTATGGGTGAAACGGCTCAAACCCAAACGTCACATCGTTTCGTGAAAAGCAGCAGATGCAAGGAAAGGATATGTCGCTTCATTCATACGTGTATATAGGCTTGATAGTTATGTTTAGTATATTAATCAGAATTGTACAAAAACTCAGAAAACCAAATACTTTGATTCATAATACAAATCGTTTGAATCATATTGTGTTTACTTTTCGTTATACTTAATTGTTACAACCTCGCTGGGCAACAAATTGGCATCAGAGCCAACCTTCATATTCATCAAGAAAAGAAGGAAGAAGAGAGTTGGGGTCGAGTTTCTGCATATAATCTGTTGGAACCAAAAAAAACACAGCAGAACTGCTTCGGGCAGAAACAAGGAGAGAACAGGTGTTCTTGACGAATAGAATAAGGGCGAAAAAAGGAGGAAGTTTGGTGTTTTCTGTTTTGTGCTGGCTCGAAAGAAATAAAGTCAGAAGAAACAAGAACACTTTTTGGTGTTTTGTTGGTTCGAAAAAAAGGAAGGGGAATTTTTGTTTACTGCTTCGAGAAAAAAAAACAAAAGAAAGTTTTTTTGTTTTCTGGTTTGAACAAATAAGGCAAAAAGAGTTGATTGTACAACGGAGGAAGTGAACACACTCGGGTGTTCCTACCGGTTCGAAAATCATATCGCAAAGGAATCATCAAATTCGGGTTTTATATTCTAAACTAAAATATGAATTTCCTTTACTTTTCTAGTCCTATTAAACGTAGATAAGATTAGATTTATTGTTTGATTCTTAGATTGAATTTTATAAGATTTCCTAGATTCCTACTTTAAATTCCCTACTAGAGTTAGGAATAGTTTCTAGGCATAATGACTGGAGACACAAACAAGGAAATTGTAATTCACAAAGAGGTTACATCGTTTTCCCAATTTCAATGTCCTGTTTTAAAACCTACAAATTATACAGTATGGGCTCTTCGTAAAAAAATCATACTAAAAGCAAATGGGCTGTGGGAAATAATAGAACCTGAGGGTGATGCACAACTGGATACAAAGAAAGATATGACTACAATTGCATATATGTACCAGGCATTACCAGAGGATATGATTTTACAAGTGGCTAGTTGTAAGAGTGCAAAAGAAATTTGGGAAGCACTCTAAACTAGGCACGTAGGCGTAGACAGAGTGCAAAAGGCACGACTACAAACTCTCAAATCAGAATTTGAGATGTTAAAAATGAAAGAAGATGATAGTATTGATGTTTTTTCATCAAAACTCAATAGTATTGTCACAAGGGCTAGTGGCTTAGGATCAACATTTGATCAACAAACCTTAGTACAAAAACTTTTAAGTTCTGTACCAAAAAGGTTTATACAAATCGTGGCAGCCATAGAACAATTTCCTGATCTAGAAAACACAACTCTAGATGAGACAATTGGAAGGCTAAAAGCCTTTGAGGAAAGAGTAAACCTCTTTAATGGAAACCCTAGTGACAATCAGGATAAACTTATGTTCACAAACTATGACAATGATTCAAGTTATAGGAACGGTGGACAAGAGAAGTTTAGATCATCTGAGGATAACAAACAAGACGGAAAACCCAAGCAATTCAACAATGATAGGAAGCCTTCACATAAGTTCAAGAAAAACAATTTTCAGAAAGGTACAAAGGACTTAAGTAAGGTAAAATGTTACAACTGTAACAAACTTGGGCACTTTAGGAGAAATTGCAAACAAAAGGATAAAAGACAATAGCAATCTAATTTGGTTCAAGAAGATGTGGAGCCAACGCTCTTGATGGCAGTTGATGGAAAAGGAGATAAGGGTGAGAAAATCTTCTTAAATGAAAAGGAGATTGAACGCAAGAAGTACATAAGTTCAGATAAAAGCTTATGGTACCTAGATAATGGTGCTAGCAACCATATGACCGGAGTTAGGACACACTTTAAGGAAATTGATGAGAAAATTTCAGGAAGAGTCCGTTTTGGTGATGGGTCATATGTAGAGATTAAGGGTAAAGGCTCCATATTACTGGAATGTAAAAACAAGGAACAAAGAGTGATTCCTAGTGTCTATTACATTCCCAGCCTAAAGAGCAATATATTGAGCCTAGGACAATTAACAGAGAATGGATGTAAGATCATTATGCAAAAACAACATGCTATTGCTATATGGTCATGATCAAAAACTCCTTATGAGAGCTGAGAGATCAAGAAACCTCCTTTACAAGATCAACTTGAATGTTGGTATGCTTATGTGTTTATTGACTAATTTAGAAAACCATGCGTGGCTTTGGCATGCTGGGTTGGGTCATTTGAACTTCGATTCAATCAAACAAATGACTTAGAAGAAATTAGTAGAAAGGATACCCAGTATTAATCACAAGAGTCAAGTATGCAATGTATAACAACCCGTAAAATTTCGGATTATTATAATAATATTTATCACGTCAGAAAATTCAAATCGGCTATTTTCTGACAGTTGTCAATATTTAGATCCATAAACGAGAGGTTGTCTCGTAAATTTAGAAAGTCACGGCACCGCACGCGTACCGACACCAATTAAATAACGACAAACAGTTATAATCAAATTTCTACATAAAAGAATGTCATATTATTACGGTTAAGTAATCGTTTCTGAAAATATAATTTCTATATTTTTCGGCTTCCGAGAAGATATGTTTACTCGAGGATTCAACAAAACACGGGATACCGATTATAGTGTTTCGTATAATAAAACAAAAGAATAAAACTTGTGTCACTCTCTCTCTCCCACGTTTCATATCTGTTTCTTTCTTCTCTCTCTCTTGTCGACACATACAGGCAAGACAAACACCAAAATAGGGCCTTCTTCCCTCTTGTTGATAGTCAAAATCAAAAATACCATTGCAGCCTTCCACTCTTGACTCTACTCCCTTCTAGGGTACCACGTGAAAGTGTTGGAGGGGGGAAACGGACAACTCGTTTGCCAAGAAAGAACCACCTTCAATGGAAGACCAAGGAAAGAAAAGTAGAGACTTTCTTGTTATCTATCTTTATATAGAGCCTAATTGGTGCAGGTTCATCCACACTCCTTTCACAAAATCACAAAAATCAGGGTTCTTAATAATTAGGGTTTCTATAAATCAAAGGGCTTCCTGAAATTGATTTGGGGGTTTTGTTACCGGATGCATAAGGAAGCTATTCCACTCGTCAATCGCTCTAATTCGTTCCAAGTCCTCTCCAATTTGAGCTCCTTCGTTTCGGTGTTCATCCATTCGACTCACCACCATGTTTGTAAGGATGTTACCCACCCCTTGTAATTAACACATTTTTGATTTATTTAATTTTGTTAAGATACTATGATTTTGTTTGAAACCGATCATGTAACATAAATTAATGAGGAATTGGAATTGATTAGTTTCTTAATTATTGTTGTTGTTGTGGCTGTCAGATACTCGAAAAAAAACGGAAATAATCTTGAGTTTAATTTAAATCTTCGGCTTGTTGGCTTTGGTTGATATTGCCTTACGTAATAAATTGGTCTCTTCATGTTCCGGCTTAATTCTAGTGTATCGGCATAGTTGTTCCAGCATAGGTTTGTTGTTCGGCTTAGGATTGGTTTGATAAATATCATGTTCTTTCGCCTTGAGTCTTTGACTTGTGGGTAGCTTGTCGAAGTACAAGGCATAGCCTAAGGTATCGATAAGTAAGGTCTCAAGTTGTGTCAAACCTATTGTTTGTTTCAAAATATTTGTTTCGTTTCCATGTTTGTGTTACTTCAAGTCAAGGGGAGAACACCCCGAAGGGAGTTTGAAGTCGTGACTATCCCAAGACTACGAGAGTCCCGAACGACAATAGGGTAATGTCGAGTGTACTTGTTTGTCTGCTGCAACGCAGCCCCTAAAGGGGTGCGTTTTGTTTGTTTATTTTCTGCACCAAGAGTGCCTTTGTAGCTGCCGAATTCAGCCCCTAAAGGGTCCGTTTAGCCACCGATTTTTCGGTCGTAAAGGTCGCGTTGCCGCTGAATTTTCATTTCGGATCAGTGCGTTGTTTGAGCTCAGTTGCTGATTTTGCTACACCAACATGTGCGTTTGGTCTTGTTGTTTTCAGCCCATATCTCTTTTTGTTTTTAAGGGTCCAATTGCTTAAATTAAGATGGGCCGAAGCCCATTTCCTTCTAATAGTCCGTTTGGATGTTTAGGTAGTCTCGAGTCATTCACATATTGCCATGTCTCGACTCATCTTCATTCCGTTACTATCCATCATACACGACATGCATTTGCACACGACTCGTCTCACAATTTAAGATTTATATTTGAGCACATGTTACGAAACGAATAACAAAAGAGATAAACTATAGACAAAACCTGAAAACCTAGTCGTTTTGCACATAAACTATAAACCGATATTTTGTTATTACACATTATAGTTCTAAAACAATTTTATTGAAAATACAAACCCATAATTTCCATATTACGCAAAAATTTAATGGAAAGTGTTTATACTTCAAATAGCTAAAATATGAACTTGTAAACATTTATTTACAAATGTTAATTCGGATAATTGAATTTAATAAATTTAACAATTAGTCAAACTGAGTAAATAGAAAGTTCCACCATCGTCATTTAAATTTTCTATAACTATATAAATCATTTTCACATCCTACCAACGAGATATACACCTTTAAACTTATATTTTACAAACATATATATATAAACCGGGTCTTATATACAAATAACTTTTCGAAACATGATATTAATTGTTTGTATTTGAAAACTACATTGTATTTTATTAATGCAAATCATACATAAAATTAAGCTAAGGCTTTACTTTCTTTGAATAAATTCAATTATACACAAATGTCATAAGCACCTATACGTACATATATACATAATGTACACTTTTTTTCGTTCACACCGACAAAGTCTCATCATATATTATTTTCCGTACACTACCTTTTGGTCATCATCAAACCGAAGTCATGTTCATCCTCGATATCTTTTTCAGCGTGTACCCTTCTAAACATTATCATTTGGTCATCATTAAACCAAAGTCGTAATTCTTTCTTTGAGATTTCCTTCCATGTCATACCCTCATAAGACGAGATCCATTCAAATCTTTGTAAATTGTTCTAAGATAAATGATGCCACATCAACAACAACAACAACATAAACATTTAAAATTCATAAAGTTAGTTAAACTTTATCGAGTCTTAAACATGGAGACTAAATATGCCGTACTTAATTTGTTGCGTGTCGGAGCCGTGCACTATCACTCCTTGATTAAATTACCTTTAGCATTCATATTGCACATAGCCAAGGTAAGTTTCATACCCCCTACTTTTACTTGTTTTATAACTGTTTTGGGGGAAGATACATGCTCATTTTTACTTAAATGATTTAATTACTAAAATTCTGCATTCTATGCATACTATGCCTTTGATTGATATGTTTTAAGATACATCATACCTAGATGCTTTAAGGACCACACCAAAACCTTTAACCTAGAATATTATGCAGCTTAGCCTAAGACTTTAGATCCCAAATTGCCCTTTTCATGAACCGTCAATTCCTGCTAGGAAGCGCGGATGTTATAAATAGATCTATTGGGGGTGACTCCCCTGTTCGGTTGACTCCGCTTGGGTCAAGGCGAAACATATAGCATGTCGGGACCGAGTGTATTGGGATAAACACTCGCCATGGGCTCCTTATTTGTATGACTTCCTTGTGCATACATAAACCGTAGTAACCGTTTGCATGAACTTAGTGCTAGCGTAATAGATTCAATATATGACATTATATTCGTTGTAATGTACATATACCCTACTTATGGTCCACTAATGAAATCCCTTTTATGAAATCCTTTTATGAATTGAAATCATAAACTTTATGACATTATGCAAGACGTAATGATCATCAAAACCAAATTTGAAACAATGTCTTGAAATCCCTTTTTAAATAAACCTATGAACTCACCAAATGGTGACCCTTTAGCATGTATCTTGAGTTTTGAGGTGATAGCTTATCTTTGGGCGCAAGGCAAAGGCATGGCGTGGTTATAGACGACTCCGATTTATGTATTGGGACCACCTTTTTATAATGGGCCATTTTCTGTACTAATTAATAATGTAAACATTGTTTTTAAGAATGAATAAAAGTTTATTTATGAAAAACCAATTGTTCTATGCTTATGTTGTGATACCAATTTAGTAGCACCCCAATACTTGTATGCTTCCGCTGAGTCATTTTTGGGGGTGTTACACAATGCGTGCTTACTAGGAAAGCACAGAGACTGAATCACGAAAGAAGTACATGTTTTTGCTAGTAGATGATTGTACTAGATACATGTGGGTATACTTCTTAAAATCAAAGGATGAGGCATTTGAAACCTTTAAGGAATTTAAGTTAAAGGTGGAAAATGAGGTCGGGAAAAAGATAAAGGCTTTTAGGACAGATAGAGGAGGTGAATTCACATCAAGAGAATTCACATGCTATTGTAAGGAGAATGACATACTTAGGCAACTTACAGCACCATACTCTTCACAACAAAATGGTATTGTAGAGAGAAGGAATAGGTCTGTAATGAGCACGACAAGAGTATGTTAAAGGCTATGCATATGCCACAAAATTTTTGGGCTGAAGCTATTAGACATGCAGTATATGTCTTAAATAGAGTACCTACAAAAGCTCTAAAGGATTCTACACCTTATGAAACCTTAAAGGGTAGAAAACCAAATATGAAACACCTTAGAGTTTTTGGATGCAAAGCCTATGCAAAGGTAACCAAACCACATCTAAAGAAATTAGATGATAGAAGCAAGGAATTGGTTTATCTTAGAAGTGAACCAGGATCAAAGGCTTATCGTTTATTTGATCCTGTAAATAAGGTTATGGTTGTAAGTAGAGATGTAAGATTCAAGGAGAATGAAGGATGGGACTAGAAAGGTTATTTGGATAATATCAATCCAAATGAACCAGAATAGAGGGATTTCATTATAAGTGAAAACCAAACAAGGATCATTGATGAAGTGATCACTCGGGATTCCGAAAGAAACAATGAAGATAGTGCACTAAGTCCCACACAAGATAACACTCATAGTGATAAATCTGATGATGAGATTGAACAAATGGACAATCCATCAACACCTCCACCATATACCTATGAGCCAAACTCAGAAGAATTTACCAGACACACATCATCTACAGCAAGTTCATTAAGACCATATGATCATACTCCAGTTCAGGGATATAGAAACCTATCTAACATATATGATCGTGCACCAAGAGTGCAAACTGATGAACTAATGCTTTTAGAGGAAGAACCTATAAATTATAAGGAAGATGCACAAGATAAGAAGTGGATTGAGGCAATGCAAATAGAAATTGACTCAATCAACAAAAACAAGACACGGAAGCTAGCCACCCTACCAGAAAATCAGAAGGCTATTGGTCTAAAATGGGTATTTAAGACTAACCGAGATGCAGATGGAAGAATTATAAAACACAAGGTTCGTTTAGTGGCAAAAGGATACGTACAAGAGCATGGAATAGACTACGATGAAGTCTTTGATCCTGTAGCAAGAATGGAAACAATAAGGTTAATTCTTGCATTATCAGCTTATCATGGATGGGAAGTTCACCACTTAGATGTAAAATCAGCATTTTTACAGGGCGAACTTAAAGAAGAAGTATATGTCGCACAACCAGAAGGATTCAAGAAACCAGGAAACGAAAATAAAGTTTATAGACTTGATAAAGCACTTTATGGGTTGAAGCAAGCACCACGTGCTTGGAACATGAAGTTAGATCAAATCTTGAAATCTCTTGATTTCAAGAAATGCACATTGGAACAAGAAATCTATACAAGGATAAGTAAAGATTCTATGTTTCTTGTTGGAATTTATGTGGACGATCTAATAGTTACTGGAAGCAACAAGAAAGACCTTCAAAAGTTTAAGTCACACATGGAAGAAAAGTTTGAGATGAGTGAATTAGGCTTATTAGCCTACTACTTGGGAATAGAGGTTACTCAAACAGGAGATGAAATCTCAATAAAGCAATCATGATATGCCAATAAGATTCTTAAAGAAGCAAGAATGGAAGATTGCAACGAAACCAAGATTCCCATGGACCCATGAACAAAGCTAATAGAGACAGAAAGAGGAGAACTAGTTGATGCTACAGAATACAGAAGTCTAATTGGATGTTTGAGGTATCTACTTCATACAAGGCCAGACCTTATTTACTCAGTTGGCTTGTTAAGCCTGTTCATGCAAGAACCAAGGGAGCAACACATGAAGGCAATTATACAAATGTTACGTTATATCAAAGGCACTTCAAACTTTGGTATAACTTACCACAAGAAAGGAGGATGCAAGTTACTTGGATATAGTGACAGCAGTTACGGTATCAACATAGAAGAAGGCAAAGGAACAACATGGATCGTATTTTACTTTGGGAACTCACCCATAAGCTGGACTTCTCAAAAACAACCTACTATTGCATTATGATCATGTGAGTCAGAATTTATGGCAGCAACAGTAGCAGCTTGTCAAGCATTATGGCTACAAAGACTATTGAATGCATTAACAGGCTGGGAAGAAGAAAAAATTACGATCATAGTCGACAACAAATCGGCTGCAACACTTATGAAGAACCCCGTGTTTCATGGTAGAAGCAAACACATTGATATACGTTACTACTTTATCAGAGAATGTGTTGAAAAGAATCAGATCAAAGTTAAGCACATAAGTAGAGACTTACAAAAGGCGGATATATTTACCAAGGCATTAGCAAGGACCAAGTTCGCAGAATTGAGAGAGCTATTGGGCGTAAAAGATATGAAAAAGGATTAGGAATGAGATTAGGGGGTGAATGTTAGACTAATCTCGTCCCAAGCTAAAGTAGAAGGGGCTACATGTACATTATGGAACACACAAGGAACGATTAGGTTTATCTTAAACCTATAAACTGTAAAACGGTTATTATGGGTGAAACGACTCAAACCCAAACGACACAGCGTTTCGTGAAAAGCAGAAGATGCAAGGAAATGATATGTCGCTTCATTCATACGTGTATATATAGGCTTGATAGTTATGTTTAGTATATTAATTAGAATTGTACAAAAACTCAGAAAACCAAATACTTTGATTCATAATACAAATCGTTTGAATCATATTGTGTTTACTTTTCATTATACTTATTTATGTTCGATTGTTACAACCCCGCTGGGCAACAAGATCCAATGTCAAGGATGACAAGGTAGAGGATGCACAAACCACATCAAATAATGAAATATATTTATATCTCATATGTAGTCATGTGCACCTCACCATACGCTTCACTTTTTAATGGGAAGTACTACGGATTTTTAAACAGTTACGTATATCTTTTTACTGATAGTGGTCTTATCTTGATAAAAATGAGAAGAAATGTTTAATGCTATCACTCCTATCGGTATGATCCGGGTTGCTTAACTTCCGAGACACCTTTTAACTTCATTGTGTAACTCCATTATATTGCATAAATGGATAAAAATGGGTAATACTTAAGAAAGACACTTTATTACACTGCAACATTCCATGAATGCTTGAATATTATAGCTTTATTCCATAAAAATCTCTTTTATAACTATTCTAGGAAGCATGAATATATAAGCAATCAATTCTGAAAAGCCTTGAAAATGAGAGCCCTAAACGTTGGATTTTATACCTCAAGGATATGTCAAAGCATTGCCTGACTTTTCTTTGGTATGGGATGGCATGGAAATTTTCCATTGACCAATTCCGATCACTTTAAATGTTATCACTGTTTGATGTTGGCATGTCTTTTAGTTTACCCATAGTGAACGAGAAAGCCCACAAAGAGCCTTTCATCTCATAGAAAATATTAGCAACTCCACATGTTAAATAATAAACAATAAACAATTTAACACATTAGTTGGCTTCTACTACTTGGTTTCTGGGATGTGTGTTTTGTCTATTTAGTAAGCCCTCCAAGTACCCCAGTTATCAAACCAAAGTTTGATGCAAACAGTTACAACCCACTAAACAGACACAAGCTGAACGTTGTTCCACGAAAGAGGAGTGATGGTTGGATGGAAGTAAAAGTAAGGTTGGGAGACTCTTGAAACAGTTTCTATGCATCTTAAGTTTGAGCATCCTGTTAAGAAGGATCTTAGCGGGCTTATGGTACAGGGCATTGAGCTTAGACCCATTTAGATTCAGCCTCTTTTTAATGCAAGACTCTTAAGTGTACCCACAGTGAACCCACTTAAAATCAAGAGTCAAAAGGTGAAGCAAGATGACCCATAAATTTTTTAATGCAAGACTCTTTAAGTGCATCCTGCTAAGAATGTCCATGGGAGATATCATCAAAGCTGTAATTCAGTTTGTGCAAAATGGTAGCTGGGTCAAAACCCAAGTCAATGTGAAGAACCAGGTGAAGCAAGTTGATCCATAAATTTTTGAAGATTGTCAAGATTGGAACTCAAAGCTTATGGACAAATATATAATTTTTTTTCCTCAGTTGGCATAATGCACGAACATGTTTATTGGATTGTCCCTATAACACAATAGCTATTACGCTACTCGCCAGAAAATATAAAGTTTCTTAGAATTGCATTTATTATTTACATTTTTATTCTTTCTTTTTTATTTATTATTTTTAAAAGACAATTAACTATCTCATAATATTTACATAACAACGATCAATCTCACAATATCTGCATTTTATGTGCACGCTAATATATAGATTTATAACAATGAAATATCTTTTTTATTGGATTGTGTGTTTATGTATGCAATTAATTACAATAGTTAAGAAGAAAATGTATTTTAAAAGCTGATGTAATCAAGTAAGTACATATCGAGCGCATCATTTATCTTATATATATAACTCATTTACAATACTTTTATATAAAAATCGTTGCTTAATCGTTCATATTTCTGTTGTCCCAGCGGGGTTTCAAGAACAAAATAAGTAAAACAAAATTAGCAAACAACAACTGATGGAAATGGCTTTTATTGAATCAAAGTAATGGTTTTTCAATGTATTGTACAATATCTGGTTGTCTTCAAACTGAAAACATCTAAGCCTATTTATACTATCTGAAGCGTCATGTTGTGAACCATCGTGACTCTTCAAAGTTCCTGTAGCCCTTCTTCCAAAATGTTGTGTTGTTTTGTTTGTGTCGGTTCACACACAAATAACCGCTTTAGAGGTTATTAGGTTTAGAATAAACCTATTTGGTCCTGTGTCTTCAAGTGTACACGTAGCCCTCGTTCTTTACTTAAAAGCGTAATGGCGCCTAAACATTGAGCCATGACTCAAGATTAGTCCAACAATCACCCCCCTAATCTTGATCATGCTTTAGTAGCTCCTTCATACTTCATGATTCGTCTTTTGTAGAAGGTCCTTGTCTTTATACTTTGGCATTTTGCTCCTTCTTTGCTTGACCTCTTTGTCTTGAATGTCTTCACAATGGTTTTTATACGCAGAGCCCATACTGTGTAGTTTGTAGATTTAAAACAGGACATTGAAATTGGGTAAATGATGTAACCTCCTTGTGAATTACGATTTCCTTGTTTTTATCTCCTCACATTGTGCCTAAAAACTATTCCTAATTCTAGTAGGAATCTAGGAAATCTTATAACTTAACTAGGAATCAAAAGCAAAATTTCTAATCTTATCTATATATAATAAGACTAAAAATTATAAAAATTCAGATTTTAGTTTAGAATTTAAACCCCGAATTTTGCGATTCCTCCACGATATGATTTTCTATCCTTCTTGTTTTTCGGAACCCGCAAGAACACCGAAATGTGTTCTTTTCCTTCCTGATACAACAAACCAAACGCACCCCGTGGTGTCTTCTTCCTTTTCTTTTATTTCGTTCGAACCCGAAAGTAAAGAAAAATCTTTCCTTTGTTTTTCTTTTCCGAAGCAGTAACCACAAGTGTTCCTCTTCATTCTCTTTCCTTTTAGAACCACTAAAAAACACCAAACTAAAATTTTGTTTCTTTCTACCCTTCTTCGAAACAACCCAAAACAAAACACCGAATAACTTCCTGCTTTTCTTTTTCGAACCAGCAAACACCCAAAAGGTGTTTCTTCTTCTCTTTCTTTTCGAACCAGTAAAGCACAAAAAGTTCTTCTCTTACTTTTCGAACCAGTAAAAACACAAAAGTTCTTCTCTTGTGTTTTTTTCTCCTACAAAACGAACACACACCTAGTGTTCTTCTTTCTCCCTTGTACAATCAACCAAACACTCCCCTTGGTGTCTTCCTTTTCTTTTTCTAGTTCGACCGTAAAGTAAGTCAAAAAAATTTCTTTGTTTTTTCAAGCAAGAACACAACAAGTATTCCTTCATTCTCTTTCTTTTCGAACCAATAGAAGCACCAAACTAATGTTTCTTGTTTCTTACGTCTTGAACCAACACAAAAAAAAAAAACCCAACTTACATTACTTGTTTTTTGAAGCAATCGAACACCCCGGTGTTCTTCTTCTTCAAACCAACACGAACACACCCTTGGTGTCCTCCTTTCGCCCCTTAATCTCTTCGCCAGGAGCTTATGTTCCTTCCTTGTTTCGCTGAACCAAAAGCAATGAGGTCATTATGTTTACATTCCAGCGACTGCAGAAACTATGACCCCTACTCTTTGATCTTGTGTCACAAATAACAAACAAGCTCTGATGCCAATTTGTTGTCCCAGCGAGGTTTCAAACACGAAAAAAATAAGTAAAACGAAATTAACAAACAACAACTGATCCAAATGGCTTTTATTGAATCAAAGTAATGGTTTTTCAATGTATTGTACAATATCTGGTTGTCTTCAAACTGAAAACATCTAAGCCTATTTATACTATCTGAAGCGTCATGTTGTGAACCATCATGACTCTTCAAAGTTCCTGTAGCCCTTCTTCCAAAATGTTGTGTTGTTTTGTTTGTGTCGGTTCACACACAAATAATCGTTTTAGAGGTTATTAGGTTTAGAATAAACCTATTTGGTCCTTGTGTCTTTCAAAGTGTACACGTAGCCCCTCGTTCTTTTACTTAAACTGTAATGAGCGCCTAAACATTGAGCCATGACTCAAGATTAGTCCAACAATTTCTTATTCTTAGTAATTCTGGGGTAATAATGGAAATGACACGGAAAACGGCGATACTTGGAGCTTAAACAGAAGAAATCAGCAGATGTATACGATGTATCCACCGGTGATACGCCGTATATGAACATTTAACAGACGAAGCCCAAGTAATTTGCAGAAGAGTATGGTGTATCCAATAGCTGGTAATACCCTATAGAAGCCCTTATCTTGATACAAGGAAGTCACGAACTGAAGACATACGGCGTATCCGTTTCTCGTGATATGCAATATTGAAGGCTGGTGAGATAAATTGACCCGAATATTCTATTCTTGGAGCCCACTCATGAGATTTTCAATACGGCGTATTGACCTTGAATACGATATATCGACGTCAGTTTCAGAAAACTATAAATACGAGCCCTTAGTACGACTTAGGGCCACACTTTCTCAACTCTAGTTAACGCTAAAACGAATTTGAGATCAAAAGAACACCGAGAAAGATCAGAGATCAAGAAAAGAACACAACACCTCACATAATCATTCGAAGTATAATCATTCAGTTTGCATATCGATTTCATCATGTTTATCGTTTGTTATTTCTTCTATGTTTGCTACTGAGATTATGGTCTCGCCCTTAGGTGTTAGCTAAGTTTATGAATAATTTGTTATTTTGATTTCGTTTACTTCAATTGAATATATTTATGTTGGATAGTTTATATGTTTATTGTCTTCTTACAGAGGAAGGAGATTCAACAACTCTTCAAGAGGCACCGAATAACCCAGATGCATCACTATGGATGGCAGCAATGCATGAAGAAACTGCAGCTCTTCATAAAAATAAAACATAGGAGCTGATCCACTACCAGGACGTAGAAAACCTATTGGAAACAAATGGGTGTATAAAATTAAGAGAAACGGTGAAGATCAAATTGAGCAGTATGCTCAGAAAAAAGGAATCGGCTTCAACAAAATATTATCCCATGTGGTTCGAGTAACAACAGTTCGAGTGGTTCTGGCAATGTGCGATACATATGATTTACATCTAGAGCAGTTAGATGTGAAAACTACATTTCTTTATGGAAATCTTGAAGAAGAAATTTACATACTCCACCAGAAGGTTTTGAACAAAAAGGAAAAGAGAACTTAGTTTGCAGGTTACATAATCTCCGTACGGTTTATAGCAGGCACTGAGGTATTGGTACAAGAGATTTGATTCTTTTATTCAGAGCCTTGAATATAACATACTACATGGAGACCCTGAAGGCTCGACTGGCTAGGGAATTCGAGATGAAAGACCTCAGACTGGCAAACAAGATTCTATGGATGCAAATTCACCGAGATAAAGTTAGTAGGAAGATTTCGTTGTCACAGAAAAGTTATTGAAGAAAACCTTGCAACAGTTTAATATACAAGATTGTAAGCCAATATCAACCCCGTTTCTTACTAATGTCAAATTATCCTCCAAGATGAGTCCTAACAGTAAAGAAGAGATGATGGATATGTCTCGAGTACCGTATGCACCAGCAGTGGAAAGTTTAATGTTCGCGATGATTTGTACAAGACCAGACATTGCACATGCGGTGGGAGTAGTAAGTCATTACATGGCAGAACCTAGTAAAGAGCATTGGAAGCTGTGAAGGGGATCCTTAAATACATTAAAGGAATCTCGGATGTCGCATTATGTTTCGGGGAATCGAATTTTATTGTCAAATGATATGCTGATTTTGATTATGCAGTTGATCTTGATGGAAGCAAATCAACCACTAGGTATGTGTTTACATTTCCTGGCAGAATAGTAAGTTTTGCTTCTAAACTGCAGTCAGTTGTGGCCATGTCAACAACAGAAGAAGAATATGTCGCAACTGCTCAAGCTAGCAAAGAAGCAGTATGGTTGAAGATGTTGTTGGAAGAGCTCGGGCACGAACAAGAGAAAATTATTCTATTTCGTGACAATCAGAGTGCCTTATATCTAGCAAGGAATCCAACATTTCATTCAAAGACAAAGCATATACGAGTTTAGTTTCACTTTGTTCGTGAGAAAGTGGAAGAAGGAACCGTGGATATGCAGAAAATTCATACTGATGATAACGTGACAGATTATCTAACGAAATCAATCAAGTTTGATAAGTTTATATGGTGTCGATCCTCATGTGGCCTAACAGAAACGTAAATAACTTGAAAAAGGCAAGGAGGGATGTTGTGTGAAGATTGATCGAGCATCGATCTAATCTTCAACTGAGAGATTGTTAAAATATATCAAGATACATTGTATGAGATAAGAATCTTACACCACTTGAATTGCAACTTGTGTGGTGCCATTGTCATGCATGGTGTCACCAGGCAAGAAAGTGTACCTATAAAAGGCAATGGAACTTGCCTCATTCATCATCTCATCCCATTCACTCCTGTCTCTTAAAGGATCTTTGTGAGAAAGCTAGAGAGTTTATATATCTTCTAATACAAAACATATAACTATTGACTTTTATCCTTGTAATTAGAGAGTCCTAAGTTTCTACATAGTGAAACATAGCTTTCCTTGCCCGTGGTTTTTACCTTATTGGGGTTTTCCACGTTTCTGTGTGTCATCTTTTATTGTATTTCATATATAAGTTACGGTTTTGCTTCAATGCGGTGCCACTTTTCACAACATATTCGATAATAAAAAAAGAAGAAGTCAGTGATAAGAGACCAGTCAACATTACGAGCAAGATAAAAAAGAAAACTGAGCTAAAAATAGCTTTGCCCTTAGAATACCGCCAAGACGTTGACCTTCTTGAAGTCTTGAACTAGCATAGGACGAAATTTGAATAATCACATCAGCTTCAAGAAAGAGTTCATAATTTTCACTAACCTACAACAAGATACAAAGAATACTAGTGATTTAAACCTAGAAGAGCCATGAAACAAAGGATATGCTCTAGAACTAAAATGTTATTAAAGAAAACATATGCTTGAAAGAATAAAAGATACAGTGTTAGGTTCCTTGTCGGACTTGAAGGCCTCTAATGTCTTTTTCCTGTCAGTATCGCTGCACAAGAAATATAACAATTCTTAGACAAAAAAAAAACAGTTCTTGTAAAGAGACGTAAGCAAGAATAGACCTTTCGGCACCACAAATAATCTCTGTTTGTGAATTACATCAATGACATATTGCGAAAGTACGTAAAGCCTATCAGCAATAACGATTATCTTGTCGACACGCTGCTCATGGAACCGAATAAGAAACTGGCAAGCTCTAATCTTGTTCGGGTTCATACTGCATAAGCCCTGCACATGTATGAAGCGAAACAAACACAATTTATCATCCCATATGCAATAAACACGTTAAAAGCGTAAGCATATTCCAAAGCATGATATCTATTTCTTGTTGGGATAGTCCGGTCCTTGGTAATCAGCAAAAAAAGGTTATTATTATTATTATTATTATTATTATTTTGAAAAAGTGAACATAGTCAAATTATGGCATTCTCATGGACAAATAATCCCCATGATCACATAGCAGACTAATACAAGTTTCTATACATCTTTAAACCACTAATCAAACCAACAACTCTATACTAATACACTTCCTCCTGTAGAACCAAACATAGGCACCTCCTATGTATACCATCTATAAACTGCTCAGGAAATACCAAATTGCAACAAAGACCCTAAAAAATGACCCATTCCATCCATACCAGTAGAAGTATCATCTTTATGCAGGAAACTTACCTTATGGGGAAAACTTATTATTAATCTAACTCGAAAGCTCCAAAAACCTAGCATAGTGTTGTCCTATCTTTCATGACACACAAAATACAAAGGAATTAGAGTCCAAGCAGCTAAGTCAGCCCCCTACAAAGCCATCTGCTTCCAACCCATCAGTACTCTTTGACTGAAACCATAACTAACCATAGTATATAACTCACAAGGATATACCACATTTTCCTTAGTCTGCATACTATTACTTGATATTCTTTAAGTCTGCAATTTGAAGCTAATATTCAGCAAACCTACAAAACAGGAACTTGACTATAATGGTTACATTTCCTTTGACTCTATAATAGTTACATTTCCTTTGACTATAATGACTACCCATAATCAGAAGTAAGTTGTCTCAACCCTTCTGACAAGTTAGCATCTGATCATGAGTTGTTAAATATAGATAGGCTTCACTATCCTTGTCTAAGCCATCTGTTCTAACATCATCCCCTTGTTTGATGAGATAGCCTCAAATTCAATTTTATTAAAATGATTATAGTCATTCACCATACCACTATATTGATTCCTTACTGACCTCTTATCTCCATTCATGATATTAACAACTAACCCAAAGACCACCATAAACAGCATGACTTCAACCAATACACCAACTGCATATTAGCCAACTTTAAACCCCATTTAGCAGCTACGATCAATATCACTTTAGATCTCTTCATCCTTAAACTCATCAACTTATTTTTCACATTATCAACAATGATTTTTCACAGCAAGAGAAAGTTCTGTCATAGGACAACACTTGTGCACATTCTACATTTGCAATAACTCCTGTTACAAAGTTAGCCTCAACTGTTGTCACATAAACATCTTAGTACAGCTTAAACTTAGAAACAAAACAAAACAACATTTATCGCAAGTTCAGTTATCGCTTATTTGTGCTTAAATACAATAGAAGTGAATTATGATAAGAACCGTTATCGCTGGGAGACGATGATGCAAAGGTGTTGTTCTGATGGATATTCACTCTTATAAAACCTGTTTAAACGAATTGTTAAAGATTTTGTAGTGTGATTGTAATATCTGGTTTTCTGCACTGACTAAAACTAACAAGTAATTATGCATGCAAATCGGCTTTGTTTATCTATTTATGTCAACACGGACTTGAGTCGTTTCCCAGTTTTTTTTTTTTTTTTTTAATAAGTTAACACGAGTTATTAACTTTATTAGGGTCAACGGTCAACCCAATATCTTTTATACAGTTCTTATTCGGATTGACCCGAACCAAAATAACACGTACACCTATTAGGGTCAATTCAGTGAGTTGTTTTCCTTTCAAAACCCAAATAACTTTAATTAGGGTCGGCCGGTGAGGTAACACCTCTCACTGGAGGAGTGGTCAATGGTTCATGCAAAAGAGGCACCGAACTCACGGAAGGAGCTGCCAATGATAGAGGCACAAAAGGCGATTTCCGTAGGCATATTTAGCACTACTCTATTCATTACTAAAACACAAACATATGTTGTTTTACAATATGCCTACTGACATTCATAGACATTGCCACATAGGCTAATACTCTCTGATCAGATACGGCTAACTCACTTTAGTAGATATAACTTTTTGCGAGCCCATAACATTCATTCAAAAATACACAACCCAAAAAATACGAGAAACTTAGAACAGATACATATGAGTCTACTTAAACAACTATTAAATTAAACATCCTCCCTGTCTTGCATCAGTTGCCCTGCAATTTCTTCACGCAAATTAACCATGAACTGTCGCTTTTCTCTCCATTTATCCATAAATTGAACTATTACCGGATCATCATCACATTCTTCATCATCTTCTGTTTCACTCTCATCTTCCTCTTCTTCTTCCTCTTCGTCATTTTCATATTCATTCTTTTCATCAAATATCATCTCTTCTTGCTCATATTCAGCAAATCATGGATCTTTTATGTTTTCTTTCCTTATAAAATTATGATTTGCAAAACAAGCAATGACAATATCACTTTGCCTATTCAGGGAAACGGAAATCATGTTCTTCAATACTGGAAAACGTGCTTTTAAGACACCAAAGGCACGTTCAATGACATTTCTAAGTTTTGCATGGGCATGATTAAACTCTTCATTCTTGTTCATTGCAGGTTTATTACAAAAATCTTTAAGTGAATACCTCACATTCCGATATGTGGTCATAAATCCTCGAGTCTGTTTACGTCCGGTATCACAAAGATAGAACTTATCTGTAAAAAGAATAATACCTAAGAAAGTCGATAATAAAAATACATATTTATGTCGAAAATGATTTTTCAAGCGGGAAATATACCTGCTGGTGGAAGTGGAAATTCAGAATTATCAATTAAAGCCCTGTCTAATACTTGTGTATCCTGTGCTACCCCTTCCCATCCAGCAGCCATATATGTAAAGATCATGTTGAAGTTGCAAACTGCAATAACATGCTGGCAACATTTACCATTATCACTTCTTTGATAAAAGGTTGTTACACCCGGTAAATTTAATACTCCAAAAAATAGTTAGGTGTACATAGGACGTGGTGAATCTCACACCTTCAACCCAGTTTATAGGCGAAATACAAACGTACCAATGTACCATTTGTGAGTCAAACCTTAATATCATAAGCGTCACAGAAAGCTAATTGTTCTTCCGTTAAATCTTCACACTCATCATCATCATCATAAGGGTTGTCATCATAGTCATCTTTCCAAGGCTCGTATAAGCTCTTCATCCCGGTTCCACCTCCAATCGTAGCCTTTGAACTTGTCGATGCCATAAGTCTCGAGGTATCATTAGCATTCTCTTCCACTTCATTCTCGCTATCATTATCCTCATTATCCAAGTTAGATCAAGCATATCAGGCGGAGGTGGCAAAATGTGCGGGTTGGTTAACGGGTCAAAACGGTTGGTTGGCCTTATTCAGAACATGTATTTTTTTTACTACGTATGTGGTCGGTAGGCCTGAAACACTTTTTTCTTTTCCATATTTTGTAATTTTTTAATAAATAATAAGTGTGTCGAATATAACTACAGAATTTATGTTTTTTAATCTTATTTTTGAGTAAAGTGATTTGGGTGCTTCTATGCATATAAAAAGTGCACTTTCAGATGCTTTTCACCCGTTTGATCCACTTCCTTAACTTTGGAACTTCTATAATCTTTACCTGTTTGAACTATTTATAAGTAGATTAGTCCAAAATGCCACCTTTAATATTAGGTCACTCTGGTTTTCGTATCATTTATGGTATCAATGTATAATATCTAAAGGTAAGTTGTATTTTTTGCAGTGTTGCCATCTTTAACATCTCTGGAAGAAAATTCCCAGTACAAATCCTATACAGTAAAACACCATGTGAAGATTATGTTGAAGCAGCTGTAAAACAAGCAATGACAATCCACATCACAAGTGCTCCCGATGACATACTTATTTTTATGACGGGTCAAAATGAAATTGAAGCCACCTGCTATGTTGTATCCAAGTGTATGGAACAGCTCTTCACTTCTACAAGACAAACAGTTTCCAATTATTTTGAAAAGTGGACTACGACACTTTTTAACCAATCAAATAGAATATCTACCCACAAAAGTCTCTTTTTATTGGTTGAAATGAAAAGTGAACAATTATTTTGAGACATCCCAAAAAGAAAATATGGAATCTAATTTTGAGATGGACCAGTATAGTAATAATCTGATAAAACATTAAGAAAACAATATATCGACCTTATAGACATGAATAACCGTTGCATGAATGAATTGTTGCACAAAAGAAACTGTGGATGAAAATATCAAAGTAATATATATTTTTTGGCCATTGTTTACATGTCGGTCATCAAACAAAAAAGAGAAGCCAAACCCGGATGAGTCTCCCTTTTTCGACCGCTATCTGCAATGAGCAAAACAAATAGGAGAAACTATAAGAAAAACCAACCTAATAAGTTAAGTGAAAACATGGTGATACAAATATTCAACTGCATAAACAAAATAAACATCAAAGTATAGAAAATGTATAATAGTTAAAAACCAAAACTTAGAAGAAATGACATGAGATGGTGAAAGTAAAGTGGTCAATGAAGGGGCAGAGATGACAAACAAAAACTTTCCATGTTCAACATTGCTTTTTTATGCGTGGAGAATGCAGACGGGACTGAGAGCATAGATACAATCATTAAAACTTGGTTTACACAACTAAATTCTTCACATGTTTAAAGCACTTTAGCAAGATGGGTCATTATTAGCCCAATATCAGTCAGACTCCCTGTGTTGTTTAATGCTCCCAATATCAGTCATTTTTAGTTGATACATGTAGTTAAGAATGTTAAGTTTTGGTCGCGGGTCCATGAACTCGAAATCAAGTATATTGTCATTTTTTCTGAGTTAGTGTATTTTGATTACAACTTTCAACAAAATTTATTATGCAGATACACCCATAATCTACTTGAACGTTGTTCATAAATACATTTTAAACACGAAGTCCTAACGAAACGCCCATAATCTCGTTTGACAGATGACTTAAAAAAATCACCAATAAAGTCAAAAATAAAGTGTACTTGCACTTATGAAATAAACATATATAGCCATGAAAGGATACAAGATTATAGTATGTCCTGCCAAAGGTTATCCCAACTCTTTTGCTTAGTTTTCATCCAATGATGTAACCAATAAACTTTGCCCCAATTTTTCAATTTTACAGAAACTAGATTGAGAAAATATAAACACACTTAATCATAAAACATGTTTGATACATATAATAAGTACTTATGCACCTTTCCGAAAAAAAATAAGTACTTATGCAACAAGAAAATTAAAACACACTTGCAAACATATTTTATAAAGTAACGTTTATATAATTACAACATCCATTGCTCCTTGCTGCAGTTACTCTCAAATTTCCCCAAGAAAGCTTGGTAATATACCTGAAATCTTTCAAAAATAAAATCAAGTTAGTGATTATTTATAACAAACTTAACTCATGTAAAATCAGATTTTACAAAAAGGGAGAAAAATGTGCCTTATATATTTTGAAGCACATCTAGGATATGCTGCAACTCATTGACAACAATTTCTATTTTCATCCGTTGTGGTGGGGAATCCACAGAGCACGATACTCCGATCTTGATAGTTGCAACCAAACATTCTTCCACTTTCTTTGCATTCACTTCTGTACTTTGCAACATAATTGCATCATCATCAATAACATCGATTACATGATCTGGTAATGCCATGTAAGCAAATTTATGAAGGCTAAGACCTTCATTAAACATGTCGTCTGTCGGCCTTTTCCCGATCATCACCTCTAGTAATACTATTCCAAAACTGTAGACATCCCCACTACTTGTCATCTCGCTCCCGATACCATACTCTACAATATAAAATAATTAGTTAATTTATAAAAATGTAATATGCAAGTATAAACATAAGTATCATGGAATACATGAATCATATATTACCTGGAGGTGCATAACCAATTGTTCCTTTAACCCCGGTTGAGCTATTTTCGTTTAAGTTTATACCAAGTAGTCGAGCTAAACCAAAGTCTCCAACATGAGCCACCATATCAGCGTCAAGTAGAATGTTGCTAGGCTTCAAATCACCGTGAACAATCGTTGTTTGGCAGCGGTTGTGAAGGTAATCAAGCGCGGTTGCAACATCTTTGAGAATATTTATTCTTTGAAGAAGGTTGAGTTTCGATGTATATGCACTTGAATGAAGCCAATCGTGTACACTTCCATTGGGCATAAACTCGTAAACCAAAGCTTTAAAATCATTACCTTGAAAATCAACACTTGAACATGAAGTTATAATCTTCAACAGATTACGGTGTCGAATATTCCGCCAAGCTTCACATTCTGCTAGAAAACTTTTATGAGCTCCTCGAGTTTGAAGATGTAGAACTTTGATTGCAACAGGTTTGTCATCATTGGAATCGAGAATCCCTTTATAAACAGAGCTGAACCCGCCCTCTCCAATCAAATTTGCTACAGAGAAGCCATCAGTAGCCTTGAGAAGTTGATTGTATGAAACTTTCATGAACAGTTCACTCCCTAATGACTGCGATGGTTGATTATTGCGTTTCTTCTTACACAAAACATACACACAACATAATACGGCAAGCAACATCGATGCAATCAAAATGAGTAATACGAAGAAAGGAAACCTTTTTTTCTTACTACCCCTCTTCTTGCATTTGGGTAACTCAAGTGTATTCAAGCCGCCACAAAGCCTATTGTTCCCCAAAACCGAAAATTTACTTGCATTTGCAAACACTCCTACAACCGGTACTTCACCCTCAAAATCATTAAAAGATAGGTTCAAAAATTCTAAGGAATTCCATTTGTCTAAGAATTCAGGAATTTTACCTGACAATTTATTTTGAGAAATGTCTAGTACCCCCAATCCTCCCAAAGAACTTAATGAAGATGGTAGTATGCCTTGAAATTGGTTGCCTCGTAGGTTTAACACTGTAAGGCTAATGCACTCACCAAGGCTACTAGGAATGGTACCTGATAAATTATTATAAGATAAAGTGAGATGGTTCAACGTCTTAAGGTCTTTAATCTCTGATGGAATTGAACCGGATAAGCTATTTTGAGAGAAATTTAAAAAATAATTTAGTGATGGAAGTTGAAGAAGTTGCTTGGGTATGTTTCCACTGAGTCTATTGTCTGCAAAGTTTAACCCATTAAGTTGTTTACAATTCCCAAGGGTTGATGGAATATGGCCTTCTAATTTGTTGGAATATAAATAAATTCTATTCAACAATGATAAGTTCCCGATGGCATCAGGGATAGGCCCTGAAAATTGATTGCTATGTAGACCAAGAAATTGTAGCTTTTGAAGTTTACCAATGGTAGTGGGGATTCTTCCTTTGAATCGATTTATTCCTAAATGTAAAGAGGTCAAGCCAACTAGACTGCCTATACTTGAAGGGAGGCTTCCAAACAATTGATTTTCTCCTAAACTTAGAAAGCTGAGTTGATCAGAAAGATTACCTATTGATATCGGAAGCGCTCCTCTTAGGTTGCAATGATAAAGTCCCAAATGTACTAATTTGGTGCAGTTTTTCAAGGAATTAATAAACCTCGTGTCATCAGCTTCTCCGCGTCCATGGAAGTTGTTATACTGTAATCTAATTATATTAATATCTCTTAGTTTTGAAAAGTCGATAGTCAACTTCCCACTAAAATTGTTGTAACTCATTTCAAGATATCTTAATTTAGAACAATTAGAAATAGAAGGTGGAAGAACTCCGGTCAAGTTGTTATTCCTTAACTGAATGTACTCGAGATCTGGGAGCATCACATCAATTTTTGAAGGAATACTACCCGTGAGGTGATTATCAGCTAAGGAAATGTTAACTAGGAGTGAGAGGTTGAAAATGGAATGAGGGATGCTTCCATATAAGCTGCACCCAGAACAGTAAAATACCGTCAAGCTATTCCAAAGACCTAAGGTATCGGGAATGCTCCCACCCAACGGGTTTCCGTGAGCTTCAAAGACTTCCACTGATGTAATATTGCCCAAAAAAGGTGGGATTCCACCTGTTAACTTATTGTAGCCAATTAACAGACGAGAAAGTTTTGAGAGCAAACTCATCTCCTTGGGTATGCTTCCAACTAGCTTATTTCGAGACAGCCAAAGGTCTTCGAGGTGAAAACAACCAGATAAGTTTGTTGGAATGACTCCACTGAATTTGTTTTTATCAAGATAAAGAAGACGTATCCTAGACAGACGACCAAGTTCACGAGGAATGGTTCCTTGAAAGCTGTTGTTCCGGAGACCAAGCTCACGGAGAAAGCTGAGGTTTCCTACATGAGGAGACAACGAGCCTTCTAAGCCTTTCGAAGACAGCTCTACAGCAGTCACTCGTTTGTGCCGCTTTCCACATGAAATACCACTCCAGTCACAGAAATGAAAGGAATGGTTCCACGAGGTTAGAACTTTGTATGGATCATGGGTGATTTTTGACTTAAATGACAACAACGCAAGATAATCAGTCTCATTACCGCCATAGGTAGCAGAGACAGTGGCGGAAGTAAAACATATTATTGAGAGACCATAAAAGAGAAAAGAAAGACGAGAGGAAGATGATAAGTAAATTGGTGCTTCTGGTGACTTCATTTTTGGAAACTTAAAATTATATGATAAGCATTCGCTATTTATCCTTAGTTTTGCATGCATGTTAACTGTTTGTGACAGACAGCTGGTGATATGAATTACTTTTGATTGAGAATGTGCTATTACTAGTCAAAGTTTTTATAGCAATTATTGGTGATAAAGACTGAAGAAGAAAACTTGGGAGTATAATTTAAGGGATAACGGTCCAAGATGTCTATTAGATAACCTTAAACAATATAACAATGAAAGAAACTTATAAAGACTCATTAGTCCAGCTAGCAGTGCCTTCTTCTACCACTAACATAAGCTGTTTTGTTTTTTGTCCACCATGCATATGTTTGATTATAAAATGCCTGACTGAAAAAGCACAACCAATCAAGAAATGATGTTTGTTAAATTGGAAGGTGGGTTGTTATGATTCATAGACTTTTAGGATTTTCAATCAAAAATTGAACCAGCTGGGTTCTGTTATCATGTTTATGATGGATTGGGTGTTCTTGTTGCGTTTTTTTGTTAAGTATTCACGAAAGGCGATTCCGTAGGCATATTTAGCGCTACTCTATTCGTACCTTAGATTACTAAAACACAAACATATGATGTTTTACAATATGCCTACTGACATTCATATACATTGCAACATAAGCTAACACTCTGATCAAAATATGACCAACTTACTTTAGTAGATATAACTTTTTGCGCGCCGATAACATTCATTCAAAAATACACAACCCAAAATTCAAAGAACCTAGCTTATACGAGAAACTTAGAACAGATACATATGAGTCTACGAAAGCAACTACGTAGTGTTAAATTAAACATTCTCCCTGCCTTGCATCAGTTGCCCTGCAATTTCTTCACGCAAATTAACCATGAACTGTCGCTTTTGTCGCCATTCATCCATAATTTGAACTAATACCGGATCATCATCACATTCATCATCATCTTCTGTTTCACTCTCATCTTCCTCTTCTTCTTCCTCTTCGTCAGCTTCATATTCATTTTTTTCATCAAATATCATCTCTTCTTGATCATATTCAGCAAACCATGGATCTTTTATGTTTTCTTTCCTTATAAAATTATGAATTGCAAAACAAGCAATGGAAATATCTCTTTGCCCAGTCAGGGAAACGGAAATCATGTTCTTTAATACTGGAAAACGTGCTTTTAAGACACCAAAAGCACGTTCAATGACATTTCTAAGTTTTGCATGAGCATGATTGAACTCTTCATTCTTGTTCATTGCAGGTTTATCACAAAAATCTTTAAGTGAATACCTCACATTGCGATATGGGGTCATAAATCCTCGAGTCTGTTTATATCCGGTATCACAAAGATAGTATTTATCTGCAAAAAGAATAATATAGTCGATAATAAAAATACTATTTATGTTGAAAATGAATTGTCAAACGGGAAATATACCTGCTGGTGGAAGTGGAAATTTAGAACCATCAAATAAAGCCCTGTCTAATACTTGTGTATCCTCTGCTACCCCTTCCCATCCAGCAACCATATATGTAAAGATCATGTTGAAGTCGCAAACTGCCATAACATACTGGCAACATTTACCATTACAACTTCTTTTATACAATGATTGCTTCTCAGCAGGAACATTAACAGCATGTATCAACATTCCGTCAATTGCACCAACAGCTCCCTACATTAAACTTATGAGTCATTAGACACTATAACAATATCAACTTCTTTTTTTTTTTTTTTTTTTAATTAGTATTATTTACCTTAAAAATTTGCCGCAACCTCTTATTGGTTTCAGTGAGGTCTAGACTAGGATTATGTGAAGTTGGTGTAATTACTTCTCTAGCAAACTTAAGCATCGCAGTCAAAACTTCACTAAAAATCTTATTAATTGTTTCAGTCGAGCGTTGGAACCTCTGTTTTACAGCTGCAACACGTTGATTGGCGCCAATAACACACAAGAAAATAGCAAGTTTCTCTTCAACAGAGGCATGCTCACTGTCCTTTAACAGCCCTGTTGCTCTAAAGTGTGCAATTAGTCGAACATATGCTTCATGTGACATGCGTAGGAATTCGATACACTGTTTATTATTTCCTCTTAGTAGCTCCAAAGTGAAATCATTTCCGGAAATTGTGGATATGTTCTCCCTTTTTCTCTTGAGATTCCTTGGTCGAAAATAACGAAAGTAAAAATAAATCATTATGATGAGACACAGTTCTTGTTCGTGGTCCATGTTCAGCCTGTTATGACCACAATCTAAATCATTTGACAAGTATGACATGCTGCAATAATCAATAATCACAAAACTTACAGAACCAAAATCACATATTACCGGCAGAATTTTAAAAAGTTCAAACTATCAACCATAAATACGACTTATTTCATTTACCAGATATAAGCAGCCTCGCCTAAACAAAGCATCCAAAGAGCTAGTTCATAAATCAAAACTAACATGCAATACTACAATATTCCCCACTTATATAACCGATAATTTTAACAATTCAACATCCATCCCTTTCTAAACTTGGTGAGTGCATAAGATCATTGAGGCTGCGAGTCAAATTACTATTAATTCTCCTAGCTTCATTCATATTCTAAACGAGCACATCAAGTGAAGACCTATCATAATTTATGATAATATAACTCTTCTAATTAACAAAGCTTTATTCGGATTTTACCTCATATTGTAAAGGAACAAATATACCAAGATGAAAATCCCAAGGTGTAAAGGTTTTGAATAATACTTTGTTGACTATCAACAAAACTGTTCTTTATGCAGTTCGATATTAAATGAGAAAATAATGAATCATAATGCCTTTGATTAATAGAGCTAGAAGTCCACTAATTCTCACAAGGAACATCATAGTCCGAATCAAGAAGGTAAATATGTTCAGAAGGCTAATCTAGCCTTGTATCCTTGATGTTGGTTTCTTACCAAGTTCAGGGGCTGTTTTGGTTAAGTTGTGAAAGTATTTTTGTATTGTGGTTCTTTGTTTTGTTTGTGCAGGTACTTATACTGATAATATTGAAAGATGAAGGTCTAAAAGAAGCAAAGCTGGAAGTCTAAAGTGGAGCAGCTATATATACTTAGTTATAGAATTATTAGACTCACTTTACTTTCCTGCATATCATATCTGTACATCTCTCTCTACGTTGAGAGATTATTGTGTTTGAGATTATTGTGTTTGTGTTTGTATCATCTTTTCTATCTCTTGTAATTGTTTTGAACTTAAAACCAGTTACTACATTTGAAGTAGTATTCTGATGTTGTGAATAAAAGAAAAGGGGAGGTTGGTTGTATGAAATAAAACTGTTTTGATTGATCTTTGTATATATTTCCACATGGTATCAGAGACAGGTTGGCTGTGATACAAAGATTAATCGGTTTCTTGAATTTTTTCCGAATTAGGGTTTCAAAAATTTTGGGGTTTTGAAATTAAGTTCGAGATCTGTAGATCGTGTTGTTAATCGTGTTACGAGTAGTTGAATTTTTCAATTTGGGATTCACTTGGTGGGTAATCGAGTTTTCAATTTTTAGGGTTTCTGGAAATTGGGGTTTTTTTATTCTTGGTGATTCTTAGTGATTAACGAGTGTTAATCAATCGGTTTTTTGGTTAGATCTTGTTGATCTATCTTCGTTTGGTGTTTGATTTTCAAATTGGGGTTTTCTGTATCAAATCCTAATTCAGGGGTTCTTGGTTTTTCGGTTATTAGTTTTTGATGTTATTAGATATTTTTATTAATCTTTACATCAATAATTGATAACTAATTGATTTTATATTTCGTGTTCTTGTGATATTCACCGTGCTTGATTGGTTCTTGATCTTCTTGATCATTTTGCTTGGAGTCGTGCCTGTATGTAACACCTCGCATCACTCTTTCTTTTAGGTTTTTTAGTGTTTTAGTTTATTTGGGTGAAGAGTAGGTTAAGGGATTGTTTGTGATTGGAGTTGGTTTATTGGTGGTTATTTGTGGTTGTAAGCTATATAAGGTGTATCCGCTTATTTTTCTTGTTCTAGTTTTAGTTTTGATTTCTAGTTTGTTTCATCATCATGGTTAAAGATGATGATGCACCGGGGGGGTCAGGTGTTAATAAACTTGATCAATTTGACCCTATGTTCTTGCATAGTAGTGATACAAGTGGAATTCCGTTAATAGGTTTTAAATTGGAAGGAACTGAAAACTACAAAGTTTGGTCTGCTGCTATAAAATTGGCTATTCACACTAAAAACAAACTTGGTTTTATAAATGGTAAAATTGCTAGGCTCACTTGAGGGGATTTATGCAAGAACAATGGGATAGATGTAACTCGTGGTCTTATCTTGGATTCTTGGATGTGTGTCTCAAGATGTTTTATGGGGCAAGTGTTCTCTAATAATGCTAAAGCTGTGTGGGATGAATTAGAAGAGACATATAATAAAGAAGATGGTTCTATAATATTCAATATGCATTATAAAATACATTCATTCACACAAAGTGGTATACCATTATCTGAATATTATTTGAAGTTTAATGCGTTGTGGAGGCAATATGAGTCTCTTGTGAATTTGCCTAACTGTACTTGTGAAGGCTCGATAAACTTAAGAAACATGATCGACTTATTGTCGATGCGCTTTCTAATGGACTGGATGAGGTTTATGCTCTATCGGAGTATTATTCTCACCTCCGATCCTATCCACGATGTGAAGAGTGCTTTGCTACTTTGTCTAAGGATGAGTCTCATAGGAGTACTCCATCTTCTTCTTCTCGGTTCTAAAATAATAATGCGCTTTTGCATCCAAATCTAATCAAAAACAAATGAGTGGTCTATGAACAAAATAATAATAATAATCGGTTTAAAAGACTTAATAGACCTCACTTGATCTGCGCACTCATTGCAATATGAATGGTCATATCGCGAGATAGATGTTTTGAGTTAGTAGGTTATCCTACCGGCTTTAAAAAGAAAACTAACTCTCCTCGAATCTTATTAGCTATAATCTTTGTTTGTGTCATAAAGATCGCCTCTTGGTTCATCTTATTCATTCACCGATGATCGTATAAAAGGTCGATGGCCTTGATTAGTGATAAATCGGATGCGGTTGTATACACCGCAAATGTTGCGGTATGAACTGTGTTGTTAGCTTTTGTTCTTCCACTTTCTTTAATCACAACACCAACATAAGCACATACAAGATGTACATTGGTTGGATTGTTGATTCGGTGCAAGTCAACATATGACTTACAATCGTTTTCAACATGTTCAATGTTGTTGAAATTTCTAAGCTTAACATGGTATGGGTCATCCCAATGGGACTAAGGCCCTTGTTACTCATATGGGAAGTTTGAAATTAACAGATAAAATGATCATTCACAATGTCTTGGTAGTTCCTGGCTACCAAGTCAGTCTTCTTTCTGTTCACAAATTAAACAAAGATAATAAGTTTAGAGTAATATTTGATGAAGATATTTGTATTATACAGGATTCCATTCAAAGGACCCAAATGGGGACTGGTAATCAAAAAGATGGACTGTATTTTCTTAATACAGGTAAAAAATTGGTTAATAATAACATTCAAATATGTAATTTGTCTAAGTGCATATGGCATAACAGACTTGGTCATCCTGCTGACCAAGTTCTGCAAATCTTGAAAGACAAACTTGATTTTAAAATGGAATCTAATCATGATCCTTGTGATGTTTGCCATATGGCTAAACAAACTAGAGACCCTTTTCCTTTGAGTGACCATCAAACCAATGAAATTGGACAGTTGGTTCATTTAGATGTTTGGGGTCCCTACAAGGTTCAAAGTAGAGAAGGATATAAGTATTTCCTTACTATTGTAGATGATTATTCTAGGGTGTGTGGCTATTTACATTGGGGAAAAATGAAGTTTTTCTCGATTGTTTCTTTCTTTAATTTGATTAAAATCGGTTTGATAAAGCTGTGAAAGTTTTAAGTGATAACGAACGAATTCATTAATCATACTATGGAAAAGTTTTGTAAAGATAATGGGATTTTACAAACAAACTTCTTGTTCTTATACCCTCAGCGAGAATGGAATAGTGAACGAAAACATAGACATCTATTGAATGTTGCTAGGGCCTCGTGTTTCGTGGGGTTCCTTTGAACATGTGGTGCAGTGTGTTCTAGCTGCTGTGTACCTAATTAATGTGTTACCAAGTTCTCGTCATTCGAAGTCACCTTTTGAAATAATATATAAAGCGAACCAAATCTCTCCATTCTAAAAGTTTTGGATGTCTCTGCTTTGCTACAATTTTAAATAATTCGACAAGTTTTCTTCTAGATCCGAAAAGTCTGCTTTTATTGGTTATGCTTTTGACAAAAAGGCTATAAGTTGTTTAGTCTTGAAAGTAAAAAGTTTTTTCTCGAGGATGTAAAGTTTCTAAACTGTTTTTCCTTTTAAAAACAGTTCTGAAAATAAAGGTTTTGATATGCAATTTCAAAACATAAACAATTTAAAATTTTTTTAATCAATATCTAGAAGATGAAACTATGTCATATGATTCCTATGATGAAAGGAGAGATAAGTCTGTTAAGACTACTGAAGTAAGTGAAGGCATAGACCGGTTATCACCGGAGGTCGTTAAGCGATGACACTAAAAAGGATGAGTGGGGCATCCTAGTGTATCGATGAGAAGCAACCGTGATGACTTGGAGAATCTGACACTTGAAGAGAATAAAATATATCCGAGGATGATGACAATTTTTATCATGAGTTTAATGAAATGTTTCAATCACCTCTTGTGACTCCTAGCCAACGGGATATAAGTAAAACATATTTTAGAAAATCATCTAGAAAAACTTCTATGCCGGTAAAGTTAAGTGATTATGAAGTAAATACTAAAGTCAAATATAGTATTGACAAGCAAGTTAATTATTCCAGTTAAGTGTTGAAAATTACAATTTTCAACAAGTTTAAATAAAATAATCGAACCAAAGACTTATAAAGAGGTCATTAAAGATATTAGATGGATTGAAGCCATGAATCTTGAAATAGAAGCTTTAAATAGAAATGAAACTTGGATGATTACTACTCTTCCGATGGCGAGAAAAGCTATAGGAGGAAAGTGGGTGTTCAAAATTAAATATAAGTCTAATGGTGAGGTTGAGAGGTTTAAAGCAAGATGGGTTGCTAAAGGTTATAGTCAAAAGAAGGAGTTGACTATGAAGAAACATTCTCCCCATTGTTAAGATTGTATCATTAGATGTATGTTAGTCATTCTTTGTTCAAAATAGTTGGTCTATATATCAATTAGATATAAATAATGCTTTTTATATGGGAATTGGATGAGGATGTTTACATGTGTTTGCACGATGGTTATTTTGATAAAATGATACTAGGGTGTCAAGTTGAATAAATCTCTTTATGGTTTAAAACAGGCCCCTAGAAATGGAATGAAAAGTTAACTTCGGTTTGATTGAAAATGGTTTTGAACAAAGCAAAATGATTTTTCTTTGTTTATAAAAACAAACATGGTGTTTTATAGCTCTATTGGTATATGTTGATGATATAGTCATCACAGCAATAATGAGAATGAAATAATTGAAGTTAAGAATTTTTGAGATCTAAATTCATGATAAAAGATTTAGGTAAGCTTAAATACTTTCTTGGTATTGAAGTTCTTGAATCAAATGGTAATTTGTTTCTTACTCAAAGAAAATATTGCCTTGAAGTTCTCTACGAGTTTGGTATGTTGGCATGTAAGCCATGTAATACTCTATAGAAACTAAGGAAAGTGCAACTAAGCCAAAGCAGTTATAGTAGATAAGCCTTTATCCGGTGTTAACAACTACCGAAGCTTGTTGGTAGCTTATATCTACACATACTAGGCACGATATTAGTTATCTTGTACATGTTCTTAGTCAACATATGCATGCTCCTATGGAATCTCATTTAAAATTGGCATTTAGAGTGTTAAGGTATTTGAAGAATGCACGGTCAAGGAATTTCCTTTAACAAAGGGATAACTTTGATCTTAGTGTATTTGTTGATTCGAGGATGGGGCAAATGCAAAGTTACAAGAAAGTGCATGTTGGGAATCGGGTATGTTTTCTTGGGAAAAGTCTTGTTTCATGGAAAAGCAAAAACAATCTATGCTCTCTAAGTCTTCAGAAGCGTAATATGAAGCAATGAATCTGTGACTTGTGAAGTTATTTGGATTCAAAAATTCTAAATGAACTTAACATTAAAACATCTCTTCCTGCTTCTATTCATTGTGATAATAGTTCGCAATTCGAGATAGCGACAAATCCAGATCTTTCATGAAAAGACTAAGCATTTTGAGATTGAATTGTTTTCTTAAGAGAAAAAGTCTCATTTGGTGTTGTAAAAGCTGTTAAGGTGAAATCATGGATAATGTGGTGATATTTTACCAAAGGTTTGAATGCTCATGAACATACTAAGTTTTGTGAAATGCTTGGTTTGTTTGATATGTACAAGGTGAGATTAAGGGGATGTTGAAGGCTAATCTAGCCTTGTATCCTTGATGTTGGTTTCTTACCAAGTTCAGAAATTATTTTGGTTAAGTTGTGAAAGTATTTTGTATTGTGGTTCTTTGTTTTGTTTGTGCGGTACTTATCTTGATAATATTGAAAGATGAAGGTCTAAAGAAGCAAAATTTGGAAGTCTAAAGTGGAGCGACTATATATACTTAGTTATAGAATTATTAGACTCACTTTACTTTCTGCATATCATATCTGTACATCTCTCTCTACGTTGAGAGATTATTGTGTTTGTGTTTGTATCATCTTTTCTATCTCTTGTAATTGTTTTGAACTTAAAACCAGTTACTACATTTGAAGTAGTATTCTGATGTTGTGAATAAAAGAAAAGGGGAGGTTGGTTGTATGAAATAAAACTGTTTTGATTGATCTTTGTATATATTTCCACAAAATATCCGACACCCACAAAGATATTGATACATGGTAATTGGTATCCTTTTGCAATAATGCTATAAGCCATGTTCTTATAAACTTTTAAGAGGCGTATGTGTAATCTTCTATTAAAAGGGAAACCACCGCTATGCATATACTTGTGTTACTGTAACTCCATTAATAAAAATTCTACACTTCCTAAGTGGGAACAAATGTTGTACCTTTAAGGTAGCTGTCTTGGCACAGTTGTATTAATCATATTATCGACATAATGAATTGTTCTTATGCATTAACATATAAGCATATATTTCCAAAATTAAGGTTAATTAGGTTTGGTTTCCATCCTAACCGATAATTATAAACTTTTACTTTATCTATAAAGTCAATGCTCTAAATCAAGTCTCCAAAATCCTTTTATAAAAAGACTTAGCCAAATTTTTTATTGACTATACCTAAATTATATAGTTCTTCTACACTTAACACGGGCAACATTCACCACTGGAACTTAAAATGAGTTTAGAGGCATCTATCTGTTTGCAACTAAGGAAGGTTAAAGAACCCCCTACAAAGCGCATAATCCACCTTGGACATTATAAAAACTTGAAATGAAAATATTATTAGCATTCAAACAAACGTACGAGTATTTCGACTGTGTCACTTATTGGAGTCGACATGAGTATTTCACGCTAGCAAGCAAAATACATCAATAAAAGGCGATCATTAAAAGAAGTCTCGAATTGACAACCACTAGTTCTTATCTTGGTAGAAAGACTATAAGTTTCTGTTCCCACTATGTTTAGAGTTCTGCACACTTAAGTCACTCAAAATCTCTGCCTTTCTTTATGCATGATTTGTCTAATTTTTGACTTTTTGCATGATTACCATATTTTAGTCTAGCTGTAAGATAGCGTAGACGGAGACAACAAGTTGTGACTTGCAAACTAGGTGAAATTCGATATCTTCTCTTAATTTTAAATAATATTCTACCTAGTAGGAACTAATCGTTGGATATCGGAACACACGTAAGAGACATACCTATTGTTCAATCAAATAAGCTTTCAAGTGAGTCATTCTAGACATACAACTAACCCTAAGCATGTGTGTATAAAATTAAGGAGGTGTTTATTTAAGCTTATATGTGGTCCTATGAGCTTATTTGATTTGGGTTTATATTACATAAGCCCCAATTTTCCAGACTTATTTTGAGACTATGGGTTTATACAAACTTATTATGATTTGGGGCTTATAAAATATAAGCCGAAATTAAATAAACTCGTGAGATGAGATATAAGTTTAAACAAACACACTCTGAAATGATTACACTACATACATCATGAAGCAAAAAGGAGTAATTTATAAATAGTTGAGACTTTGAGTTGCGATATCGAATAAAAAAAAGATGAAATATACCTTTCTGATTAAACAATCGATTTCATAAAAAAACGAACCTTCAATTCGGTTTTGAGAGGTGCGAGTTTTTTTCAACTGGAAACTGAAACCCTTGTAAACTTTTTATGGAGGGGGAAATTGGCGGGAAAAGTTCCCGCTAAAAACAAAATATGGGGTGCACACAACTCGGTTGAGTCGGTTCAATTTATGGAGGGTCGGGCCATGGTGGTATGGTCTGGGAAATTTGGTTCTTGGTCTGTTTTGGTTTGGCCTGGTCCGATTCAAAATTAATCAAGAATAGGTGTGTTTGTTTTTTTTTAAAAGTCTTACTAGCCTTCTTACTCTTACCAGTAAGAGGAAGACAGAAGTTTTTCTTGTTTGTTTTTTTCTTTTGAGTCAGACCCAGTTAGACATATAACATCTTACTCAATAAGAGGTGTGGGACTTGTCTCACTGCCTCTTACTCGATAAGAGATTGAAGACTTGTGTTAATATAATATATTTGATGGTTTATTAACTATGTTATATTTACGATAAAAAAAGTCTTGTTTCATATTTACATAAGTTACTTATTATCGCATTGCGTTGCGTTGGTTTAATAAATAAATTACATAAACGAGCACATCATTCGGACAATAATTATACAAAAACAAACAACATTATTTCATTCAGATTTAGACTTTCTAGCCACCTCTTACTGGTAAGATGTGGTAGTCAGATTCAGACATAAAACATCTTAATGAAACAAACACACAGTGTTTGGGAAATTTTTACAGTTGGCCCCTTTATTCCCATTAAAATTACGAATATCTTAATTAATTAAAGGGGTTTTGCATATATATCCTCTCGAAAATGCAAAATTGCATATATGTCCATAGCATGCATAAAAACTATTGTATTATATGCATAAAAAACTTGTACAAATTATATATATGAAATTATTTACTTTAAGAGAGATATATATGCATTTTTTCCATTAAAAAGATTTATTTAATTAAATACAACATAAAAAGAAATTTACTTAATAAATTATTTTTTTCTAACTTAGATTAGTTTCTATCGGGAGAATTAGATACTGTTAGGAATTAGAAATTCCCGGTATTAAAGAGTCGGTCACCTCAAGTATATGTAATCGTTAGAAAGCTCGTAGTCGTAGTTATTTTAAGTTAAGTAGTATTTAGTTATGTAACACCGTGGAGGACGGACGGTCTTTACCCACCTGTATGCACGATCCACCCGATGTGTGGCGTTTATGTAAGACTATAAATACTCTACCTCCCAGGTAGAGTTGGGCTATAATAATATCTTTCACTTTCTCTCACTAAGTTCCTAAACCTCTAACTTTCTCTCTAGAATTCCATCTATATGCTACTTTGTGTTATGGTTTGATGTGTATGTGAAAAGTTATATCTTACAATTGGTATCAAGAGCCATGGTTAGATCATATCTTGCACATCTTTGGATTTCTAGTGGTTTTAGGTGGTTTTGAATTTGAAAAGTTTAGTGGTTTTTGCATCATTTGGTTGATTTCTTGTGTTAAAGTTTGAATTTTGTTAGTACTTTTATGTTTAGAATCATCACAAGTGTTTAGGTTTTCATTTGGTAGCTTGAATCATCTTGGTTGGGTTGTTTTGAATTGAAAAGTGAAGTTTATATGGTTTTCATGCTAGCGACTTAGTTCACGGATAACTTTCTTCATGCGACTTGCTTCACAAAATTGTAGCGAGTTACGGTTTAATCCTAGCGAGTTAGATCTAGCGAGTTAAAGTACAAGTAGTGGATTCTCCACCACGAGTAGCGACAGTGGTAGCGACTTGGTGCATGCGAGTTGCTCTTTAGCGACTTGCATTTCTAGCGACTTGTGTGGCAATCATCGCCAAAATTTTGCTAGCGACTTGAGGGTAGCGAGTTACTATAGCGACTTGCTTTGTGTCTAGCGACTTGGGACTTTAGCGACTTGGTGGTATAGCGAATTAGGTGTTAGCGACTTGGTGCTTAGCGACTTGGTTCAAGGGTTATAGCGACTTGGTTGATTTTACGAAGAAGAGGTTTGACCAAAGTTGACTTTTACGTCAAAACTTCAAACGGCCATAACTTTTGATCCAGTAACTCCGTTTCGTGAAATACATCAAAACGACCGGAACGACTGAATATTGTGAGGTTTCTAGCGATGTCATGAAGCGAATTTTTCGAGGCCCAAATCCTCCGAAAGGAAGTTATTGAGCTTTTAAGTTTTAGACCTAAAATTCTCCGTAAGCGTGCATCAACCAATCCAAATCTCAACCAATCAACATTTCACCTTTCCTACGAACAATCTAAAGTCCTATCACACAATCGTCTTTCATTGTATCATTCCATCGGTCATCTTAACACCTCTCGGGTCAATGCTTAACGGTTTCGTCTTGATTTTAGTAAAATCCCGAAAGATTCTATTTCTCGGTTTAAATCATAGGCGTGTAAAATCCGTGCATCCTTCCACATCATGTCTTACTCTCTTGACCCGGTGATTTGAAGTGCTTAAAGCTGTATGATGTTGTGGACAACAATGATAATGTATGCTACTCGAGCGATTAAAGATGATTGAATTAAGCAATGAGGATGTGAGATCTCCGTGTTCGAGAATCTAATGAGAGAATTGCACGGTCAAGCTACGAGAATGCCATGCAAATGGAATGCGACATTGAGCCCTATCAACTACTTCATCCGCACTCATACGGTTGTTATCCATAGTGGGGATCGAACATGTAGTGCTCTTTTCCGCGAGGACTTACCTACATTGACAAGAAGCTTCTTTGTTGAACTTAGAGCATTTAAAGCGCAACTTACCAATGAAGAAGTTCAAAAAGATGGTTCGAGTGCACTCTTCAAGTAATCTACAAACAATTTCGACCATTCATCGGTGGGGAATATTCGTGATTCACGATCAACACTTGACCGAATTTCCTTCAAAAACATCTTGGAATGGAAATTGAGAATTCATTGAGACATTTATCCAACTCATGGATAATGTGAAAAAGTACATTGAAGATTCTACACAAAAGAATGAAGACTTGAATGAGTGTCGGTGCGATTGAAAGATTGTTGTGATAAGTTGGGTAATGTATCATTGAGGAATCGGGTGTTCTTGAATGCGAATGTCGGTGACAACAAAAATGATGAGTCGAAAAATGCAAAATGGAATCTTCGTGCTCAAATTCACAAGAGAGAGGTGCACGGACACAACTGTGCAAGTTAATGCAAAGGCAGCTCCATGAAAGCTTCACGACTGTGCATGTCAATCTTGTGGTAAGTTGCATGGAAGTTTCATTGTACCTAGTTGTGCATCTTCTACTCAAAATGATGATTATGTCTTGCATGAGTCGCTACATTTGTGCTGATGATTCCCTTACCACCGAGCTTAACATATATAAGGATCAAGTTGCTATTTATGAGCAGTGCTAGGTTTGAGTTGACAACCCGTGAGCGGAAATGGATGTCCAAATACGTGCAATCATTAGAAAAAGTAATTTTAGAAGAAGTATTAAAACAAGAGTTAAACTCCTTACAAGAAAAGCTTTCTAAAGCGCTAAGCAAAAACACGAACTTCAAGAAAATGTTAAAATGCTTAAGCAAGAATTCAAGGCTAAGGAATCAAAACTTTTGAATGATTTTCCAATCTAAAAACTTTGAAAAACAAGCTTGAAAATAAGTTATGCGTCAAGGGAATACCATTGATCGCTCACATGATCACTAAGCACGAGTCTTAAGCGATAAGCACGGTGTTCCCATTATAGATAAACCCGATCCTGAGTATGGTAAGAAAGCAAAAGCGACTCAAAATGTAATCTATGATGGAAATGAGATTCTTAAACCTAGACAGACACCTAGTTGCATTGAGTGCGAGGAAGATAGAAAACTAGATATTGCATCTAGGGAGAAAATGGATAAGAAGCTAAATGATCACGAGTGTAAAAGAATAACATAACGATCAAACCCATAATTACACTAAAGAAAATTGGATTTCCTTGAACAAGTTTAAGCCTCGGACTCTATTAACCCCCGAACAAGTGTTCGGAAAAGGAGATGGAAATGCAAAAGTGAAAATCTTGTTGAAAAGAATTCCCTTGTAGGAAAGCGCCTAAATCAACTGTGTATCCTCTAATACACCAATGCACTTAGTTCCTAGATCTATTGCCACTAAAAGTAAGACCTTAATCGGTGAATATGTTATCTTTCAACTATTTGTTGATTTTGAGAAAACTTGTAAGAAAAGGATCACACCCACTGGTATAAGCGAAGGGAAAGGGTTTGAGCAAACTAAAGAGTGCTATTTAAGCGAGGTCATGCCTTTCTTTAAACAACTAAAAGATCAATTTGAGAGTCTTAAAAAGGACGCATTCGATATTAAAGAAATGGAAAAGGTATTTGATGCAATGAGTGTCGAGGTTAGTGACTATGAGAGAATTAAAATATAGTGAGATTGAAAGGAAGAACTTGCATACTCGAATGAGAATCGATTTACGAATGTATTGCTCAAGATGTGTTTTCACACTACAAATTGTTCCATTAATGCTTCTCAATTTCATGAATTATCATTGCTCGAAAGTCTCCATGATCGTGTCATTGAGCTTGAAACAACAAATTCAAAATTGCATGAGAAAATAGAGCAGGATGATCATGATAACTTGGTCAAACATTATTCTAAATTAGAAGTTGAACATCTTGCTTTGCAATTAAAACATCAACATCTCAAAGAAAATGTTAAAACCTCAAATATCAAGACATCCTCGATGCTCTGAGTTTGATGCGTTTTGAAATTAGCAAGCGTGATGAACAAATTCGAGCTCATTATAACACGATCAAAGATTGAAAACCCAAATTTCACAACTGAAAGGTGAAAAGAAGGATGTATTGCTTCCATATGCCTCCACCTTTAGATTCTCGAATTTCCAACTTCAAAACATAATTGATAACTTGCAAAGGAAAATGATTGTTTTAAAGTCGAAATTTCAAAGGTTAATGATCAAAACAAAGAGTTATGTGATTCATTTAAAGTTAATCATGACAAACAAATTGAAAAGATAACTTCTTTACTTAACGATATTGAGAATCAAGCGTGAGGTGAAAGGAAAGTTGCCAATCCCCAATTGCAAATACTGTTCCTAAGGTTTCGCTTGTGATAAATATGCTATCGATATGTTATATATTCCCCGCCCATTAGGAATAATGAACTTGCACATAAAGCATATCTCTCATACCTTAAGGAAAGTTTGAAGGGTCTCCAGTGAGTTGTTGAAGATGAAAGATTAGAAAAACCTTTTGATAGTACTATAGCCTATACTGCATGGATGCAAACGATCTCGGGAACTCTTAGAGTATGTAATTGTCACAAGTCCGAAATCTAGCAATAGGCGAGATAGAATAGTTGTGCCTTGTTCTATGCCTAAAGCCAAGCATGTGACTCTTGATATGCCTTGTTCCATGTCGAAATTCAAGCAAGCAACCTTGATGTGCCTCCTAGAATTTCGGATCCCAGACTTCTAGGCAGGAATGCGAAAGTAGTGAAGCCATGTAATGTTCCCATCGTTACTTCTACAGATGTTAAGATTGACACTAAAGTTAGCGGTTGAAACCTATAAGCAATGCAAAGAAGGATAGGATTACAAACTAAAAGTGATCATGATAAGGAAGTAAAAGAACACCATAGGGACAAGAAGTTTGATTTGAACAAAAGAATCGTGTTAGTTCTAGTATTAGCTCTAAGCTTCTTGAAATTAATTCGAGGCCTTATCTTTGTCTGCAAAACATGTAAAAATGTTTATTTTCGGTAATCATGATAAATGTGATGTGTTATTTACGAGATCTAAGAATCATATCCCGATTAAGAAAGTTTGGAAAGCAAAGCAGTTAAGCAATCACGAAACCTACGAGGAAGGTTTTACCAATGTAGGATTTCGGTGGAAACCAACAGTCGAATGTTCACGAATGGCAAACCTTGCTCTTTAACTAGATCCACTATGCTGAGAATAGTGCTGTTAAGTTTTGGAAGCCAAGCGGTAGAATAATCCCATTAAGCACAAAATGTCATTTGACTAAGTCGATGCCTCTACTAGTTCGACTCCTAGGATAATGCCATTGCATCTAGGGTTTCTGTGATTCAAAGGCTGTTTGTGCTAACTAAAAGGAACCCATCAAAGACGTGGGGATCCAATGTTTCCAATTCTCTGTCTTCGTCATTGTCAAAGCGGTCGTACAAATCGTCCCTTGGCATTTGGATTGAGGGCTCTAAACATATGGTGGGCTCTTAACAATGACGTCTGCTCAAATCGGTTCGGGCCTCGTGCTTCAACATTATGGCGTCTGCAGATAACACTTGAGGCCCGTTCCTCATAGAAAAGAAAAGTGTGCACGCTCTTACGTAAGCTTTATCTTGACTAAAGAAATTCTCTCATGAATGGCCATACTCATCTACATTCTTCATCAACAAGCTTCATGTTTTCCACGCTCATTCGGTCATCAAGTGGATCTCGTTCATTGGTGTATACTCTTATTCTCTTGTTAAATCAAAAATGGCAACTTTGGATGCAATTTTTGAGGGGGAGAAGAGTGAATATACTACATGATGATGGATGTTTGAATAATGCACACGACTTAATTTTGATGATGATGAGTGTATATTCTTTGTGATGAAGAGTGAATATACTAAGGATAAGTGGGATTCATTGTTTTGATTTTTGATCTGCTCCAACGCCTAATGCTTCACTCACTAAGGATAATTGGGAATCAATGTTTTGATTTTTGATCTGCTCCAACGCCTAATGATTCACTCACTAAGGATAATTGGGAATCAATGTTTGGGATTCATTTTTTCAAGATATGCTTGATGAGTACTTCTAAGAATTCTCAAGAAACCTTATCTCCAGTTACTTCACAAGGCGTTCTTAATGACTATCATTGCAGTTGCACTCATGAATAGTGATCCGCTCTTTGATCAGTTTCTACATGTATACCTTAAGGAAGAATGCATTAATGTCGTGAAATCATTTGTTGGGCATTTGACACAAGTCGATTACTTGAGTTAATCAATTATCACTTATTTGAGAATGAAGTTAAATTTCAAAGGCGTGTTCCTATTTGATAACTTGCTCGGGTCTAAGAACTTTAAGTTGAAGACTTGGTTTATCTAGTTACCGGTACCGGGATGGATGGTTGAAGATCCGTTAACTATCACTTTAAGGAGTTACGTAGTTTTACTCGATGACACACGTAAATGACGTTGTGGATAATCGCAAGAGGTGTTAAAGTCTCATACTTTGGTTAAGTATTGAGTACTTAGAGATTTGCTTGAAGCATAAATTCTCGATACCTTTGTTCTTCCAACATTAGTGCAAGCTTAAGATGCAAATCGTGGAATTCTTCTTGATTCGAGTTTGGTATATCGGGTTTTCTTCATCGGTGGTCACTTCAAATTGTCTACATATGGGTTGATAAAGATAGTAAGAGAGTTTCTATCGCGGTGGTCCTATGGCTCCTGGACACTCCACTCGGGACCCGCACTTCAAAACAGTCCCATTGGTTCATCCCTTGTTCCAAACTCCTCTCAAGAAACTCCATATGTACCTCCATCCGAAGATGATGTAAAGAAATTGTTTGATCCTATGTTTGATGAACTGTATGATTCAATTACTAATGAGGTGTTGATCCCCACGAGAGGATGCTCATATTCCGTTGAATGAAGTCAATCCTCGGTCTCAATATCTTTAAGTCGAGAAGCACTGCTTGCGATCCTTGATCTCATCAACAAATCATCATTCTTCAAATGTACATCATGGAAATGTTTCGCATCAATGATGAAGTTAATCCCTGCGACTCACGAAGATGCTCCATTTGAAAACATATTTGCTACTCACGAATCATCATCGAACCATCTTCTGTGAGACATCGACTCACCTACCTCGGTTCCTCGACAAATGCCACATGAACACCTCGAAAATGGACTCACGATCATCCATTAGACAACATCATTGGTAATCCTCTCGTCTGTATCAACCCGGAAGCAACTCGCAACCGATGCCTTATGGTGCTTCTTCAACTCCGTACTATCTAAGATCGAACCAAAGATGTTAAAGCGCTATGAATAAAGATAGTGGTTCAATGCTATGCAAGATGAAATTCATGAGTTTGATCGTCTTGATGTATGGGAGTTAGTACTGCTCCGGATCGTGCTATGATTATAGCTCTAAATGGATCTTCAAAGTAAAACTTGATGAGCATGGTGATGTGTTGAAAACAAGGCTCGATTGGTTGCTAAAGGATATCGTCGAGAGGAGGTATAGACTTTGAAGAATCGTTTGCTCCGGTTGCTCGAATCGAGGCAATCGTAATCTTTTCGCGAATCTTTGCAAGTAAGAACATGGTGGTGTATCAAATGGATGTAAAGCGGCATTTACGAGCGGAGATCTTAAAGAAGTCTCGTCGACCAACCCGAAGGATTTGTGAATCAAGAGCATCCTACTCACGTTTATCGTTTGAAGAAGGCTCTTTACGGTTTAAAGCAAGCTCCAGGGCATGGTATGATACAACTTTGTCAAAGTTTCTTCTATCAACCGGATTCAAAGAAAGAGCGATTGATCCTACATTGTTCACGGAAGTCGAGCAAACATTTATCTCATGTTCAAATTTATGTTGATGATATTATTTTGCCTCGTGACCCAATGGAATGTGATCGTTTTCTAATGAAATGAGTTCAAAGTTTCAAATGTCAATGATGGGACAAATGTCATTTTCTTGGGATTACAAATTTCACAAAGTCCGGAGGCATTTTCATATATTAATCTAAATATACAATGTAGATTTTAAAGAAATTTGGATTTGATTCAAGTGACCTGTTGACACCCCATGATTGACCGAACCAAACTAGATGAGGACCCTCTCGGGATCATGATTGACCAAACGAAATATCGTAGTATGATTGGATCACGATGTACCTCACTGCTAGTAGACCGAGACATCTTGTTCATTGTTTGCATGTGTGCTAGATACCGAGCTAAGCCTACTAAAAGCACCTTGAAGCGATTAAGCAGGTCTTCGGTATCTCAAGGAACCATCAATATGGGTCTTTGGTGCCAAGGACACCGGTATGTCACTAACGGCCTATGTAGATCTTGATCATGCGGGTTGTCAAGATACGCGTCGAAGCACGTCGGGAGGTGCTCGATTTTGGGTGATAAACTTGTGAGTGGTCTTCAAAGAAGCAAATGAGTACTTCTATTTCTCTAGGAGGTGAATACATAGCCATGTCATCTTGTTGTGCTCAAATCTTATGGATGAGATCTCGATTATCGACTATGGCTTTGAATTCAACAAAATCCCTACATCTTGTGATAATAAAGTGCTATTGCTCTCTCATGCAACAACGTTCAACACTCAAGAGCAAAGCATATCGACATTCGACATCATTTCATCGGGGAACAAGTGGAAAAAGGTGTGGTGGAACTCTATTTTGTGAGGTGCGAATACCGGTTAGCGAACATCTTCACCAAAGCTCTTCCAAGAGAACGTTTGAGTTCATTCTTCCGACTTGGCTTGAAAAGCCTTCAACGAAACACTCAAACGTCTTGGGAGGAAGGCGAAGTAAAGGTCTATCTTCATCTATCTCTTGTAAATATTTAAAAAAAATAAATAAATAAATAAATAAAATAAATAAATAAATATATATATTCAATTTGTCATGTTTTTTCTCTGGTTCGATAATATCTACGATCTTTGTCTTGTCATTCAAAGAATGACACGGGACTTTAGATGTTGTTCGAATTCTCAAAAAAAAAAATAAATAAATAAAAAAAAAAAAAAAAATTGGGAGAAAGAGAAATGGTTTATTGTCATTTTCGAGCATAACCGGTTTTAAAAAAAAAAAACGAGCCATGTTTTACCATGTTTTCAAATTCTATGCTACGATTCTATAAACATTTATCTGCTTGAAAACTAAATGCTTTGAAAAATAACTCGGTTTCCATTTTGATAATCATCGAGGACTTATTTGTCAAAATCTCTATCTCTCGATCAACAACCTATGTCATTGATTGAGGAGAGAATGATTTCAATTAAATTAAAAGTTATTTGGCATTAAATTGTTTTCAAAGATATACATGCATGTTTTAACAATGGAGTTTAAAGTCTTAAATCCGATCCTTATCGATTCAACGCTTTCACAATCAAGTCACAATTCTCCTTAAAAGCTTTCAAAATCAATTTAAATCTATAAGAGATCACAAATCTCAAATGTTTTGATAATTGTGATCGGGAGAATGTGTAATTTAAATTGGATTTAAAGCGATGTTAAGGTAAATGGTTTCACATGAATGTACATCTTTGTCCTTCCACATGTGACAAACGATTTCAAATTTTCAATGCACATGTTGAGGGAAGCATCTATCTTAAACCTTTGATTTGAAGCGTGATCATTCATCCGATGTGCAAGTTCCTCTAGTATGTGCAAAACTCTTTTCAAACCTCGAGGCGCATATTGAGGGGAGCAAAATTATGGAAACCTCATCCTTCCAGGAAATGCTATATCTACTTGATTTGTTGAGGAAGTGATGTTGATATCTTTAGAAAATGGTAATCAAAGAAGTTAATTCTTTCTCTTGCCTCCGTGTGCAAAACATTTTCAAATACTTGATGCACATGTTGAGGGGAGTTCTCGTTCTAAAATATCAAAAACAATTCGGTACAAAATGCTTTGATAATATATCACAAGTATACGAATTGATTTTCAAATGGTTTTCAATTGGATCCAATGGCGGATGAACAATACCAAATTGACCGACCAACTTTACTTTATGTGCGGTGATATAAGGATGATAAGGTTAGGTATTGGTTCCCATGATCCGCCGAGCCGGAGGGATCTACTCGAGGACGATCCACTAGTTAGTGTAGAAGTCCTTGGGTATGATGATAAAAGGAGAAATGTGAGATATGGGAAGAGTGCGGACTAAGGCGAGCTAATCTTGGAATAAACCCAACAAGGTAATAGCTATGAAGTCTCGGTAAAATGAAGGGTTGAAGAATTAAAAAGAATTGAATGAGGAAAGGGTGAAAACAAATAGCCTCCATTTATTCAACCTTTGGGCGTAAACCGGTTCAATTCATATACTACCGATACTAACATCGGTATTGAAGACAAGGCGTCATGGACCCGGTGGACGCTTGCACTTCAACTTTCCAAACCACTCAAGTTCCTCTTAAAAGGACTTGTTTCATTCTCGGGAACCGACATTATCTATCGACTTTCTCTTAAAGATGGTTGATATTGAAGAAGGAGACCTCTCACAGTCTCGTTATAGGATCCAAATATGCACAAATTGAGTCTAGAGCCACGAGATCATCAATAAATCTCATTAGGACACTTTCAATGAAGACTCTGTTTCACACAATGTGGAAAGAGATTATATCTTGAGTCCTACGCATTATCCTTGTGGTATTGCGGAACATCCAGTGATGTGTTTACATATTCACAATGAAGATGGAAAGCCTTCGGAGCCAACATCAAACAAGCTCTGGTAGGTGGCATGTGAGATCTATTATATAGATCAACCATGTGACAAGCGAATAGAAACAATGGGCGATTCAATCTCTTGAATCAATCTGGTTCGAGTTATGGATTAGCGGATACCTTTGAAAACCGGTCATTGTGCTTAAAAACACTTTTCTTTAGCACATCGACCGTGTACCAATTCTCAAACCAAAGGTATTTTATGATTGATAATTGATTTTCAATAAAACCTTCGTTGTATTGCAAAAACAATTTCTATTGAGCAAATACGATTGTGTTTCAAATCTCTTTTCATCGATCGGTGGACTTAAAATTTCTTTGGTTCACTCACTCCGTGTTGTCTTCTTTGAGATGTTCGGTTGAGAACAGCTAGAGCATTCGCGAAACCGTCGAGGAGATTCTTAGGAATCCTACGATCACAGCGATGCTTGTCTTGATCAGCGGGAACCGTGGGCGTGTACCTCGATTCAGCGAAGTGATCAAAGACACTTTCGTGCGATTTGTTGCTAAGCATTGTATGCGTATCGCCCGACGTTTGCGGTGATCGAGAATGAAGCGGTCAATCCACACCGCATGCTCACTTAACACATTCATCTCAAAAGAAATCATGATTGGTGCATCAATGACTACGATATTTTCACTCCATGCTTACCTTTCTGCTTTTGCCAATATCATGAATCAACTAAAACTTCGCTACTCGATGAGAAGATATCATGATCGAGAATGTGAGCATGTCGGTCCCAAAGTCGCAACATCACAAAATACCAACACCACAAAGGATGTGTCGGAGATTGTTGATAGTGATGATCTCGAAGATGGCTCGAACTTATCATCGCGTGGATCGGTAAAGACCTCCACTTGGAATAACCAAACATGCATTGTGAAGAATCAATGACTACGAGCTTAGGAGCAAAGGACTACATCAAGAATGCAAGATCAATTGTTAAATGTTATATCTATTTGTATTCAATGTAATTTTGGTACATAATTGAGGTGACCTCCATAGGGAGATTGTTAGGAATTAGAAATTCCGGTATTAAAGTCGGTCACCTCAGTATATGTAATCGTTAAGCTCGTAGTCGCAGTTCATTTAAGTTTAGTAGTATTTAGTTAAGTAACACCGTGGAGGACTGGACGGGTCTTTACCAGCTGTATGCGATCCAGCCCAAAGTGTGGCGTTTATGTAAGACTATAAATACTCTCTACCTCCCGAGGTAGAGTTGGAGCTCATAATAATATCTTTCACTTTCTCGCTAAGTTCATAAACCTCTAACTTTCTCTACAGAATTCCATCTATATGCTACTTTGTGTTATGGTTTGATGTGTATGTGAAAAGTAATATCTAACAGATACATCTCACTAAAACCTTATTATACATATTTCCCTAATCACATCTTAAAATAACAAAAGTACCCATTTTTATCTAACCTTTTACTAAGACAATTATACCCTTCTAATAACCCTGGATTTGAGCCCTTGAACAATATCATTTTGACGCCATCTTTTTAATTTGCCGCCATATCTAAATCAATTACTACTAAACAAATAAATTTCAAAAAGCTGATTTTGCATGTCGCAACCCAATAAGTTCCACGTTTTTCGAAAATGCAAGTATTCTTAATTGATTTATCTATAGGATAAAAGCTATATATACTTAACGTACTTACCATAATAAGTCATTATGCCTTCTTAACTTATTTTATTGTCAATACACTTAACGTTGTTTACTCAACATATCATTATACATATACCCGCCCACACCTTTAACAATGAAAAGACGCAAATACCCTTGTCTTCTTCCTAAATCATTTGATGCTTATTTCTCCTTCAAAAATGGATAAGGCCAAATGGCAGCTTATTCACGTCAGCTTCTTGATACAAAAATGGATGAAGCCAAACAGTTTTTCAGCTTTTAGTAATTCTTGATACATTATCGATACCCACCGACCCAAAACTGCTCCAGCATTCTTGATACAAAAATGGATCAAGCCATTAAAGCTACCAACATGAGATAATGTATCAACCATAAACTGCTTTATTTAACTTAACATAAGCAGAATATTTGAATAATTTTAATAGACTCGTTTAACTGCTATTGGGATCTGATATGTCTCTCGGAGAACGTATATGGATTTGTAAGCATGGACAGGTTGATTTTGTGTCGCGTTGCTTTAGCATTAGTCGATATAGGTTTATTTTGTAGCACATACATCAATGAATACTACTTTAATGTTTATGATGAAATTGGTAAAAAAAAAAATGGACGGTTGATACAATAAAGGGTCAAAACTATAAGGTTTAGTATTAGTCGATATAGGTTTATTTTGTAGCACATACATAAATTAAACATAGATGGTTGATGCAACGGAGATAGGGATGCTTTTATTCTGTTTTTATATTTTAAGGAAGATGAACCATTGAAATGACTAAATTACCCTCAACAAATATGTGTAATGACAATATTAGAAGTAGATGACGCATAATGAGTTATGATGGAAAGTACATTAAGGATTTATAGCTTTTATCCTTTATCTATATGTGGTTCATTCATAATAGGGTCATTGGGAAACTGGAAATGGATTAATCTGACTAGGCATTCTTCTTTTGTTTATGAATATGAGTTTATGACTAGTAAAACTATTATATGTCACTCTGGTACCTTTTGAGAAATTAGATGAATATTTTTAGATGATGTTACATGTTATACTCGATCCTTGTAGGTTTCTATTTGTTCGGTTGTTTAAATTTCATGAAATACAGGTCATATTCTTAGTTTGCTTATGATAAATGAGATCAATGAGTAACCATGTTACTAGTAGTAAAATAGTTACAAATTGGTATATTTGTTATTTTAATGTTTGGTTGAGGAAATACGTAATTAACAAGGTTTTATTGGGCTTTTAGTTATTGTAGTGTTAAACTGAATCACGGGTTAAAAGGTGTAATTTTAAACGTTAAGTTCGGGTCCTTTAACTTCAAATCATGGCCCTGTTCAATACTATGTAAGAAATTGTTTGCTCATCGTCATTTTCTTTGTTCAAAGAAACTTTTCAGTTTTAATAAGATTAATAATACACTTATTTGAGACTATGTTATTGGGAAAGAGTCGGTCGACACTAAAAAAAGGATGCACAAGTTAGGATTTCATCGCCGATTTAAACATTTTGGAGAATGCTACACTAGGTTTTTTTTTTTTTTTTTTTTTTTTTTTGTTTTAGAACGACAACTATTTATCTCACACAATATATACTACAATCTATCTCTACATGCGTCAAGTTATGATTTGGCCACAACCATTTGTTTAGAGAACACCATGTGATATAACGTGATGTCTGAATTGGGACTGGCCTCTTGATTAGATGCAAAGGTAAAATGACTATTTGTAATTAACTGCAAAGGTAAAATGACTTTTGTTAACTAAAATATAAATTAATTGCAAATATCATAAACTATAAAGAAAAAGTTTGTTTGTGGTACCAGCGGACATGTTCTAATTTTCATTAGTACAATTATAACATATTTTGGTATAGACGTATAAGCGGATCATTTTATCTTGATAGTAAGAGTTGAATCGACATATATTTTCTAGTTGGAAATTTTGAGTCCTTGAAAGGGTATTAGTTCACAAGATGCTATTTGTGGACCATTACTCGTCCCTCTTGGTTGCGAAGAGCCCAAATGAATTGACAGGAAAGTGATGGATGATGTACGTTTCTTGAAACATCTTTTAGATGCAAAGATGTGACATTTCAATATTAGGGACCATATTTCCACATCAAGTATGAAAGTAAGGAAGGAAAATGCCAAGATTGGCGAAACCTTCATAATTAATTCACTCATTACTTACATCAATTTCAACCATTGCCTTTGGTCTTATTATTTGCCACTTGTCAATGCTTGAAGGTTTGATGTGTATGTTGCATTATCCTCCATTGACAACATGAATATAATCCTAAGCAAAAAAATATTTGTTTTAGCTATTGATTCTACGTAGAAAATAAGGAAAATGGTATAAACTATTTTCTGCTTTATTAATTTTCCAGTGCGAGTATGTGACAGTGTTAAGATAATGTGATTGGAATGAACGCAATTGATTGTGGTTTTTGAGTAATGAAAGCTATGTAACAAACAGTTTTCCCAAACTCGAGTTGTCACGGTATTGAAAAGACTTGTGAATGTATATATCCAAACTTGCTCTCTATCTACAATTAATGATCTTGTTCGATTTAGGTACGTGTTTTATACACACCTCATGTTATTAACATCTTATCTTAAAAATAAAAATAAAATCTTTGTACCTTTCCAAATATTTATGATATTCAAGCAAATCATTTACAAGGTAAAAAAGAGGAAGAAAAATAATTTCTTTTAATAAACCTTTCAATCAAGGTTGTCAAGATCGGGATTCTAAGGGATCGTTTCGTCTTTCTGAGATCGTGATCGTAAGATCGGATCGGGATCTTAAGATCCTCTTTAATGTTATTCTTATCTTTATGTAATTTTATAGAAATCTACAAATTCTAATACATTATAACCATAAAATCTATGAATATTTCATATAAATGTTGTCACAAATTATGATTATAAAATGTTTTAAAATATTAACATGTTGTTTTTGAATTCTACAAACAAACAACCCATAAATTTGTAGTTTTTAGTTTGTAATCAGAAAAGTAAGATCGGATCGGATTAGATCGTAAGATCGTATGGTCGAATCGGGATCCTATAAGATCTTAAACTGCAAAGATCCTATGTAGGATCCGGATCGTTTTTGCTGCGATGTCGTAAAATCGAAGATCACAAGATCGGGATCGGGATCACGACAACCATCAGATTTCAATGATTCAATGATAACTAATCTTTTTCTAACCTCAAATGCATTCATTGAATCTAAAATAGGCTTTTGATAAAACCTCTAATGCTTTAGTCACTAACATATATTACGCCCGAGCACGATGAAGGCAGGGCGATGAAGAGCCCATTGAGCACGATGAAGAAGTGGGTGGTGAACCGCGACCAAAGGGCTCTGATGAGCCCGCGTGGCATGCAGATTATGTCATGTGATTATCTTTATTTTAGTCATGATTGAGTAATATTAGGAAAGTATATTGTGAGTCGTTTTAGGAGTTATCTTTTGATACAAGTTATCGTATTTGTTTGCTATTTATACCGAACTATGGAATACAGGAAGTTTAAGTTTTGTCAAAATAATTCTCTTTTCTTTCTTCTAAATTCTTAGGGAGCTCGCATACGTTTGAAGTGTGCAAACTATCGATACATAACGTATCAATTGGTGCTTTCATTGCTAATGGATGAAGCAGCGGTACGTGGGCTGTTGAAGGATCATTCGGATGCAATATACGCGGAGCTACACCGTGACTTCTTCGCATTACAGTGAGTTCTGAGCGATCGAATTTAGGGCTCAGCCAGGCATGGGCGGGCGGTGGTGAACCCGGGTTGCCGCGATCCATGCGTTTGGAGGTTCCTAAGTTTAATGGCAAAGATCACGAGCGTTGGATTTTTCTATCCATGAATACTTTGATCTTCCGGGCGATGGATGAACAACGACTCAAAGTTGTAGGTTTTAATCTGGAAGGAAATGACTTTGAATGGTTTCGGTGGATGTCGCGCAATAATTTGATTACCAATTGGGGCGATTTTTTGGAGAGTGTTCATGATCGGTTTGGTCCTTGTAAGTATGAGGATCGCAGGGGCGTTGTCTAAACTATTGCAACTAGGATCCGTGGCACAATACCAAAGTGACTTTGAAAAACTTATGAATCGGTCACGAGATTCCGAAAAATTGTTGATTTCGTTTTATATATCGGGACTTAAACCTTCGTTCTGGTGAGGAATTGTTGGTGTCGAACCAGCGACTCTTGTGATGCTTTTTCTTTGGCACGACATTCGGGGGCGCGTTTTGACGATCGAGGATCAGCGATTTCCGGTGGGTCGGCTAGTACCGGTGTTTCCAACCTCATTCAAGTCGAGTTATCGTTTTGGGCGCCACGGTGGAGAACTCTAGCCACCTCTATTACCAACACCTTCTACGGTTGGGGTGCTACGGAACAACACCACTACTAATTAAGTGGATCTCACCCGCGGAGCGTCAGGAGCGTATGAGTAAAGGTTTATGTTTTAACTGCGATAACAAATGGGTGCGTGGGCATAAGTGTCCGGGTAAATTCTTGTTACTTATGGCGGAGGAAGAGGATGTCGTGCATTCGGTGACATCAGGAGAAACTGAGGAGGCTGTGGAGAGCGGAGATATTTCCATGTTAAATTCGTTAGTTGGCAACGGGAGTCCTCGATCCCTCCAACTTTGGGGTACGATTAATACTTGCAATGTTCATGTTCTTATTGACAATGGGAGTACCCATACCTTTGTTCAACCAGGTGTAGCCGAACGAATGAAGCTACCCATTACGACAATCAAACCTTTTAAGGTTTACATCGGGAGTGGGGAGACGTTATTGTGTGAAAAGATTTGTTCTAAAGTCATGTTACAGATGCAAGGGTTCTAGATGGAGTTTGATTTGTATGTACTTCCTATGAAAGGACCAGACATTGTGTTAGGCATACAATGGTTACAGAAGTTGGGTAAAGTGACTCACGATTATGCCAAGCAATCAATGGAATTCAAACTTTCTAGTACGACGTATACATTACAAGGGGATGCATCATTACGCATGAAACATATCGGTTTCCATCATATCTGCGTTGTTGGATCTGACGAGGTTTATGGGGTCTATGAGTTACATAGTGTTCTGATGCAGGATGGCGGGCCCAAGAGTGCACAGGTGGCGGACGGAGTAACACCTCCTGAGATCGAACAACTTTTGGTGCAATTTGAGTCGCTTTTTCAGGTACCCACTGAATTACCTCCACATCGTCTTATTGATCACCATATTCACCTATATCCTAATACTAAACCGGTGAATGTTAGACCTTATCGATACCCCCATTACCAGAAAAGTGAGATGGAAAAGTTGGTTAATGAAATGTTAAGTCAGGGAATCATTCGCTATAGTCATAGTCCCTTTTCATCTCCCGTCTTGTTAGTAAAGAAGAAGGATGGTAGTTATCGTTTTTGTGTTGATTATCGGGCATTGAATGTGGTCACGGTTAAGGATAAGTTTCCAATACCTACGGCTGATGAAATGTTTGACGAGTTAGAAGTGCGATTATCTTCACCAAGCTTGATTTTCTGGTGGGTACCATCAAATACGTGTGAATGAGCGGATATTTAAAAACGACTTTTAAATACGCATGAGCGGTCATTATGAGTTTTTGGTAATGCCGTTTGGTCTTACCAACGCTCCGTCTACTTTTCAAGCAACCATGAATCGGTTATTCTCCCCATATTTACGTAAATTTGTGATTGTGTTTTTCGATGACATATTGGTTTATAGTGATACTCTTACGGCGCATTTAGAGCATTTGCAGTGTGTGTTCCAATGTTTACAGGACCATCAATTCTATGTTAAGCGTTCAAAGTGTGTATTTGGTGCCACAACACTTGAATACTTGGGGCACATTATTTCGGCACGTGGGATTGAGGTGGATACAAAGAAGGTGGCCACCATAGTGGAATGGCCCGTGCCTAAAACACAAAGACAGGTAAGGAGTTTCTTAGGTATTGCGGGGTATTATAGGCGGTTTATTAAGGACTATCGTCCATAGCGGCGCCATTGTCTAATCTGTTGCAAAGGATGGTTTTAAATGGGAGCGGTGGAAGGCGTGGCTTTTGATGCTCTCAAGCATCAACTTTCTCATGCACCAATTTTGGGACTTCCTAATTTTGATGAAACATTTATTGTTGAGGCGGATGCGTCGACCAATTGTATTGGCGCTGTGTTATTACAATAAGGGCAACCCATTAGTTTTTTTAGCCGTAATTTGGGTCCTCGCATGCGTATTGCAGCTACATATCAAAAAGAGTTGTTTGCTATTGTGGAAGCCATATACAAGTGGAGACAATACTTGATCGGGTGTCGCTTTATGGTTCGAACGGACCATAAGAGCATTAAAGAGCTTATGCAACAGGTAATTCAAACTCCTTTCTGACAAAAGTATGTCGAAATTGATGGGATTTGATTTTTCTATCAGTACAAACACAGGTGTCGAATCGGTGGGCGATGCTTTGTCGCGTCGGGATGAAGGCGAGAAAGTGTCACAACGGCATTTATGGCCATGAGCCGACCACTTGTGGACTTAATGACCACATTGCATGAAGAGAATGAAGTCTTGGAAGAGTTACAACAGATACATCATAAGCTCGATCAAGGGAAGAAGTGGACGGGTTCCATCGTGAGAAGGGTATATTAATTTACCGGGATCGCTACTACATTGGTGCGGAATCCAAACAAAAATACCATTGTTATTCGAATTCCATGACACGCCTAGTCTTGGGGCATGGGGAATAAAGAAAATGCTAGTGGGATTATCCGCTTTGTTTTATTGGAAGGGTATCGTCAATCGGTTAAAGAGTATGTTAAAAATGTCTTGTATGTCAACAAACCAAATATGTAGACGCAGCTCCAGGAGGATTGCTACAACCATTGCGAACACCATCAACGGTTTGGGAAGATGTCTCAATGGATTTTATTACTGGGTTGCCAAGTTTCAAAGGGTTGACAGCAATTTTTGTGGTGGTGGATCAGTTTTCCAAATATGCACACTTTGGGACATTACCAACTAGTTTTAATGCTTCCAAAGTGGCGGAGTTGTTCGTAGATATGGTAGTTAAACATCATGGGTTTCCCCGAACCGCCGTATCTGATTGTGACCCTATATTTGTTAGTCAGTTTTGGATGCACTTATTTGAGGCCAGTGGTACTAAATTGAATCATAGTACGGCTTATCACCCTCAGACGGATGGTCAAACAGAAGTTGTGAATCGAGGTCTTGAACAATATCTTCGTGCGATGGTATGTGATCAGCCTCATCAGTGGGTGAAGTTCTTATCTTGGGCCGAATACTGTTATAATACTAGTTATCATAGTAGCATCCAAATGTCTCCTTTTCAAGCATTGTATGGGCGTTTACCTCCAACAATTATTCCATATCCACCGTGGTCATCGAAAGTGGGCTGCGTTGATGAAGTGTTGACGAGCGAGATGAGTTATTACGACGACTTAGGCATAATTTATTGGATCTGAAGCATCGCATGGAAATGAAGGCCAACCGTAGTCGGCGTGATGTTGAGTTCAAACAAGGAGATAAAGTGTTTGTTAAGCTACAACCTTATCGACAAGTAACCTTAGCCAAACGTTTTTCTAATAAGTTAGCTAAGAGATATTATGGGCCATTTGAGGTACTTCAACGTGTAGGAAAGGTTGCTTACCGTCTTGCACTTCCTTCTACAAGTAAGATACATCCGGTGTTTCATGTATCGTTACTCAAACCTTTTGAAGGGACCGAACCTGGGGTCGTTGTAGAGCTACCTAAGGAGGTATTTGAAGGTCATCCGGTGGAATGACCGTTATGCATTTGTGATTCACGGGTAGTGTTACGCAATGGATTGCCAACTCGACAAGTTCTCGTTCAATGATTCGGAAGATCACCAGAAGAAGCAACATGGGAATGGTTTACTGAGTTTCAATTAGCTTATCCAGCTTACCACCTTGAGGACAAGGTGATTTCTGAAGATGTGGGGAATGTTACGCCCGAGCCTGATGAAGAGCTGGGTGGTGAACCGCGACCAAAGACTCTGACCAAGCCCGCATGGCATGCAGATTATGTCATGTGATTATCTTTATTTTTAGTCATGATTGAGTCATATTAGGAAAGTATATTGTGATTCGTTTTAGGAGTTATCTTTTGATACAAGTTATCGTGTTTGTTTGCTATTTATACCGAACTATGGAATACAGGAAGTTTAAGTTTTGTCAAAATAATTCTCTTTTCTTTCTTCTAAATTCTTAGGGAGCTCGCATACGCTTGAAGTGTGCAAACTATCGATACATAACGTATCAACATATCTATTAGACATGCCTTTTTAATATCGTTCGTCTTTTTGATCTAGATGGCAACTCAAAGTTGCTAATGTGAAGGCGGCGAGATGATCCCTTAAGGCACCCGTTGGGTTAAGCATGAAACACAAGTGAAAAGTGTAAACATCTGTAAAAAGTTATAAACTAAAGACCAAACAAAATGATTTTCATACAACAACTTTCCCTTCTATTTTTTATATATGTATATCACTCCAGGTACAATACTAAAAGATGTTTTGAGTTCAAGAACATACAAAGAAAACAAGGATAAATATGGAGATCAAACCCTAAATGTTTACACGAAATTTTGAGAGATGAACTGCTAATAGACACACGAGTTATGTGTGACTAACGAGAATAAGGAGCTTTTATACTCAAAACCTAATAATTTTTGAGTCCTTCAACTTGCACCCTTAACATGGGAACACGACTCCACCTTGATTTGTTAACATATTTACCAATAAGCCCTTAGAACTTTCATAAACTTACAATAACAAAAACACACTAATACAAAACTTTGAATATTAGCATAAAAAGTCCTTGTACATTTTCATACCATTTCAGATTAGTCTTCGCAATATGCCACATTAATCTAAACCTGAAACAAGTTTATAAGATACAACAACTCACAAAATCTTTTATGATCAGTTACAGATAACTCTTAGTAAAGACATCTGTTCAAACCGGAACTTGCAAGTTTTAAAAACACCTTTAGCTATTTTCTCTCTGAGAAAATATAAACCAATCTCAAAATGTTTGGTTCTCTCATGAAATACTGGGTTTGAAGAAATCTGTATTGCAACATTGTTATCACAATACATCTGCACAAGTATAGTATAATTCACTTTAAACTTAGTTAACCTTTAACACCCACATAATTTCACAAGCAACACTAGATATTGCTTTGTATTCTGCCTCAGCAGAAGACTTAGCCTAGACAGTCCATTTTTTACTTTTTCAGAAAATCGAACAGTTTCCAACGAAAACAAAAAACAAAAACTGTAACAGGCCTTATGGAAGTAGTACATTTAGCCCAATCTGAATCAATGTATGCAGTTAATTCAAACTTATCACTTCTGCTATATAACACACCTTAACCAGGACCACCTTTAAATATCTTAAAACTCTAAAAGCAAGTTTTAAAACACATTTTAATGAACCATGCATAGCCTGACTTAGCTTATGCACAACATAAGCTGTATCAGGCCTGATAATTGTAAGGTATATCAACTCTTATATTGATTTTTCCACAAGACCTTTTGATTGACTTTGTGAAGTTGTAAGCCACATGATCAACTTATTAGGTGATGTTGAAAAGGAAATACTTTTTGAGGTGCTTCAGTACGTCACTAATCCCAATACACACTGAAATTAGTTCTACTATATGACTTAGCCTATACACTCCATTTTTTACTTTTCCAAAAAATCAAACAATTTCCAACGAAAACAAAAAAACAAAAATTGTAATAGACCTTATGGTAGCAATACATTTAGCCCAATCTGAATCAACATATGCAATTAATTCAAACTTCTCACTTCTGCTATATAACACACCTTTACCAAGAGCACCTTCAAATATCTTAAAACTCTAAAAGCAAGTTTTAAAACACATTTTAATTGACCATGCATAGCCTGACTTAGCTTATACACAACATAATTGTATCAGGCCTGGTAATTGTATGGTATATCAACTCTTATATTAATTTTGCCACAAGACCATGCATAGCCTGACTTAGCTTATGCACAACATAAATGTTTAAATATTGTGACAAATTTTTGTTTTGATCATGCTTGGAGACCACACCACTGCCAATTATGCTAGAATAGTAAAAGTTACGTCAAGAATCTAGAACACGTTTTTACCTTAATAGCTATCAGGTGACTTTACTTCAACTTCAGGATGTCAACAATAGATAAAGGTTCTTAGTTAAATGCTCAGGGAGGGTTCTAAATACTAATTCATATTTTATAATTTTTATTAATACTTTTTTCTTTCTTTCCAAATTTTAGACATGTACAGCTCAACCTTCTTCTTATATGCATGATAGATATGCAAGACAATATCTTAATATTCAAAAGGAATAGAAACAAAGAAGTTGAGCAAGCCATACATTGATGAAGTCGCAGTCGCAAGCAAGAGAAGCAATGAAGTTTTATACCAATGAGTTATTCCAAGCATAAAAAATTTCTTAAATAGGAAACTATATACCATCATCAAGTACTATTAAGTTGTTCTTGGTTTTTTTCTCTTATTCAAGCATGTGTATTACACATGTTGATCTTTGATAAGGTTTTAAAATGTACCTTTTTGAGGGATCGTTTAAGCCCTTATTTGATCACTTTTGTATCCGTTATTACTTAGTATCGTTCCTTTTCACTTTTTAGGTCTCTTGAAGGCAAATTCTTTGGAATGGCACTTTTTGACGAAAAGGCGAATATCGAAGAAAATGGCCAAAGTCAAGAATCGAAACTCAGTCTTTGAAATACAAGGGACGGCGTCGGTGTTGTCTATGACGCCGTCGAGCACTCAGGATTTGCCAAGAGTGGCAATTGCTCATTTACAAGTAACGACGGTTTTAAAAGAGTAGGGCGTCATGACTCGTGACGCCCTAGATTTGATCGAGACGGCGTCGAAGATGAAGCCGGGCGTCACAACCATAAGGTGGACGCGTCACAAGCCGCAACACGGCAAGTAGCCGATATTGTTTTGGCCATAACTTTTGCATACGAACTCGGATTTAGGTGAAAAGCCAGCGCGACGAGCGAGAAAATCAACAGTTTGGTGAAAAAAGTCGTCATGACGCCATCACTCTTTAGGTGTGACACCGTCGCTTCTTGAAACGGAAAATCGCCTATAAATATAACATTATAACTTCACTTTTGTAGGCTCTAAACCCCAACTCGATTCCGGGGTTTAGATAGGTGTTTTCAATGACTTTGAAGGTTTCAATCACTCAAAACATCTTGTAATGGTTTGTTGATTATATCTTAATCCATATATTCAATTTATCATTATGTCTATCCTATGTTTGATTGATTGTGTGTATGCTTGCATGTTCTCCATGTCCAGCTAATTTACTTGTGTGTTTGCTTAGGGAATATGAAAATTAATTATTAAATATTGATTGGTTGTCTCTTATCTTAATTGATTAATGATCTAGTAATGCGATAGGTCATTCGTTGTGTAATTAATGCTTGATTAATCTTTGTGAACCTTGGGCTATAGCACTTAGAGCGGTTGTAGGCTAAACCATCCAAAGAGTGCCTTAGAGTTAGAGTTTATAATCACGATGAGTGTCTAAATACTCATCGTTTTTGTCAATATAAAGCGCAAAATCATCCGAAAACACTCGAAACACATCAAAATGATCAAAATATCACAAATCGGTGTTTTATGTGTTTTAAATGCAAAAATATCAAAATCGGATGAAAAACATATCAAATTTGCAAAATTGGGTTTAGTCCCCAAGTTTCAAAATTGTCAAAAATAGTCCACGAGTCAAAATTTCAAAAGAAAAATCATCAAAGGTCCTTTTAAATCATAAATTGTCAAATTTGGTCCTTTGGTGAAAAATGTAAAAAGTTTTGAGAAAATTACAATTTAGTCCCTGAAAATCCAAAATGGTCAAATCTAGTCCTTGGAAATTTTCAAAAACGTCAAAATCAACCCTTGGACTATTAAAGCTTGGCAAGACCAGCCCCTTGACTACTTTTCATAATTTACATGTTTGGTCCTTGGGAATTTCAGTTTTACATATTTGGTCCCTTGTATTAATACTTAAACAAACCAAATGGACCTTATATAAACCCCCAAGCCCAAAACAAATACCCTTGGCCCAAATAAAATACCCAATCCAATTACCACCCAACCATTACCGGTTTTAACCCGACACAAAACCACCCTTTGTTTAATAACCGTCAAACCCAGTTGACCCGCTGTTTCTCTCTCATTCACGAGATACACCTTCACCATCATTTCCCCCACAACTCACCGATACACTCCATCTCACCATCATCATCCCTATACCTCCCCCGTCCAAGCAGAAAGAGCCAAAGGAGCATTAAATGCATTATCTCAACCTCAAATTTATTAAACCCGAAATTGGCGCCAAAATGTTTTAAATGGCGGGATCAATTTCGGTGATCCTAGGGTCATTTATTCTTGAGGAGGCTGTTCATTGAAGTGAGAGAAGGAGCCACAGGTGTATAAAAGGCCAAGAAAAGCAAGAAGAAGGGAGTTAGTTTTTATTTTTCTTAAATATATGTCGTTTTTAGCTTATTATGCTTAAAAGTAGCTTTCAGTTGTAATTTTTCAAGTATTTTGTATCAAATTAACTTATGTAAGCATATTGCAACTCTGTTTGATCATCAAATTCCAAGTTTAGTTCAAATTCCATTTTATGTGACAACTGTTGAAATTTTAAGTTTCAAACCATTTGTTAAAGCTTTAAGCAGCTCAATTTCCATCTTGTCTAAGCTTATTTAAGCTCTCAATAGCTTTTTGTAAGCCTAGAATCAATTTTCAAGTATATTAGAAATTTGGTCAAAGAAAGTCAATATGGAGCAGATTTGATGCAGAAATGGGAAAGGGTTGATACAGACAAGAGAATGGGTTGCTTTGGAGTGATTTGGGTTGGTTTGTATTAGGTAGTGGTCCTTGGTTCATAATTTGCATGCCATTGTGGCTTGGACAAATTGTAAGTCACTTTAAGTTCTATGTGCATAATCTGTATTTGTAGAATAAACAAGCTCAAACCTGTTCTAATAGTAATGTTTAGGTTAATATAAGTTAATGTGATCATAATTACATGTTGGTTAAAAGTTTGTATTTGTTTTGAGCCTAAATCAAGTCATAAAGGGGTGTTTGGAATTACTGTTCTATCTGCCCTATAGGCTTGTGCAGTAGTTCATGTTTATTGTTTCATGTTTGTTTGGTCTTAATATGTCCACTTGAATCATCACTTTGTGCCTGCTAGTCTTCAAAAGTCAATCTTGCACTCAAATCTCTCTCACCTGTTAACTGTTGGATTTTTAGATCTGCTATTGCTTATTTTGTGTTAAGTAATCATCAACACTGCTTGCATTACATTTGTCACATCATATAACATCTTCATCAGTCTTAAAACTGGATCCAAAATCCATTTTGGTCAAACTTCATGATTTTGTCAAAAGTCAAAAAAGTTAAAAAACTTTTGAGCCAAAAGCAAAGAATTTTCATGGCTTCATTTTTGAGCCATTTTCGATGAAACTTGGCATGCTAAAAGTTCATTTGGTCTTTGTACTTATTAGCATTTTAGTTGAATTTTATCAAATTTTAACAAGCTCCAAACAAGCTCACCTTTCAAGCCCAAAGTGCCCCGCACCACTGCTCAGTGAATACTGAGATTTTCACAGAAATGGCAGCTTGTGCACAGGGCTTAATAGAGCTTGTCATTGTCTGATTTTTGGTTTAAGTACTCTCAACCAGGTCCTTTACAAGTCCCAATTGGTAGTTTTCCATTTGAGCTTATTTTCAAGCTTGTGTATGTGCCCAAAAGTAGCACTCAGATCTGTCTTAACTTGAAAATCACAAACTTCAAAAATCTGTGATCAGTGTGATTCTATGGCTTATGCTTGTTGATTTGAGTTGCATTTGGTCATTTTTGGTAATTTAGAGCTTCTGTTAGCAGTTGGTTCACTTTGGTACTCATTTGCTTATTTTAGTGCTTATTCCAATAAGCACTTGATTAAGCAGTTTCATATTTCTCCAAACAAGTGCCTGTTTTTCCAATTTTCCTAGTTTTCTCATATTAATTTAGACTTTTCCTGAAATTTTCAGATTTTTCTAAGTTGTTTAGCTATTTTTCTTAATTTAAATTAGTTTTTAATCATTTTAATTAGCTTTTAATATAAAAATTCGAAAAGGTTCAAAAAATAATTTTTCAATTTTCTTAGGTTTAGATAAATATAAAAAGTGAAAAAAGTAATTTTCCAGATTTTTCATAGTTTATTTGGTAATTTTTAGTAATTTAATTAGTTTTTAATAGTTTAAAATTCATAGAAAATATAAAAATAATCAGAAAAATACAAAAATAGTTTTGAAAATTCTAGTTTGATATCTTAGACTTTTCCATTTCATAATTTTATTTTTCTAGCTTTGTTTCCTAATTTCTTGTATTTTAGTTAATTATTAAATAGTTAAAAATAGTTTTTAATTAATAATAATTAGATAATTAGTTATAAAAATAATTTTCTTTTTCTAAAAAGTTTCTTTTATCATTAGGATTGTAAAAATATAATTTTCATATTTTTAGGGTTAATATTGATTTAGTTTCACTTTTTAATTTGTACGTCGCATAGATTTTAATTCCAGTTTTATAAAAGCATAAAAACAAAAACATCATTGTAAAAATAGTGATAGCGTTTATTTAATAGATTTTATCTTTTTAATCTTCTTTAATTTGCATTTAAGCCATTGTAATTTGTTGGCTTATTAGTAGTTATAATCATAATCAATATCCCTTTCCGTTCAAACTCCTCGATCACCGTGACGTTTGATAAATCATCGCATAGCTCATTTGGGACATAACGACCGGGAGACTCTATACTCCTCGGATCTTCATTGATTTCGTGCTTAAGCTGTTTTAGGTTTTCTTACGCTTGCGTGAGAGAACTTAACGAGTTTCTACAAGATCAAATTTTTGGCGCCATGCGGGAGTCAGTGCTATTTGTCTTACGTCTAGCAGTTAGTTGTTTGAATCCTCACTCTTTGTTTATATCATCCATCTATATATATATATATATATATATATATATATATATATATATATCCATATTTTTCTTTTAAAAATCCAAAACCCAAAACATCCAAAAGCGTATAAAACACAAAAATATTTTTCCTTTTGTTTATATATATGTATCAAATAATAAAAATACAAAAGATTCGCTGGTTTTCTTTAATAATAACAACTTAAAAGATTACCACGAAAACCAAGGCGATTGCACTACCTAACGGGGTGCGACCATAATAAGTTCCCGAACTAAAGATTTAAAACTTGCCTTTGTGTCCTTGAGATTGGTATACCTTTTTCAAAGAAGCCATTCATCTTGGATTATTGGTTAAGTTCACTGTTGTTTTGCCTCGATTTTGTGTTAATTGATTTTGTTGTGATATCGACGTTTCAGAACCAGAAAACCCATAAAATATTCTTCTCACCACCATTTTTTCAAAACATCTTCATAATTCTCATTCTCATCTGAAAGATTTTCATAATTCCCATTTCTCTTCTTAACTCTGAGATCCCTTAGAGTTATCTCTAGTGCATGCGCACTCGTTCTTCTAGATCATTGAGTCCTTTGCGTGATCTAGCAGAAATTCCTAGAAGACGTTCTCGTAGGCGTGCTGCCCAAATAGTCGAACCCGAGATTCGTACTATTTCTAACAACACCATGGCGAGACGAGCGTGCTATGGCGGAAATGCTCCAAGCACCCACCGAGGGTTATGGAGATGCCATTGTTTTACCCGTAATCAACTCGATCACTTTGAATTGAAGACACATTTGATCCAACTTGTGTCACGAATCAATTCCGCGGTCTCGATCGAGAAGACCCGTATGCACACATCCGTTGGTTTAACAAGTTGACTTCAACTATCAATTTTAAGGATGTTCCACAAAAGTCATCAAGTTGATGCTTTTCCATTCTCTCTTGAGGGACGGACCGGTTTGGTGGAAAAAGAACCCCTCGATCTATCGAAACTTGGGAGGATCTTGTTCAAAAGTTTGTAAATTACTTCTTTCCTCCATCAAAGACGACTAATCTTAAAAATGAAATTTACGGATTTCGTCAAAATTTCGATGAAAATTTTGGAGAGGCATGGGAGAGATTCAAAGATCTCCTCAGAAATGCCCCATCATGAATTCACGGAGCTTCAACAAGTCAATATCTTTTACAATGGGTTGAGCGGTAATGATCAAGATTCCTTGAATGCGGTCGCAGCGGCAATATCTTGAATCGTAAACCTAAAGATGTGATTGAGATTTGCGAGCAAAAATCAAAGTTCCTATTTCTCGCAACAAAGTCAATGTTAGAACACTCCGCTTCTTCATCCGGTAACTCTTCCGAGTTAGCCGCTCCGATTAACCGCTCTAACGGACATCATCCATTGTATGATAAAGAGGTAAAGGAAATCAAAAGCGAAATTCATAAGCCCGAACCGATCAAAGCCGTAAACAAGGTGTGTGAAACTTGTAGTGGTCCACATGCGTATTATGATTGTCAAGCAACCGATGCTTCCTTTACCAAGCTCCGTAGCCGGTAAACCACAATCAATACCGACCACAGTCGATCCTCACTACTGCACCTAGCGGTATGACACCACCGGTTTTCCTCCTGCAAAACCATGGCAATCAAAATCGCTTTGTTCGAATCAAGGACAAAATTTCAATAACTCTCAAAATTTCAATCAAAACGGAACAATTTCAACCAACCTCAACCATATCAAGCTCCAAATCATCAAAGTTATCAACCACCTCCTCAAGCTCCCATGCCAAATGACTTCATGAAAATGGTGAGGCAAACATGCGATCAATGCAAACTCGGATCAATAACATGAGAGTTGAGCTTAAAGGAAATTGATACCACAATGTCTCGGCAGACAAATGAGTTAAAGAATATGATGAGCGGTTTCATGAACATGAATATGAACAAAGCTTCGCCATCTTACGGAGGACTCCGAGCAATACTATTCCCAATCCAAATGCCGAGTTGAAAGCCGTCACCACTCGTAGTGGTAAGACGCACAATGGACCTAAGACTCCAATGCCCCTCCTCCTGTGGCATTTAGTCAAGTTACCAAGGAGACAACGGACAAGGTGCATTATTCAAGCCCCGGCATCAAGACACGTCCCACCCGGTAGTCAAGTTTTAAGTCCGGAACCCGATGTTCCAAAGAAAATCTTGAGCCGAAAACACTTCCATCCCGGCTCAAAAGTCTAGTCGACTTCCTTACCCATCAAGAATGAATGATGAGAAGCTCAAAGACAAAACAAAGAGCAAATGGAAAAATTTTTCCAAATCTTCAATGAGCTTCACTTTGATATAAGCTTCGTTGATGCTCTCGTTCTAATGCCTAAATTTGCATCCACGCTTAAAGGCTTACTCACCAACAAAGATAAGCTATCGAGATGGCGAAAACTCCTCTCAATGAGCAATGCTCGTGACCATTCTTAATAAGCTTCCCGAAAAGCTTGAAGACCCCGGCGGTTTTAATCCCGTGTGATTTCTTGGGATGTTTCAATGCTCGCCTTGGCGATCTTGGCGCTAGCATTAACCTCATGCCACTCTCGGTATGGAAGAAAGCATCTCTTCACGAACTTTCATCCACTCGTATGACACTCGAGCTAGCGGATCGCACTGTAACTCGTCCACTGGGATAGCCGAGGATGTCGTGATGAAAGTGGGAAAGTTTCACTTTCATGCCGACTTTGTTGTAGTAGACTTGATCACGGATCCTAGAGTTCCCTCATCTTGGGAGAGCTTTCTTAAGAGCGAGCCGTGCTCGATTGATGTGTTCTTTGAAGAGTTGACCATACGGGTTGACAACGAAGAGCTCACATTGAATATCAACCGAACTCTAAACCTCAGACAAAAGAGTGTTGCCACAATTGATCAAAATTTGAAAGAATCAATGCAACACTCTCAATTTCGAGGTTAAGAGTGTTTACCAAAACGTCTTGAGCTCAAAGCTTTGAAAATTACCCCGGTTCAAGCAAATGGTTTGAAAGTCGTACCGGGGAAGTCAAGAGTGTTCTTGATGATGATGACGATGATCTAGAATCGGAGACTTCATCGGAGTGGTGAAGCTGCTAGCTCTAAGAGCACACCACTTGTCCCACCTCCGACATCGGTTTGTCGCATCGAGATTGTTAAGTCGTGGATGAAACTAAACTCTCTTCGTTTCATCCGAGTTGGATGATGATGTTTGTGATCCAATGGGAGACATTCTTCCCATGGATGATTTGCTCAAAAGAATCCATCATCTTCTAGTCTTATTCCGACTCTTCCATCCCTTCCCTCACTCGATGAGGAAGATGACAACTTTGGAATGAAGTCGATGCATTTCTTAGTGATGAGTCAATTCCAGCGGAATTGATAACACTTACTTTGATCCGGAGGAGACATTCTTTTTCCGGAAAGTCCGTTGATTGAAGAACCATTTCCACCCTCCTCCGGACATCTTCTTGACAATCACCATCTAAGCTTCAAGTTTAAGCTTAAAGATGTCAAAGCGGTGATTTGCTTCTCTCTGCTGAGGAATGGACATGCATTCTCATGTGCGTCTTTATTCCATTCTTCACGGATGGTGTGGTTGCTCTTTCCCTTTTCTTTTTCGGAATGAGGACACCATCTTTGACCCGGTATCATCCCTTATAGTTTCTACTATTAAACAATACCGTGGTTATATCTCATCGTGTGGAACTTTCGATGTTCATATGTTCATTAACATTGTGAGCGAAAGTCCGATTGAGATTGGTTTTCCACGTTACTTTCCCATGAACAAATGAATGCGGGATCGAGTCAAGCTAGCGACTCGGGAATCAAAAACGATAGCATGCCATATGGGTTTTCACCCATATTTACGTCTTCTCACCTCTTTCTACCACCCTAGTGTGGGGGTTGCCACATGTTTAAAAAAAAAAAAAAAAAAAAAAAAACTTTCTAAATAATGGCGTAGTATTTCCCTTTACGTTCTTTGTTTGGCATAACCACGGTACTTTGAATATTGAGGCAATATTCATTTCTAAGTGTGGGGAATTCTCACGAATTTTATCATATAATTATACCAATTCCCGTTTTGGCCAAAATTTTTTTTGGAGTAAGTGTTTTACACTTTCTCATTTGGTTATCGATCCGCCATATACGTAAGACAAAAGGATTGGCTAATCCAGAGCAAACGGCTCTTGGTAAAGATATCTCAAATCGTTGTTGACTTGCAATTTGCCCAAAATTGTATGGTATTCATTCACCATATCCTAAAAAGTGAAGAGTTGGCTAGCCCAAGATTATGGCTTGTGGTAAAGGCGGTGGAAAAACCATAATTGGTAATCGACTCACCAAAGATAATGTTGATAATTTATCTAAGAGTTGGCTAGTCCGAGCAAGCGGCACGGTAAAGACAAATCAAATCCGATGGAAGGCGGTGGTTTGCTCAAAATCACATGGTTATCGGTGTACCATGGTTCTTACTTGAATCGAAACATTTGGCTACTCCAAAAGTAATGGCTTTTGGTAAAGAGATTAAAATCCATTATGTTTTCTCAAATCATTGCTAGGGACTAGCAATATCTCGATGTGGGGATTGATGAGTGTCTAAATACTCATCATTTTTGTACAATATAAAGCTGCAAAATCATCGAAAACACTCGAAACACATCAAAATGATCAAAATATCACAAATCGGTGTTTTATGTGTTTTAAATGCAAAAATATCAAAATCGGATGAAAACATATCAAATTTGCAAAATTGCGGTTTGATCCCCAAGTTTCAAAAATTGTCAAAAATAGTCCCCGAGTCAAAATTTCAAAGAAAAATCATCAAAGGTCCTTTTAAATCATAACTTGTCAATTTGGTCCTTTGGTGAAAAATGTAAAAGTTTTGAGAAAATTACAATTTAGTCCACGAAAATTAAAATGGTCAAATCTAGTCCTTGGAAATTTTCAAAACATCAAAATCAACCCTTGGACTATTAAAGCTTGGCAAGACCAGCCCTTGACTACTTTTCATAATTTACATGTTTGGTCCTTGGGAATTTCAGTTTTACATATTTGGTCCCTTGTATTAATACTTAAACAAACCAAATGGACCTTATATAAACCCCCAAGCCCAAAACAAATACCCTTGGCCCAAATAAAATACCCAATCCAATTACCAGCCCAACCATTACCCGGTTTTAACCCGACACAAACCCACCCTTTGTTTAATAACCGGTCAAACCCAGTTGACCCACCTGTTTCCCTCTCTCATTCACGAGATACACCTTCACCATCATTTCCCCCCCTGCAACTCACCTGATACACTCCATCTCACCATCATCATCCCTATACCCTCCCCCGTCCAAACAGAAAGAGCCAAAGGAGCATTAAATGCATTATCTCAACCTCCAAATTTGTTAAACCCGAAATTGGCGCCAAAATGTTTTAAATGGCGGGATCAATTTCGGTGATCCTAGGGTCATTTATTCTTTGAGGCTGTTCATTGAAGTGAGAGAAGGAGCCACAGGTGTATAAAAGGCCAAGAAAAGCAAGAAGAAGGAGTTAGTTTTTATTTTCTTAAATATATGTCGTTTTAGCTTATTATGCTTAAAAGTAGCTTTCAATTGTAATTTTCAAGTATTTTGTATCAAATTAACTTATGTAAGCATATTGCAACTCGTTTGATCATCAAATTCCAAGTTTAGTTCAAATTCCATTTTATGTGACAACTGTTGAAATTTTAAGTTTCAAACCATTTGTTAAAGCTTTAAGCGACTCAATTTCCATCTTGTCTAAGCTTATTTAAGCTCTCAATAGCTTTTGTAAGCCTAGAATCAATTTTCAAGTATATTAGAAATTTGGTCAAAGAAAGTCAATATGGAGCGATTTGATGCGAAATGGGAAAGGGTTGATACAGACAAGAGAATGGGTTGCTTTGGAGTGATTTGGGTTGGTTTGTATTAGGTAGTGGTCCTTGGTTCATAATTTGCATGCCATTGTGGCTTGGACAAATTGTAAGTCACTTTAAGTTCTATGTGCATAATCTGTATTTGTAGAATAAACAAGCTCAAACCTGTTCTAATAGTAATGTTTAGGTTAATATAAGTTAATGTGATCATAATTACATGTTGGTTAAAAGTTTGTATTAGTTTTGAGCCTAAATCAAGTCATAAAGGGGTGTTTGGAATTACTGTTCTATCGCCCTATAGGCTTGCGATGAGTTCATGTTTATTGTTTCATGTTTGTTTGGTCTTAATATGTCCACTTGAATCATCACTTTGTGCCTGCTAGTCTTCAAAAGTCAATCTTGCACTCAAATCTCTCTCACCTGTTAACTGTTGGATTTTTAGATCTGCTATTGCTTATTTTGTGTTAAGTAATCATCAACACTGCTTGCATTACATTTGTCACATCATATAACATCTTCATCAGTCTTAAAACTGGATCCAAAATCCATTTTGGTCAAACTTCATGATTTTGTCAAAAGTCAAAAAAGTTAAAAATCTGTTTTTGAGCCAAAAGCAAAGAATTTTCATGGCTTCATTTTTGAGCCATTTTCAGTGAAACTTGGCATGCTAAAAGTTCAGCTGGTCTTTGTACTTATTAGCATTTTAGTTGAATTTTATCAAATTTTAACAAGCTCCAAACAAGCTCACCTTTCAAGCCCAAAGTGCCCCGCACCACTGCTCAGTGAATACTGAGATTTTCACAGAAATGGCAGCTTGTGCACAGGGCTTAATAGAGCTTGTCATTGTCTGATTTTTGGTTTAAGTACTCTCAACCAGGTCCTTTACAAGTCCCAATTGGTAGTTTTCCATTTGAGCTTATTTTCAAGCTTGTGTATGTGCCCAAAAGTAGCACTCGGATCGTTTTAACTTGAAAATCACAAACTTCAAAAATCTGTGATCGTGTGATTCTATGGCTTATGCTTGTTGATTTGAGTTGCATTTGGTCATTTTTGGTAATTTAGAGCTTCTGTTAGCAGTTGGTTCACTTTGGTACTCATTTGCTTATTTTAGTGCTTATTCCAATAAGCACTTGATTAAGCAGTTTCATATTTCTCCAAACAAGTGCCTGTTTTTCCAATTTTCCTAGTTTCCTCATATTAATTTAGACTTTTCCTGAAATTTTCAGATTTTTCTAAGTTGTTTAGCTATTTTTCTTAATTTAAATTAGTTTTTAATCATTTTTAATTAGCTTTTAATATAAAAAATTCAGAAAAGGTTCAAAAAAATAATTTTTCAATTTTATTAGGTTTAGATAAATATAAAAAGTGAAAAAAGTAATTTTCCAGATTTTTCATAGTTTATTTGGTAATTTTAGTAATTTAATTAGTTTTAATAGTTTAAAATTCATAGAAAATATAAAATAATCGAGAAAAATACAAAAATAGTTTTGAAAATTCTAGTTTGATATCTTAGACTTTTCCATTTCATAATTTTATTTTTCTAGCTTTGTTTCCTAATTTCTTGTATTTTAGTTAATTATTAAATAGTTAAAAATAGTTTTTAATTAATAATAATTAGATAATTAGTTATAAAAATAATTTTCTTTTTCTAAAAAGTTTCTTTTATCATTAGGATTGTAAAAATATAATTTTCATATTTTTAGGGTTAATATTGATTTAGTTTCACTTTTTAATTTATGCGTCGATAGATTTTAATTCGGTTTTATAAAACATAAAACAAAAACATCATTGTAAAAATAGTGATAGCGTTTATTTAATAGATTTTATCTTTTAATCTTCTTTAATTTGCATTTAAGCCATTGTAATTTGTTGGCTTATTCCGTAGTTATAATCATAATCAATATCCCTTTCCGTTCAAACTCCTCGATCCTTGACGTTTGATAAATCATCGCATAGCTCATTTGGGACATTTGGGACATAACGACCGGGAGACTCTATACTCCTCGGATCTTCATTGATTTCGTGCTTAGGGACAAATGCATACCCTACGACTTTAGACACACAACGTTAAGAATAAGGACGTGACAATTCAACCATCAATAAGGAGTAATAAAACCTAAGTAAACACATCTTTAAATCATCATACGAGCACACAATAATAGACATAGACTATCCTTAAAAATGAGGAACAATTGAATTTCGTAAGTCGGGTTGGTTTTGTTGTTCTAATGAATTTGTGAGTGATCTTAGAGATATCCAAAAGGAGACGGTGTAAGGTTGGATGGATTTGATATATTTTGTTCTTGTGTGGCTTCTATTCAACAATCATTTTCATGATCAACTCCTTTTAGTGAGACCATCTGGAGAATTTTTCAGAAAAGCCTCTTATGCATAAACTATCAGTTGAATGATCTTAGGCACCATGATCAAAAAGACCTAGTTCTTAAGAACATGAAACCTAAACCCGAACAAGATTGTGAGATGGTTGATGTTAAAATACTTAGTTGCATGTGTGGATAGATTTCAAAACATATGACACACGTGAGGAATCCTTTAGGAAAATAGAACATAGTGATCAAATTTTTGAGAATAATTCTTATGAATCGGACCAAGAATTTGAAATGGCTAAAGAAGGATTTGAGATGCTTAGGAGTGTATTTAGGTCAGATCATACTAAAACACATGATGAACATTTAGGAGGTCTAGATATAATGGAGAATGAGGTGGAAACTCCAAGCCCACAAGCTCTACCATCACTTGAAGAACACGCATCGCCTATAACTTACCCGGAAGAAGTAGAAGAGACTATAGGAACCCCGATTGATATAGAACCTTTGGACCAAACACCACTAGAGAATGTAGGTTTAGATGCTTGTTGTAATGAACTCTCTCTTTATCCTAGGGAAGTTCCTAATTTTGATGAACCGAGCCTCAACCAAAACCTTACCCAATTTTCCGCCTTTAGATGTGAATCTTGAATTGAATTAGGCCCCAATCCACCCATCAAAATAAATAATCCGGTAGTTGCTTGATAAAGGCGGTAGACTCTAATCCATGTAGAGTGGAAGCTAATATAGAGTAACTCATTGCCTTACACTTATATCACCTATTCATGGTTGATAACAAGAAACATTATGGTTTAAACCGGTTTATTAGGTCAAGATGGATCCTTAACTAAGAATCTTTTGAAGTTGATAGAAGATGATCCATTTTTAAGAGAGATTTGATTCACCCACTATACCAATAGACTTAGGTAAGGTTATAACGAATGGAGTACACTCCTTTGAGCATATAAATCACCCATCACCTCTCCTCACGTAGCAAATTTCCACCCTAAGGGTGTGTATCGCTACTATCACCCGCACTTAAACCTAAGTGTAGGAAAACCTCCCTTTATCGCTTAAATAAGGGTAGAGTCGGGCTCGTGACTCGAACAAAACAAGCGCTTGGGAGGCAACCCATGTGTATTTGTTTTTCATTTTCATTTGTGTGTCGATATATTTTATTAATTGTTTATTCTCATGTTTGAATTTGTAAAATGCTTTATTTTGTCTTTAACCTCGCCTTAATTACATATAAATGTATTTTACATAAGAGATAAGTGTAGGAGGATTACACACGTTTTCAAAAGAAACGTGAACATGAGAATTACAATTATTTGAAAGATATATATGTGTGTTCGTTCGAGTCAAATGCTTGTATCGAGTCATAATGGATGTTTTGCGTGAAATTTTTCCCATTTTAAAGATAAAAATTTTCCGTAAAATCGCACCGTTTCGTTATGATAACTGACGAAGGCCGTGGAGGATTAGAACGACTTCTAACTTTTCTCGTTTTCAGGCTACTTATAAATTTTGGAATTTTCCAGTCTTAATTTTCTAGAAAATCTGCAAACATCCATTCCACAAGCATTATATCTTATTTAAGTCCGGAATTATATCTTGTTGTGATTTTTCTTTGTTCGGTTTGATGCGTTGGGTTGTTTGTTTTCTTCAAGTATGCGTGTTTAATTTATCAAGAAGAAGATACATAAGATAGGAAGGAGCTCTTCACGCAAACATTCTTCTTGAAGAAAGATGTAACCACTACTTCACACACGGATCCCACCGAGCTAATCAGGGAGTATTAGTTTTTGTTTTCATTACCTTCTATTATCATAACTTTGATATTTTCTGGGAACATTGGGGACAATGTTCAGTTTAAGTGTGTGGAGGGAAAATAAAACGGAACTTTGAAACTATGCTTATCCTTGATTATTTGCTTTGTCCAATTGTATTTGTGTAATAAACCATGAGAAAATGTCGGTTAGGGTAATTTTGGCACCAAACTTAAAAATTTTCATGACATATAGGAGTGGGCCATTAGTCTTAACAAAAGTGTCTCACGGATAGGAAGTTGCATGACTAGCACAAAAACCCTTTACCACTTAAATTCCACCCAAAATGTGAGGATCGCCCTTAGATTAGTATGAATTAAAGCATTCATCTTTAATGCTTAGAGTGTGAACCGTAGTATAATAGATTCTAGAACTTGTTTTGTGATGCATCCCGAGATCGCTAGTAAGACTACACTTGTGTAGTTAGGAATAACTAAATGATAAGAGGCATTAGGATAACCCCGTTTGATACCGTAATATAATTACTTCTTCCACATCGGTTGAGTAATTCCCCACACCTTTGCGTTGTACTCATCTTTAGTACACGATACCCCTAGTTAACCCCTCGAGCCTATCCTTTTCGCGGTTCTCGTGATGTTTTGGTTTTTCCGAATATCAATGAAGAGCATTGTTTACACCTCACCCCAAATATACACCCAAATCGCCTTAGCCTACCTTGTATGCACTCACTTTTAGTGCATTATTGTTATCACCCTAAACCCTTAGTTCAATTATCTAGTTACTTGCATGAGTTGCTAAGTCGAGTCATATCTTTTGTACGCTTTGGGACGATTGGGACTCATGGGAAAAGTTAAAGTTTATGAATGATTGGAAGGAATATTAAATTCCTTATTTATGTAATAACGCACCCAAGTGTTTTGATCTTTTCAATTCGGGTCAAATTAGTGTTAGAGTAATAAAACTCAAGTGTAGGGATGTGCCTATAAACCCTATCATTTTGATGTTACCGTAGAGGATGGTAGAGTAAAAGTGTATGAAAAAAAAAAAAAAAAAAAAAAAAAACATACTGCTACCATTCTACATCTATCCTTTAAATTTATGTTTGTTTGTTTCAGTTATCTAGAGTTTAGAGCGTCGAGTCTTGGCTTAGCAACGCCATTCTTCAGATGCTTGTAACATAAAGATTTTTGACTTGCCACCACTAAATAGCCTATCCCACCAAACCCTTTGTTTCCTACCGTAAGCCTAATATTACAACCCTTTAAAGACATCTTTGATTGTCTTTCCTAGGTGCTTACGCCAAAGCGATGGAGGTTTGATCTATTCTCAAGCCTATGGTAATCTATGTACTAGGACCGTTAATGAGTGTTTATCTTCCATTTCCAACTTGTTATATTTCATATACACCCGAGAGAGATGTAGTATCCAAACACCCCCCATGAGGTGCTAGTATGTAATTTCGTGCTTGTTATGACTTTTATGGGCTTATATGTGTTGTGGACTGTTTTAAACCAATGCTTCATGACCCCTAACTTATAAATTAATTGGCTAAAAGCACATTTGCTTGAGGACAAGCAAATACCAAGTGTAGGGATATTTGATAAGGTTTTAAATGTACCTTTTGAGGGGTCGTTTAAGCCCTTATTTGATCACTTTTGTATCTCTGTTATTATTTAACACCGTTCCTTTTCACTTTTAGGTCTCTTGAAGGCAAATTGTTGGAATGGCACTTATTTGGACGAAAAGGCGCGGATATACGAAGAAAATGGCCAAAGTCAAGAATCGAGACACTCAAGTCATGAAATACAAGGGGACGGCGTCAGTGTTGTCTGCGATGCCGCCGAGCACTTCGTGACGGCTCAAGAGCCAAATTGCTCATTTACAAGTGACGGTTTGTGTTTTAAAGAGAGGCGTCACAACTCGACGCCCAAGATTTTATCCAGACGGCGTCGAAGATGAAGCCGACGGCGTCACAACCATAAGGTGACGCCACAAGTCGCAACACGCCAAGTAGTCGACATCGCTTTTGGCCATAAATTTTGCATACGAACTCGGATTTAGGTGATTCAAAAGCCCACGCGACCGTAATCTAGAAAATTTACGCTTGGTGAAAAAAGTCGTCGCGACACCGTTACTCTTGCCTACGTAAAATCGCCTATAAATATAACATTATAACTTCACTTTTGTAGGCTCTAAACCCTAACTCCGATTATGTGGTTTAGATAGGTGTTTTCAAAGAACTTTGAAGGTTTCAATCACTCCAAAACATCTTGTAATGGTTTGTTGATTATATCTTAATCCATATATTCAATTTATCATTATGTCTATCCTATGTTTGATTGATTGTGTGTATGCTTGCATGTTCTCCATGTCCGGATAATTTACTTGTGTGTTTGCTTAAGGAATATGAAACTTAATTATTAAATATTGATTGGTTGTCTCTTATCTTAATTGATTAATGATCTAGTAATGCGATAGGTCATTCTGTGTAATTAATGCTTGATTAATCTTGTGAACCTTGGGCTATAGCACTTAGAGCAATTGTAGGCTAAACCATCCAAAGAGTGCCTTAGAGTTAGAGTTTATAATCCCTAGAGGGTTTTGTAGACGAGACCCTTTGGTAAGTTCAAAGAGTTAGGGACAAATGCATACCCTACGACTTTAGACACACAACGCGTTAAGAATAAGGACGTGACAATTCAACCATCAATAAGGAGTAATAAAACCTAAGTAAACACATCTTTAAATCATCATACGAGCACACAACAATAGACATAGACTATCCTTAGCTTAGTTAATTAGATAAGTAGAGTAATCGGTAGAAATACCAACCCCCAAATCCAAACCCCGAGATTCGTACCTTTCCATTTCATAAAATATAAAAATACAAAAATAATCATCCCTCACCTTTAGACTTAAATCGACATACACTTCAACCTAATGACACTATTCCCCTAGAGAACGATATCAATACCCGTGGCTTACCCTAATACTACACTACAACGATTAGGTTCACTGCCTAGGGTGTTATAAAACTTTCTCGAAGAAAAAGAAGTTCCTTTGACGCCGAACGACGCGTGTAGCGTTATCAATCTTCCTAAGAGAGAGTAATTTAGACCCATTCACATATAAATGGGTCAATTTGGGCAATGTTTATCTAAAATTGGTCAAATGGGTAATAAGAAATATGCGAAAGGGGTGAGCGGTCAGATGGACCGAAGCTACATGAGGTGTATACTTATTTCTTATATCTTACGAAATCAGTTTTATCATATTAAGTTGTTATTCATTTTTTATCTGCTTTTGCAATGCTTGGTTCTTAATTGCAACTATCATGGAGAGAATATATATGAATGGTTCTAAATCTTTTATGATAATAATCCCATGAAGAATGGCTCACAAGGTACATAAGTTCCACTTCCATGGTTAGTACTTCTAGGGAACTAAAGGTAACTTTGTATACTTTCCTTTAATTGAAACTCACTTGAATGCAAAGTAGATGAATGAAATTAGAGCAACAATTGTTCTTAGTTTGTATTGATGAACATGAATTATTTACAGCACTTCGTTTGAACAATATAACATATGGAATCAAGTTTTTTTTTGTTAACATTTGTATGTTTTATACACTAATTTCAATATACTACAATACTTTTAAAGTTAAAAATAATCATATCAAAACCCGTGAACCAGCCTAAAATCTATGTGAATCTATCGATCTTAAACCTATATATACCTTACCAAATTGGTTCATAGATATTACAAGCCCATGCTTCACCCAATCCCCTGCGTATTTTCCCAATCATGCAACTTCAACATAAATTCATTTAAACTTAAAAATAATTACATCAAAACCCGTGAACGAGCCTAAAATTTGTTTGAGTCTATCGATCTTGAACCTATATATACCCCGCCAAATTGGTTCATAAATATTACAAGCCCATGCTTCACCAAATCCCTTGCGTATTTTCTCAATCATGCAACTTCAACATAAATTCATTTATGATATGTTTTTTAGGTCAAGTTAAAGAAGATGAGGTTGTTGATAACTTTTTAATAATGCCTTTTTATAGCTTAGACAAACAATACAAGTGTTAATACAAATATCGTCATTAAACGTTATTTATATTTTTGATCTTTGCCTAAGTTTTGTTAACGACAAAAGTAAATTTAATTTATAAAAGCTTAAAGCTTGTCAAGTTTATTAGATATTAAAACAAGCTTTCTCAAACAATATATTCATCATTCAAGCATTTACATTTATGATTAGTAACATCTTGATATGACTCTAATCATTATGTATGATAGTAGTTTGTAGAATGTGTTAGGTTCTTAAAACCAAACACTACTTAAGCATTTGCATATTTCTATTAATAGTAATACAACATTTGACATCATGTATTACATCATGGGAATCATTTGTAGATTCCATTAGATATTTTGTGAAGATTTATACTCTCCATATCTTGCACAATCTCTCTTAGATTGAGTTGACTTTAAGCAAGATTTGATATCTTTCTTTGTCGGCCCAAGCGGTACCAATTGGTACAGGCGGAACCCTTTTAGGGGTCCGTGGTCCGTGGACGCTCCTCGTCCATTTTGGCTATAAATAGCAATGCCAAGCCAAGTAGTTTCTCATCCCTTTCTAACATACTCTCATACATATCCTCTCTCTAACCTTTCTAACTCAGTTTCATATCATATTAGTGATCTCTTTTGTAGCAAAGAAGATCAAGTCATATTCAAGCTTCAACGAGAAGTTGGAAGTCTTGTTTGTTTAGTGTTGTATGATCTAGTGTTGATCCATACTTCATTGTTGTATCAAACCATCATAATCTTGTGAGTGTGAGTGGTTAGTATTTTAGTCCTCAAAATACATTGTGTGTGGGAGTAGTTGTACCCTTGGAAAGAACTCGACATCTAGCTTAGTGTCGGAAATAGTATAAGCGAAGTGTAAAGGTTTTCTCCGCGGTGAAAGGAGCTTGTTGACTAGTGAAGTTAAACTCGAGTGTGAGACTCGGGGAGTGGAGTAGGGCAAGGAAAAAGAGTCCTTGTAGGCGAACCACTATAAACAACTTGTTGTGGTTTGATCATTTCCTTCCTTACTTACCTATTACATATTGCTTGCATATTTCATTAACATACTTAAGATCAATATCAATTGATCTTTCAATAAGTTTCAAAACAAAGTTTTTAATTGGTAAACTATTCAACCCCCTTCTAGTTTTCTACAATTGGTACCGAGCCTCGTTGCTCAAGAATTTCTAAAATAACTTGTATTTTATAAACTTGAAGCGATCCATGGATTCGAAAACTTTAAAGAAGGGCAATCTATGCAAAGACCACCACTCTTTGAAACCAATGGATTTATCTATTGGAAAACCATTTTGAAACATATGTAAAATCAAAAGATATAGATCTTTGGTTTATTATTGTTAAAGGAGATTTTAGTTCTACAACAAAGGATATTTCCGTTGATGAACAAAAGAAATTAGTTGCTAAAAATAATGAAGCTAAAATGATGCTTTATAATGCTTTACCTAGAAAAGAATATGAAAGAATTTTATGTGTGAAACCGCTAAAGATATTTGGGAATCTTTAATTGTTACACATCAAGGTAATTCACAAGTCAAGGATAACAAAATTGATCTTCTTGTTCAACAATATGAACAATTTGTTATCCCGAAGATGAAACCATTGATTGTGGCTTTGCTCGTTTTAACACTATCATTACATCACTTAAAGCACTTGATGAATCTTTTCGTAGTAAGAACTTTGTCGGGAAATTTCTTAGAGCACTCCATCCCAAATGGAGAGCTAAAGTGACTGCTATTGAAGAATCAAAGATCTCTCAATAATGTCACTAGGCGAGCTAATTGGCAACCTCAAAGTTCACGAAATGGTAATGGAGAAAGATTCGAGATCATCAAAGGAAGAAAGGAGAAGATCAAATCCGTTGCTCTTAAAGCAAAGGCGGAATCAGCGATGATGGTGAATCTTGTTCGATAGTGAAGATGAGGAGTATGCCATGGCCGTTAGAGACTTCAAGAAGTTCTTTAGAAGAAGAGGAAAGTTTGTAAGACAACCTCGAGAAGAAAAGAAGCCATTCGAAAAGATCGGGATGATAAGAAGATCAAAGGTGAAAGAAAGTGTTTTAGATGTGGTGATGCAAGTCATCTCATAGGAGAATGTCCCAAGCCACCTAAGAGCAAAACTCAACGAGCTTTTGTAAGTGGTGCTTGGAGTGATAGTGAAGACGATGAAGAATCAAGCAAGGAAGAGATCGCTCTAATGGCACATGAGTCAAATGAGGTACTTTCCGATTCTTCTTATTCTTCCATAGATGATGACACTTTGCAAAAACAATATAATCAATTGTGTGAGCTAAGTCTAAAAATCATAACTAAAAATAAATTTTAAAAAACTAAAAGGAGTTTTTGGAAAATGAGGTATATGAGTTAAAAGAAAAAGCAAACGACTTGAAAAGGAAAAGCAAATGACAATGATTGTAAATCATGTCAAGAGCTAAATCTTGAAATAGAAAAACTAAAGCTCACACAAGAAGTTTTAATAGAAAATAATTCTAAGTTTAAAGGTTTAACAAAAACATCGCTATTGCCGATGAAATAGTTAAAATCCATAAAACACCGGAGACATGAATGGGCTAGGGTTTAATGAAGTTTTAATACCAAGAGTCAAAACAAAGCGGTGAAAAGGACGAACATTCATCAAAATTGTTGCGATGCAAGACGGACGAGACGGAACCAAAAAGGGTTCCGTCCGTTGTACAAAAATGGCAGTACATGGTACTTGATGAGGACATGAATGTTCATAATACGGACCGTCTTGAATTTGTTAAAATAACAAAGAAAACCAATGATAATGTTAAACTAAAACCAGCCATTATATCAGGAGTAGGACTTATTAAAAATGAATTTAGATCAAAAACTACTCAACAACGACATAAAACTTCTTTTACCAAACGCCCCTTTCCTAAGAGCAACCACAACGTTCAACATAACTACCAACACAACGGTTGGAATCAAAACTTTCCTAGACCATATCAAACTCCAGATTACATGCCATGGAACCCTTATCCATCATTTCCATACATGGATCAAATAAATGGTATGTTTAACCTAAACGGACCCATGAGATATTGGGGACCAAATGTTTGAGTTATTCGCTTCTTAGGTATGCTTGAAAGTTGGATTGGAACTGATGAATGGATAAAAGATAGTGGATGCTCACGACACATGACGGGCAACAAAGTCTCTTCTCATCATACCAAGAGTATGACGGAGGTAATGTCACTTTGGTAGCAATCTCAAAAGCAAAATCATTGGCAAAGTACGATTGCTCATAACTCTCTAACTATTGAAAATGTTGCTCATGTGGATAGGTTAGGATTTAATCTACTTAGTATTAGCCAACTATGTGATAAAAGTATAAAGTACTATTTGATGAAAATGGTAGTAAAATACTAAAAGATGGTATCACCATAGCTAAAGGAGTTAGGAAAAATAACATATCGTCATGAAAATAGATAAAACATATAGTGACAAACTTTGCCTAACAACATTAGCGATAGCTCATCTCTTTGGCATAGACGCTTAGGTCACGCTAATATGAGACTTATACAAAACCTTTCTTCAAAAGAGTTAGTTAGGAATTTGCCAAAACTAAAATATGACCAACACTTTTGCGACGCTTGAAAAATTGGTAAACAAACACATAGTAGTCACAAATCTAAAAATATGATATCTACATCTAAGTGTCTAGAATTATTACATATGGACTTGTTTGGACCATCCGCTATAAGAAGCTATGGAGGCAACTTATATACTTTGGTCATAGTAGATGATTACTCAAGGTTTACTTGGACGTTATTTTGAAAACCAAAATGAAGCTTTTGATAAATTTGAAATACTTAGCAAGAAAATTCAAAATCTTCTAGGTGTCAAATTGTGTCGATCCGAACGGATCATGGTCGTGAATTTGACAACGAAACTCAATTTGGAAACTTTTGTGATACAAATGGTATAACACATAACTTTTCCGCTCCACGAACACCTCAATCAAATGGAGTAGTAGAACGTAAAATAGAACAATTCAAGAAATGAGTAGAACAATGCTTAATGAACAAAACATTCCTCAAAAGTTTTGGTGTAGCTAGTTGACACTTCTACATATATTTTAAATAGAGTCCTAATCGTCCTTTCCTAAACAAAACACCATATGAACTTTATAAAGGTAAAAGGCCAACATTAGGATATTTTAAAGTCTTTGGTTGCAAATGTTTTATTCTTAACACTAAGGATTATCTCACCAAGTTTGACCCAAAGTCTTATGAAGGTGTATTTCTTGGTTACTCTCAAACTAGTAAAGCTTACATTGTCCTAAATAAAGAAACAATGATAGTCGAGGAATCGTTGAACATAACATTTGATGAAAGTCCACCTCCTCTAAGACATCACCTTTGGTAGATGATGACTTAGTTGAAAGTCAAATAATTGAAAGTCAAATTAATAATAATAAGGAAGATGAACCATTAAATAAGGAAATTGTCAACATAAAAGAATCTAAAAGTCATCCATTAGAAAAGGTCATAGGAAAACTTAATCAAAGAACCTTAAGATCACAAGCTCAAAATCAAAGTAATCATTTTGTTTTGTATCCACCATTGAACCAAAAACCATAAATGAAGCAATAAAAGATGAATCATGGGTAATGGCCATGCAAGAAGAATTAAACCAATTCGTTAGAAATGATGTTTGGAAACTAGTTCCAAAACCCAAAGATCAAACTATAATTGGAACAAAATGGGTCTTCGAAACAAAATGGACGAAAATGGTATAGTATCTAGAAACAAAGCTAGGCTTGTTGCACAAGGTTATAATCAACAAGAAGGAATTGACTATGATGAAACTTATGCACCGGTTGCTAGACTAGAATCTATTAGAATATTACTTGCTTATGCATGTGCTTATGATTTTAAATTATTTCAAATGGATGTTAAAAGTGCTTTTCTTAATGGGTTTATTAACGAAGAAGTGTATGTTGCTCAACCTCCGGTTTTACCGACTTTGAGAAACCACATCATGTCTTCAAACTCAAAAGGCATTATACGACCTTAAACAAGCACCTAAAGCTTGGTACGACCGTCTTAAGACTTTTCTTATTGATAACAAATATACTATGGGATTAGTAGATAATACTCTTTTACTAAGAAAAGGAATCACAAATTATTATTGTTCAAATATCGTTGATGATATTATATTCGGATCAACTTGTCAAGAACGTGTAATGATTTTTCTAAAATCATGCATGACGAGTTTGAAATGAGTATGATGGGTGAGTTAAACTTCTTTCTAGGACTTCAAATTAAACAACTAGAGGATGGTATTTTCTTTAACCAATCTAAATATATAAAAGATATGCTTAAGAAATTTGGTCTTGAAGATTCCAAACCAACTAAAACACCCATGTCTTCGGACACTAAACTCACCAAGGACGAAGAAGGTGAATCCGTAGATAACACTAAATATAGAGGAATGATTGGTAGCCTACTCTATCTTACGGCTAGTAGACCCGACATTATGTTTAGTGTTTGTCTATGTGCTCGCTTTCAAGAAAACCCAAAGGCATCACACTTAGAAGCATTAAAAGGATTTTAGATACATTAAGGGAACAACGTGTTTAGGATTATGGTATCCCAAAGGAACGGGTATAGAAACCATAGTGTATGCCGACTCGGATCATCTTTGGTGATTATGTCGATAGAAAAGTACAAGTGGTATTTGCACTTTTGTTGGACATTGTCTCACCTCATGGTTTGCAAAGAAGCAAACGGCTTTAGCCATCTCTACTCTTGAAGCCGAATACGTCTCGACCGGAAAAGCATGTCAACAAGCTCTTTGGATGAAGCAAGCCCTCGTGAGACTACGAATTCATCTCAACGACATTGTGATACTTTGCGACAACAAAGGAGCCATCGATCTCAAGTAAAATCCCGTTCAACATGCTCGTACAAAGCACATTGAAATCGTCATCACTTTCTTCGCGACAATGTTCAAAAGGAAACATTTCAATCGAAAGTATCCTCCAAGACAACATTGCCGACATCCTTACTAAACCTCTTAAACGAGAACCTTTTAATCTTCTTAGACTTGGTTTAGGGTTAATGGAACCAAGCATGTAGGATAAACATAGCCTAAAACATTAGAATAGTCAAACCAAAACAATTTTGTCTTGTTTACGCTCATCGTAGTACGGCACCAAACGACAACACGGACGGAACCAAAATTTGGTGCCGTCTAGTCCGTGGTGTCTCTGTACAAAACAAATTTTATACATAACATCTTCTTCCTCACAACCCACTTTACCAAAACGTAAAACTTAAACCAAGCTCATTATTGTCATCTTCCCACTCACTAATCATGAAGATAACATCATTGTAAGTATCCTAACTACATTTCATCTCTTAATTACGAGTCTAGGATTCTTATTTATGCACAAAACTATCACAAATCATTACATGGGGTTTTATGTATGCTTTTATACCAAATATGAATTCAATTGGCAAATTGCATAACTAGTCATTCAAATTAGGTACTACATTATCATATTGCATAAACAAAATCATGTTTCCACTAATTGATAGATAATAAATATAAGGCCTTATTCAAACAACCAAACACCCCATGTCAAAAGTTTTGAAAAGCTTCTCACTTGTAGGAAAACATTTTTCATTGCTAATACAAATAGAAACGTTAAATTTTCATCACTTGCATGCTCTTGAATACTAAAGGTATTGCATAACTAATATGCACTCACGGGTATATTCAAATGTAGCCACATTGAATTAGGAGCATTTGGGTTATCTCATGGTATTTGCCAAACACTCCACTAAAACCATTTTGTGCATAAAATGAGTCGAGATAACCGCAACTCCAAATTGTTTTCATATAGGCACACACTAGAATCAAAAACGTTAAAATTTATCAAAATTTTTTTTTAACATGTTAATTCTTATCCTTAGGAATAATCATGGTAGCCGCAAGATTCTATGATCACAAAGACACCCTTAACTACATTCCCAAACACCACAAAACCAAAGGACTCACCAAGGAACAAGTAGAAATATTTAGGGGTCTAGAATCAAGGTATTTCCATGAGGTAGAACCATTCACTCATCCTTCCTTGAGCATACCAATCTTCGTGAAGAACTAGCCGCCATTCAATTCGATTGTCTTCTTGACATTGATGAACCAATTTGTCCTAGGTTTGTGTTAGAATTCTATGCTAGTGTGACCGGTTTTAGTGATGAAGATGATGAGTTTTGTCTTAGCTTTAGAATCAACCAAAATGATTACACCATCACTTTAAGTGACTTTGCTAGAGTACTAGGAATTCCCAACCGTGGAACTTGTGTCTACGGATAAGTGGTCACCACCGCCCTTGATACAATCAATGACCGCTCTCTCCCTACGTAACCCATTTAGCCGATAAGGATGTCATCCGTGAACACCTTTTAACCCAAAAACGGATACAACCCGAGTCACCGAAAGGAAAAGAGGTAGACCGAGATCCATATGGAATGGAGCTCAATGAACTTAAGCACGAGTTTAAGAAATGGGAGGAGTTACTTAGAGCAAACGTCATTAGCACCATAGGGAATAGGGATCACATAAACGCTTGTCTTTGTCACATGCTTTACAACTTGTCCACCGACAACCATTCAACTTAGCCTACTACATAGCTAGGAGAATGATTGATATTCCAACTCAAGGATCCGTTGCTCTTCCATACGGGATGCTTCTCACCCGTCTCTATAGAAACTTCGCACCAATTCCACCAACCCCAAAAGGGATGCACCTTCAATATGATCTCATCCTCACATCTTTGTACCTTTGAGTGATGCTCGAGTTGCTAAGACTAAAGGCAAGAGAGCTAAACCTCCAACTCCTTCATCATCATCATCAAATAGCTCAGGATGGTCTTCCAAGCTCTCGTCTTCCACCTCATGAGTATTATGCATCTCTTCCGAAATTGAGAATGAATCGTGAATTCAAGCAAACTAAGGGAATGTTCAAGTGCCTTGGTAGGATGATGAACAAGATTTACAAGAAGTTGGACAAATAAGGGTACTTTAAGGAGTGTTTGGAACAATGCATTATCGTTAATGTTTGATACTATTTAGTTATTTTTATTATGTAGGATGATAATATAACTTGAAACAATGGTGTATGCTAACAATCTCATGCAGGGGGATAGCACAAGTATGCTATCAAATTTTACCCATTTTCACTATATTGTGAAAATCAATAAGCCTTGCTCTTAATCTATGCTCCAATATGTTTACACATGTGTTATTTACTTTTCCTAACTAGAAATGTTTAGTATAACAGGTTTTGATAAAATTTTCGGGTTTGAAATTTCGACACCTTTTAGGAAACTTTCGTCCAAATTTCAAGACTCACGGATCGACGGCACCTTTATTTTGGTACCGTCCTTTATGTAATTTTGTACCGCCATCACATGCAGAAGCGGACCGAAGGCACCCTTTTTGGGTTCCGCCGTGTATGATTTTGGTGTCGTGGATCCTCCGGGTAATTTTCGAATTTCGACTCTTTCGTAATTCCAAATTATCTTCCATCACTCATAAATCAATCTTAACTAGTTTATACTATTCTTAGAACTAGTATTATTCACTAAGGGATGTAAGAAATCCATTTCCACCAAAATTCAAAATTTGAAAATCCACCCAAGGAGCCCTTTGGCATAAAGGAAGGAACCAAAATTTTGGTACCTTCAATCTGTGGTAATCCGAATATTAGGAAATTCCACTCACTAGAACACATTTATTGCATATCTTTTCTTCCTCACTCCATCTTCTTTGTATGGATTGACTTGGGTGACATGACTAGCATTCAACCCACTTCCAAATCATGAGGAACCTCATCTCTTCAATGGTTCAACATCAAATCAAACACATCTCTCAACATTTTTACACCTCTATAAATTGAAAGGTTTTACCATGATCATCCTCACACCTTTCTTATTCTCATTACTATTTAGCAAATCAAAACCCAAGTTAAAAATGACTAAATCATCACCAAAACCTTGCAAGAAAACCGCTAGAATTAGCGTAAGGCCTTGTTGTCTTACTCATCTTAGCTCATCATCCGACTCTCACCACTCACAATCTCATCTCCCATTAGAGATGATACACACCTTACCTTGGCTACACCCACTTCATCACACATTGTGATCACCACTCCACCACCATCAAAAGCACCTACTTCACCTCCACGGCAGACCCATCCAAACATCCAAAACACCTCACCACCTTCACCAAGGTCTCCCACTCTCACTCCCATGGAGTTATTTTCCACTCCACCAACATCATCAAATCCTTTCCTAGAGGACTTGGAAGACTTGCCTCTAGGCCAAGTCATCCACCACCATTGCCATCATTTGGCACCATTGAGCTTAATCGCTCATGAATCACCTCGGTCATCCATTGACCCAAACGCCCATTAGGGCCAAGACCTCTCCTTTTCCACCCCATTCACAAGGACATTCATGGTCCTTTATACGGGATCATCCACTTCCATCATCAATGTCCCTCATATTGAGGACATTGAGGAGAGCATGTGGGATGACAATCCCACTAGAGAGGAGATTCAAGCCGAACTCCACAACCTCCACCAATTCAAAGGCATGGTGGATTCTCACTTAAGTGAGACAATGCAAATGCAAAATGCTTTGCTTGCATCCATCATGACCACTCCAAACATCCCCAACACCACCAACACATCCACCATTCCACCACCACAACCTCCCAAACTTTCTACCCACCAAGACATGGTTGCTCAACTTGTGAGCAAGCGGGTCAAACCGTGGAACGGACCCGGATTATGGTCCATGACTTCCACGAAGAAATGAGGTTCATCCTCAACCACATTCTTGAGCGCCTCAGCGCTCTTTCCCATCCACCATCTCTTTAGGATGGTTTTAGAATAGTCTTTTATTTGTTTTGTTTTAGGATAATTTTTCTCTTTCTCTTGTACTAGAAACACATCATTGTGTTCTCTTTTCATGATCTTTACTCATGAAAATTTTAACAAATGAATGTTGTTTATTATGTTGTTGGTGTCATTACATAGTGTGTGGAAATGCTTGTGAATGATCATTATTACTAACATTTTTTTGTAGCTTTATTTTCACAATCCATGTATCTTCCCATTAAAGCACCCAATTTGGGGAGCTTTGAACAAGGGAGATAATAAGCTCGAGCTCATTACATTCCACATAGCCTCTTCTTTTGTTGAGACAAAAGGGAGAAAATATAGAACTTGAAATTATTTATATTTGACTTTTCTTAAAAGTCAAGCGCTTACAATTGACTTTCTAAAAGTCAAACAGAACCCTCATTGATAATACTTGACTTTTCTTAAAAGTCAAGCGCATACTGACTTTACGAAAAGTCAACATCATGCATCAACTAGTGAATTCTTTGACTTTCATAAAAGTCAAAATTCATACACTTATATTATCATTTCCTTTTCAAAGTTCTAAAACTAATATTTTATAACTCTTGTACAAACTTTGTCTCTTTTATAAAAATAAAATTTATATTTTGTCCTCAACAAAAGGGAGATTGTTAATACAAATATCGTCATTAAGCGTTATTTATATTTTTGATCTTTGCCTAAGTTTTGTTAACGACAAAAGTAAATTTAATTTATAAAAGCTTAAAGCTTGTCAAGTTTATTAGATATTAAAACAAGCTTTCTCAAACAATATATTCATCATTCAAGCATTTACATTTAAGATTAGTAACATCTTGATATGACTCTAATCATTATGTATGATAGTAGTTTGTAGAATGTGTTAGGTTCTTAAAACCAAACACTACTTAAGCATTTGCATATTTCTATTAATAGTAATACAACATTTGACATCATGTATTACATCATGGGAATCATTTGTAGATTCCATTAGATATTTTGTGAAGATTTATACTCTCCATATCTTGCACAATCTCTTAGATTGAGTTGACTTTAAGCAAGATTTGATATCTTGGTTTGTCGATCTGGCGGTACCAATTGGTACAGGCGGAACCCTTTTAAGGGGTCCGTGGTCCGTGGGCGCTCTCGTCCATTTTGGCTATAAATAGCAATGCCAAGCCAAGTAGTTTCTCATCCCTTTCTAACATACTCTCATACATATCTTCTCTCTAACCTTTCTAACTCGGTTTCATATCATATTAGTGATCTCTTTTGTAGCAAAGAAGATCAAGTCATATTCAAGCTTCAACGAGAAGTTGGAAGTCTTGTTTGTTTAGTGTTGTATGATCTAGTGTTGATCCATACTTCATTGTTGTATCAAACCATCATAATCTTGTGAGTGTGAGTGGTTAGTATTTTAGTCCTCAAAATACATTGTGTGTGGGAGTAGTTGTACCCTTGGAAAGAACTCGACATCTAGCTTAGTGTCGGAAATAGTATAAGCGAAGTGTAAAGGTTTTCTCCGCCGGTGAAAGGAGCTTGTTGACTAGTGAAGTTAAACTCTCGAGTGTGAGACTCGGGGAGTGGAGTAGGGCAAGGAAAAAGAGTCCTTGTAGGCCGAACCACTATAAACAACTTGTTGTGGTTTGATCATTTCTTTCCTTACTTACCTATTACATATTGCTTGCATATTTCATTAACATACTTAAGATCAATATCAATTGATCTTTCAATAAGTTTCAAAACAAAGTTTTTAATCGGTAAACTATTCAACCCCCCTTCTAGTTTTCTACAACAAGAAAACAATAGGAAAATGGAACAAGAATTTCTTCAAGCATTACAATAATTCATTTATTTTAGAATGCTAAAGATATGAGAAGTATAGTTTAAGGATTACCTGCCTCAGAATGTATATTTTTAAATTAGTAAAGCTGAGGTTAAATATTGTGAAGTATGCAACCATACCTAAAGCTTTTGCTACTTGAAAATTTTAGGTTGTTAATGTGTCATGAGTGGCAATGTAGCTCACTTCTATAAGTAAATTTCAAAATTTTGTCTATTTGTTTTGTGATTGTTTTATTTAACTCGATCCCAATCAAACAAACATTATTTATCACAATTGTTAATACAAATAAACCGTAAAAACGTTTATTAATATTTTGCGATCTCTTTGTGTTTTGTTGATAACAAATATAATGTTGTCTTAAGTATAATTATAAGGATACATGTTATTTTTGTAAAGCATTTACATATAGCCATTTAAATACAAAAATGTAGTAATTAAGCATTTGTTGTAATAGTTTATTAGGAGACTAGATACAATGTATACTTAGATACATTGAATCTAAAGAAAACCCATGGACCAACCCATAACCCATGACCCATAACCAAAAACCCATGGGCAAAGAGGGCGTACCACGGATCCCTAGGTTTACACTAGACGGATCCCAAGTGGAAGGGATCCGTGGGATCCGGGAACGATGAAGAATTTTGCCTATAAATGAGAGCCATTTCTTCATTCTAACTCACCCTCTTCTTACTAAATCTCTCATACACTCTCATTCTCTTCTAACATATAGATCACTTGATCTAGAGAGTTGTTCTTCTTTCTTTCTATTTGTGATCCTCATATAGGTCCTTCTAAGGCGAGATCACGAGCATTCTACAAGTCATCCAAGCAAGGGGTCCTTGATTGATTTGTCACTCCATAAGATTTACGTAGCGAAGATCTTGTATTTGATATTTCACATATTTGTTGTGTAATAGTTGTGTTGGTTTGGTCCACCGTGCTACGGACTCGGTATCTAGCTTTGTACCGGAAAAGTGTAAGCAACGTTGTGAAGGCTTCTCCGCCAAGTGAAGGAGTTTGTTGACATAGTGCTTGAACTCTCGAGTAGGTGACTCGGGGAGTGGAGTAGGGCAAGGAAGGTGTCCTTGTAGCGAACCACTATAAATCGGTTGTGTCATTTCTATCCCTTATCTTTATTTATTTGCTTGCATTATCATTAGATCTATCGTTCTCAACATCCATACGATTTCACATAATATCGGATCTAAAGTTTTGAAATCAACTTAAAATCGGCAAAACTATTCAACCCCCTTCTAGTTTTCCACAATTGGCATCAAGAGCTAAGTTTATAAAAGTTTTAAAGTAAAATTGTATTTTAAAACTTTTCGATCACTATGGGTTACGAAAATTATAAGGAAGGGCAATCTATGCAACGACCACCACTACTTGAAACTAATGGTTTTATATATTGGAAAAATAGATTGAAACATATGTGAAGTCTAAAGATATTGATCTTTGGTACATTATTGTTGAAGGTGATTTTGAGGCTACCTCAAATGATGATAAGGAAATTTAGTTAACATACCTCATGATAAACTAAATGATGAAATGAAGAAAAGCTTTCTAAAAATAGTGAAGCAAAATGGTTTTATATAATGCTTTACCGAAAAGGAATTTGAAAGAATTTCTTTACTCAAAACCTCTAAAGAAATTTGGAATTCTTTAGTTGTAACTCATCAAGGCAACGAACAAGTTAAAAATAATAAAATTGATTTATTTGTTCAACAATATGAACAATTTTCAATATCGGATGAGGAAACTATAGATCATTCATTTGCTAACTTTAATACTATTATTACATCTTTACAAGCACTTGATGAATCCTTTTCTAGCCGTAACCATGTTAGGAGATATCTAAGGGCACTTCCATCGAAGTGGAGATCTAAGGTGACGGCGATCGAAGAGTCAAAAGACTTGACAACTCTCACCCTCGATGAACTCATAGGCAATCTAAAAGTCTACGAGCTTGTTCTTGCTAAAGATTCGAAGCCTCAAAGGTAAAGAGAAACACAAATCTCTTGCCTTAAAAGCCAAAAAGGCTTCAAGCGATGAGAGAACTCTTCCTCGGGTAGTGACGACGAAGAGTGCGCTATGGCGGTAAGGGACTTTAAAAGTTCTTTAGAAGAAAGGAAGATCGTCAAACAACCGTATGACGATAAGAAAGGCTTTCGGAAAAGCAAAGAGGAAGAAAAGCCAAAAGATGATCGTACTTGCTTTAAATGTGGGGACCCAAACCACTTTATTAGTAAGTGTCCCAAACGGGATGATCAAAAGGCGTTCGTGGCGGCACGTGGGGAATGAGCGACGAGGAGGACGAAGAAATTTGTCTCATGGCAAATGACGAGGTATGTCACGAATACTATAGTAGCTCATCACTTGATGACGACTCATTGCATAACGAATATGATAAACTATGCAATATTAGCTTAAAACTAATTAACAAAAACAAGCTTTTAAAGAGTCAAAACCAACGTTTAGATAAAGAAGTCATAGAATTAAAAGCAAAACTAAAACGTTTAGAAAAGGGTAAAATAGCAAGTGGTGAATGTGAACTTTGTGTTCAACTTCAAACACTAGTTGATCATTTAGATTCTAAAATTGCTAGAATGAGTACGAACACTTTAGATACAATACTCGATGGTGTTAAAACCGGTAACAACCAAAAGGGTCTAGGTATTCAACAACTTGATCCATCAACTAGTGAAAGTAAAGAAACAAAATTTGTTAAAGAACTAGAAAAACCAGCCACTGTTGTGGCGGATCCCACGGATCCCCTAAAAAGGGAACCGGCTAGTGTACAGACAGGGATCCGTGGATCTGCTGTGACAACTAGTGGTAATAACGTAGCTTCTTCATCTAGAACTGAGTTTGTTATCGTTAATAGGAAGAAACCAACTCATGTCACCACTAGATATCCACCTCCAAAATATAATCCTACTTTTACAAGAAACAAAGCACCATCCTTTCAAAAACAAAATGCATCTAGGAGACCTAATAACGTTTTTCCAAGAAGTAACCATCAAATGGGATGGAACCCTAATATGCAAAACGGTTTTCCTTTTCAAAACTTTGCTCCATGGAATGCATACTCATCTTATCCATACATGTCTAACATGAATGGAATGTTTAACACTAATGGACCCATGAACAAATGGGGACCAAACTTTTGAGTTTATTATTGTTTTAGGTGTGCTTAAAGGTCGACCTAGACCCCGATGAATGGGTCAAGGATAGCGGGTGCACGAGGCACATGACCGGCAATAGGGATCTATTCTCCACATATGAATCCGTAAATGGAGGTAATGTGGTGTTTGGAAATAGCAAAAGTAGAATCATCGGTAAAGGTACGATTTCTAACAAATCTCTAACCATTAACGATGTGTGTCACGTAGAAAACCTAAACTTTAATCTTTTAAGTATAGGACAAATATGTGATAAAAAGTGCAATGTACTTTTACGAAACCGTAGTAAGATACTTAAAAATGGCATAACCATAGGAAGAGGAATTAGGAAACATGGAGTCTATGTCATTAAAATAGGTAATGAACCTAAAGATAAACTATGTCTTACCTCTATGGATGATACTTCAACCTTATGGCATCGAAGATTGGGTCACGCCAACATGCGACTTCTTCAATCGCTATCATCCAAAGATCTAGTAAGAGATCTACCTAAGTTAAAATATGAACATCATTTTGTGATGCTTGTAATGTAGGAAAACAAGCTCATTCGAGTCATAAAGCTAAAAACATGGTGTCCACAACTAGGTGTCTAGAATTACTACATATGGATTTATTTGGTCCATCCGCTATCCAAAGTTATGGAGGCAACTACTACACTTTGGTAATAGTGGATGACTACTCTAGGTATACATGGACAAAATTTTTAAAGAACAAAACGGAAACCTTTAATTATTTTGAAATATTAAGCAAAAAGATCCAAAGACAACTAGGAAGTCCTATAGTGTCTATTAGGACGGATCATGGTAGGGAATTCGATAATGAAGTGCAATTTGGAGCCTTTTGTGACGCTAATGGTATTACTCACAACTTCTCGGCTCCACGCACTCCACAATCGAATGGGGTAGTAGAAAGAAAGAATAGAACCCTTCAAGAAATGAGTAGAACCATGCTTAATGAACAATCCATACCTCAAAAATTTTGGTGTAATGCCGTTGATACTTCAACGTACATACTCAATCGAGTTTTAATTAGACCAATCTTAGGTAAAGCTTTATATGAGTTAGAGGCAAAAAGCCTACGTTAAATCACTTTAGAGTCTTTGATAGCAAATGTTTCATTCTTAACACTAAAGATTACCTTACAAAATTTGATCCTAAATCAACCGAAGGTATCTTTCTAGGTTACTCGCCAAATAGCAAAGCTTACGTCATATTAAACAAAGAAACAATGAAGGTAGAAGAGTCATTAAACATAAAATTTGATGAAAGTCCACCTAAACCCTCTCCACCTCTTGTCGATGACGAGATCATAGAAAGTGAAGCTATAGTAATAAAGAAAAAGATAAATGAAGAAGAAGAACCTCTAAATGGTGAAATCATAAACATTAAAGAGTCCAAAGATCACCCCGTAAATAAGGTCATAGGAAAGCTAAACAAACGAACACTAAGGTATCAAGTTCAAAACCAAAGTAACTTGTTTTGTTTCGTTTCAACCATAGAACCTATGAATACACAAGAAGCCATAAAAGATGAAAGTTGGGTAATGGCTATGCAAGAAGAACTAAATCAATTCGTTTCTAATGATGTTTGGACACTTGTCCCTCCACCTAGTAATCAAACCATAATAGGAACAAAATGGGTTTATAAGAACAAATTAGATGCAAGCGGAGTAGTGTCTAGGAACAAGGCTAGACTCGTTGCCCAAGGGTATAACCAACAAGAAGGAATAGACTTTGATGAGACCTATGCCCCCGTAGCTAGATTAGAGTCTATAAGAATACTTCTTGCGTATGCTTGTGCTAATGATCTAAAGCTTTATCAAATGGATGTCAAAAGCACTTTTCTAAATGGTTTCATTAATGAAGAAGTATATGTAGCTCAACCCCGGGCTTCATCAATTTTGAAAAACCCAAACATGTATATAAATTAAAGAAAGCCCTTTATGGTCTTAAACAAGCTCCAAAAGCTTGGTATGATAGACTCAAGTCCTTTTTAATTAAACACAACTATACCATGGGGTTAGTTGACAACACACTTTTACTAAGAAAAGAGAGTCACACATAATCATAGTACAAATATCGTAGATGATATTATATTCGGATCCACTTGTCAAGACATGTGTGATGATTTCTCTAAAATCATGCATGACGAGTTCGAGATGAGTATGATGGGAGAACTTAGTTTCTTTCTTGGTCTACAAATTAAACAAGTAGAAGATGGTATCTTCTTTAATCAATCTAAATACATAAAGGAGATGTTAAAGAAATTTGGTCTAGAAGAGTCGAAACCAATTAGGACACCAATGTCATCCGACACCAAACTCACAAAAGATGAAGACGGCGAATCCGTAGATAATACTAAATATCGTGGCATGATAGGTAGTCTTCTCTACCTCACGGCAAGTAGGCCGGATATCATGTTTAGTGTTTGCTTATGTGCTAGGTTTCAAGAAGACCCCAAAACATCACACCTAGAAGCCGTAAAAAGAATATTTAGATACATTAAGGGTACAACACAACTAGGATTATGGTATCCTAAGGGCACGGGAGTAGAAACAATTGTATATGCAGATTCTGACCATGCAGGTGATTACGTTGATAGAAAAAGTACAAGTGGGGTGTGTACTTTCATGGGATGTTGTTTAACGTCTTGGTTTTCTAAGAAACAAACGGCACTAGCAATATCAACAACCGAAGCCGAGTACGTCTCCGCCGGCAAAGCATGCCAACAAGCACTATGGATGAAACAAGCGTTAGTAGACTCGACATTCATCTAAGCGACATAGCCATCCTATGTGACAACAAAGGTGCCATCGACTTAAGCAAGAATCCGGTATTGCATTCTCGCACAAAGCATATAGAGATTCGTCACCACTTCTTAAGAGACAATGTTCAAAAGGGGAACATTTCTATTGAGAAGGTAGCATCCGAAGATAACATAGCCGACGTCCTCACCAAACCGTTGAAGCGGGAACAATTCAACCTACTTCGTCTTGGTCTTGGTCTAATGGAACATACGTCGTAACTTATTTGACTCTACAAGGTATGTAAACACTAGCCTTCTTCTTTCTGAGTCTAGGATCTCTATTTCACGCACAACTCACAAACAATACGGGAATTTTCAAAACCCAAGATGAGTTTTCCACTTATAGCTTTCTTATTTTTCTTTACACATTTTCAAAGAAAACCTACTTTCACAATGTTTTCTAAAAAGATGATACCTTCCCGTATCAATTTCACAAAAGCAATTTCTCACGTCTAGGACAAATCGCTTTTCATTATTAATACAAAGTAAAAACCCGTTTTCATTGCATCTCATGTCTTTTGAATGCTAAAGGAGACACATAACTAATATGTGTTTTCGGGTACATTCATTTAAGCGACAATGAATTAGGAGCATCGATAACACAAAATTATGTACTCATGTACCAAATATGTGTTCTCGGGTTATCTCAATAGGATGTTTTTATACTTCTAGTTTATTTTCTATTTCTTTTTAGGGGTCGAGATAACCGCAACTCCAAATAGTTTGCATATAGGCACACAATAGGCAAAAATGTTTCCAAAAGGAAAATTTTGTGCTGCCTGAATCACCAGACCCACGGATCCCGGCCTTTATCTTTGGACGGATCCCTCGAGGAAGGATCCGTGGGAACCGTGTAACAGTGATTTTACTTTCTATTTTTCACTTTGGATGAAAAATCCACATTTGTTTCATTTTTGGAGTATGCTCTTTAATGCTTGTGTTCTCATGATCACATGCCTTGAATTCATATCTAATCATTAGATTTTAATCCACATTTTGGGTCAAGCATTCATTACAATGCTTTGTTTTCTCTATATAGAACTCCCAAAATGCTTGCATAATCCATCTCATCCTCACATACACAACACACCATGTCATCCAAAAACCCATTAGATGAATCACCTAGTACAAACAATCACTCTCATGATACCCAAACCTTTGTACTACCACCATCCAAAATACCACAATCAAACTCTAGGATATCCGCACGGATTAGTATCCGATCTTGTTGTTTAGCAAAACCAACCTCAAATGATTCATCCTCAACAAATAACTCACCACAAGATGCTTCCATTATAGCACCTCCCTCATCACCAACAAGTACACCAACTTCATCACCACCTAAAATCACTCTTTTGGAACTCCTTAAGACTCCAACAAGATCTAACCAACCTAAAGAAAAAGAAATAGTCTTTTCAACACCCCCCACATCTCCAAATACTATATTTCAAGATCTTGAAACATCACCACCATTAGCTCCCATCACATTACAAGAACATCTAGGTTCTTTTCCACCACCATTTACAAACATTCCGGATATTGATCCATATTTTCCTATTTTTCCACCACAACTTCCGCATAACTCAAATCAAAACAACCGGAAAACTTCCGCACTCATTACCCACATCATTTACATTGTGAACATTGCCAATCCACTAGGGAAATTGCAATAGAAGTTAGGGAAGAAATCGTTTCATACTCAACCTCATCCTTGATCGCATCAATACCATTACTAATCAAAACCTCCATCCATAACCTTATGCAAGCATGGAAGGAATCACTACTACTATTTTCTACTTTTAATATTATTTTTCTTTTGAAGTCATTTTCAAGAACAAGTCTTGTTCTTATTTTTACATGCTTGTAAGTGGCATAGAATACCACTACAATTTGTTGTTTTATTACAAGGCCTTGTTTACATACCTTGGCTCCCAATCTTGATGCTCGGCAACCACAAGATTATTTAAGCATGTTACTAACCTTCTTTTTGTAGGATTTTTTTCTTCACTTGACGCCCCAAACAAGGGGGAGCTACCATCAAGGGGAGTAAGAAATCGTAGACTACTTTTTCCTCCAAGGGTTAACTTTTGTTTCGACAAAAAGGGAAAAGAAGTAAAACTTAGGGGCTTTCAAAACTTACATCTATTCTTAAGTTTTACTCATCATAACATTATGTTTTGTCATCAACAAAAAGGGAGATTGTTAATACAAATAAACCGTAAAAACGTTTATTAATATTTTGCGATCTCTTTGTGTTTTGTTGATAACAAATATAATGTTGTCTTAAGTATAATTATAAGGATACATGTTATTTTTGTAAAGCATTTACATATAGCCATTTAAATACAAAAATGTAGTAATTAAGCATTTGTTGTAATAGTTTATTAGGATGGGTAAAAACCATAACCCATGGATCTTAACCCATACCCATAGAAGACTAGATACAATGTATACTTAGATACATTGAATCTAAAGAAAACCCATGGACCAACCCATAACCCATGACCCATAACCAAAAACCCATGGGCAAGAGGGCGTTCCACGGATCCCTAGGTTTACACTAGACGGATCCCAGTGGAAGGATCCGTGGGATCCGGGAACAGTGAAGAATTTTGCCTATAAATAGAGAGCCATTTCTTCATTCTAACTCACCCTCTTCTTACTAAATCTCTCATACACTCTCATTCTCTTCTAACATATAGATCACTTGATCTAGAGAGTTGTTCTTCTTTCTTTCTATTTGTGATCCTCATATAGGTCCTTCTCTAAGGCGAGATCACGAGCATTCTACAAGTCATCCAAGCAAGGGTCCTTGATTGATTTGTCACTCCGCAAGATTTACATAGCGAAGATCTTGTATTTGATATTTCACATATTTGTTGTGTAATAGTTGTGTTGGTTTGGTCCACCGTGCTACGGACTCGGTATCTAGCTTTGTACGGAAAAAGTGTAAGCAACGTTGTGAAGGCTTCTCCGCCAAGTGAAGGAGTTTGTTGACATAGTGCTTGAACTCTCGAGTAGGTGACTCGGGGAGTGGAGTAGGGCAAGGAAGGTGTCCTTGTGGCGAACCACTATAAATCGGTTGTGTCATTTCTATCCCTTATCTTTATTTATTTGCTTGCATTATCATTAGATCTATCGTTCTCAACATCCATACGATTTCACATAATATCGATCTAAAGTTTTTGAAATCAACTTAAAATCGGCAAAACTATTCAATAACCCCTTCTAGTTTTCCACAATTATAACCATTATTTAGGCTAACTAAAGCTAAACATAAGCCATAACTTTGGACAACAAGATGGCCATATATATAACTCTAGATTATGTGAATAATTTACTGAAACTTGGATAAATGCGTATACATATAAGTTCTTTTATGTGTGTATATACATGTTTAGGTATTGTGAGATTCAGAATTTCATTTTAAATGGTCGATTCAGATAAAATGGTTCTTTCAAATGCATGCATAAATGGATAATGTAGGGGATATAGGGTAATAACGAACACCAAAGGATATGCTAAACACTCTGAAAGGCGTGTGAACACTTTCAGATCGAATCAATTGGCGGTTCTACCAAACTATTGATCGGATACAATTCGAGTTGAGAATTTTACGTATGTTTTGGTGCGAGATATAATATGAACCGTTATATGATAATGACCAAACAAACCGTATATAACATGTTACGGGATAGCGCCGATGGCGATTTTAGGGTTTCAAGTTGACAAGTTTTGTCCCTCGGTTCCGAATATTAATCTGTGAGGAACATAACTTCACGAAATTAAAGCTTCAAGAGAATCGATAATTCGGTGAAACAAAACTTGTGATTCCTTGACGAGAATTTGATAGAAGTTTTACATAGCAACTTAGTAGAAATAAAAATTTCGGTGACGCTGGGGCTCGCCCTGGACCTACCGGGCCGCCCTGGACCCACTACAGGGCGCCCGGACCCCGTCCGCAGGGCTTCGCCCTAAGATCATAATAAATTCAAGTAGGTGTGCACTCCGCACCACCAAACCTAAATGATGTATTATTATGATGAAATTGGTCAAAACAAGTTAATCCAATTACACTAAAATATCCAACATTCCTCCCCTATTTTAGTGCAATCCTTGATTAACTAAAAACAAGTAATCTCAAACAATCAAACTTTTGCATAAATGAAATGTCGTGACGATTGAATTTCACATTAGTACATTACACATTCCAAATATTCGAATACTAGGGTGTCGCTAAGGATTGAACCACAGGAATTCAATATGAATACACGAAGATAATGTACACAAAAGTTTACATACATAGTAGTTCTATCTTGACACATGTTTTACTAGCCTATGTCCTTATCCTTCATAAGCATGTCAAAGCCAAGTCGACTTCTTGAAGCGGCTAAACTTCATGCTCATATAGGTAGCTCTTTTAGTCTTGCACCTACAATGCAATTTGTCAAAAAGCTATTAAGAATATATTCATTCAACCTCCCTAACTTGTAGGTGCGAACACATACCTTGGGATGAATCTTCTAATGTGTTCCAATCTCTAAATATTAAGCCTTCCACATTGAATTAGACATCTAGCGTCATACTAGGTGGGAATTGGGTATCTTAATATCGAGATTTCGATGGACTTTAATCCATCCCTTTGGCGAATTTTTCACGAGATCTCTATTCAACCCTTTGGTTAAATGATCGGCTAAATTGTGTTGTGTTTTCACAAACACCACAGATATCACACCATTCGTGATAAGATCACGTAATATGCTATGTCTAACACCTATGTGTCTAGACTTCCCATTATACACTTATTTGTATGCCTTAGGCAAAGTAGCTTGACTATCACTTTGATAGAAATGGATGATATCGGTTTAGGCCACAATGGAATTTCATAAATTAAGTTCCTTAGCCATTCGACTTCTTTACCGGTGCCGCTAATGCCACAAACTCGATTCCATTGTTGAATCGGTTATGCAAGTTTGCTTTTTAGATGCCCGACAAATGGCACCACCTCCAAGTAGGTATACCCGACCGGTTGTGGAAGAATGATCTTCACGATTGGAAATCAACTTGCATCGAATAACCTTCAAATGAAGGAATCCACTATAAGTCAAACCATAATCCATTGTTCCTTTCAAGTACATAAATACTCGATTAATTGCTCGCCAATGGATTAAACTGGATTGTGAGTATATCTACTCAACTTTCCAACGACAAAGGCTATATCGGTCTAGTACTAATCATGGCATACATTAAAGATCCAATAGCCCTTGAATATTCAAGTTGATTCACGACAACACCTTTATTAGGTACAAGTTTTGTTGTGGGATCCATAGGAGTACCTATAGGAGAACAATCTTTCGATTAAATTTTTCCAACATCTTCTCAATATAATGTGATTGAGAGATAGTAATGCCATGTTCTCCACGTATGATCTTAATGCCAAGAATCACATCGCCTCCCCATGTCCTTCATCTCAAATTTAGAGGACAAGAATTCCTTAGTTGCATCAACTTGATATTGGTCGAGACAAAAATCAACATGTCATCAACATACAAGCAAATGATTACTCCTTTACGGAAGCATCAAACTTCTTTGTATACACACTTGCGCTTGGTTTAATGCAAAACCATTAGACAAGATAACATCATCAAATTTACGATGCCCCGCTAGGAGCTTGCTTCAAGCCATAAAGAGACTTAACCAATTTACAAACCTTGTTTTCGTTACGTGCATGACAAAACCTTCGGGTTGTCTTATGTAAATCTCTTCATCCAATTCACCATTCGGAAAAATTGTTTTAACATCCATTTGGTGAATTACAAGATTATGTATAGCCGCAAGTGCTAACAATAATCTAATGGTTGTAATCCTAGCAAAGAGCATAAGTATCAAAGAAATCAATACCTTCCTTTTGTCTAAAGCCTTGGATGACCAATCGGCTTTATACTTGTCTATCTTCCATCCACCTTCATCTTCCTTTGAAGATCCATTTACTATTCAATGGTTTAAAACCATGTGGTAAATCGACGGTTTCCAAGTATTATTGTGCATAATAGAGTCAATCTCATCTTGGATTGCCTCTTTCCAAAATGACATCTCTTGAAGCCATAGCTTCTTTGTAGGTCCTAGGATCTTCATCAACATTGAAACAATATTGATATTGAAGTTGAATTTCATTCCTTGATCCTTCGACCAAATATAGTTGGAAATCGCCACCAAAAGATTTGGTTTTCTTGCTCTTACACTCCTTCTAGGCTCGAAGGCTTAGTAGGAGAAAGCAACACTTGGTCGATGCACCAAAGTTACTAGAACTTGCAATCATGTCTGCGGGTTTAGGTAAAGATGTAAACCTATCCTCATTGCCAAAATCGACATCTCGTGACTCAATAATAGAGTGCGGATACATAATCATTAGGTTCTATGACATAGAATCTATAGCACTTGGAATTCTCGGGATAGCCGGTGAATACACAATCTATACCTCTTTGACCTATATTATTTATTTTAGGATCGATCAATCTTACCATTAGCTCTCTGACCCCAAACTCGAGATAACTCGGTTTTGGTGGCTTTTATACCAAAGTTCATAAGGGTTATCTTGTTCCTTTTATTAGGAACTCTATTTAATAGATAACGGTGTCAACATAGCCTCACCCCAAAATCCATCACTAAGGCGAGAATAGCATATCATGGAATTAACCATTTCTTTTAATGTCCTATTCTTTCTTTCGGATATACCATTTTGTTGTGGGGTATATGGGCGGTGGTCGATGTATTATACCGATGAGATTGAAAATATCTTGGATCATAATACTCGCCTCCCTATCGGTCTGAAGTGTTTTAATCTTCACACCATGATAAAGCTCTACTTCCTCTTTATAAATTTTAAACTTATCAAGAGCTTCATCTTTGTATGACACAAATAAACATAGCAATATCTAGTAGCATCATCAATAAAAGTAACTACATACTTTTTATTACCAAGTGAAGGAGTTGAATGAAAATCACACAAATCACGTGTACAAGTTCTAATACCTTAGTATCTCTAATGACATTTTGGCGTAAACGTTGTCTAGTTATCTTAGTCGACACACAAGTTTTACACTTTTCACCATTCAATTCAAAGCGGTATTAGACTCATTTTGACATGTCTTTCATTCTCTTGTAATGTACGTGTCCTAGTCTAGCATGCCATAATTCGATTTACCACAATTATTGCTAGAACTAGTAGAAGCCATGCAAAGCAGAATTATTAACAAACGAAACATCCAAATTTAATTTAAACATGCCATTCAAATATCCAAAGCCAATAAAGGTACCATGTCAGACAATATGTACTTGTCGCTTTCAAGACTTGCTTGTAGCCACAATTATTTAATACAATACGGATACTAAGTTCTTACGAATACCGGGGACATACACAACATTGTTTAAAAGTAAAGAGTTTCGAGTAAAGACTAGATTAACGGATCCTAGTCCTTTAATCGGTTCGATTGCAACATTGCCCATCTTTAATAAAGATCCATCTTCAATTGGCTTAAAGTCCTTGAACCATTGAAGATTTTTGCATACATGACATGTTGCTCTGAATCCACCCACCATGATAAATCATCATCACAGTACATAGAATGTTTGAAATTATTGATACATAATAATTTTCAACGAGAATGATCGATGGGTACCAAAACAAACACGATTGCTTTCCGGGATCCTTGGATCCACTAGCACCGACCTCGTTTTTCCTTTACCTCCACCCTTAGACTGCAATCTTTCTTAAAGTGTCGGGTTTCCACACTTCAACAGTCACCTTTGGTTTCTTATCGAACCTTTATTGTTATTGCTTTGCCACTTTCGTTTCCTTTACCGACCTTAGAGGATTCGCCTCCTCCACCATGTTCACGGAAGAACCGACCATGGTTTTAGTACCACCAATGAACCCCTTTCCATATCACGTATGGATTGTTCAATTTGGAAATGACTTCCAAGTTCAACAGATTCAATTCCTCTTTCTTATGTTTGATTGTTTTAAAATCCTTCGAGAGGCGGTTTATCTATGATACTAGAGGCAATTGATTCATCCATTTCATATCATATTGTGCAAGTTGTCCTAAAATCCTTTGCAATTAGGTGGTCTTGTTCCATGACAGGGCCTAGCGTCTACCATTTTATAGTTATTAAAATTACCAACTAGGAATTTCTTACTAGGCGCATCTTACGCCATGTATTTGGCTTCTAGGGTATCCCATAATTCTTTTGCAGACTCTACGTTTTGATAAATATCAAATAATGAATCGAGACATACCGTTAAGAATATGGCGCGACATATGTAGTCTGCGTTTTCCACTTAGACGATTACGAGTCCATTCGGCGTTTCATTCTCAACGACCTCGGGGCATGGGGTTTTCGAACATACACCACTTTCAAATTAAATCGATAAAAATGCATCTTCTTTTGCCATCTACGAAAATCACCTTGAAAACTTCTCCAACTTTGCAAGCGTCTTGTTGGATCTTTCACGAATCAGGGTTCGTCATCTTAATTGATTCGATCTTTGTAGGGGATATAGGGTAATAACGAACACCAAAGGATATGCTAAACACTCTGAAAGGCGTGTGAACACTTTCAGATCGAATCAATTTGGCGGTTCTACCAAACTATTCAATCGGATACAATTCAGAGTTGAGAATTTTCTGTATGTTTTTGGTCTGAGATATAATATGAACCGTTATATGATAATGACCAAACAAACCGTATATAACATGTTACGGGATAACTGCTAATGGCGGTTTAGGGTTCCAAGTTGACAAGTTTTGTCCTCGGTTTCGAATATTAATCTGGCGAGGAACATAACTTCAAGAATTAAAGCTTGAGAATCGATAATTCAGTGAAACAAAACTTGATTCCTTCACAGGAATTTGGTAGAAGTTTTACATAGCAACTTACATTGCTGCGGGCGCCCGGACCACGTCATGGGCTTCGCCCTAAGATCATAATAAATTCAGTGGGTGTGCTCGCACCACCAAACCTAAATGATGTATTATTATGATGAAATTGGTCAAAACAAGTTAATCCAATTCTGTTAAAATATCCAAGCAGATAAACATAGAAGGATCCATGTTCAAGTTACTAACGGAAGTCGAGCCTTTTTTGATCCTATGTACATGGCTTATAAGGCTTAACCGAAATTCGTGTGGCAATTTTAGAACTTTCATTGCCCATCCAAGATGTTCACCTAAGGAGGTGAATTTGATCTATATATGGTGGATCTCTTATAAGACTTAGCGGGTGTTTTTTTTTTCACTTAATGAGTGACCCCAAATCCTTGTATCATCTTATTGAAGAGGACAACCAAAACCTCTCTCTCTCTCACACACACACACAAAATTAAGTGGCTAATCTAGACATGTCTTTAAACCAATTAATTTAGTAAACAACCCCTTAGAAGACTACTAGGCCACTTTGAAGATTGTTTTTCAAATGCATGCACGACCAAAATAAGTTTTTGGAGTATATTCATTTGAAAGGTAATTTCTAGGGCTAGAAATAAGATGAGTTGTTCGTGAAAAGCTCGGGATCTCGTATGTAGAAACTTAAACAAGCTATTTCAGCCAAATTTGCGATTCGTTTGTTAATCGAGCTCGAAACTTTATATATAAAATTTCATTGAAATTTCATGAGCCTAAACGACAACGTATTATATATATATATATATATATATATATATATATATATATATATATATATATATATATATATATATATATATATATGTGTGTGTATATATATACATATTTAGTTTTAAAATATTACAGTATCGTATGGGTTTGTTTAGGCTCGCAACCCTATCATGCCCACACGGCATACGACATTAGAATATTTTAAAAATTAAATATATATAATACGTTATGCATTTGTATTATATATGAAATTTAATTAAGCAATAATAAGAACATTATGCATTCAAAATAGATGTCTTCTGGTCGGCCATTGAGCTTTGATTTTCATGTTGTGGCTCTGAACTGAAAAAACAAGGCTTGAACCAAGCCAACCTGAGCTATATTAAAATTAAACGAACCAAATTCGAGCTTTAACCGGCTTGGGCTCGGCTCGTTTCCACTCTAGTAAATTCTATTTATATCAACTAATTGACATTAGGTTTCACACTGGATGTTTGTCATGACTCATCAAGTGTAGAGTCAATTAAGTACTTAGAATCAAGTAGATAGATCTCGTATTAGGGAGCTAGATTGCTGAAGATTACGTTCGAACACATCTTAGATCTGGACACGTTTACGTAGGTTTTGTTTCCAAACTATGATCACACGATTATGGTACCTTATGACCATCATATCATTATAGTGTAACATTCAATACAGTAATTAGGAGGCAAGGAGCAATTAACGGTTGTCGAACGATGGAAAGAGAGAGCAAAGTGCATCGTATATGGTTACGAAAAACCCACGGATGTGGAGAGTACATAGTGTACCAAGAAGGATCGAAGTGGTATATAATATCACTAGACTGCATCAGATTAAATTAAGCTTACGTGATCCAATCTAATTACAATTCACGTACCGCTGTAAACTTGACTCAGCTCGTCTCTTTTACAAAAACCACTTGAGCAAATGCATGTCATCATCATGAAACACATTGCAAAACACGATTCTCCTATTCTATTCATTATTGAACGTTTATGAACATTCTTAATTAGGGAAACCTAATTAAGCATAGAGCTTACCTTAATTACTGTACAAAACTTTAAGATGGATGCACTGTTAGAAAGATATGTTATATGTTAATTACTTGCTAAGCAAAGGAAAACCTAAAGAAGATGCTCTCTTCACAAATCTTCCTTTCATTCTAGGCCTCTTCTCCGCATTAAGCTTCCGTACCTCATATCTGATTTTCTTCGAAAACAACCTCGTTCGCCTCTTTTCTCTATATCTCGAGACTCTTGCCTCTCTCCCTCCATCTAACATTGCAGGATTCCCCGAAATCATCCCCGTGTCTCCATAAGGATGATGGTGATGATGCATTATCCCACATCCACCCTGATACAAGAAAACAATCAAAACGTTAATCTAGACCGCTTAAACCGTCATCAAGTAACACCACGTACGTATCTTATTCTCTTTAACAAAACCTAAAAGTCAGTTAATAGAAACTTTGATATTATGAGCATAAAGTTTGACAAAATTTAATTATATGGTTGCATAAGGTTTTCCCTAACAATAACTCTCGTATATCTGAAAAGTAAAGTCATAAACACATGCTTTTTATGCATGTAGCGTACTTTTTTTGTATCATTGCTTTTCTACGAAGTACTATTTTGTCCGGTAAAAATACGAACATTTTATTATCTAGCTTCTTGCTAGCTTCTAATAAAAAGTCGTCGTTCATAAAAGATATGCTCATATGAAAAAGTTACTATAAGAAAAATAGAAGTGGTATATATGGTAGAAAGGTGAAAACGATAGAATAAACTTACCATGCACACAGGCCAACAATCATCGAGATCGAATTCTGGCCGGTCACCGGTGGTCCATGGAGATCTTTGATCATCCCAAGCAGCAATTATTCGTTCATAATCTAGCTTCAGTATTCTTTTATTCTTCTTCTTTTCGTCATCATCATATTTTTCGATATGATCAATATCAACATGATCATCTTGATCCACTTTCACCATGCACATATGATCATCACCATCTACCACGATCTTTTCATCTTTTTCTTCCCATAAAGGCGAATCATAATCGAAACTTAACTGAAATGGCTCTCTCATCATCTCCATCTCACACTCCACTATGTCACAATCATTATCTTGTTCAACCTTTACTTTCTCTAAACTCTCACACGAATCTTTTTCTTGACAATTCATTAACCCTAATCCGTCTATAGCAAACGACTCATCGTCGAGACCTTTTCCTAATAAGCTCTCTACATCAGCTGCAAATTCAGCAAGTTCCATGTCGGATGGAAGCATTAAACCGTTTAAAGTATTCAGATCAAACTTAACTTTGGACCCATGTTGGTGATCTTCATGATCATGGTCATGATAATGATCATGATCATGCATATCATGATTATGATCTGCATGATCTGTAGGAGTAGTCACTTCGGTTTGCTTCACGGGTGTTGCCACCTCATTCGAGTTACCCGAAGTACAAAGCTCGGCTGCAAAGGGATCAAAAACCGGAACTTGATAAAGAAGTTGTTCTTCTGTTGTCACGTTTCTGGCTTCATCACATCCTATCTCTGGAACTAAGTGAAGTGGATTGAAAGTCATGCTACTTTCTTCAGATTTTGGCGTCTGTTTAGACGATTGCTTGTGATGGTTCCCGCCACGTGGTGTTCTTGGTTTTTTAGTGAAACCATGATGCCACGGTGGCGGTGAGGGTTTGTCTAAAGATGATAGTTTTAAAGAAGCTACTTTTAGACGGACCCTTTCATGTCTGCGAGCCAAAGGGTTCGCAGAATGAACTGAACCATCACATGATTGGCATAAGAAAGCGTCATCGGCAGCACAATACCACCGAGCACGCTTTCTTATGCAATTATCACAAGCTCTAGCCGTTTTACCTCCTACAACGTTGGCCAATTTTTTGTCCGATGAGACCATTTGGTAGGGGTCTCAAATGTGGGAACTTTTTGTTGAAAGAATTATTAAGTTGTTGATGAAATGTATGATGGGATTGTAGGTTTTTAGTAATGCGGGTGACCCACTGTTTGCACTTTTTACAGAGAACAGTGTGGTAGTATTGAAGAGATTTATAAAGAAGTTAAGGTAGATGCACTTGTGTAGTTCATGAAGGTCCCACATATATGCCTTATCTTCATTTCATTGGCCAATTTATAAACTCCATCCCTGTGTTTGCTTTGCTATTGGTTGCATTTCCATTCAATGGATTTCGTGTAGGGTCCAAGTAATTGAAGTTAGGTTCACATATCATTTATATTAGAAAGTGTTTGTACTAAGAATTTAGTGTTTATATAAATATATAGTTGATATTTATTGACATATTTATACATGTTACCATGAAAATAATGTTGTTGGTTGATTCTAGCTCTATCAACTAACATCAATATACTCCCTATGTCCCAAATTATAAGTTCATATTTGTAGTTTTTATTGTCCTAAAATATTTGTCCACTTTTATATTTCAACCAATCAAAAGTGTGTTTAGTGAAGAAAGATGATATTTGATTGGTTAATAGAGTAGTTAGTGAAAATTTCTTAAACTTTGTGCAAAATGAAAGTGAACTTATAATTTGGGACAGAGGGAGTATGTCTTATACTTGTTTTGGCCTTTGGCCGGGACGACCTTGTTATTGTTGATTTATGTTACATACGTAGTCTAGTGAAAGTTAAACACATTTTAGATAACTTTAGAATATAAGTTATATATATGCATGCTTAATATTATTATATGCAAAAATCAAAATGAAAAAAAAAAAAAAAATCTGCAAGTGTAGGATATTTTCCGGTTTTGACATGTTTCGGTTTTGACATGCTTATATCAAGTATTCGGAAAACCGAGAATGATGTTGTCTCTCCCACCAGTCTCATTGTATTGATACATGTAACTTTAATTTATCTATAAGCACATCTACGTATTATTTATAACGCATGCAGAGTTATCAGACTATCCGTAAATTGCACACGTGACCATTCTTTTTACGGTACAAAAGTTACCATCTTTTGTGTATGCCCATCTTTTTGTATGTTATACATTTTATATGTGTTAGCTTGTTCGTGCTACTATGTCTTTGTAAATAGTGTACGTATATATTATGAAAGTGTGCATGATATGTGCGTTTATGTGGATATATTGTATGTATCTTTAAATTTTTTTGCCTGTAGTGTGTGTAGTACATACATGCATGTGTGTACGTATTTTAGGGAGGGGATCGAGACAACTGCATACTTGAGTTATATATTGTCTACATCTAAATTAAATACTCCTCACTTTTGTGTGGGAGTCGTGTGGTTTTATGTTTCTATGATATGCAACGTTCTATACGATTGTATTGCTATATATGTAAATCTGCTTGTGGATTATGAGAAAAAAATTCCCTGGTGCATCAGTGCATGTACCAAATAGTCTATATATATCAGTGTATAATGAGTTCACAATTTTTTTAATGGCTTAAAAAAGAGTAACGATGAATTTCTTGTTTACCCTTCAGTCCTTCACTATAAATGTTAATATCATCCGCTATTTAATGATCAATCGTTTAATTATTGATTAACTTTCAAACTCATATCCGTTTTTACGATTTTTTCGCAACTGTTTAATTTTACTTATTTCATTGTATACTTCAGCGTGCGTGTTCTTTCTTGTTGGTGTTGATTTATGTTTGCTCTTATATTATCTTGGTATTGTGTGTTGGGGTTTTTAGGTGTTTGGTTTTTGAGGTGTCTTTTTAGGTAGTCATTCACTTTTAGGACTTTAGATGTTGCTTGTTGGTAGCTTGCTGTTTTTACTCGTGAGAAGTCTTAATTTCAGATGATGTTGTTTGTATCCCTTACCATATTGCTAGTTTATTTTTAATAACATAATTGCCGTTCAAAAAAGACTACTATATACTTCAACTAAGCCCTTAAGTATTACGGAGTACTTTAAACGTCACAGCGGAAAATCATTGGATCAAACTACGTGGCTTTGATGTGGTAATTCAAACTATCTTTTGGGTTTCATGGAGATATAAAAATCGAGTTTGCTTTAGTCTAAAGCCGCCATGGAATGACACTCTTGTGGAAGAAATCAAAGTTCACTGTCATTCTTGGATTTGTTATAGTAGTAGGAAATTGAATTCAAAGTGAATCGAATGAATTGATGATCCGACATCATCTTTGTATGTATATTTTGTAACTTTTCTAGCATCTTGTTAGATTTTTAATAAATTATCGTTAAAAAACTACTAAAACACCAAAATGAAAAAAGCTAGGCTAGTGAAAAACTATTTTTTACCCACGTTTTGCGCTAGGTCTGTGCTAGTTCCGCGCCTATTCAACAAAATATCATATCGGAACACTTTAACACTCATAGTTACTTACTACTTGATGATTTTATTCTGTTGAATACTCGTTCTCATCTTTGCAAATGTTAGATTTGTTAATAGTTAAAAGATATACTTTGTATTTCTTGAACATTATCCAAACGTTTACCTAGAAATCTGAATATATTCAAAAGACGATTTTTAATATCTTTTTCAATTTGTCTTTATACAAATGTCACACGATGTTGAAGATGACACTTTTGTTGGATGACCTTTCCCATAATGTACTAGCTGTGTAAAGTTTTGAAATCTTTTGTTTTTGTGTTTCCTACATTGGCCCCGCTACCCATGATGACAATTTGACAAATGGGTCCCAACTAATTATTTAATGGTAAAATTTACCTTTTTAGAACACTTGGCAAGTTCTGACTGGCTTACAGTTGAAACTTCTTTGACAGTCCAACAATAGCTAGATCTTTCTATTTCTGTACAGTAATAAAATAATCCTTTACTATTTTTGTAAGCCAAAGAAAATATTATGTGAAATGTCAAATGAAGTGCAAATGTGCCAAATAAATGGAATAGTTTTGGTGTTTTATTCTGTAGAGTGATTAATGCGAATAGTTAGTAGTGCGTCTTCATTGGTTGAATAGTTTTTAGTATTGCCATCTGTAACGATATAAACTAAGTGTAACTAGGAAGCCTTATCATCAGGGTTATCACTGTCATATTAACTTCAACTCAGCTTTATCTTTTTTACAACTAACTTAGTATAATAAGATAATTAATTTGTATTGTATTCTTAAGTGAAGTAAAAGATAATAAAAATGAAGTAAAGTAAATAACATAATTTTTACCTTCATTTTCCTCTTTTTTCACACATTTATATACCTCATTTACTTTCACTTTTATCCTAAAAATAATACAATTTTCACTTTCACTATCTTTCCTCCCTTTACACTCTACTTTAGAACACAATGTTCATGTTAGAAATTAACAAGCAAAATTAACCATTAATCACCACGAGTACGCAACGGGAATTGGATCTATCTTAATGTATGGAAAATAAGTAAACCACATAAATAATACTGACCTTTAGTTAATTGAATTATTAAGAAAATTAATGAGTACTTGAATCTTGAATCGGCTAGGATCAGAACACTAATAACTAAAGTAGGTTATCTCTATCATTGCATACATACACGTCACGTAGAATATGCGTATGCTAGTACACCTTCACAAAGAACACCAACAAGGCACTATGCATTTGGGTTTTAGTCTTGAACGGTCTTCCCTAGGGTTTGGGAATGAAAACTGATCGGCACAAAGGGAAGGAAAGGGTATTCGGTTTTTGCTTTAGGTTTAGTGATAATGCATTAGCTAAAATGAATCACGAGGGTTTATTATATACCATATTAACTTGTTGGACAAGTTTGATCTTCTAATCCCTATAGGATTAAGAAATCAATCGAACACCCCCTATTAGAATGCTCTATCTTTTTGTTTAAGTCCTTAAGATAATTAATATATACACTATATAATAATTACTTAACTTAAGCTCCAAGCAAACAAACATTTTCCCTCTTTGGACCCTTGTTTGATCGGCCCAGCAAAAACAAACACCTATTACTTTCATTTTTCGTATTAATAAGTCCCTCACATACTAGTTATGTGTTTGTTAATTAGTTATAACGTCTAACATTATAATTAACGGTCGTTTAAACATTTCGTGACATAATATATTTAATATATTACTTCTACTAACTAAAACATATTCCTTGGTGTATACGTGTATGTACCAATAGGCTCACGTATTTTCGGCTATAATAATTATTGATTATACTTTAGAGCATAACCAATAGCTCCCAATTGTGATAAGTCATAATCTAATAATTCATACTAACAATGGTTAGCGGCTAGCAACACGCCATTGCTCTCAGGAATACTTGAGTGTGGTTTCGAAAACAGCTCAGTTAAATGGTCTAGAAATACAAATCTTTTTGTTTCAGATACTTGTTGATGCAGGTTTTACTGACCAAGTTTTAATATTTACAAGTTCTCGTTATAACTATGGTCTACCTAATGCACTAACGGGCAGTGTACCCGGTTGTGTGTAGTTTAGTATTCGGTAAAACCGAGGTCGTCCCAAGAGCTATGTGTGCGGATTTAAACTAAGTCTAGGTGTCACAGATTTTAATAGATTTAAAGTGGGAATAATTAATTACTACTAAGATAAGAAAATATGAAATCAAATAAAGGCGAGGGTTGTGATCAATAGAGGAGAGGGGTGCTAACCTAGTTACTCATCCTAACTAGTTATGTTTACGTCTAATTGCATACAATTACTTCAGGTAGGGTCAAAGTCGCTAGGACAACATTTGGTCATTTCGTCCTAACCTATCAGCAAAGGGTTCCTTTGGAGAAGTCAGTGACCGTCGTGAAGTCCAGATTGTTCTTAGTCCCTAAGCCAAGTCATTAAGTACCGCTACATGCAAGATTCGTAATAATGAGTGCCGGGCGCTAGCATCTTAAACACTCGTCCCAGACTTCTTAAGTTCATCCAAGCGGTAGGTGATCGGTTGGTCGAATCGCGCGGCAGAGAGGGTCGTCGGTTGGTCATATCTTACCATTCCCGCTCGATCTACCTACTTAGGGTCGGTTGGTCATATCTCCCAGTAACTAGCCACTACCACCATTGAAACTACCGAAACAAGGGTAGCTACCAACAAACTATGCATGCATACACTTAGAAATAATTATACGGAGTAATGTAAACATAAACAAAACAATTAAGGAATCATAACTAGGCCGGCACGGAGGTTCTTAGCGCTCATATTAACTAAAATAATTGATTCAATGTTTAACATTACGAAATACATGAATTGAAAGTAAAGAAAAGATAAAATGCTAATGCTTATCGTAGGGGAGTGATTTCTCCCTTGGAGATAGCTCCGTATGCTCCTCTAGATCTGCCTTGACTTCTTCTTCACGTTCACGGATGTTTTGTGTGAAATGGGATGCTTTGAAATCTTTGGAATTCGAGGGGTATTTATAGGTCGATCTGTTCTGGCGTAACTAATGTTAAGAGTTATCTTAGTAACATCCAGTCTTCGTATTTTCCACTAAAAATCTTGGTTCTGACATAACATGCGGAAGGAGTTACGTCGTATCTTCAATAAATCCTAGTTCGCCGTAAATGAGACAATAGTTAAGGCGTAACTTGCGGTAAGCGGAACCTCATTTGACCTAGTTAGTTCGTCATAATCTTTGGGAGAGTTATGCCGTAATCTTGATTGGGTTGGTTTTACGAGCACGCATACATTACGGTGTAATGTGAGAGGAGTTCTGCGTAACATCTTCAATATGAGCATACTATGATATATCTTCAATAAACTCTCCAAATCCGTCTCTTTAGCTCCATGCTCGTAATTTACACGAAAGTGAAATATAGAAACAGCGTAAATTCATATAAATGATACAAAATCGAGCATTATCGGAAATTGACACTTAATATTTAGGACTATTTGATTTTATCAAATATCCCCAACGAACTCTACTTGCCCTCGAATAGACCTTATTAGATAGATTTCTAAAAGATATCTCCGTTACTGGAAAATATAAGTTTACAAATCCCTTATGCTAGAATAAAACAAAGCCGAACACCATGAAATGGGGCAGAAACACTCGAATCTCTCGACTATTCTAAGTGTCAATTTCGGGTGATCACTCATTACAGTCATAGCATGTATTCTATCATAAGCTTGGCGGTTACAAATCTCCACCACTAGAGTTAAGGACAAAAAAATTCTCGAAGGCAATATGGGTAGACACGACAAAGGTTAAGGATGATTTGTCATTACTAACATGTCACGGTGAAGTGGACAAAATCAATGATACATGACCAAATCCATGGCCAAGACACCAAAGATTGCTCGCTGCATCACCTAGACAAGCTTCATGACTAAGGGTAGGATAAGACATGAGATAAAATTGGTGTAAAATAAAATCAAGCAGATAGTCTAAATCTATAACCAAGTCATCGCCACTTACCGTTCGCCTAAAGTTCAAGTTTGAAGTCAAGAAACGGATCATGATATTACAAGGTAAATGTGCCATTAGGGGCGTCATGATGGGCGCTTCCGACTTCATTCTTCAAATGTGACCAAGGCGGCCTCCTCGATACTAAATCTATAGTGAGCTCATAACAATAGTGATTATAACATCGCACTTTACAATCACTAAATAACAATAACCAATTTTTATTTTATTTTGAATCACATCAATTGTTTTTGTTTTTTTTTATTTTTATTTTATTTTATTTTATTTTTGAATCATAACTAATAACATAACACCCCCAGGTTGAACAATGAGAATTGGGGGTCTTGATGATCTTTAAGGATATGTCATCGGCGTAAGCGTGATTCGAACCTTTCCACTTAAACCTTGAACTTAGGCAAATAATGACTTCAATTACAAATAAATACTAGAGGGTAGGCTAAGGTGTAATGGTGTAACGAAACAATATGTTGGGTGAACAAAATGAAAGGAATGGCTCGGAAGGGTGTATCTAGGGTATCTTGCACTAAAGGTGAGTGCAACAAAGGGTTTAACATGGGAATTCGAGAAGTCGAGGTGACTAATCGATAGCAGCACAATGATAGGCTATTGGGTGATATTCCTATAATCGCCTTCTTAAACTAAAAAGTCCAAATACATCGAACTAACTCAACATACCTCGTCTATGGTCTCGAAATGATGTAAAGGCCAAGTTCTAAAGTTTACAAGCTACCGACACACTCATAATTTGGTGGATTTGGGGTAAAAGTTTGGAAACGGATAAGGCTAATCTCACCATATAATATCAAGGGTTATAATGTGCTCGGCTAAGGTCTAATCTAGTTTGGTTAAGAAAAACATGTCAAAATTTTAAAAATGGCATAATTTTTTAAAATAAACTAGAAAAACGAGGGCAAAATAAAGTTCAAGATATAATTCTCTCCCGTCCCCCCACTTGAAATGTACAAAGTCCCTTTTGTACTAAGCGTTAAATAAATGTGAAGAGAAAAGTAGAATTAGGCGAGCGTCCACGAAATTTGCTCAAAAGAAAGAAAGCCCATGAAAAGAGTGGTGCCTGCGCATAAGCATCCGAGCAAACTTCAATCCATGAAATCACACTACTGACAAGCATAATTCTAAAAAGAAAAGAAAAATGAAAAGAAAACTAACTCACTTCGTAGGAATCATGGTTGCATTTAGTGTATGCAACAAGCCTTTTAAACCACTTGGTATCCCAGTGGGCGAGTGTAGTCTCGTGAGGGCTTACATGGAACATACCACAAAGTTTATTTGAAAACTAATACAAGGTTATTGTGTTTAAAATGAAAGAAGTGTTACGAGAGGATAGTTACGTCGTAACCCTATAAGGAGTTCGTAGTAATTAATGCAAAACATGGCGGGCGCTACTGAGGTGTAGCTACGGCGTAGTTGAATGGGATTACGCGTAATTGGTATTGCTACGAACTCTTGTTGCAAAAAGTATGTTACAGGCGTAACCATAAGAAAGAGTTCTGTAGTAACTATGGACGAATCGGTCCCGTTCGGCATGTTGCGACAACTTTTCCGGAATCTGCAAAATTGTTAAAAACACAAACCAAGCGAAATGAAATGAAACAAATGAAAGGGATAATTCGGGTTATCTCCCAAAAGAGCACTTTTCTTTATTTACGAGTCTTTAAGTTAGACTCGAGCCTCGGGGCTTTATGGTGGCCTTTGAACTTGGCGACTTCATCCGTATCTTTCATCGAGTTATGTCGACCCAGCGACATTTGTAGCGGTCTTGGAGGTACTCTTTAGTCTCGATCTTCAAACTTTTCAAAAATTTTGTCCAGCCCCAAATGATATCTAGTGAACTCATACTTTTCGGCTATAATCAATGGTGGCCTCTTATACGGAATGCCAAGAAGTTTGCACCTTCTTTTCTCATATGTTTCATCGTCGAGGTCAGTGAATCCATATTCACCTTGTAGTTCAAGGTAATCTAAAATCCCCTCTATATCATCATCGTCGGACTCGGTACCTTTAAACCATTCATCGTCGAGTAAATCTTCCACTAGTATTCGTTTGCATTCCTCTTTCTCATTGCTCGTCGAATCCTTGATATCATCATCTGTCACTTCACTTATGTCATTGAGAATTTCTTCGCTTGGTTCCTCTTTACTCATATATTCCTTCCATATCTTTTCCTTGGTCAATGCATCGATTTTCCCGTATTTGATTTTTACCCAATTGTCAAATCCTAGATTGTCTAACCAAGGTAATTCAGATCCTTTCCGCATCATTTGTTGAAGTCGAAAAGAATTCATCTCTCCAACTCTCTTAAGCTGCTTCCTCCGTTGCATTTATCATCATCACGGGTGCAAGATCCCCAAAAAACTTCACCAAGCGTCCTTATTTTCTCACACCAATTACTTCTAGTTACCTTGCCATGCATGTCGCTTGAGGGATCCTCCATGCAGTAGATATCATCGTTCATGGGATTTTTCTATAGACAATGCTCCTCATAATCAATATTGAGCTTCTTTAGCAAATTTGGGTTAATTTTAGCATCCCCGGATTGTATTGCATACTAATTATCGAAGGATAAATCTCCAAACTTAATGTCATGTCTTTCAAGCTCATGCAGGCATGTCCATTCCTCATCTTTCAGATTATCACCCCCGTTGCAATATTCGCAGAAAGGATTGCATGTAGGCCATGCTTGATAACGCTACACGCGTCGTTCGGGGTCAAAGGAACTTCCTTTTCTTGACAAGTTTTATAACACCTAGCGATGAACCTAATCGTTGTAGTGTAGTATTAAGGTAAGCGGGTATTGATATCGTTCTCTGGGGAATAGGAATGCTAGTGAGAAGTTACTACGCTAAGGTTGGGGTTGAGGAAGATTATTTTTATCTTTTATATTTTTTAGGAAAGGAAAGGTGCGAATCTCGGGGTTTGGTTGTGGGTTGGTATTTCTACCGATTACTATACTTATCTAATTATCTAATCTAAGGTGTATGTAGTCATGTCTAATTATTGTGTGCTCGTATGATAGTTTAAATATGTGTTCACTTAGGTTTTATTACTCCTTAATTATCTCCTATTGATGGTTGAATTGTCACGTCCTTATTCTTAACGCGTTGTGTGTCTAAAGTCGTAGGGTATGCATGTGTCCCTAACTCTTTGAACTTACCAAAGGGTCTCATCTACAAAAACCTCTAGGAATTATAAACTCTAACTCTAAGGCACTCTTTGGATGGTTTAGCCTACAACTGCTCTAAGGGTTATAGTCCAAGGTTCACAAAGATCAATCAAGCATTAATTACACAACGAATGACCTATTAAATTACTAGATCATAAACAATTAAGATAAGAGACAACCAATCAATATTCAATAATTAAGTTTCATATTCCCTAAGCAAACACACAAGTAAATTAGCCGGACATGGAGAACATGCAAGCATACACACAAATAATTGAAGACATAATTGAATTAATGAAGTAAAACAATTATCTTGATGTAAGATAGGGTTTGGAACCCTAAAATCTTGTACAAAACGACCTTGGTTGGTTTAGGTTTTACTCCAAAAGACTACACTAAAGCGAAAAATTCGGATTCTATATATAATATTACAATCGCGAAGGCGTCACCTTATGATTTGTGGCCTTCGGGTCGCCGTCATTAGGGTTTCGTCTTGGCGCGTTAGTCTTGCGGCGTCACCTTGTGCTTGTGGCCGCCGTCCCTTTAGTCTCGGCCGTGCGGATCAAATCTCGGCCGTCACGAGTTCTGACGGCCTACTCTTTTAAAGCGACACCGTCGCGAAAATAAGCAATTTGGCTCTTGAGCCATCACGAAGTGCTCAACGGCGTCGCGGTTAAGCGATGGCGCCGTCCCTTATATTCGGCGACTTGAGTGTCTCGATTCTTGACTTTGGAAATTTTCTTCGTATATCAGCGCTTTTCGTCCAAATAAGTGCCATTCCGACAATTTGCCTTCAAGAGACCTAAAAATGAAAAGGAGCGATATTAAGTAATAACGGATACAAAAGTGATCAAATAAGGGCTTAAGCGATCCTCAGGTACATTATCAAATATCCCTACACTTGGTATTTGCTTATCCTCAGTAAATGTGCTTTTAGCCAATTAATTTATAAGTTAGGGTCATGAAGCATTGGTTTAAAACAGTCCATAACACATATAAGCCCGTAAAAGTCATAACAAGCACGGAGTACATACTAGCACCTCGCATGGGGTGTTTGGATACTCTCATCTCTCGGATGTATATGAAATATAACAAGTTAGAAATGGAAGATAAACACTCATTAACGGTCTAGTACATAGATTACCATAGGCTTGAGAATAGATCAAACCTCCATCGCTTTGGCGTAAGCACCTAGGAAAGACTATCAAATAGGTCTTTAAAGGGTTGTAACGTTAGGCTTACGGTAGGGAAACAAAGGGTTTGGTGGGATAGGCTATTTAGTGGTGGCAAGTCAAAAATCTCTATGTTACAAGCATACCAAGAGTGGCGTTGCTAAGCCAAGACTGGACACTCTAGACTCTAGCTAACTGAAACACACAAACATAAATTTAAAGGATAGATGTAGGATGGTAGCCCGTTTTTTTTTTAACACTCTATTTTTTTTCTTTTCTCTTTTCTATTTTTTTTTTATTTTTTTTCATACAATTTTACTCTACCATCCTCTCTGATAACATCAAAATGATAGGTATTTATAGGCACATCCCTACACTTGAGTTTTATTACTCTAACACTAATTTGACCGAATTAAAAGATCAAAACACTTGGAGTACATTATTACGCAAATAAAGAATTTAACGTTCCTTACAGTCAAAATTTAACTTTCCCATGAGTCCCATCGTCCCAAAACTATATACAAAGATATGACTCGACTTAGCAACTCATGCAAGCAACTAGATAATTGAACTAAGGGTTTAGGGTGATAACAATAATGCACTAAAAGTGAGTGCATATAGGGTAGGCTAAAGCGATTTGGGTGTACATTTGGGGTGGGGTGTAAAATATGCTCTTCGTTGATATTCGAAAAAACGAAACATCATGAGAAGCTGTGAAAAGGATAGGCTCGAGGGGTTAACTAGGGTATCGTGTACTAAAGATGAGTACAACGCAAAGGTGTGGGGAATTACTCAACCGATGTGGAAGAAGTAATTATATTACGGTGTCAAACAAGGGTTGTCCTAATGCCTCTTATCATTTAGTTATTCCTAACTACACAAGTGTAGTCTTACTAGCGATCTCGGAATGCATCACAAAACAAGTTCTAGAATTTAATATACTACTGGTTCACACTCTAAGCATTAAAGATGAATGCTTTAATTCCTACTAATCTAAGGGCGATCCTCACATTTTGGGTGGAATTTAGGTGGTAAAGGGTTTTTTGTGCTAGTCATGCAACTTCCGATCCGTGAGATGCTTTTGTTAAGACTAATGGCCCACTCCTGTATGCCATAAAGAATTTTAAATTTGGTGCCAAAATTACCCTAACCGACATTTTCTCATGGTTTATTACACAATACAATTGGACAAAGCAAATAATCAAGGATAAGCATAGTTTCAAAGTTCTCGTTTTATTTTCCTCCTACACTTAAAGCTGAACATTGTCCCCAATGTTCCCGAAAGTATCAAAGTTATGATAATAAAGGTAATGAAAAGCGAAGAAACTAATACTCCCGATTAGCTCGGTAGGATCCGTGTGTGAAGTAGTGGTTAAATCTTTTCAAGAAGAATGTATACGTGAAAAGCTCCTTCGATCTTATGTAACTTCTTCGATAAATTAAACACACACTTGAAGAAAACAAACTAAACCTTAGCGTAAAATCGGCGGTAATAATATATATAAGACTCGACTAAACTAGGATATAATGCTTGGGGAATGGATGTTTACGAATTTACGGAAAATTAAGACACGGAAAATTCCAAAATTTATAAATAGCTCGGAAACGAGATAAAACTAATCATTGTTTTACTCCTTCATGGCGCCGTCGAGTTGCGATCTGGCGATCAGTTATCTAACAAAAGCGGTCGCGATTTTGGAAAAATTCGGAAAATTTACATCTTTAGAATCTGGAAAACATTTTGCAAAACATCCATTATATTCGATACAAGCATTTGACTCAACGAACACACATATATATCTTTTAATTAATTGTTATTCTCATGTTTACGTTTCTTTGAAAGCAGTGTAATCCTCCTACACTTATCCTTTATGTAAAATACCTTTATATGCAATTAAGGCGAGGTTAAAAACAAAATAAAGCATTTTATAAATTTAAACATGAGAATAAGCAATCACTAAAAGATATATGACACACAAACAAGCAAACAATTAAGCATGGGTTGCCTCCCACAAGCGCTTTTCTTTATTTATGAGTCTTGTAGCTAGACTCGTGAGTCGTGCCACTACGTTTTCCTCCTCTTGAAGCCCGTTCAATTATCTTAACTCTGTTCTCATCACGAATATATTCAGGGCCCAACTCAAGACAAGCGATATAGCGAATCTTGTCTTGATCAACTTCAAAGACCGAATTTTGTCTACATCTAGATCATCAATACCTCAAACTTCTTAATTTTGCAGGGCATTATATATAACATATTCGGTCTCATTTGAGAATTTGACTATTCCTTCCTCTTGATCATAAACCATCTTAGATTCCTCGATAAATGGTCTCCCAAGTATCACATCTCCTAAGACTCCATCAATAATGCCCTTAACATTCTCTAGGATCATGAAATCACACCTATATGTGAAGTTTCCTACGAAGACATGCATTCCTTTAACCCTCCCGACATAGTTACTCACTTCCTAGGGTAAAGGGGTCCTCATGGGTCCTAAATTTTCACTCATGATCCAATTGTAGTAGAGTCTAGACATTATGTTTATGGGTGCTTTATATTCTATGTAAGTGTGATCCCTATATAAGTACCCAATCATGCACGGTATTTTGATATTTTAGGTTACCACTTTTTATGCATGGTTTGAAAGGCGGTCGCGGGAAGTTAACTACATTATAGTGATAAGCGGTTTCCTTCCCATTAGGGTATGAATCGAAATACTCCTAAGTTCCTCTTCCTCCTTACTTCCATCCATAATTTCCAAAACCTTATAATCACCTTCCACAATTTCATCTTCGAATCACTTGAGGTGGAATCACTATCTAAGGTACTAGTGGATTCTCGAGGGCTTTCTCAGTGCACTTTCAATTATCCTATTTAGTTTCTTAAGTTCTCAATTTCACTAACAATGCGAGCTCGGGTTGGTTGGCAAAAGTTGGATCGAGTGATGGGTATTTGTTTGATGTGGAGTTGTTGCTTGGTGGTTTATCACCTTCCATGATGAAAAGTGATGGGTGTTACGAACAAAGGTCACGAAGAAGGGGATAGACTACAAGGAAGCTAAACATTGAGAAAAAATTTTACTTGATAGGAATCAAGCAAAGAAACCTAAGCGAGGTGGACTAATAACTAGCTATTCTATTCCCGGCGTGGCGCAAAAACTTGATAACGCCACACGCGTCGTTCGGGGTCAAAGGACTTCCTTTTCTTGAGCAAGTTTATAACACCTAGGCGGTGAACCTAATCGTTGTAGTGTAGTATTAGGGTAAGCCAAGGGTATTGATATCGTTCTCTGGGGAATAGGAATGCTAGTGAGAAGTTACTACGCTAAGGTTAGGGTTGAGGAAGATTATTTTTATCTTTTATATTTTTTTAGGAAAGGAAAGGTCACGAATCTTAGGGTTTGGATTTGTGGGTTGGTATTTCTCTTGATTACTCTACTTATCTAATTATCTAATCTAAGGTGTATGTAGTCTATGTCTAATTATTGTGTGCTCGTATGATAGTTTAAAGATGTGTTCACTTAGGTTTTATTACTCCTTAATTATCTCCTATTGATGGTTGAATTGTCACGTCTTTATTCTTAACGCGTTGTGTGTCTAAAGTCGTAGGGTATGCATGTGTCCCTAACTCTTTGAACTTACCAAAGGGTCTCGTCTACAAAAACCTCTAGGAATTATAAACTCTAACTCTAAGGCACTCTTTGGATGGTTTAGCCTACAACTGCTCTAAGGGTTATAGTCCAAGGTTCACAAAGATCAATCAAGCATTAATTACACAACGAATGACCTATTGCATTACTAGATCATAAACAATAAAGATAAGAGACAACCAATCAATATTCAATAATTAAGTTTCATATTCCTAAGCAAACACACAAGTAAATTAGGGACATAGAGAACATGCAAACAAACACACAAATAATTGAAGACATTATTGAATTAATGAAGTAAAACAATTATCTTGATGTAAGATAGGGTTTGGAACCCTAAAATCTTGTACAAAACGACCTTGGTTCGGTTTAGGTTTTACTCCAAAGACTACACACTAAAGCGAAAATTCGGATTCTATATATAATATTACAATCGCGGCGTCACCTTATGATTTGTGACGCCGTCGGTCGCCGTCATTAGGGTTTCGTCTTGGCGCGTTAGTCTTGCGGCGTCACCTTGTGCTTGTGACTCCTTCCTTGGTCTCGGCCGTCTGCGGATCAAATCTAGGCCGTGCGAGTTGCGACGACCTACTCTTTTAAAGCGACACCGTCACGAAAATAAGCAATTTGGCTCTTGGCCGTCGCGGAAGTGCTCGGCGAGTGTCGCGGTTAGCGATGACACCGTCCCTTGTATTCGGCGACTTGAGTGTCTCGATTCTTGACTTTGGCCATTTTCTTCGTATATCCGCGCCTTTTCGTCCAAATAAGTGCCATTCCGACAATTTGCCTTGAGAGACCTAAAAAGTGAAAAGGCGATATTAAGTAATAACGGATACAAAGTGATCAAATAAGGGCTTAGCGACCCTCAAAAGGTACATTTAAAACCTTATCAATGCTCGTGTTGACTCCTCATCGGTGATAATTACCGGGTGCAATAGTGCCTAACGGTGGTTCCTCCTCTTCTTCAAATGAGAGTTTTCAATCTTTCTTCATCAATGTATACGAGCCACATGAATTTGTTATCCTTGACCTATCCTTATCGGTTCCTCCATCGCAAATTTCGTTCAGGGTCGCACGAAGCCCATAGATCATACCATTCACCCTTAGCTACGGGTATTTTCTTGCACCGGTGATACTTTATTTTAGATGGGGACGAGAGGACATAAATTAATGTCATCGGACCATTCGTTAATAACATGTGTCTCGATTCGTCTACCTCAAGAAATGCATCGACCCGCGTATCGATTCTGCGTAACTATGATGTTTAGTTACGGCGTAACTCGGTACGTGTCATTATCATCGATATCCTTCTCCGCCCATAATGCCACGATCGCTGTCAAAAAAATAGTTACGCCGTAACTCATAAGAAGTGTTACGGCGTAACTTCACACTGTCGCCGTAACTTTCACTCGAATCCGAATTTTCGGGTGGAGAATTGGCTTGTAACTTTTAATCTTCATCAGAAAAAGATGACCTTGCATTCCATCATGGGTTTCGTCCCTTCCGGTTTAGTGTTATTCTTCCTTACCTTCTCACTAAGTTTTTCCACCATTTTTTCAAGGTTCTTTAGGGTTGTGTCGTGTTTGGAGAGACTTCTATCAGTGTTCTCCTGGAATTCTTTTAGCCATTCATCTTTTTCCTTTTGTCTTTGGGCTAAAGATTTGTTAATGGTCTCTTCAATATTGGGCCTTTTCTCTCCATAAGTCCCACGGTTATAGTTTCCAGCAGGTCCTCCACGATAGCTATTACTATTCCGATTATCTTCGTAAAACGGTCGATTTTCTCCATATTTAGCTTCTTCGATTATGTTCTCTTCGTTAATGTGAAGACAATTTTTGGTGAGATGTCCTCCCCCACAGCTTTCGCAACCTACTTGGATGGCATGAACAGTTTCTCTGATCTTGAGCATATCCCGACCGAGATTTTCTAGTTTGTTAGTGATGGCGGCAATTCCATCAAGATTTCCGCCTTGGTTCCTTTTGCTTCCTCCATCGTGTCATTTTGAGAATGATCGACCATTTTTGGATGGCTTCGATTGCGAGTAGGAGTCATGCTCGGAATTGGTCCTTGGTAGTCCAACATATGTCTTGTAGTCACGTTGATCCTTTGTAAAGATGTTGACCTTTTTCTTTGGTTGTTTAGATCATGTGTAGGACACTTGTAGAGGAGATCGTTGTATCTATCCCGGGCTTGATACAACGTTTCATCGTCATCTTGTTTGAAATTATGGATCTCCATGGTGATTAGATATCTTGACGGAGGACAATATCTACGGATAAAGTGCTTTTTAGTAGAGCCCATGTATCAAGCGCCCGTGATCAATCTTTCTATCCATCTTCTTGTATCCCCGGTAAGAGTCATGGGAACACACGTAACATAACGATCACGAGACACATCCGGAATGTTGAAAAGGCTTGCGATCTATAAGACATTCTTAACGTGCTCATCACGCATCTTCGTCCTGTTTCACGAAAAAGGGTTAAATGCAAGCTCCTCATAAATAGATCTTTAATCTTGAAGCGTACATTAGCTCCAATTCTTGGGTCTTACGAGCACAGGCCTTGTTCTTCTCTTGTCAACGCCAAATATTCCTCAAGAGTGAGGTCATCAATGTTAACAAATTCCATGGTACACGAAACTTGAAAAGATCGTGAAAAATTGAGAAAATTTTAAAACAAAACATAAATGAAAGACATAATAAAAACCCTAATATAACTCCCGTGCGCCAAAAACTTGATGCATGTTTCTTGACCGATTTTAATATTTATAAGTTCTCGTTATACCTATGGTCACCAATGCACTAAGGCGGTGTACCCGGTCGTATGTAGTGTAGTATTTGGTGGCGAGGTCGTCCCAAGAGCTATGTGTGGATTTAAACTAAGTCTAGTTGTCACAGATTTTAATAGATTTAAGTGGGAGGAACTAATTACTACTAAGACAAGAAAATATGAAAGCAAATAAAGGCGAGGGTTGTGATCAATAGAGGAGGGGTGCTAACCTTGTTACTCATCCTAACTAGTTATGTTTATGTCTAATTACTTCCAATTACTTCAGGTGGGGTCAAAGTCGCTAGGACAACATTTGATAAGTTAGTCCTAACCTATCGAAAAAGGGTTCCTTTGGAGAAGTCGGTGACCGTCGTAAGTCCGAGTTGTTCTTAGTCCTCTAAGCCAAGTCATTAAGTACCGCTACATGAAGATTCATAATAACGAGTGCCGGGCGCTAGCATCTTAAACACTCATCACGACTTCTTAAGTTCATCCAAGCGGTGGGTGATCGGTTGGTCGAATCGCTGGCGAGAAAGGGTCGTTAGTTGGTCATATCTTACCCTTCCCACTCGGTCTACCTACTTAGGGTCGAGTTGATCATATCTCCTAAGTAACTAGCCACTACCGCCATTCAAAACTCCGAAACAAGGGTAGTTATCAACAAACTATGCATGCATACACTTAAAAATAATTATACGGAAGCAATGTAAACATAAACAAAACAATTAAGTAATCATAACTAGGCCAAGCACCGGAGGTGTAGCAGCTCATATTAACTAAAACAATCGATTCAATGTTTAACATTACGAAATACATGAATTGAAAGTAAAGAAAAGATAAAATGCTAATGCTTATCGTAGGGAGTGATTTCTCCCTGGAGATCGCTCCGTATGCTCTCTAGATATGCCTTGACTTCTTCTTCACATTCAGATGTTGTGTGTGAAATGGGATGCTTTGAAATCTTTGGAATTCGAGGGTATTTATAGGCGGATCTGTTCTGACGTAACTAATGTTAAAGTTACTGCCGTAACATCCAATTCTTCGTATTTTGCACTAAAAATCGGTTCACGGTAACATCCGAAAGGAGTTACGTCGTATCTTCAATAAATCTGGTTACACCGTAAATGAGACAATAGTTATGGCATAACTTGCGGTGTGCGGAACCTCATTTGACCTAGTTGGTTATGTCGTAATCTTTGGGAGAGTTACACCGTAATCTTGATTGAGTTGGTTTTGAGCCACGCTTACATTCTGCGTAATGTGAGAGAGGAGTTACGCAGTAACATCTTCAAAATGAGCATACTATGATATATCTTCAATAAACTCTCCAAATCCTCGTCTCTTTAGCTCCGATGCTGCGTAATTTACGAAGTGAAATATAGAGGAAAACAAGCGTAAATTCATATAAATGATATAAAGTAAGAGCATTATCGGGGGAAATTGACACTTAATATTCAGGACTATTTGATGTTATCACTTGTTAACTATCGTTATTGATCTAATGTCATTCTATTGGTTTAACTAATCTGTTTCTCGTTTTATAAATTAATCAAGATTAAAAAACGTAAGCAAGTATCATCTTGATTTACACTCTGGGCATGGCCATGCAAACATCTGATTAATTTAGCGATCGACCCAGTGGTATCATACTCCAGAAGATAAGTGGAGAAACAAATTTTATTTTGATTACACGTGCCATTCATGTACTTCACATAACTTCTGAGAATAGCCTTTATAACTAAATTATTTTGGATAGCGTTTAATTATAGTTAAGAAAAAATATCCACACATGCAAGACCTGCTTGCATCTCAAGTCTAAGGATGAATAAGAAAAACCACTTGTGAGATATCACTTAATGACACTGGTCCATAAATTGATAAATCGTAGGTTGTGGAAGTCAAATATCCATAGTCGTGGAAAAGGTATGAGTTTGGCGGACAAATCCTTTAGTATCAATCACACAAGTGATATATTACCAAACACTCACATTTGTCTTAACTTAATAATATTTTCATATTATTGACAGACAATGGGCAAATAATTACTCAAAGATTAAACATGCAAATATAAGACACAATTAATATATGAATAAAACTCCAATACCACGTATATTAAATTATCAAAAATAATAACTTTTTGAAATATCTCAATATCCATACTAAAAATATAATAGATTTACGTGAGACTTCTAGCTTATCTAAGTCCAGTACTACTAGAATGATCAAAATGCTTAGTCAAATGCAATGCATTAGTAAATGGATTAGCTACGTTGTCATCGTGTGAACTTTGATAAGTCTAATTTCATTATATCGATAACCTCTCGAGATAGTGAACTTTCCTTTATTATGGTTGGCGCCTTTCTAAGCTCCGGAGCTCGTTGGCGATAATTATTGCACCGAGATTGTTACACTTCATCTCCATAGGTTCTTTATTGGTGGGGACTACTCCAAGATCATCAATAAATTTCCTTCTCCAAGTAGCTTTCATTGCGACTTCTAAAGCAACTATGGATTGATTCCTTTCAAGAGATCGATGTAGTAATTTGCTTAGTACTCTTCCGGACTATAGTGCCTCCATTTAGAATGAAAACATATTTGGTTTATGACTTGGTGTCATCTTTTTGATGCGCCATCCAACATCGATTATAACGGTAACTATGAGCTCTCCGTGGGTTTCCTTCGTAAACAAAAACATATCTTTAGTATATCGAGATACTTGAATGTTTTTACAAAATTCCAATGACTTTCTCCCAAGTCTACTTGAAATCGACTTGTTAAGTTCTAAGCGAACGCAACATTAGGTCTTGTACACCTCACATCATACATGATTGATCCTACAGTCGAGGCATAAGGAAAATTCTTCATGCGTTCCACTTCTGCATGTGTGGAGGGTCCTTGAGTTTTGCTCAACTCAAGTTTACTTGTATTGGGATACTTCCACGCTTGGAATTCTCCATATAAAATCTTTTCAAGATTTTCTCAATGTATTCACTTTGACAAAGTCCAATCAACCGCTTAGCTCAATCTCTATAGATCTTGATTCCTAGGATATATGCAGCTTCTTCTAAATATTTCATAGCAAAACACTTTCCAAGATAGGCTTTAATAGCTTGTAACATTAGAATGTCATTTCCCATGATCAATATGTCATCGACATACAAGATTAGGAATCAACACTACTCCCGCTAGCCTTTTGATATACACATGGCTCATCGATGTTTTGAGAGAAACCATACTTTTGATCTCTCATCAAACCTTTTATTACATTTCCTTGATTCTTGCTTTAGTCCATAAATGGATCGTTGTAGCTGGCATACACGGTTAGAATATTTTCGATTGACAAACCCTTTAGGTTAAACCATATAAACCTCTTCGGTTAGGTTGCCATTCAATAAGGAAATTTTGAAATCCGTTTGCCAAATCTCATAGTTATAATACGCTGTTATGGCTTTAAAAACCCTAATATCTTTGATGTTTGCAATAGGCGAGAAGAATTCCTCATAATCTACACCGTAGGTCTGAGTATAACCTTTTGCTACAAGATGAGCTTTATAGGTGTGTACTTTTCCATCCATGTCAGGTTTCTTCTTGAAGAGCCACTTGCTACCAACGGCTTTAGCGTTAGGAGGGAGGTCAGCTTCAATCCATACATTTTTGTCTCTTATGGATTGTATCTTCGTGTTCATAGCTTTAAGCCATTTTTTAAATTCAGGATCTGATAATGCAGCTTTATAGTCAGGGAGTTCACCATGATCCCCTAACACATGCTCATATGATTCTACGTATAAACACATTCGATCAAGTGCACGATGTGTCCTTGCGGACCTACGAACGGGAATAACTTCATCTTCATGTTCAACCATCCTAGTAAGTTGTCTATTATTATCAGAAAGATATGTATCTTCTTGAATTTATTCAAGTTTTACATTACTCCCACTTGCTTCTTGTAAGTTGAGACTATCTTCAATAAACTCACCATTTCGAGCAACAATAATTTTGTTCTCGGGTGGATAGTAGAAGTAATAACCCATTGTTTCCGTTGGGTATCCTACAAAGACACACTTAATAGATCTAGGTTCAATTTTTTTAGGCGTGTAACGCTTCATGAGTGCCTTACAACCCCATACCTTTAAGTAAGACAGCTTAGGGGCTTGCCCATGCCATATTTTATATGGCGTCTTATCTACCTTCTTAGTTGGAACCATATTGAGAATGCCTGCAACAGACTCAAGAGAAAAATCCCAAAAGGACATGGGAAGAGTTGTATGATGCATAATTGATCGAAGCATATCAAGTAGTGTTCGATTTCTCCTTTTAGATACACCATTATGTTGTGGTGTATTTGGAGGACTGAATTGTGAGACTATCCCACACCTTTTAAGATGATCAATAAACTCATGACTCATATATTCACCTCCATTGTCTGACCGTAGAGCCTTAATGGTCTTCCCGAGTTGATTCTTAACCTCACTCTGAAAGACTTTGAAAGTATCAAAGACTTCATGTTTATGTTTAAGCAAGTAAACATAACCATATCGACTAAAGTCGTTAGTGAAGGTCAAGAGGTAGCTATATCTTTGTCTTGACACAATTCTAAAAGGGTTACATACATCAGTATGTATGAGTCCAAGAAGTCTTTGGCCCTTTCCATTTTATGCGGAAAATGTTTTCGTGCCATCTTCCCAGACACACAAGAGGAGCATTTGTCAAAACACTCAGGGTTAGTTGACATTAAGAGCCCATCATGTTCCAGCTTCTCAATACGCTTTTTGTTGATATGTCCAAGATGACAATGCTACAAGAATGTAGAGTCCAATTTATGCTTGTCTCTTTTATTACTAACAGCAAACATAAAATTATCGTTTAAAATAAAATTATTCATATCAATTTCATCAATACCATCACAAGGAATAACATTATCTTTAGAAAGTGAAATAACACCCATAGTAATAGTAGGTTATTAGTGACACTAGTCTAATACAATAAATAAACCATTAGGTAAAACTAAATTAAAACTTCCAATGACTTCAACACTTGCATGGTTTCCATTACCCCGTACATCTTGAGCTCTATCTTCGATTTCCTACTTCTCTTGAGACTACGGTAGTATTACATATATGAGTACCACAACCGATTGTCATAAACACAAGAATTAATAAGAAAAGAATTCTATGACAAAGATACCTGATGTACTAGCGTGGCTAGTTTTGTTCTTTTTTTTTGGATCAACTCATTTAGATAGGCAGGAAAATTCCTCCTCCAGTGACCCAGCTCATCATAAGGATGGCAGGCCATGTCCTTAGCAGGGTTCTCTTTCGTTGGTGGAGGGGGAACCTTTTTTGGGAGCATAGGTAAGGCTATCTTTGCCATTATTTTAATTCTTGGCTTATTGCCCTTAGCGCTTGACTGCGATTTCTTGTTTTTGTTGTTTTTGGATTCTCTCTACTTTGATCACAAGTATAGCGGGAGCATCTCTCTGAAGAAGCCCTTTTCATTTAACTTGAGCATGGCATGCAACTCATTTATTGTCTTCCCATGCCACGCATATTGTAGTTTTGCATGAAGCTTTCCTACTCCTTGGGCGAGATGTAGAATGAAGCTCACTCTGAGGCCTAATGACATGGGGTGACCAAGGCGTTCTAGATTATCTATATATCTCTTCATCTTTAGAGCATACGAGCTAAAGATTGACCCTATTCTTGTTTGCAGCGTGAAAATCCTTCACGGTCTCAAGAAGTCTGCTCTACTTGTTGTGAAAACATAGTTTTCAACTCACGAAGCATGTCATATGCACCTAAGTGCTCTAGATTCTTTTGAAGTTACGGATTCATGCTAGCAGTATAAGACAAGCTATATCCTTGGATGCCTTAACCCAGCGGTGTGAGTAGCAAGTTCATCGGCGTGTCGGATGTCCGGGAGGCGGCGGTATGGGATGCTCCAAATAGTATTACTTATCCTTAGCTATGAGGACAATCCTCAAGTTGCGATACCAGTCAAGAAAAATTGGTCTAGAAAGTTTTTCTTTCTCAAGAAAAGACTTGAAAATCGAATTGTTGACGGTTTGACCGACTAATGCTATCTACGTTTAAACAAAGTTCAAAATTTTAGTATTTTCGATAATTAATTATTTTAAAAAATTAACTACCCATGCTTAAAAGAAAACAATAAATTTACTAAAAGACTAATACCCTTCTTGAACTCCCACTTATCACAGTAGTCTGACTACTAGTAAGTCTAGTAGGTGCAAGAAGTAAGCGGCGGGCGATAATTGCATTATAAGTGCAACTCTTAGATTTATGATAGTTATGGCACTAGAGTACAAGCTACTGGTGTCATACATATTTTTTCTCATCATATGCCTTGGGGTTGAAGGTCTGACCAACAAACTCGATTAAGTCATCCAATCCAAGAACGTATGAAAATTAACATATGAATGTCCTGTAGAGAAAATTCACCTTGGGTTACAATTCACCTACAACTTTTATAGAGTGAAAAAAAATTGCAAGTGTCCTCAACAAATTGGACAACATAGGCTTAAATTTCACATAGGGTATTAAGTAAGTTTTGATAAATCGTATATCAAAACTATACGAAGAAGCATGCACACCTCTTCGTATCACAAGTTTGAAAAAAATAATTTTAAACTTTTGAGTGCACTTATTGTTAGATATTGGATTTCATAAGAACATCACATATGTATAATATGGGGCGTATACTTATGGGTTTTAGAGAGAGAAAGTGGAAGAGTTTAGGGAACTTAGTGAGACAAAGAAAAATGATATTATGAGCTCGACCCTCTACCTTGGGAGGTGAGGGTATTTATAGTTTCTTACAAGACACGCCTCCTACGAGGCATGGATCATGCATCTGAGGGTAAAGACCGTCCAGTCCTCCACGGTGTTACTTAACTAACTACTTATTAACATAACTTGACTACGACTAAGAGCTTTCTAGCGAATACATATACTTGAGGTGACCGACTCTTTAACTAACAGTTTTCTAAATCTAACAATCTCCCATAATGGAGGTCACCTCAATTTACATTGAATACTAACAGATATTACATTTAGATTTTCTTGGATTCTTGATTAAGTTCTTTGCTCGTAGTCCGTAGCCTTTGATTCTTCATGTTTAGCATATTTTGTTTACTCAGTGGAGGTCTTTAAGCGATCCAGCGTGATGATGAGTGTTGAGCCGACTTTGAGATCATTTGCCACCATAATTCTCGACTCGTCGCTGCGGTGTTACCATCATGTGACATTGTGACTTTTGGACCGACATGCTCATATCTGGATCATGATTTCTTCTCATCAGAGTTGCGGAAGCTTTAGTTGATTCATGATATTTGCAGCAGTGTAGTAGAAGCATGGCGTGAAAATATCAGAGCCAGTTGATGACGATATGAACTTATCATGGTTTCTTTAGAAATGAATGTGTTGTGTGAGCATGCGCCTATGGATTGACTTCTCAATTATGATCGGTGCAAGCGTTGGGTGTACACGCATACAATGATTAGCAATAAAGCGCGAGAGTGTCTTTGATCACTTTCGTTGAATTGAGATACACGACCCGCGGTTCCCGTTGATCGATCGGGTAATGCCTATGATCGGTATAATTCAGAAGAATCTCCTTGACGGGGTTTCATATTGCTCTAGGCGTTCTCAAACGAACATCTCAAAGAAGACAACACGGAGAGAGTGAACCGGTAATTGAGATTCAGCGATTGATAAAAATATTTGAAAACAATCGTGTATTACTTAATATAAAGTGTTTTGTAATACAAGCGCTTTTAAAGAAAATCAATTATCAATCATAAACACCTTTTATTTTGAAATATTAATACACGGTCGATGTGCTAGAAAAGAATTTTAAGCACAACGACCGGTTTTCAAAGGTATTCGTCAATCCATTTCACGGACCAAGGTTGGTTCAATATTGAATCACCCATCGTTTCAATCCAGTTGTCACAAGATTGATCTATTGGATAGATCTCACATGTCACCCACCAAGAGCTTGTTTGATGTTGGCTCTAGAAGGATTCCCATCTTCATCGTGAATATTTTACATATCACTCAGATGTTCTGGCAATACCACAAGGATAATGCGTAGGACTCTTAAGATATATTCTCACTTTCTACATAGTGTGAAATAGTAAGTCTTCATTGATTGTGTCCTAATGAGATTTATTGATGATCTCTTGGCTCTAGACTCAATAGTGCACTTTGGTTTCCTATCTTGGGAGACTAGGAGATGGTCTCCTTCTTCAATATCAACAATCTCTAAGAGAAAGTCGATAGATTATGCGGTTCCCGTGAGAATGAAACAAGTCCTTTTAAAAGGAACTTGGTAGCTTAGGAAGTTTAGTGCAGTGTCCTTTGGGTCCATGACGTCTTGTCTTCAATATCGGTGTTACCTTGGTAACCACGGTAACATGTGAATTGAACCCGGTTTACGCCCTAAGGTTGAAATAATTGAGGGCTATTTCTTTTCACCCTTTTCTCATTCATTTCTTTTCATTCTTGACCCCTTCATTGCTTACCGAGACTTCATTACTAGAACCTTGTTGGGTTTATTCGGATCTAGCTCTATCTCGATCCGCGCTCTTCCCATTTCTCACTTTTCTCCTTTTTCATCATACCTAAGGACTTCTACACTATCTAGTGAATTGTCCTGGTAGATCCCTCAGCTCTGGCGGGATAGTGGGAACTAACACCTAACCTAACCATCCTTATATCTCCATGCATAAAGTAAAATTGGTAGGTCTTTTGGTATTGTTCTTCCACCTCGAAACCAATAGAAAACCATTTGAAAAATCAATCAAGGTACTTGTGATATATAATCAAGGTATTTTGTACCTTAATTGTTTTGATATTTTAGAAATGCTCCCTCAACATGTGCTTCATGCATTAGAAATTATTTTAGCACATGGAGGCAAGAGGACTTTTGAAATCTTAGATTGAGAATTAGAGATCCAATCTTTTGATTAACATTTTATAAAATGATCATCATCACTTCCAATTAAATCAAGTATTTTAAATACCTTGGATAAAAGCAGTTTTGGGAAGGATAAGGTTTTCTCATGATTGCTCCCCTCAATATGTGCCTTGAGATTCGAAGAGTTTTGCACATATTAGAGGAACACACAGAGACAAATCAATCACGTTTCAATTCCTTTTGGTTTAAGATAGATGCTCCCATAACATGTGCATGGAAAATTTGAAATCGTTTGGCACATGTAGGAAGGAGAGCTTGTTATAATATTTCTAAACCACTTATCGAATTATCGGTTTGTATCCAATTTAAATCACAATTATCCCCGATCATAATTTTCAAATCCTTTGAAATTTGTGATCTCTATTGATTAAATTAATTTTGAAAACTTTGAGGAGAATGGTGACTTGTTTTTGAAAAACATTTTAGCGATAAGGATCATATTTTGAGACATTAAACTCCATTGTTCAAACATGCTTAAGTATCTTATGAAAACATGACATTAGCCAAGGTCTTGAACCAATTTTATAAAACATTGCAAAACATTGTTCTTTTGATTATCAAAAGTAGACCTTGCTCTTTAACGTGCCAATTGTTTGACAAATAACCTTTTGAGTTAATTGAAATCATTCTCCCCTCGATCAATGACCTATATTGTTGATTGAGAGATAGAGAGTTTGGCAAATCATAAGTCGAGATGATTCTCAAAATTAGAGTCCGAGTTATTTTCAAAGCAATTTTGTTTTCATTAGATGACAAATATTTTTGGAAGAATTTTGAAGGAAAAATATTTGAAAGAAACTGTTGTCTTTTGGCGACAAGTGTTTTAGATAAGCTTTTGTTTTAGAATCGAGCATTAGGATTTAAAATCACAAAAACTTTGGCTCTGTTCTTTCTTTTGAAATCTGAGTTCTTGTTGAAATGACAATAAACCATCATTTTCTCCATCTAATTTTTTTAGGTTTATGTGCAATCGAACTTCATCTAAAACCCGTGCCATTATTTGAATGATAAATCAAAGCACGTAGATGTTATCGAAAGAAATAGATGGAAAAATAATATTTTTAAGGTTTTTTTTTTTTTGAAACTTTGTATTTTTCTATTTTCTTTTTGTGGGTTTTATAATTTCGTATTTTTCTTTTGTATAAATTATGTACAAGAGATGGATGAAGAAAAGCCTTTACTCCTCGTCTTCCTCTTGAAGGCGTTTGAGTCTTCCGGTTGTAGACTTCGTAGACCAAGTCATGGAAGGATAAACTTAAAAGCAGCTCTAGGAAGAGCTTTGGTGAAGATGTCGCTAATTAATATTAGGTCTTCACGAAATATAGTTCCACCACACCATTCTCGACTTGCTCACGATGAAGTGATGTCGAGATGTCGATATGTTTTGCTCTTGAATATTGAGCGTTGTTGCATGAGAGCATTGGCACTCTTGTTATCACGATCTGAGGAGAATTTTGTTGAATTCAAAGCCATAGTCGGATAATTGGGATCTCATCCATAAGATTTGAGCACAACAATATGACATGGCTATGTATTCTGCCTCTATAGAGGATATTGAGGTACTCATTTGTTTCTTTGAAGACCGACTCACAAGCTTATCACCCAGCGAGCACCTCGGCGTGCTTCGGCGTGTATCTTGACACCCTTCATGGTCGAGCATCTGCATAAAGGTGTTAGTGACATACCGGTGTCCTTGGTGCAAAGTCCCATGTTGATAGTTCCTTGTAGATACCGAAGACCCGTTTAACCACTTCAAGGTGCTTTTGGTAGGCAGCACGGTATCTAGCACACATGTATCTGTGAACATAATGTACGGTCTCTTGGCGGTAGGTACATCGGGGATCCAATCATACTCGATATTTATTTTGCTCAATCATGATCCACGAGTGGTACTCATCCGGTTTAGTGCGCTCCACCATGGGGTGTCAGCGAGTTCACAAGAATCAAATCTAAATTTCTTTAAGATCTCATTTGCATATTTAGATTGATTGATAAAAATACCTACGGGACTTTGTGAAATTTGTAATCCCAAGAAAATGACATTTGTCCCATCATTGACATTTGAAATTTGGAGCCCATCTCCTTAGAAAAAGCAGTCACATTCATTGGGGTGATTGAGGAAAAAACAACATAGATTTGAACATGAATTAAGTGTTTGCACGACTTTACGGTGAACAATGTCGGATCAACTGCTCCTTTCTTTGAATCCATTAGTTAGAAGAAACTTTGATAGCGTGTCGTACCATGCCCTTGGAGCTTGCTTCAAACCGTAGAGGCCTTTTTCAAGCAATAGACATGAGTAGGATGCTCGGATTCACAAAACCTTTAAATTTGGTGGCGTATACAACCTCTTTCGGATCTCCGTTAAAAGCGGTCTTTACATCCATATGATAGACTACCATGTTCTTACTAGCGTTAGCCAAGAAGATTCGATTGCCTCGTCGTGCAAGCTGGAGCAAATGATTCTTCAAAGTCAATACCTTCCTCTTGGCGGTATCCTTCATGACCAGATCGAGCCTTGTTCTTTAGCACATCACCATGCTCATCAAGTTTTACTTTGAAGATCCATTTAGAGCAATGATCATATACGATCGGGAGCAAGTACTAATTCCCATACATCTAGTCGATCGAACTCATGAATTTCTTCTTGCATGGCATTGAACCATTGTCTTGATCATGGTTGTTTTAACGTCTTTTGGTTCGACCTTAGGCGAGCGAAGTTGAAGAAGCACCACAAGGCATCGATTACAAGTTGTTCTGATGGATCTTTGGGCGAAGGGTTTCCAATGATGTTGTCCAATGGATGGTCATGTCCATTTTCTAAGGTGTTCGTGTGGTTGTTGTTGAGGGATGAAGTAGCGAGTTTGGATCTCTGACGAAGATGGTTACGAAGTTGGTTCGAGAGCAAATATGTTCTCAAATGGAGCATCTTGGGGAGTAACAAAGGGTTATCTCCATCATAGTTTCCAAAAACATTTCCATGATTTACACTCGATGATTGAGGATTTGATGATGATGATGAGTGATCTGCGGTGGCGCTTCTTGACTCGGTGACACGAATCGAAGGGTTATCTCGTTGGCGGGTTAGGGCCAGCCACTATTGATGGATTAGGCGATCATTAGCAATAGGCTTATAGTATTCATCGAACATCGGATCAAACAATTTCTTCAAATCATCTTGAGAGGAAGTACATATGGAGCTGGCGGGGAGGGTTTTGTGCGAGAGAAGAACTAATGGGACAACTTGATGAATGTTGAGATACGGGTCGAACTTGATTGTCCATGAGCCATTTGCCCGAATGACTCATCGAGCGTAACGTGAATAGTTTCCATGATATCTCGAGTTCTTTTGTTGTAGATTCGGTAACCCTTCTTGTTTGGTGCATAACCCACAAAAACTCCAATGTCCGCTTTAGCTCTTAATTTACCTAAATCTTGACCTCATTCGTTGGATAGCACAAAGCACCGAACACACGAAGGAAGAAGAAATCCGATTTTCGATTGTGGACAAGTTCGTATGGATTTTCCATGAGTGTGTGTATAAGGGAAGGATTTTGAGTATAGCAGCGGTGGCAATGGCTTGACCAGGAGAAACATTGGAACCTTTGAGTAAATTAACATTGTTATTGCGGCTTCCACAAGGGTCCGATTTAGTCTTTCAACTTCTTGTTCTATTGAGGAGTCGTGGAACACTTCTTTGATGGTGATTCCAATGCTTTCATAAAGCGACTTAGTTCTTTGTTAACAAACTCGGTTCCATTATCCGTTCGAATAATTCTAATGGTCTTGTTTAGTCGAACTGCGGTTTGTTTGATAAGTTTGATGATGACATCGGGTTTCATCCATTGTCCTCAAAAACTTAACCCAAGTAAATCGAGTAGTCATCAACAACGATGTGAAAACGTAGAGGGGGTGAATACGTTTCCGTTTAAAACTTAAAGCTTTTGTATCAAATATAGTATAAACCATTGCATTTGCTAATCTCGATGCGAGGATGCATTTAACGCATTATGGCATGTAAGGCCAACCCTTTAATATCACATAAGATTCCGCAAGATTAATGGTTCATTATAAATCAAGTTTCACCATTATTAGTCCGGTTGCTTTTTCTTGATCAAGCTTGTCATAATATGTAAAGTGTTAAATATAGTTTATGACTATATGAAAGACCAAGTATGTATCACAAACATAGACATCATACATAGAAAATAAACAATGTAATGCAAGAATAAGAGTAAGCGATAAGTAAAAGGATAGACAAACCAACACGAGGATTTATAGTGGTTCGGCTGAAGGACACCTTCCTTGCCCTACTCCACTTCTCAGTCACCTACTCGAGTTCGTAAACACTACATGACACCAACTCCTTATTTGGAGAAGCCTTCACAGCGTTGCTTACTCTTTTTTCGGTACTAGGCTAACCACGGGTTCTTTCACACCAAGGTGAACCACACCTACTACAAGCGTCGCCTACCCTTTATCCGGTACTAGGCTAAGTACCGGTTCCATTACAATGGAGGAACTACTACACAACACCTATACCCCTAAGGAGACCAACTCCTTATTACAACACCATCGAGGATATCAATATCCTTGGATCCAATACTACTCTATCTTGTACATGAAACACACCATATCGAATGTACACCTTAGGAACCTTTCACTAATGCCCTTGGTTAGATTACTCGGCACCTTCACTAATGCCTTCATCTTGACTCTTTTAGCATTCTTCACTAATGCCTTTGACACATCTATGACACCCGTTATGTTTTGTGGCCCAACATAACAAACCTTGTGTTTTATGGCACAAACACATAAACCATCTAGTCTAGTCATAGATATATAACACATCTATGATACCCATTATATTTTGTGGCCCAACATAACAAACCTTGTGTTTTATGGCAAAAAAACATAAACCATCTAGTCTAGTCATAGATACAAGAATATGATACTAGACAATATCCAAGACAATGTGTCTAATGGATATGAAATCCTAAACTAAACATCAAGAACACAAAGCATGATGTAGTTAGTCTTCTATGAATGAAGATGACAAGTTTCCCAAGCTTGTTTAGAAGATCTTCATGTGCTTGTATCTTGTGATGGGTGATCAGCCAGTGAGTAAGAAGCAAGATCTCTAAGCTTGCTTTGGAGGATCACTTGAGTATGCTTACAACAAATAAGAGTTAGAAGCATTATGATCATATGAGATGAGGTGGTTTCCATGTTTCCTAATGATCTAAATATCCTAGAAATGGTGGAGAGAAACTATGTGTGAAGGTGTGAAGAAATGGTAATAAGTGGTTTGCTATTTATAGGCAAAAGACCAAAACCATGTTACGCCCAAGGATCCTTACGGAGGATCCGACCCTTATAATTCTAGGGATCCGTGGGCACTTTGAGGGATCCGTAGGGCGCTCCCTTTGCCCATGGGTTTTGGATCATGGGTCATGGGTTATGGGTTGGTCCATGGGTATTTCATTAGATACAATGTATCTAATAGATGCAATGCATCTAGTCGAATGGGTATGGGTCTTGGGTCATGGGTTTTACCCAACACATTTACTTATGTTTACTTAAGTGTTTTATAAACTATTTAACTAAACATGTTTAATTGTTTGTTAGGGGTTTGATCATAACGCAACATAACAAACATGTACGAACCTGTGTTGTAGCATACAAGGACTTGAGTCGTCGAGAGGTGTTGAGAGTATGTTGAGACAGGATATAATTACAAGTAACTTATACATTTTACATTATGTATTACAAGTTACATGTTCTTCATCAACAAAACAAATGAGAATGTATAGATTAAATATCGTAATATTTGCACTAACAAACGACTAACACATATTTCTTCCCATTTATCGTTTACTCTCTCATGGGTTCGCATAAATCCATATGAAGAGTATAAAGAACTTCCATAACTAAGTTTGGGGTTTGGGTTTGTAGGTATATTTCTTGCTTTTTCCCAATTGGCATGCGAGAACAAAGATGATCTTTTTCATACTTCAATCACGGGTAAACCTCTTACGAGGTCCTTTCTAGACGGATCATTTATGGTTCCAAAGTTCAAGTGATTAAGGCGATGATACCATAACCATGACTTTGTTTTAGAGGCTTTAGATAACAAGCGATTGAGAAGACTTCATCATATCTTGATAGAGATGGTGTCTGAGGTTTGTTCCACGTTTTCCTCTTAAAATTTCCACACCATCAAGTTCTCTAACTAAACAAGTATGTTTTCTAAAGGCCACTTCTAGATCGAATCACATAATTGACCGACGGAAAACAAATTATGACCGACAGAAAATAAATTATGACCAAGACCTTCAACATAATATACCGTGAAATTACACTATCACCAACCACATAATCTCCATAACCCATAATTGCCCCAAAATGGTGGTTCCGAATCTAACGGTCCGATAAATTTACTCGCGAAGTTCATGAGGCATGAGCGATCTCAATCATATGCTTGGAGCGACTGAGTCCAGTACCACGAGAATGATTTGAGCGACTGCGGTTGAACACGACAATAATGGATGATCTGGACAATTGGGATCCCATGCAAGAATGGGTTCCACGGTTAGTAAATGTGATTGGGTACCCGCATCGAGTAGCAACAATGATATCATTAGAGGTAGATGTCGGGCTAGTAGTGTGATGAGATCTATTCAAAGTATGTTCACTTCTTAAAGGTATAGTTCTACGGTGGGTATTCATTTCCTAATGGGCATTGATCTAGATAATTTAGTGCACAACCTATTAAGATTGAATTCTGACGATGGGTATCAATGATAACCTACATTACTAAATTTTCTTCTGTTGGTTTCAATGTTTTCTAGCCCTCTTCCACGCTTGGTCTTCCGACCTTTTATCCTGTTTTCTAGTGTTAACATTTTTCTGGAGATTTGTGAATTGCTCACATCATTCACAACACACTCATGATTAATACCGAAATCAAACATTCATTACATGTTTTGCAAGAAATAGCGAATTCAAATTAATTACGATGCGCTTATAGCTAATACTAGAATCAACACGATTCGTCTTATTCAACACAAACTTATTGTTCCTAGTGTGGTCTTCTACTTTCTTCCATTGATCACTCTTAACTTGCGAGGTCCTATCTTGTTTTGTATTTCTGGAGGCTTTGACCCGCTTGCCTTAGTGTCTTGATTACTCAGCAGGGAATGATGGGAACATTAGTTGGTTTTACTACTTTATGCATTCTGATCTAGAAGTGATGGGATCGAAGTACTTGCGAGCACATCAAAGTTCACATGCTTGACATTCAAGACGAGAACATGGCATATCATGGGTTGCATGCTTAACACTAGGCATAGAGCAAGGTGTAACGACTTTATCTTTTTTACAAAAGGATTTAGGGCATGTTGCTCTTAAACATTCTAAAAGTTCCTGAGATCGTTTGGCATATAAGCATGCATACCTAACTTCACTATCAAGTGGTTTATTTATACTATCCTCTTCGACAATCTCACAGAGACATTCTAGACTATCCTTAAGGTACGAAAAATATTCTTGAAACACAAGTTCGTTATTTCTAAGGTGAGGAGGAATATATTTTACAGTTACAACATACTTAGAATTCGCATATGCCTTTGATGCAACTTTCTCATTACAGACAAGTGGCATTTTCCCTTTTACCTGACTCTTCATATTCTTAATTTCCTTTTGTAAAGAAGTTATTTTTTTCATTGTTCTTGTCACGAGTGACTTTCATTGAATCATATAAATCTTTAAAGTGTCGTTTAACCTTTCCATTTTCTTCTAAAACTCTCATTTTCTTGTTGTACTACATTAATGATGTTTTAAAGATGAAAGTTTTGAGAATCTTGAGAATCTAAATGAGAGGCATTTGGGAGCCATTCACAATGTTCTTTTCACCCTTTAATTGTGAAATTTGGGTTTTCAAACTTCGATCGTGTTATAGTGAGCTCGAATATGTTCGTCACGTTTGTTTATTTCAAAAGCGCATCAAACTTCGAAACATCCGAGGATGTCTTGGTATTTGAGGTTTTAATATTTTCTTTGAGATGTTGATATTTTAGTTGCAAATTGAAATGTTCAACTTCGGTTTAGAATAATGTTTTACCAAATTATCATGATCATCATGTTCTACTTTATCATGCAATTTTGAATTTGTGGTTTCAAGCTCAATGACACGATCATGGGAAACTTTTAATGCAGCAGTTAATTCATGAAATTAAGGCGATAATAGAATAATTTGAAGCGATGTAGAAGACATCTTGAGCAACACATTGAGAGATCAAATTATCATTAAGGATGCGCAGATTCTTTATCTCAATTTCATTACACTTAAGCTCACGTTCATACATCTTCCGACCTTAAATTCCATATCATTAAACATCTTTTCATTTCTTTAATCTGTGTCCATTCCCTTTTGAAGGCTCTCAAATTTTCTTTAAGTTTTTAAAGAAGGGCATGACCTAAGTTAAATAGCATTCTTTAGTTTGTTCAAAATCCCTTTCCCTTGATTATCCGGTGGGTATGATTCTCTTCTTACGTTTTCTCAAAATAACCAAATAGTTGGTAAACTACATAAAGGTTGATTAAGGTCTTGCTATTAGTGGGAAGATTTCTAAGCACTAAATGCATTGGTGTATTGGAGGATACCACGTGGTTGAGGCAATTTCCCACTGGGGATTCTTTTCGATAAAATCATCGACCTTTTGCTTGTCGGATCCTTTTCCGAACATTTGTTCGAGGGGTCGGTGGTCCGAGGTCTAAACTTATTAAAGGCAATCCAGTTTTCCTTATAATAATTTGGTGTTTTAAAGGTGATATTTTCTTTTTTATGCACAAGGATTCTTAAGTTTATCATCCATTTTTTCTAGAGACTTCTTCTAATTTTCTATCTTCCTCGGGCACTCAAAGACGAGTGGGTTCTGTCTAGGCTTAAGAATCTCATTTCTATCATAGATTACCTTTTGAGTGCTTTAGCTTTAATACACACCTTAGTATTTGGTTCATCTACAAGTGCAACGATATGCTTATCACTTAGAACTTTATGCTTAGTGATCATGTGAGCGATCGAATGGTGTTCCTTGTACGCACAATTTATTTTCAAGTTTGTTCTTCAAAGTTTTTAGGTTGGAAAATTCATTTAAAGTTTTGATTCCTTAGCATTGAATTCTTGTTTAAGTACTTTAAAATTTTCTTGAAGTTCTTGTTTCTGTTTAACAGTTTTGTTAAGCTTTTCTTGTAAGGAATCCAACTCTTGTTTTAACATTTCTTTCTTAAAATTACTTTTTCTGATAATTGTACACATCTGGTTATCCATCTCCTGCTCACGGGTAGTTAATTCAAACTTAGCACGTTGTTTATATATAGCAACTTGTTCCTTATAGGCATTTAGTTCATATGTTATAGAATCATCATGCAGTATATTCATCAAAAATATAGTTATCATTGACTACAGAAGATGCATTATTTGGTACAATTTCACTTTCATTTTGTTTCACATATTGATCATATGGGACAACATTGCTATTACCCATATTTTCAATATCTGATTCAATAATTTCAGTTGATTGTACCTTGTCGTGTATCTTTTGCACATCAACATCATCGTATAGTTTTAATACCTCAGATATGATTGATTCCTTGGAGGGACTTGCTTGTTGTGGTGACTGGACCTTTGGAGAGACCATTGGAGAAATACTAGCCATGAAGATGGTGCAGGCGATGGGTTCATCATCGACATCGAGCCATATGCATCCCAATCGCCACTTGAAACGCATTTGGATGATTGTGACCTATTCCTACAGCGGTGCTCATCCGCATCCGCATCATAAGTTTTGGCATTTCCTCGAAGAAATAGCAATTCTTCCTTATCCGACATTGCTCCATTATCTTGAGCTTGCACAAGCAACATTTGTCCTGAAGTACTCTGCATTTTGTGGACGTTTTGGAGATGTCGAGTTCCTTGCAATATGTCCTTCACCACCACAATTGTAATACTTGATTAGCTTCCCTGACCTTGAGTCATGATCCTTCCTTGATTCGATTGGCACAAATCAACCGCTTACTCCAGATTTCCATAACACCGCCGGCCATTCCTTGTTCATTTTGTCTTACTTGCACACTCGCACCACTACCTTTCCATCTCTAACGGTAGCATGATTGTGGGGATTGGATGTTGTTATGAGGTTATTGTTGGTGTGTGGGTGAGGTTCGATTTTGCCTAACCATGAGATAGTAGATTAACGAGATTTTCCATGAATGTTTACGAATGCGGAGGTTTATACCATGGATGCGGAATGAGTTTGTGATTACCATTACCAGTTGGTATGACTTGAGATGCTTTGGTGGTTATTCCTTCATTAGTGTAGAATGCGGTTGAATCATTTGAGGAGCTTGCATTTCGTATTGTTGTTGAACTTTTCAAGGATCATCCGTTCAAACACGACATGCTTCTCATTTTGGAGCAAATATGCATACAATTGTTCATAGTTGGTGTTCCTCAAACCTTTGTTTAGCTTGATCGCATAACAAATTTGTGCCATTCGGATTCATGTTGTTCACAATCTTTGAATTGAGTGAATATTTGGCATTGTCATTTTGATATTCCTCATATCATTCACAAGCTTGTGGAATCTTACATGATATTCAAATGACACTTTCCCTGGATTCATCTTAAAGTTCTCAAAGTCATCATCTTTGAGACTCCTGTCTCTTTAGTCGATTCGAGCCGAGAGAAGCATCTTAACATTGTCCCATACCGCCTTAGCTTGATCCCGTGATTGATCAACTTGTAAATATCCTTAGGTAAACCACAGGTATGATGTTTGAAGCCACGATGTACGCATCGTATCTCTTCTTCTCCTTATCGTTAGTTCATCATACGTCTTTGGTCTATCCAATCCTAATATTCTTGAACCATCGCAGTGAGTTTCAAGAATGTCTCTTGTAGTCTCAACTTGATATGGTCCTTCATCAATTGACTTTAGTATGTTAACCCATTTTCTTTTCCTAAGCAATAAAGTCGATCCTTTGAGCCCAAGAGTCCTAGTCGGTTACATCGGCGTGGGAGGACGAGTGTCGATCCTGCGACTTGTCATCATCGATGGCGAAGAGGTGATTGTAGACATGATTACGATTCTACGGATTTCACAACTCTTAGATTAAACCGGAAATAGATTCTTTCACGGATTTTACTAAATCAATAGAAAACCGTACAACGTAACACGAAGAAACAATAAGTCTCAAAAGACAAATCGCTCGGGTTGACAAGTCGCACGGGTTCACAAATCGCTTTAAATGACAAATCGCAAGGCGACAAGTCGCTATAATAGACAAATCTCTCAAACACACAAATCGCTTAAACCAACAAGTCGCTAACAGACAAATCGCTTAAATGGACAACTCGCTTAAATAAGCAAGTCGCTAGATAGACAAATCGCTTTACCAAACAAATCGCACAAGTACAACCACTACTTTGTCCTTTTTTGTCATTTTGTCTCAAGAGACAAATCGCACAAAGTACAAATCGCTTCCTGAATTAGACAAATCGCTCAATAAGCAATCCTTTGAGACAAATCGCATAAAAACAAGGACAAATCGCATACTAGAGAACTTATCCGTGACACAAATCGCTTTATAGAAACTTACTAAAACACCACTTTTCAATCCAAAACAACCCAACCACAGCGATTCAAGCCATCCAAATCAAAACCTAAACACTTATAATGATTCTAAACTAGTACTATCAAAATCCAAACTTTAACACTAGAGATGATCCAAATGATGCAAACTACTCAAAACTCATTCAAACCCAAAACCCTATGAAAACCACTAGAAATCCAAGAACATGAAAGATGAATGATCAAACCATGGCTCTTGATACCAATTGTTAGATATTGGATTTCATAAGAACATCACATATGTATAATATGGGCGTATACTTATGGGTTTTAGAGAGAAAGTGTAAGAGTTTAGGGAACTTAGTGAGACAAAGAAAATGATATTATGAGCTCAACCTCTACCTTAGGAGGTAGAGGGTATTTATAGTTTTTACAAGAAACGCCTCCTACGGTGTGGATCGTGCATACGGAGGGTAAAGACCCGTCAGTCCTCCACGGTGTTACTTAACTAACTACTTATTAACATAACTTGACTACGACTACGAGCTTTCTAACAAATACATATACTTGAGGTGACCGACTCTTTAACTAACGGATTTTCTAAATCCTAACACTTATTATCACGAGAAAAGATTAAAGAATAATCTAACCTATATTATACTGCAAGAGAAAATAGACCCAAGTTCTTGTTACACCAAAATCGGTTTTTAATTATTATATTACTAGAATGCCTTGAGTAGTTTTACTAAGAATTTATATGTATTTAAAGACCAAATATGATTGGTTAGTCAATGTTTTAAGTTGAAAGTCAATCATATTAGTTAAACTATAAGTGAAGATATTATGTAAATGGTTCTAGAAAGTATTATGTTGCCCAAGTATTGGAGAAAAGAACTTGAGAGACCTAAGTTTCCAAAATCCAAACTAGTACTAAAATAACCTTGTTTTAGCCTATTAGGACTTAATGTGAAAAGATTCTCCCATAAGGGACTATTCTTGCCAAAATATCAAACTAGTACTAGAACTACCTTGTTTTAGTAGTAGAACCACCTTGTTTTAGTATGTTAAGACTTATTATGAAAGGATTCTCCCATCAAGGACCATTCTTGCCAAATGACTTAAAATGGACATAAATGACTAAATTGCCTTAAGTTGATACCTAAATAAGTGATAGATCCTACACACTTCCAAATTTATGTAGGTGTGTTTTTGGTGTCGGTATAGAAAGGAGACAATGAAGGGAAACCATATAAGCTTGATGCTTGATGATTATTGGTAAAGAAATTAGTTTTTCATATCAAGGGTTAAGCCTAGTAATAATTCCAACACAAGTAAATAATCTCACTCAAGTTAATTGATGATTTTTGAGTTAGGGTTTATGTACCCAAATCGGGGGTTTTGGATAATTGATATTCTAAAATTAGTATTGAAGTGTTTATGAAATTGGGTTAAGGTCAATTATTTAATTAAGAACGAATTGGTGATTTTGGGATATGATCATGTAAATAAATTAAAGGGTTTTAGTGATGGTTATGTGTGAGTTAGACACCCTTAATTATTATGTAAATTAAAAGTGTTAATATTTGTTGGTGATTATTTGACTAGGAAAGAAAGCAAGAAGGTGACGGTGGTTTATTGGCTATTTAGCTTGGATATGATGTAAGTAAAACAGTTATGACATTAGATTATATTGATTTATTCATATATGTGTTATGTGGGAAAATGATAGTGAAGGTTTAAGAGGCATTGGTTTAGTAGCTTGGATTAAGAATAGATTTAGGCTAATGGCAAGACTAGTAAAGGTTGTGGTTAAGTCCATTATGACTATCACGAGGTATGTAAGAATTATGTTTGATTGATGATATGTGTATTAAATGTGATGTAAAAGTATTCCATTGATGGAAAGTAGTCTTATGGACTAATGTGATGTGAATGATGCTTATGTGATTAATGATGTATAATATCATGTGATTATCCTTTTTACTTAATAAGCATAATGCTTACGGTTGAGTTGTTTAACTATGTTTTGTATATGCTTTTGTGAAGATGGTAAAGTCTTGGTAAAGACATAGGAATTGGGTAAGGGTTGAAAGTGGTAAGATATGAATATTTTTCTAGATGCCGAGCTCATGTAAATTTGAACCCCAAGTGTTGTAGAATGGTTTGTTAATGTTGTGTCAAATGTTAAAGTATTTGTGGTTGTCAATATAAAGTGTGTCGGAGTCCTTGTTATAGTATGCAATATAGTTGTTTGGTAAAATGGGTGTTTGGCAAACCCCATAAAGTGTATGTTCACGAGTCGTTTAGACCACAAATGATTATGAAAATGATGTATTTTGTGTTTAAAGGCCGTGTAAGAGGCTGCCACTACCATTTAGCGTCGCTCTGATCCACAGTTTTCAATGTATTTTGTGTTTATAGGACAGTTTAAGAGGTTGTGATGATAAACTTTAATTATTGTTAGAATTTTGGCTACAGCGAGATGATTTGCATCTATCACGAGAAACTTAGTCATATCTAACTAATCTGAGCTTTATCAAGTAATTTTGTGTGTAGTAGATTGATGTTTTCTTTATGTTTCATCAATAAAACAACTAACTTTGTTTTTGTTTAAACACTTGTAGCAGCGCTTTTAGATTATTGTGCTTTAACATGTGGTCGATAACTTTTTGAATGTAGCTTTTCGATTATTGTTTCGATCAATTCTATGTACACCGTTTAGGCTATTTCGTTATAATGTCGTGTAATTATAAGTGCTAATTTCATGGTTTACTACAAGTTGTGGTTATTATGTATACTTTATAGGTCGTTGATGGGTTTCTCGGTATATGTTTATGTATGTTCACGAATAGTGCTAGGACAAATGAAACGATTTAATCCTATCCAGCTATGATGTTGTTCATCACTTATTTGAATGAAGTTAGTCGAGTTGAAAATACGTTTATATAATTATGTGGTATAAACAACTGACCTTCCAGTATAGGTAAAAGGTTTTGATTTTGTTTACATTTTCAACACTCAATAATGACATATTCTTATATATGAATTTGTTTTTCAGGTTGTCATCGGTGTTGTTATCATGGGATTCTATGCATAGGGTAGCTGAAAGCAGTTAGCATGTCAATTATTTATTTATTTTTGCCTTGATGCTTCACACTATCAGATGTTTATCTGACTTTAGGGCAGAAAAGTTAGTTTTTTGTATCAAGTACAATATTTGAACTGATGCATGTTTATTCTTGCTACAATTATTAATAATTTGTTCTCTATTGTATTTAGCGTATATAGGAAATGTCAACTATATATAATATGTTCGTGTGAGGAGGATTGGATAAATCGATATAAAGGTCATGTATGATGTTCGAAGGAGGGTATTCCTCACCAAACACTCAGGTTTTTCCCAAAATTGAGAAAGGGGATGCAACATATGAGAGCTTAGACGGAGCAACTTCATTTGGAAACGATGGAGGAGGAACATATACGCTATATCTCACTGAATATTTGAATACTCTTAAGTTCTCGTTTTTGCCACACCATTGACTGCGATGTTTAGTGCTTCTTCGAAGTGACATTTTATGGTGCAGATTTATGTTCGCGAATAGCCTTGGGTAAGAACAATACCATTTCATTTTTGTTCCCCTTATTTTCCTGCAAGATCTTTAAGGTGGATGGCAGTCACTGGGCTATAATGATTTGAACAACCATTCAGTCATACTTTTTTCATGAGAAAACCTGTTTATCAAAAGATGCAACTGTTTGTTCTTCGTTTGATTTTTTGAGACAGTCTGTGGATTTTGAAGGCTCATATGTGTTTATAGGTATTGATTTTATATGGTTTTTGAAGCATAACACATGGCCGTAACTGCCAGATTTATGGGCATGTGTTTTTTTTTCAAAATTGTTGATTGTATGCACTCTGATAACAAATTGTCATAAGTGTTTTGTCATAACATTTTGCGGTTTGCACTCATAATGTGCCAATAAAAGTTCATATTTCAGGCCATAGATTTTAATTTGTAGTGATTTTACAAGTGTCTTTTCACGTGGTCGTTTCATGAATTTTGGAATTGCATATGAAGAACGGATTTCTTTACACGGGAACATTTTAGCTTATTTTCACCAAGCAAACTTTTAAAGCATCATCATTGATCATTGCATTTCGTGTTATTACCACACTTTAGGTTATTTTTGATTGTAGTGTCAAGTGAAAATTTAATGTCGCTTGATTTGTGGCTCGATTTCTATTGTTTCCGAAAGAATGATAGGGTTCTTGTAATTTTTTTTAAGTATATTTGAGGTCCCGTGTAAGTTTAGTGTTTGTTGTGTGATGTTCATTTAGGTAACTTTGTCGGTTTAACCCTTTCCATAACTTTTTCCCAAAATGTGTCGTTTACATGTTTTCCTGATAATCTCTTTTTCGGCATCCCGCATTTAGGGATGTAACGTGCTTCATTCTCAGTCACATCTTAACCCACTTGAACACATAACCCATCAAAATTATCCCTAAAGTGGTTGGCACAAGTAGTAGCATTTAGTAGTTTTACTGGGCATTATTTTTAGTCTTATTCTATTTTAGTTCTAAGTAAGCCAAAAGCTACGTATATTGTGTTTGGCAATGTAGATGAGCTAGAAAGCTATCATACGTTGATGAAGCCACTTGAAATGTCGGTCATAGGTGTTATTAGTACAAGTAGTGGATATGGTGACATGTCGAGTGGTTTGACCAACATCCGATAGCTCCCAAGCTCGACCATCTTTCTAATGTTTCCATTAAGTAAAAACATATATGTATTGTATTTATATGTACACAATATGAACTTATATTTATTTTGAGTGAAATCAAACTTTTATGTTTTATCATCATAGAGGTTAGTGTTACATAAGGATAGTGTAAGAGCAAGGACGAGATTCCTTGGTATAGTCAAACTTTTACTTTCTCACAAAAGATAAAATGTGATGGTATGATATAACCCTTTTCCCACGACAACCTTTTTTTGAGAATAAGCGTCACACCCCAAATTACATTTTGCAAATGAATGGAATACGGGGATGATTGTCATAGCATCACGATTAGTTATATTGAACGACCTAAAGTGTCGTTTGAAAAATACATCGTTTGAGAGGTAAAATAATCGAGTTTACAAAGTATAGGTCCCCAAAAGATTTCTAAAGCACCAAAATGAATTTGTTACAATCAAGCGATAATTAAGTGCATAAAATATATGTGAGAGCGTCGTCACCGACTCCATGCAAGCATGATGATATGCTAATACGAGATAAAACATGCTTAAAACAGTCAACACAAAGGTTGAGTGAAATCCATAGGTTTAATTAATTGTTTGAACACAATATTCAGTAGTGTGAGTTCGTTGTTTCACACACATCGTTGAAAACAAAAAGCATTTATTTCACTAAGTTCATGACAACCAAAGTGTAAACCTCGTACTAATAGAAATTGGTAAAATCGTTTCATCAGACCTCTAATAGGTAAACTTGCCAATTTACCTTAATGATTCAAATATAGTGCGTTCGATTTCCTAAGCGGGTCAATAAGAACGGAGTGTTAATTCAATAGCCTATTCACAATATTCAGGCCACCGCAAGTGACTAGTGGTGCATGATGTAGGGACTTCAAACATGGCAATAGAATACTTAGTGACAATAAAGCATTTGGATATAACGTGCAGTTCAAAGCATTTGTGTTCGATTAAAAATATAGCATGTATCTCCCCAAGAGTTTGTAAAACAATTAAGTAATAGAAAGTGGGGCTATGAACTCACCGATGCAATAATTATGATGACAAAGTGGATACACTTAAATGAGGCGCAAATCTTTAACGCGACCTATTATGAATGATATGATCCATATATGCCATGATGTTATGTTATGCATGCAAACTCATATGATATCTATACCACTTGTGCATTTTGAAAATAAAGTTTATCGTCGAAATATATGTTTATGACATCTTGTCAAGTTACAAATTACTTTATAAGTACTTACGTTGAAATGATATCCTACGATAGTCATTTAGTGATTTATTAAGAAATTATAGTTTTCGTCAGAAACAATATAATTTGACAATTCATGAAAGTGACTAAATGACCCGAAAAGCTAGTCGTAAAATAGTGAATATCGAGTGTTGAAAACAAACTCAATGGTTTTGGAAAGCTTGTAACATTATCTCAAAGTCTTAGCTTTTAAATTTTTATCATAGAGGTCTCGATTATAGAGAAAAATATAGGTGAAGTAGGGTACTTGGACTAAAAATATTGTTTAAGGTTAGTTTTCAAGAAAGTTTGAGTGACCGTATTTTATTCGTTACAACTCCGTTGACGAACGGTTGAATATTTTGGAAAATAGGCTAGGTGAACTCACTTTTACTAGAAGACATCGTTTTCTAAAAAGTATTCTATCGATGTGAAAACGACTCCAAACATGGTCACTAGCGACAACTAGTTTGGCTAATAGAAAATATATAAGTGTTTTATACTTGTGAATAATAGTTACGTTAACCTTATTCAAACGCGTGTAATTTAGTCGTTATAAGTCCGTTTCTCGTTTTATATGTCCTTAGTTTCTTATTAAAGAATACTAATATATTTTTGATAAATCGACTCATTTAGATAACGCTTAAAACTCATTTTGACCCTTAAAATTCTGGACAGCATGCTATTTTTCGGAAAATATAGTTTTCGATCGTTAAACTTGAAAATAGCATAACTTCTTCGTTATAAATCCGTTTTAACCCGTTCAAGCGACCACGGTTTCGTTTTAAAGTATATTTTCTGAATATCTAGCCCAAAATAATTTATAAACTGTCGAAATTTCCAGATTCTACAAAATGATCAGACCCTATTTTTAGTTTGTCGAAAGTGATTTTTCTGCGTATCAACACCAAATCTATTCTAAACCTACCATACACCTTCTTAGGGTGTCATGGGTTCCTCAACATCATCAAAAATGATATGTTTCAAGGGATTAATTATAGGATGATATATACTAATTATAAGTACTAAAACAATGAAAGTGGTATAGATACACATATAACTTGCATGTTTTCTTTCAAGCATAATAAAAATAACTTAAGTATGAATATGAAAGATTAATAATGATCATGAAATGCTTACTAGTATGATGATGAGGTTTATGGAACAAGGTTTTTCTTAAATACTCTAGATTTTTATTGCAAAACCCTTAAAAGAAAGTATACTAGAGTGTATAAATTAACTTGTTCTTGAAAAACTTAGCCTTCTTCCTTGTTTTTCCTTCCTTGGCCGGTTATGGAGAGCAAAATGGGAGAGTTACTTCAACTTTTTCACCTTAGTTTTAAGTGTATGTATGTTTATTAGTTAGTAAATAATATGTATAATACATGTGTTAGTCTAGGAAGGTGTATGTGTATAGGCTAGTAAAAGATTTTTATGAAAATCTTGTTGTGTCATTGTTTTTGGTCGACATGGGTAAAAAAAAAGAGGAAATGTGGTGAAATTTTGTGGTATAAAAGTATAATAGATTAAGTATAGTGTGTATTTGATAAGTAAAAGTAATTATTTTGTGTAGCGTTAGCTAAAAATAAATTTTAACGGAATAAAATAAAATATATCGAAGTCGTAAAAATTATAAAAATACATTTCTTACAAGAATTGAGTGAAATAATAATTATCGAGTAGTATTTACGAAAACCGTCGTAAATATATATACATAACAAATTATATACAAAATAAATTTAAAACATCGGGTAAACTAATAATATAATTTTTATAGTATTAAAATGAGTATAAAATATACCAGGATAATTTTTTAGAGTTTCGGATCAAATATTCAAAATAAATGATTGTGCGATAGCGTTTATTTAATAGGAAAATATCGTTAAGAAAAATGAAAATCCATGCATGAACTAATATGATGATGATATTCTTAATGATATGTAGACTAATTCTAGTCTATATGAAGTGTCTCAATGATTTTTCATGAACACTGCAACTAAACCCTTACTGATTCACGCGTGAGGTGAGCACAAAACCGAAAACCGAATCGAAATCGAAAAACCAAAAAAGCCGAACAGAAAAAACCGCCTATTTGACAAACCGATGGCGGTGGTTTGAATTTTATAAAACCGAATATTTAGGCGGTTTTGGTTTCATAAAAAACCAAACGGAAAACCGCCCCCCCCACTTTTTATATATTTTATATAATTTTATATATATAAAAGATTTGCTATTTAATTTAAAGATTTAAGTATAAAACTTTATCTATTAAAAAAATGTATTGTTTACAATCTATACATTAAAATTTGTTTTATTTATAGATATTATATATTTGTTTTCGAACAACAGTGTTCTTTGAAAATTTCCCCTACAATTCTCGTAAGTGAACGAAAAGTGCAAAGCCACAAAGACGTGCATTTTATATTTTAGATTGATGTTTGGTTGTTTTGTGCGTTTTTTGATTTGGATTGCTAAATAATATGCTATTATTGATATTTGTTTAAATATTTTGCTTGAAAACTTAGAATTGTAAACTTCATATAAGATTAAAACTTGCTTGTTTTCAAGAAAAAAAAACGAATAAAACCAAACCGGACCGCTTAATGTCAAAAACCGAAAACTAAAACCAAACGGTTTGTAGTTTCCAAAACCGAATATACGGTTCGGTTTTGGTTTTACCATAAAACCGCACCACCCCGCCCCCATGCTCACCCCTAGTTACGCCAGATTTGATACTCGTAAACCTAGTTCTGAAAAATGATGAATAGTGAAGCATGAATAGTGATTTTCTCGGGAATGAATAGTGTTTTGAATAGTAAAATTTTGAAACACGTTCTCGAATATCAAATCGACTTCAAAAACGATGAATAGTAAAATGATGAATAATGGCGATGAATAGTAAATTCAAGAGATGAATAGTAAATTTGAGAAATGACCAAATTATGAGTTATTACAATAACATTCCGTATTTTGTGTTTTAAAAATATGTATGCAAAACAAGCAAAAATATTTTTCACCAATTTTAAGGGCTTAAATTGGCTCCACCGCAACTAAATGACCTACATTACTCATTAATTACATATATCATAAATTGTCCTTTTCTTTTTGATGTTTTTCATGATGAAATAGTATCTTCAAAATTTTATAAAAAAACTATAAATATATATATATATATATATATATATATATATATATATATATATATATATATATATATATATATATATGAATAAAACTATAACATATAAGTAGAATATATATAAACCGAGTTCGAGGTAATAAATTTTATTAAGTATAACCATAGATCTATCTATTTATCTATGATATATGAAAATTGAGTTTATGCAATAAACTTGAGTAATTATAATCATAAAACGAGGTAAATACGATAAAATAGTGGAGTACTCTATAGCGGATGGGGTGATTTAAATTTAAGTGACCCCAAGTAATATGATTAAATATAAGAATTATTAGCCGCTTAATTTAGCGATTAACAAAAGTATAATTGAATATAATAATTATAAGTCATTAATAAAAATGTAAAGATTTGAACGTGTTTGTAACACATTTGAGCAGTTTCATGCAATAAAAAGAGTATTGGTCGGTCACCATCATCGTATCGCCGCCACTACATCACTTACACGAGGATGCGCCCTCATCGACCAAATGGGAAGATGGTCGCGAATCCCATGGATTCGAGCGAAAATCGTAAAAAAGTCAACTTACTTTCAATATCTAATTGAGGACTAAACTTAATATTAATCAATTTAAGGTACTAAAGTATAAATAGCTTAAATTTGGGAAAAATCTACCTTTGCATCAAGTTTTAAGTTATCATATTTTCTTTTGCCATGTTTTTACTTCAGATTCCTGAATGCCCTTTCTTCATATCCTCAAATACGAACCAATACATGCTATATTTTTCATGCTATATTTGACTTTGTGTTGGTAGTGGTATTGTTGCTATCCACGTATTTTGATTACTAAGCTTAATAGTAATAATTTGGCATCAAATGTTGGAACTAGTAAAACTAGCTAGTAATATTGTGATGGGTAAAAATTTAGTAAGGCATGTTGATGGGAAAATGTATATAGCTAAAAAAAAATACATTAAAAAGGAATAATCAATTAAACTACATACGTGAGAGTCTAAATGTACGAAATAAGAAATATGACACGGATGAAATAATCTACTAATTTTGAGAAAAACTTGTAAGTTGTACAATTTTAATCAACTTTGATACTTTAGTACCTTAAATTGTTAAAAACAAAGTTGGATACCCCAATTGGATATTGAAAGTAAGTTGAAGATTTTTACGATTTCGCCCTGGATTCAAATGCACATTTTATTTTATTTTATTCAATTAAAAAAAAAAAAAAAAAAAAAAAAAGGTGGTAATGTGTTGCACGTAGAAGAAGAAGAAGAAGTTTTTCTGTTTTTTTTTTTTGTTATTTATTTTATAAATAACTAATTTACCTTTTAAGTCATGGGGTTTGTTTATTTTGTCATTTTTGTTTATAAATAACTAAATTACACTGATTGATATTTTAAGTGACACTTTTTTATTTTATAAATAATTAAATATTAATATAATATTTTTAATTATTAATAAAATTTTAATTTTATTGTTTAAAAAATAAAATGAAAAAATAGAAATGTCGGTTTAGTTATTACACCAAGTTGGTCATGTATTAGTCAAGAGAGAAAAAGTTGATGTGACAAGAGATTTGGTTTCTTGTGATCACCACTACACCGGTCTAAAGGACATGAACTGAGATACGAACTTTCACCGAAAAAAAATAATAAATAAAAAAATCGATTACACGGGTCAATATGTATAATCAAGTTGGTTTTACGGGTTATATATAGTGGGTATTTGTTTGACTTATGGCTTATTTGATTTTGACTTATGTTTTATAAGCTCACTTTTGTGGCTTATTTTGAAACTTTTATTTATTAGCATAGTATCCCCAGCAGTTAGCGGGTCGAAACGAACGTTGTTTAACGATTTGATTATAGGTACTCGTCACGAATGTTGTTTAATGAACATTGCTCGGAGGCTTAAATGAATTGGATTTGAGTTTTCTTTTGAATTAGGAAGATTAAAACGCTATTAGAAAAACATGTGTTTAATGTTACTTATTAGAAGAACCAATAGAAATAAACATTCAAATAAACAACAAATTGTAGAAGGCCTACGTAAACAATCACAAAAGTTATATGTGTATTATATGTATTTGGTTGAGCAATAAATGTTGTATACGTATATGTATTTGGTTGTGCAATAAATGAAAAAAAAAAAGTTTATTGTAGTTTAGTGGTTGAAATATTTTGCTTCCACCCGGGAGACCCGGGTTTGAATCTTACCATTATATGTTTTTTAAATATTACACAATTCCACAATTAGCAAGTGTTCAATCTTAAAATTTTAAGCATTTCGTAAATAAAATGTTTCAAATGCTTTATATAGTAGTATAGATATAAGTTTATTATGTTATAGTAAACTTATATAAGGCAAAAGGTTTTAAAATAATCACAAAACGAAAGCTTATAAAACGAACCAAAACAAAATAAGTTTAGCAAAATTACACATGTTCAAACAAACACCCATAGTATATATATGACCTTCTACTCGAACTTACTACTTAATAGTTAATAGTAAGAGGTAAAGTCGTCAAAATTAACAAGTTAAGTGTAAGATGTAAACGAACTATATATTTTAATAGAGATAATTACCTATAAATGTATTTTAGTTGTCATTTTATCTTTTATATGTATCGAATTATTTTTTGTTATTTTATGTCTCAAACATGATTACTGCATCGACATGTGTATTTTGAGGCTTTTTCGCCTAGGGTAATAGAGTGTTAATAAATCGAAGGGCGAAAAAGAACAAAATACACACAAACGACGAAACGAAATTAGATTCATAGAATAGCAAAAAAATTAATTCAATACCCAAAATTACCCAATAAATGTCTTAGATTCATAGAATAGCAAAAAAATTAATTCGATACCCAAAATTACCCAATAAATGTCGCCTAACGCCACGACAGGGACCGGTAGAAGCAGACACATATAAAAGGATAGAGAGACAAGTATGATACATTTCGTTTTATAAAAATCATGCACAAACACTAGACTATTGCTTCACAAATTATTAAAGCCTACTTTCACATAAACTTTATAAAAACAAATGTTTATTAAACTTTATTTAAACTGGCTAGATCGAACATGCTAAATGCGACCAAAATGAAATAAAAGGCCTATACTGTAGTCGTTGTTGGTGTAGTGGGACACAGAAAACGGCTTATTTTGGTTTTATCCTGACCCACTTAAGTTTTGCCAAGTCATGACAACAATTGCCTAATGTCTTTTTCCTAAAACGACTTTTTTTAAGCCATAACTTTGTTTCCTTTGTGCATGGTTTTTAAGGAGGCCACGTTCCTCCATTATTCTATTTTTCAAGATAAAACAAATTATATTTTTAAGTTATACTAATTTTGTATCAAAATAAATGTCAAATTTGATTTTTTTTGTAGTTTTTATTGTTCAATTTCGTGCAAATACTTTTATTTCAGATTATATAATATTTGATCTGCAAATTATATTAACGAATTAGCTTCAAATGTATTTTCATTTTATAATTTTCATCAAATATTATATAACATAAATAAATATATTTATAGTCAAAGTTAAAAAAAAAAAAGACTCTAAAAATAGACGGAGATAGTATTAGATATGGTAAAAATGGTAGCATATCTTAAACGTTTTTTGTATTGTTTTTTTTTTGTTAATGATAGTTTCTATTTTTTAATCGACTAGTATATGGAATTTGAGCCCACCATTGTACAAACTCAAACCGAATAAAATGTTCTTCTTTTTTAAAAGTTTGGCGTATTACTTGTTTTAAGATTTTGGACACTTTAACTGAGAAGGTAAGCTAGGTAACCGAATATACATGTTAAAATTTCCATGTTTTAAAATAATCATGATACACCTTTTTCTCTTCTTTTCCCTTTCACGAGATGAAAATATGAAACAAAATGGATATTTAGAAAGTTATAGGATCGACATGACAAATATCTTATATCTATTAAAGATATTTCTGTTTTAAAGAAAATATTCTAATTGTTAAAAAGTATGTATAATATATAAAGTAAATGATAATAATATAAAATAAAAAATAAAATCTGAGGATAAATATGAGGAGATGATGTATATCTATCCATGCTGTTTTCATGGAACAAAATCTTTGCTAAAGTTTGGGAGACTTTCGGCATATTTGGTTGTGGAGTCATGGGCTTGAATATGACTCTCAAACCCGTCAAATTTGAAGTTTGACCACCAGTAAATTAGACTCCATTATCTTATTTCGTTTTGTGTAAAATCTAATGTTTGAAATCCTGGTCAACCTGACCAGGTTAATCAGTGGGACTAGTTTCGAAAAGAAGGCCAGTAAAAATCGTTAGACGCCAGCTGAGGCGGTTGGAGGGCCTAAATGATTAATCTATAGGCGGGGATTAATCGGCGATTAATCTGTTGGAATTTTTACGAAAAAACGTAATTTTAGATATTATATTATTTTATATCTATGTGATAAGCGTATCAGATCAAAAGTTAAAATATTTCAATTGTCCAAATATGGCATAATCATAATTCTTCAAAGCTCAAATCAAACATAAATATTAGTCTGTTTGTTGACCATTTTTAAGCTACCTTTGACCCATTTTTTCCGATTAATCGGTTAGTTGACCCATTTTTAAGTGCTTTTGTAAGATTTTTAAGCGATTTTGTTGACCAATTTTTAAGCACTTTTGTCCGATTAATCCGATTTTGACCGATTAATCGGTTTTTTGACCGATTTTTAAGCGATCTTTGACCAAACCGATTAAGTAGGCCGATTATGATAAATCGCGCTTAGTGAGCGATCATCGATTATCGGGGATTAATCTCGGCCGCTGGGCGATTTTACAACAGAGGTAAAAGAATAGGTAAAAACTCGGGTTTTAAAATCGGGTTAATAGGTTAGACCATGGGGTTTGAGTGACCGGTCAACTCGATTCTCGAAACCCTACCGGGTTTTAATTATAAAATCCGGTTGACCCGACGATCGAACAGGTTGACCGGTTATTTTAAATGAAACCGGATTAATCCGATGGTCGAACCGGTCGACCCGTGTGACGACTCTCACCGATCGATTATAAACTCGATTTTCAAAACATTGATAAAATCACTATATTTAATACTTTCGTGTATAAAACTTTCACTTGCATTAGTTTATTTACCTTTCTTAACAATTTGTTATGAAAGAGGTGTCGTAATACAATGTTTTTTTAGCATGAAAATCTGAAGAAAAAAACTTGAATTTTTGCAGGTGCTCTAACTTTTGTGAGGCACTTCTTAATAAAAGACATAAAAAATCTACGGGTAGATAAGACAGCTGAAGTTGATGATAGTAATTTTTTTGACTTGTAATTGTTTGTGATAAGACTGTGGTGTGTGCATGTGTGGATAATTAGATATGACAATTATATAAATTTATGGATAATACAAGTGTTTAGAACCGACAGTTCCTTGACTCCTTCACCATTAATTTTAACCATACACATTGATGTCTAATCAATTAAAATTTAATACGAAAAGATACGTTCTTGATCGTTTGACAGGTAAACCATTGCTTAATATACGTTCAAGAACCTCAACTTTAATCTTCGTATTAGTTTAGTATACAACCAGCAGTCTTCTGTGACTAAATTTTCTTTGAACAAACGTTATTTTGTTTTGAAATTCTTGATTTTTGAGTAATAATTGTCTTCTACATGCCTCAGATACATTTTCTTGAGAATCAGATTTATCGGTGAACAGTATTAATTATATGTAAGATATAGTGTTTTAAGATAAAAATTATTTGTGCTTTACACACTCGTAAATTATGTTTGATGACTTTATTTGCTTAAAATTCTATTTATGATGATCTTAAAACAATTAATAAGAGAGATTCTTAAACCCTTTATAAGTATTTGAGAATATTACCGATTTAATCACTTCACATAAAAAGAAGAAAAAAAAAGTTTCTCTATTTAATTTAATGCGGAATTAATAGTCATAAATAAAATGAAAACCATAAATGATATATTTTCTTATTCCTTCATTAATCATTTATATTGCCATTAATCAACATTACTAAGAAGATCCACTACGATAAACCTTTACAGCGTTTATACAATAAAATATCATTAATTTTAGGACCTTTTGATATTATAAACCTACATTCACTACAGATAAACCTTTACAATTTCATAAAATGTCTTATAGAACAAAATGCATTAAATGTATTGAATTTATAAAGAGTGCTCAAGATTAGACCTCTTCACGCCACATGTATACGAAATGAGTTTCCACTATGGTTGAAATGAAACATAAACCTCTTCATGTTTTTAGACCTTTTTATAAACCCACCATAGTGGATGCCCTAATCAAAGATGATTAATTTTGGTCTACTCTTATAATAGTCTTGATATCACCTTGGAGCCCAAATTACATTTTCGGTTATACAGGCCATTCATAAAATTCCGGATAGCACCAAATACCGGCCCAAATGATGTCCACCATAATTTCTAAGGGTTATAAAGTCTGCTTACTCTAATACTATCATTTTCATAAACCCTAACAGCATCACACACACAAAAAACGTCCGCCCCTTTATTTCTCCTTTGAATCTTATACGCCACAGCCACACTCACATCCCAACTTGAATCTTATACACAAAACCCCATAATTTCATTGGTTACTTTTTTCTTTAATTCAAATATGAACAAAAGAAGTTATTGGTTTCTTTCTGTAAATCAAGAACAAACACAAATGTAATGGTTTTGATGTTGTGGTTTCTTGGTAGATTTAGCGTGATACGTGCACGTTGGCTCAAAGATTTGAAGTCATGTTCGACCAAATCGCCTCTTTCTCTTCTTTCTTTTGTATTCTTTTAATATAATATAGAGTATTTTTGTCTTATAGTCTCCGATCGATCGGATCATTTCACCAAGAATATGGTCTTATATAGTTAGATTCACAAGAAAAAGTGAGTGTTCTTGTCTTGTTGTTGCCGATCGTGTGCTATTAAAATTTTCAATATATTAAAATGCATTTAATTTAGTGTTGATTTTATGATTTTGTTAAAAGTCAAGTGTTATATTTAGTTGTACAATATGCAGCTTTATATTTTCGTTTTAGATTGTACATCGCTATTATATGATCAGATATTTTAGTGAAAGGGTGAATTAAAGTGTGTATTAATGTATGTGTTGAATACTCTTTTTAGTTTTATTTGTGCTTCAAATACTTGTAAATGATCTTCTTTATTTGTATTTGCTTAAAATCTATTTTGAGAAATCTTAAAAATTAATAAGAGGTAAACGTGTTCTCTATTATAAGTAGATAGATATAGATAATATAAAAATTCCGTGACGGTAAAATGTTTATATATCCTGCTCGTGTTGGCTTTGCCTAACTAAATATCGTTTAAACATCGGCCGCTTATGCAAGGCGCCTTGAATGTCCTTCAATTCAAAGCAAGTTTTTTTTTTTTTTTTTCTTTTTTTGAGAATTAACAACCTTTTGATAAACACAAACTTATGGCCGTTTGGTTTGTAGATGGGTTTAGAATTAGGATTAGGATTTAGATTTAGATTTAATATAGGTTTTGGATTAAATGAAGAGAAAAATATAATTAAGTAATATATTATATATGATATAAATGAATATTATGTATAAATTTAAATATGTTATTATTGTAAAATTAAAATAAAATAGAATATGAGAGGTGGATATAATACTAGAGCTCATATAAAATACTAGAGCTCATATAATACATATAAAAAATTGCCGCTCAAAAAAAAAAAAAAAAAAAAAAAGCTCATATAAAATGAAAGTATTTTGAAAGGTAGGCTAACGTAGACTTTTCAGATACACCCACATATATGGGACTCAATCTTATTTGCGGGTCCCACAAAAACATATCAAACAACACATTTTTCCATCATCTCCAAATCCTAACCCTACCCCTCAAACCAAACGGCCCTTAGATAGAAATATAGAATAAAAGGGCAGATAATGCTTTGATGATTCGTGAAACACATTCTTGAATAACCAACTCGAACCCTTAATGATCACCAAGTTTTCAAAGTAAGCCGGATAGAGGATACCTTTACAAATCCTCGTGACCTATTTAATACGACAACATGTCGTTTTGGTTTTTTATCACGAATAGATGATAACAAACTGACCGGAAATTTGAAACACCAACTTGCATATGTAAAGAAACAACATCATGCCTTTACCATACGCTAAATACGGACGGAAACAACAATGTCATGTAGCTTAAGGCTATGTTTGGCGAAATAGCAGTAGCCACAAGCAATATCAGTAAGCAGTAGTTATTTGTTTTAATAAAGCTTGGTAGCATAATTGTATGGCTATAATTACTACGAAAACGCTGGTTGCTAGTAAATGCTACTAAAAATAGCATTTTTAAATTGGAGCGTTTAGAAAAATTAGAACACCGGTTGCTTGTTTTCAAACAATCATATGTGTACAAACGTAAACGCTAATCGCTAATCGCTTCAAAACGCTCTTCAAACGCCGATAAAGATAGCCTAAACAATTAACAAGTAGTTATCGGGAACAAAAAAGTTAACAAGTAGACATAAAAGAGTCATAAACATGTTCCAAATGGTACATATAATATTGATGGATTAATAATGTGACATGAAAGTTTTGAACTTAAACACATATTGAGCCATGCACCTAGCTTTCTTTTGAAAGGCAATTGATATACCAATAAAAATTATTGCCGGAGATAATAGATAATTCTTCCTCCGTCTCCTAATAATTGTCCAGTTTGACTTTTTTAAGTCTTTCTTATGCAATTTGACCTTAAATATTTTTATTTGCGTTATATAATATTTGATGAAAATCATACCAATGAAAATACAGTTAAATCTCAATCCATTCATATATTATTCTATATTATTCATCAAGTGTTATATAACGTAAATAAAAGTATTTAAGGTCAAAGTTAAAGACAAATATTTAAAAAAAATTAAAATGAACAGTTTTTATGAGACGGAGATAGTACAAATTTTATGAAGAAAATGATACCAAGCAATGAAGACTTTATTTTCGCTACCCATAAATTAACGCTACTAGCGACAAATCCCCACCATCCATCTAATTTATGGGAATTTTAAATTGCTTTTTTTCGCGTTTTTTCTTCGTTTTCTCATTTTCATACGTTTTGTCCGTTTCATACATTTCATATGTTTTCGTCCGTTTCATATGTTTTCATCCGTTACACGCCGTCCGCTTTCATCGCTCTCTTCGTTTCGTCAAATTTTCATCGTTTCATCCATTTTCAAACGTGTTTTACGCTTTCATACGCCGTCCGCTTTCATACGTATTCGCCCATTTCGTCCGCTTTCTTACGCTTACACGTTCGACTATCAGTGATATTCGAATATCACTTTGATATTCGAATATCACTGTAATTCTGAATATCACTTTGTGATATTATGAATATCACTTGTGATTTTTCGATATCACTTTGTGGTATTCGATAATCACTGTGATTTTCATGTTACAAAACATTAGTTGAAAATCACTGTAATATTGAAAATCACGAATATCACTTGTTGGTCATCCGGATATCACGAATATCACTTGTGATATTCGTAATATTATTGTGATACTCGAATATCGGTTGTGATATCACGAACGCCACTTGTGATATTCGAGATATATGAAAACGCCAAAACATTTAAAACCGACGAAAACGTATGAAAACGACTAATACGTATGAACTCTAAACCAAAATTTGACCATTTTATCTTTATACGTGGTAAATATAAACTTACATATTTTTATAAGTTTCAAAATAAGCAAATTAAGCTGTGAAACATAAACCAAAATCACATAAGCTCATAAGCAAATAAAATAAGATTTAACAATTACCCCAAACTATATAGTTGCTATTCAAATTATATATTTGTGATATTCAATATCACTCATGATTTTCGGATATCACTTTGTGATATTCTGAATATCACTTTGTGATATTGTGAATATCACTCATGATTTTCTGATATCAATGTGATTTGATGTTACAAAACATTAGTTGAAAATCACTGTGATATTTAGAATAATATCACGTTATATTCGAATATCACGAATATCACTCGCGATCATCCGAATATCACATATCATGAATATCACTTGTGATATTCATAAACGATAAAACATTTAAAACGGACTAAAACGTAAGAAAAGTGACGAATATGTATGAAAACAGATGAAGACGTATGAAAGCGTAAAACGAGTATGAAAACGGACGAAACGTATGAAAGCGGACGAAAATGGACGAAACGTATGAATAATGAACAAAACGTAAGAAAAGCAGGAAGCGATGAAACTGACGAAAACGTAGGAAAATGGATGAATATGTATGAAATGGACGAAACGATGAAAGCGTAAAACAAGTATGAAAACGGGCGAAACGTATGAAACAGATTTAAACGCATGAAAGCGATTTAAAACGTATGAAAGCGAAAAACGCGAATTAAAAAAACGTGAATAACGTGAATTTTAAAAAAAAAAACGTGAATTTAAAAAAAAAAAAAAAAAAAAAAAAAAAAACGTGAATTTAGAAAAACGTGAATTAAAGAAAAGAAAAGATGAATAAAAAGAAGAAAAAAAAAAAAAAAAAAAAAAAAAAAAAAAAAAAATACTGACTTGTGTTTATTTATTAAATCCTATGTTAATCCTCACCATTGATTAATCTAGATGGACCAGAGGATTGTCTCGATAAGACCAAAATATAGGTAAAGAAATGAAAATTCCTCGCCAAGCAATACCTAAACATCTAATAGGCCAACACCCAAAGTAACTACAAACAGATAATGATAACTAGTCACAACTCACAAGGCCTAGCCCATGTTCTTTAAGCCCATACGAAAAAAAGTAAACAATTACTATTTTTTTAATTTTTATTTTAATTTATAAAATAATTTTACAATCGTATAGGGTTTTCTTTCTTTCATTCTGATTGGGAATATTTCGCTTCAATCCTTAAATTAATCGAGTTATTTTAAGGTAATCAATTGAAATTAAATATTTTGAGCTATTGTATGAAATATTTTGTTGATCATATTATTTTCAGTTCATTACTTTTGAATCATTAGCTAATATATGCACTATGTTGCTGTTAATATATTTCTAGGCTGATTCTGAAAAAGGTGACTTTTATTGGATTTAGAAGGATTTAATACGATAAGCCGGTGTCGAAATAGTATATAGTTTGTTAATACTGATAGTGTCCAATGCAGGCTTGACATTTGAGGTACTTAGGTTTTAAGAAATTTTGCGGGTTTGATATTCTTGTTTTAGAGTATAGACTAAAAGTTTTTGTAATTAAGGAAGGACCCGTTTACCAGAGTGATTGGAATATTGAAAGTAGCGTTATTTGCAGTTATGCAAAAACATGCTTTGCGGAATGATTGAAATAGAAATTAGGACGCTATCGTTACTTTATATAGCCTCAACGTGATTTGGACAGTATCGGTATATAGCCTTTTTTCATTGTGCTTGTTAGTGGAAGTCGGAAGTCATGTATAGGACGTTGCTGCTTATAGCATCAGTATCATGAGAGTTTTGGTTATAGGTGGACCAAATGAGATGGGTAATGTTTGCCTTTTGTTTGCACAAATTAAAAAGAGTATGCACAATCCGTACCTGTAGTGTTATGTATATGATATTTATGTATGTTACTTTTTTGTTTCCACAGCATCCTACAGGAGTGTATGAATCTGTTATGTATTTTACTTTAGGATAAACAAAGTGGTACTTGGAATCAACATGTTATATCACATATGAAGCTTATGATTTTAGGGGGTGTTTGTCTAAGCTTATTTGATGGGCTTATGAGCTTATCGAAATTTTGATAAGCTCAAGCTCATTCTTTTGGGCTTCTAAGCTATACACTTGAGCTTATGAGCTTATCAAAGTTTCAGTAAGCTCATTAGCCCATCAAATAAGCTAGAAAAATACCCCCTTGGTATAAATGGACGATGATGATTGACATAGACACATACCAAGGATTAAATATCTGCATTCTATGCAAGTAACTGTGTATCCTGCAAGAAAACCTTTAACTGAATTGCGTATTTAAGTGTTGACGGTTCTTGTTGTATGGTATGCATATCTTTACAAGCCTAGTTTCTAGCAGTGTTTTTGTTGGACATATTTATGCACCTTTTTAAATTCAACTCTAGGCACAAAGTTTATGCTTTAACACAAATAAAGTGAATTTAGACTTTAGAGTAAAAGAAGTTTTTTCTCTTTATCAAAATTTTATATCGTTGTGTGAGATAGGGGTGAGCATAAACCGAACTGAAAACCACGATAACCAAAAAAACTGATCCAAAGCAAAAACTGGCTGTTCGATTTAGTAAATTGAAAAACCGATTTTTGCGGTTCGTTTCGGTTTTCACGAAAAAACCAAACCGAAATAACCTCACCGAACCGATCTGCCATATTTAAAAGTAATTTTTTTTTTTATATAAAATTAAACCCATTAAGATTCGTAATTAAGTATGATAGAATGCTTTTGTTCATACTTTTCCCATTAATCATTTCAAACACGTATTATTGGTAAATGATGGTGTTAGTTTTTGGGTCATGTCACATATATCTCTTTTTTGTTTGCAATTCATCATCGAAGTTTTTCAAACTCTTCAATTTAATTGGCTCTTACTGTATTTTAGGTTTATAATCTCATTTTAATACACAGCCTTTTGTATATATGTTTCAACATATGATGTAATCTTGAGGTTTTTTTTTTCTATAACAAATATATAGTAAAATGATAATTTGATAAAAAAAACTTAATAAAACAGAAAAACCCGCCCAAAAACCTCGTGGTTTTGGTTACTTTTTGTAAAACCGAAACTTTGGTTTTGGTTTTGGTTTTGGTTTTGGTTTGGTTTTGCCATAAACCGCACCATGCTCACCCTTAGGGACAGTATATCTCTAGATAGATTAGTCTTCCGTTGTTCTCGATAACAACTGATCACAATTAGAAAATTGTAGGCTAAGTGGGAGTTGATGTCATTAATTCATCAGAAGTCGGAGAGTTGCTATAATGATAAACTAGTATCTGGTATTTACCCTAAAAATTCTGTTCTGATAATTCAGATTCACAGTTAGCAAAGGCGAGACACCTAATAACATTAAACGCATAGCTGTTAGAAGATTTAAGACATGAGTATCTGTTGGGCCCGTTTCTAGCTTTTCCATTATAATGTTCAGTTTGTAAATATCTGAAAATCATTAAATTATTTATCATTTAGTAATTTGTTTTTTCAGGTATTCCTAATTTACCAAAATGTCTGGAAGGCACCGTATGCCTCGAGGACCCCGTGACGGCCCTATGCCTGTTATTCTCCGAGGACCCCCCGGGCCCCTGCCTCCTCACCCTGCTGTCCTTGAAGAGGAGCTTGAACTCCAACATCACGATATTCAACGGATTGCGGCTGAGAACAGACATGTGGTTGAAGAAAATGTCGCTCTTCAAAGGGAGTTGACTGGGGTCAAAGATGAAATTTATAGTTCAGGCCAAATCATCCCCAAATTGCATGCCGAAAGAGATGCAAGGGCCAGGGACTTAACTGACAGAGGAATGAAGCTTGAGGCTGAGCTCCGTAAAACTGAGCCTCTAAGGGCAGATGTCAGTCATTTAAGAGGTGAAGCTCAGAAACTGAATTCATTGAGGCAGGATCTATCAAACCAACTTCAAACAATCACTAAGGATACAAATAGATTGAGGGTTGAGAATGAACAAGTGGTCGCTATCAAGACGGATATAGATGGGATGCGTAAAGACCTTGTCGATATGAGGTATGAATTTAGGTTCTAAATTTGAGCTATAACGTTTCATGATTCACCACGGAATAATATTTTCTTATTTATGCAGGAGAGATTATGAAATGCTGAAGAAAACAAACGAGGAACATATGATTCAAAAGGAAGCAATGGAGAAAAATCTTATTTCAATGGCTCGTGAAATAGAGAAGCTACGAGGAGAGCAGATGAGAACACGTGGACTAGGTAAGTCATCTCTCATGAAATGCCTAATGTATTAAATATCCTTTAAAGAGGACAAATTCAGGAGTCTAATGAACCCGAATCATTATCAATGGAATTGAAACTGGTTTAAGTGGGTTTTAATTAGTGTGTTCCATACGAACATAGGTGGTGCGGGATATGGAATGGCGAGTGGAAGCCCTGATATGAGGTATTCAGGTGGTGGATATGGTGACGCTTATGGTGGTGGTTGGAGCTCTTATGATCACCGAGGACCTCCACGTCATTGATCTTTTCAATGGTCTCCGGTGGTTCATTGCAGCAAGGACATAGAGGCGTAGACGCTTTCAATATGCCAAAGCTACATTTTATCTTATTGGAGTAACCAATATGTAGCGTCTTTCTGTTGGGTTTGGTATTGTAGCCGATCTGCGTGAGATGGTTGGTAACTTGGTACATATACAATGTAACTTCATCTTTATTTTCAACTCAAGTGTATGCTTAAAGACATCTTGTTTCAGTAAAAACAAAATCATCCAAAACCTTTGATGAATGCAATATACACGTAAAATCATGCATTGCAAAGGCACAAATAACTGAAATGCTAATAAAAATTTCCCGTTAGATACACTAATGGTTATCTCACAGAGACTTTTGTTACCGGTTCTTGTTTCACTTTTTGTGAGCATACATATGACCATGTTGAATGCTTAAAACAAGATAAACCAGGATAAACGAAACAACTATTTAGATTTGAATGCCACAACAATTGTGAAATATGTACAGTAGTACGTATTGCACTTCCAAGCAGCAATTTTATATGTTTAGCGCAGGTCGTGTCAGATGTGATAACTGGTAGCAGTGGAGGCAACCTTCATGACAGATAGTCGGATTGTGAGTCATTAGGTTGTTTTGGACTCGAGTATACTTTCGAGTCAAGTTCAAGCTCTAAAAAACTCAGCTCATGAGGCTAGCGAGCCTTATCGAGCCGATTGATACACACTTTTACCCTTTTTTAACATGTAATTACATAGTTTTATTAAATCAAATCGAGTCGAGCTTGATATGTGATGGTTCGTCATCGAGTTCGAGTTTCGAATGTGGAAATAATTGATCTCGAGTCAAGCTCAAGCTTAAAATTTAAAACTCAACTGATCTCGAGTCGAGTTTCGAGCTTGCCAGTGCTCGGCTCGTTTAAACCCTTTATTGAAACGTACACATTATTTTAAACCGAATTACCAACGTATAGCACTAAATATTAACATTCACTTTTCAAAGTAACATTGGAGATTATTCCATTCTAAATCTAAATTTAAATGCACTACAAGTTATCATAATCATAAGCAACACAAACTCCAAGCAAACCAATAGCCTTCTTTTTGCAGAAGAAAATACAGTGTGCCCAGCTATAGCAACACAAAAAACCGAGCCACCAGCACGAACGCCTAACTCACCCAGCAGAAACTAAAGAAAACAAACCCTGTAATCTCAAACCAAACTGCAGAGAAAAAGGTAACCACAGACATAACCAGCTTCTTCGGCCGATCCTTTTCCAAGCATGCCAATGGGATTGAGATTACATCCAAATTTAAAAGCATCCTCCAAACAATCATTACATCCGAAGATCTTAAGTAAGAATTGCCTGAAGCTATTAGATTTTGCTTTTCGAAGTGAAATGTAATCTAAATATGTTGTATAATCTTTTATTATTTGCTGATGTTGTAATAATGAATTGTTTTCTTTTTCTTCTGATCTTTTCAACCCGCTTATGTTTTCTTCACGATTCGTTTCCTTTTCCAAACGAAGTGTCAATAACACAAATCGGTCAAATCAATGTATTTTAGAAGCGTGAATTGTGAGATTACGAAAAAAATTAAATGTAACTCTAAATAAAACAACCTGAATAATAACAACTGTTTATACTTCACATCTCCTTTACAGCAAATATTTCCCAGGTCATCGTTATTAAATATCAATAGAAAAATCCTTTAAATTTTAGTCACCACATCTGATACAAATCATACAATACATAACTTGTCATATTGTAAATAAACATAAACCACACGGGTGTGCAATTCAGCCCGTATGGCATCATCCAACATCTAGATACTACCAAAAAGGCAAATACTAGGAAAAGAGAAACAAAAACACATCCCATGTGACATCCACTCCTACTGCATTTTAAGTAATTTACTTGCTGAAAACCAAACACCAACCTACCTAGCACCAAACGCCAAAAGGGTGCCTTTCATGACTATCAACGCACAAGATACACAAGGTACAAGTTACTCTAAACATGACTTCTTAGCAGCAATACACTCTGGTATACCACCACTAGCGCATGATACACAAGGCATCCCCTTTTGAACACTTTGACTTTCATATTTCCTTTTAACAACTATTACTCATGAGAACACTGGGTTCCACCTAAAGCTAAAAAGTAACTGCCCAAATCAAGTCTCTTTCTATCAAACAATAAATTGGTGCACGCTGCAAGTATCAGCAGACCAAGAGTAGAAAAAATGCCAGAATACTGTGTAACAGGCGGCACTGGATTCATAGCAGGATACCTCATCAAATCGTTGCTTGAACAAGGTCATACCATTCGAACCACTGTTAGAGATCCAGGTATCATCATGAACACCACTTTTCCCAAAGAAAAGAAATTAATTTTGGAGTTATAATCACAAATTGTAAATTACACACTTAAGAGTCCAAGATGTCACATTAATCAAGTCTTCGTAAATATGTTTTTTTCAAAATCTGTCAAGCATTTAAGACATGTAAACACTTTCGATTTCAAATTTCGCTAAATTGCCACTGGTATATATCAGTCATCTTATAGAAATCTACTATAGCACCGTAAGATGGTGTTAGACCTTGAATACAGCAAGAACAAAAGAACATAATTTTACATAGCGCGAATATCCAATAATATAAAGTAAATTGATCTCAAAAGTAGCAAAAACCTTTTTAGCAAATTATGTATGTTTATTTTCAAAAAAATCTTGTAGTCCTATCAAGTGGTGTTTGAGCAAAACCCAGGAACCATTAGATTGCCAAGAGAGCAAAAAGATTGGTGATTAATCTCCCTGTTTATACAAGTCCCCAACCAAAAAATCTGAAGTAAATAAAAATACAGATATAAATTATAATCTAAAGATAGTGTTCATCATGTCGGCCTTCATGACTTCCGTTGGAACCAACATGGTCCGATCTATCAAACTTATATGCCCGAGGATAATATAAAATTCTAGTAACCCCAAGGACAAAGGCCAATTGCTACATCACCTTATCACATTTCTTTTTGTCTCTTCAGTCTATAACTTTACGTGTAATTATCAACTCTTAAACACAGAATTTCATTCTTTAGTCAGGACATACAAAGAGAGCAAAAGATTGGTGATTAAAATACTATATATTTGCAAATTGTCAAATATCAACACAATACAAATAGTGGAATACAATCTTGTAGCTTTTACAGTAGTATATTACTATATTTACTGAAAGCTCAATATTTGCAAATTGTCAAATATCAACACAATACAAATAGTGGAATCTACAAACTGAAAGCTCAATAAGGTCTACAAAGGTGTAAAATAAGACATAATGACAAGACAAGAAATTGAAATCCTTAGTTGCCTTATTACTAAAACTATGCTATATCTTTAAAACTTTAGGAGTGTTAGGAGTTTTTCCTGGAAATCCTAATTAAATGTTGTGTGGGATTATTGTTTTTTCATTGTGCATAGTTGATGAGACCAACTCCTGATTGTCAATCTTTGCCTTATACAATAGATGGCGCTACATATAAGGTGTAGACCTGGTAAGGGACATAAAAGCAAATGCAACATAAACTAGGTAAAGTGAGTGGCATCATAAACTGTTACATACAGTACAACTATAAAAAGAAATATTCTAGTTTCTTACATATAGTTTGATAGAATGGAACACTGATTGGTTCTATCAAAAGACAAGTCATAAACTTTGGCATGGTTAACACCTATCAGAAACTCAGTGTGGTTCTTAAATTGAAATAGAAGCTTTGGAAAGAGAAGTCATCTTCATCTTCTTTTGATTCCAAAATTCATTTTGTCATTCTCATTGAAATTTAATGTTATTTTAATTTTAATGCCAAAACCAAATCTTCTAAAAAAATTCCATTACCAAAATTTTGAGCTAATACAATACAATGGAAAGGAGGTACATGATTTACAGTTTTATTTACCTTCATTCGTCGGACTGTCTATTTATTGCAATATTTAAAGGTGACAAAATAAAGTCCTCATATAGCCCAAAAAGAGACTACTGGAAATTACATGACCTCATTTAAGGTCAATCTTTTGTCAAGATTCTTATTTCATGGATTCTCATAATATGTAGAGAGCATAAATAACTCGTTATTCAACCAACCTCAATGTTAAATAGACATAAAAAATGATTCACGATGTGATTTGATAGTTTCCAGAAGTCTTTGTACGACTATCATTCAAGATGGACAAAATAGATAAGGTTTACATTATTCTTTCACCTTTTTAGTTACAAATTCCAAAAGCCTTATCATTGCATATTTATATCATATCAGTTGAAACCGAGAATATCAATTACTTTCATTAGAATTGTATGAAAATAACTTGCACTTAGAAATTTAGGAGTGTAAAAATATGAAACTGGCAAACTTGAGTTGTTCAGATAAGAAGTGAAAAGAACGTGAAGGTGAAAAAGTCATTCTTATCTAGTTCTACTTCAAGATAGCAAGTTGTTTGTGCAAGCACAAATGAGATGCATTACAATAATATGATGACATAACCTTTTCTTATCATTTTACCAGAAAATATTGAGAAAGTAGGGTACCTGTTGGAGCTCAAAGGAGCACAAGATAGACTAAAGCTTATAAAGGCCGATCTCATGGCAGAAGGAAGTTTTGATCAAGCGGTAGATGGTGTCGATGGGGTCTTCCACACTGCTTCTCCCGTAGTTGTCCCATATGACCACAACATCCAGGCAAATTTCCTTTTAAAAAATAGCATCAACTTAACAAACCCATTTGTTTCCTAAAAAAATATTGTATATTTATTTATCCAATCCAAATATAAATGGTACACTTTGAATTTCAAGGTCATATCTACCACCTTGAAAGCACCAAATTGAGTAGTTTTGGACCAATTCATTTGTTTATTGTGGTTTAATCAAATTTATATATATCAAAACTTAACCTTTTTAAGCGAAGTCAAAAGGAGTAACAAGAGTTTACAAGCTTTAGAATACTAATATCTGCTAGACCCTAACTAATCGATGCATAAAGGAAACTATAAAGGTTCATTTAAGTCTAATAAAATATATAAGTGATGTTCAACAAAATATACTCCGTAATTTATAACATTCTTTAATCGAGAAAATGGCTTTTTTTGGAAGCAAAGTCAAAATAAACCGTTATTTCATAGATCAGGATTAACAAGATCTTACAAACATACAATACTATCATTTACAGGAAACCCTAATTGATCCATGCATAAAAGGCACCATGAATGTGCTGACCTCATGCAAGAAATCGAAGAGTGTAAAAAGGGTAGTGCTGACCTCATCATGTTCTTCCATAAGATACCGTTATGACGTCCCACAAGTTTCTCCTCTTAATGAATCACATTGGAGTGATACTGAATACTGCAAACAACACAACGTAAGGGAGCACTTTCAGTATTAAAATTAATATATACAGTAGGTCCTCATTGACGTCATTTAATGTCTTTTGAGTTATTTATTACATACAGCTTTGGTACGCATATGCAAAGACGATAGCAGAGGAAGACGCGTGGAACGTAGCAAAGGGAAGTGGGATAGATCTAGTTGTTGTCAACCCTTCTTATGTGGTGGGCCCATTGCTTGCACCCCAACCAACAAGTACACTCCAAATGATACTTGCTTATATTATAGGTAAGTACTAAGAGCGTTTGTGACCTAGTGCATGCGTCTACCACAAAACTGACAAAATAGACGCCGCAGTTCGTAATGATTAACAAGTTTCGCCAATTTATGGAAACATAAATGAGTAACTTTCCTTTATAACCGTTTATCCAAAATTGAACCGGCTGCGAACCTGTGTTGATTCGAAGGCCAATAAGTCAAACTAGGGGTGTTTGGATGTGTGTTTTGAATGTGACCGACAGTAAATAAGGCTGGAAGAGATACTGCTTTGATGTACTTCTGATAATCAGATGTAAAGTAAATTCAGATTATTTGAGGAATTATTAGATTAAAAAGTGGAAAATTTTGCAAAATAGAGCAAAAGTCTATCACAGATAGGTGATATAGGTAAAGAATTTTGTTGCAGCAAGAATAAGAACTGGTTACCCTAACCTAGTTATTCACCCAAGTCCAAGCACCCCTATGCAAAAGTTAGTAACATGCATAAAATACAACAAGATTTAGATTTAATTAGATATGAGTTTAACAATCGTTTTCATATCAGGGCAGTGGACGAATACCCAAACACAACAGTAGGATTTGTGCACATAGACGACGTGGTGGCTGCTCATATTTTAGCTATGAAAACAAAGAGGCTTCAGGCAGACTTATATGTTCAAGCACGGTGGCTCACTGGACAGAGGTTATTCACATGCTCAAGTCAAAATACCCTTCTTACCCTTATAACGCCAAGTAAGCAGACACCTATCTCCTATTTTTTTTAAATCAAATATTAATTGTGGAATGTACCTTAACAAATAGATGTGGATACCATTAGGTGTAGCAGTCGAGAAGGGACGACAACCCACATAGCATGGATAGCAGCAAGATATTACAGCTGGGACTACCTCCATTGAAATCACTCGAGCAAATGTTTGATGACTGCATAAAAAGTTTTCAAGAGAAGGGCTTTCTGTGAGGTTCATCACAATAACTAAAGCAATAATGCACTACAACATCAGGCTGTTTTTAGCATATGTAGTCAAAGTTTCCTTTCCATTTTCCAAAAAAATAAAGAATGATAGTAGTGAATCTTACTAAAACTACCAGAATTTAAATCATAAGATATTTAGGAGTAAATGCATTTATGAAGTGTTTTCCATGAGACTGTTTTAGATACTATAAAACATGAGCACAATGTTTATGAAGTCTACCTAGAAGGCAACGGTTTTAACCGAATTTGGGCTACTGTAAAGATGAGTATCAACAGCTACTTTCAGAGGTAAAAATATCCCAAACAGAAAACATATAAGCAATCCCAAGCAACCCCTTATACATGTGCACAATAAAAACATAATATGGCTCCACGTGTTCCCTACATGATCATAGCTATCAATCATAAAAAAGACGGTTTCTTTCAAAGTTGGAATTAGAACAAAACACGGTTACTTTCATATTAAATCATATTAACAAACAAGCACAGTTTCTTACATAGTCGGAATAAGAACAAAGCCGCTAACATATTGCCTTCCACTATCAAGTATACAGATTCCGAAAACTTACCAATGGTGTTAGATCCGCGAAGTAGCACTCTGATGTACGATCCAGATCAACAACGCCTTATCGAATATAACAGAAAACCAACACCTTACAAATTGTAGAAGTATAACACCCAAGCTTTCTTCCAATTCCCAAAAGATCACGCGTTTTTGCTTACACTTTGTAATACCAAATCCAAAAGTCAATCACATTGTTACAAACATCATACATAAACATACAAGTCAAAATATTCACGCTAATCAAGTTAACAACACAAACACAAACCCAAAATATTCACAATAGTCAACTAAAACCGAAACATTTATTACCATCCAATGTATACCAAACACAAGATACAAGTCAAATACAATTCACAAAGTTAAAAAAGAATCCAAGTATGAAATTAACCGAAACAGAAACAATGTCATTATATCAGAACCAAACAAAGACGGAAAACAACAAACAAACAAACAGAGTTCAAAATACCAAAGACACAGACCGTTTTGCCGAATCAATAAAATGTACAAAACAAAACAAACATCCAGTCAGCATCATATTTTGTTATCCCTTCCCCCCATTCATAACATAACATCTCATCTCGAGAGGGTCGAATAAAAAACCACTCCCCTCATTCTATGTTTAAATCGTCGTCAAGTTTACTAAACTCACCCATCAAATTCCCATTATTATCAATCACAAGCATATCTACACCCATCCCTTCCACGGCGGCTTATTCTCTTCCTCCACGTCACTCCCTGACCCGACCTGACCCAGTCTCCGACCCGACCCGCTTCCCGTACTTCATCGACTGCAGCGCCTTCGACGCCTCAATCTCCGGGTCAAGCTCACGAACCGGGCCGGGTCGACCCGAGACCAACATCCGGGCCCTAAACTCCTCTTTTTTATTAGTATAAGCTCTAGAAGCTTCCTCAGCTGTTAAATAAGTCCCTAACCATATCCTCTTTTTACTAAACGGGTCACGGATCTCAGCGGCCCATTTCCCCCACTTCCTTAACCTAACACCGGTAAACCTCTTTTTATTAAACTCCTGCTTATTATTCTCCTCAGCGATGACGTCATCTTTTTCGCCGATGACGTCATCTTTGCTGGTGATGACGTCATCGGTTTTGTTAGGAGGATCGGAGATGACGATCTCGCAAACGATTCTGCGAGGGGAGCGAGGTTTGTTGGTGGTGATGACGTCATCGGATTCGTCAGAGGAAGAGTCGGTGGCTTCTGGATCGGAGCAAATGACTCGAATTTTGCGGAGGTTTTTGCCGGTGAATTGGGATTGTTCTTGTTGTTTGTTGATGATGGTTTGTTTGAATCTTTTAGTTAAACGGTTGTTGTTGTAATCTGACATGATTTGATTGAGTTTGTTTAGGCTGGCTTGTTTAACACATAAACGATGGGTGGTGATGAGAAGAATTGAAGGGAGGAGATATATGTATAGGTATTTATATATTTTGAGGGTTTGCACCGTTTAAACTATTTGGACTTATCGAATATTCTTTGTTGGTTTCTGTTAAAGCCTAGTATGTTTCGGCTGAATAATAGGGTCTTTTGGCCCGGTATCAAAGGCCCAACCATTTGTAAGAGACCAACAGCATGTGGTGTCCGGTAACACTAAGGGCTCGTTTAGTTTATAGATGGGGTTAGGGTTATGGTTAGGGTTAGGATTTGGATTTGGATTAGGGTTTAGATTTTGATTTGATGTCGAGAGAAAAATATCTATACTACTATATAAAGCGTTTAAGTTGTGAACAAAAATTAAGATAAGGAGCTCAATCATTGGTGATATGTATCACTTACAACAAAAGGATATGTTTCTAACAAACTAAAATAAGGCTCTAATAATGGGGTGACATATCACTTCTTAACTAATTAATCACCTTTATTTTTAAATTTAAATATCTTTCAATTCGTTTAATTTTTTTATGATCTAATTTCACCTTATTTTTAAAATTTTGTCTTCTTTAAATCAACATCCATTTTGATATATTTTTTGAGTTTTAGTTTTACATATTTAGTAGGTTTATTTTATTTTGATTAAATTTTATAACTTTAACCTTTATTTCAATCAATACAAACTTTATTTATCAAAATCATTTACTTTTGGGAAAGTGTTTTCTGCGTAAGAGATTGTGAAAGTTTTTTTATACGCGGAATAATGATGTCACGGAAAGATACTGAAAACCCAAACAAACACATACAACTAACACATATATATTTGGAGTGTTGTGAAATGAATTCACTAAAGCGGGAGAAAGAATCATGGGAGAGTTGAGTTAAGAATTCATTTATTATATTTATTACTATATAACTATATTTATCGCCACATGCTGATCCAACTAGTATTATAAAATAAATATATTATTATTTAAAAAAATTAAAAATGAATATTTAAAAAAAAAAAGTACACACATGTGTGGAGAGATTGTGAGCTAAGTGGGGTTGTGTCAAAAATCCAGACTTCTAGCATGGGATTTCTACGTCCCTTCATATTAGCATTGAGTCCCACTTTTTAATGCTGTCAATATTAACCAAACAAACTTTTCCACTTTAGGACTAATCCCTTTAGGTTAAAAACCTCAAACAAACGCACCCTAAAAGTAGCCAAAAGTGTTGTTATATCGCGTAATAAATTATACATATATACATTTAGGGGTGAGCATCGGGTTAACCGAATCGAAAATCGATTTTGATGAAAACATGAAGCGAGAACTGAACCGAAGTGCACTGAGCCAAACCGAAACGAATCGAACCGGTTCGGTTCGATTTAAGTGTGTTTTTTTCGGTTTTGGCCCGAACCGAGCAATACCGAAATCGAAAACGATAAATATATAAAACCCAAACCGAACTGAGTAAGGTCGGTTCGGTTCGATTTCCGGTCGATTTTGCTCAACCCTATATACATTTGTGGTCGCCAACGATGCATGCGCAAAACTTTCCTTTTACAAAACATCCCCTCAACGATGAGTTATGAAAATTACCTTGTACTTTTAGTTATTTACGATTTTTTTATATAACAAACTTTATTTATTCAATATCTATCGATTTTCTTATAAACAAATTTCCAACGGAAAGGTCTTAAATTGCGAACAAAATGTGCCAATAATTGCAATACTTTTGACTCATTGATTTTATAAAAAATATTGAACTTTAGTATATATTTTTTGGCAAAATTTTTTTTTTCAAAACATACCTTTAACCTATATAATAACTTTAAAAACTTCTCTAAAGTTTGTTAAATATAAATATAATAATAGATAATTTAAAATACACCCTTAAATTATGTAACAAGTTACAAAAACTAGCTTAAACTTTCACATTTTATAATTTTTTATATAACAAATTTATTTGTCGATAATCTAATAAATATTCGACATTCTTTTTATAAACATTCAAAAAAAAAGTTTTCAAATTTGGAATAAAATTAGTCCAATATTGCAATATTTTTAAATTGCGTGTGATTTTATAAAAAGTTATAAAAAATTGTTGAAATTATAAAATCAACATCATATTTTTCGGGTAATAAGCCGGAATGATTGCAAGTATTTGAATTATATACATTGTACCACTCATTACAATAATCACTATTAGTTTATGGAGGAGTTTTTATATATGTTTTACTTTTAGAGTGTAAACTGTTTAGTTAAAAATTACTTGGTATAATAATTGCATTTTGGGGATCAAACAATTTAGCCTCATAACGTAATATTTTTATGAAAAGAAAGTAAAGTAATTAAACGTAAGTAATTATATAATAAAAGTTTTATCAAACAATGTATTGCCGCAACGCACGGACATATTTACCTTTTTTAAAATGAAGACATAAACATTAGAAATGATCAAATTGCAATAACCCATTACAAAATAATTTAAAATGTTCATAACCTATGAACTGAGCTGGAACTTATAGCTAAAAAAACACATAACTTTACTTAAACCGGTTAACGGGTAATTTTGTTAGTGGACTTGTATTTGAATTAGAATTGTATTTGTATTAGTTTTGATTTAAGCTCAGACACAAGTATTATGTTTAGTTAATAATATACTCTAGTTCAAACCCAAGTATTATGTTTAGTCAATAACATATTTTAGTAAGGTATTTGCGTGTTGTGGCGGCAGGTACACTGTGATCGAAAATTTTAGCGAATAATATTTTCGATCACATGATTTTCGTGATAATGATTTTATGTGAATATTTACTTTATCACACACTATTTCATATTAATTTTCAAGTACATGTTTATCACGATGCAATGGTGATACCAAAATGGTAGTTAGTAGTTTACAAGCTTATGATGATTGATGGTGAAATGTACTTATTAATCTGTAGATGTGTAATATCGTCATAATATTATAAAACGTGTAAACATAGAAAATTTTGTACTTTATATGTTTACATGTTCTCATACTTTATAAATAATATGATAATCTTCATATTTTGACATGGACGATTCTTTTCAATCGAATTTATTAGCAAAATGATTATGATTTTACTAAACTTGTACTAAATTACATACACAGATGATAAATATTTTTTGAATATGTAATTTTTAAATTTTTTATAATGTCCATACCAAACAAAAATTTGTCATTAAACTTACATTAATGAAATCTTAAAATAATTGTGTATAACTAATTAATATATTATACATAGCATTAATCATTTGTGTATATTGTATATTAATTTGTATTTCTTAAAAATAAGTCGTTTAATGGAAGAAAAGTGTTTCTCCCTTATATGTTCAATCATTTTTCTCATTTAACAACTTTATCTCTTTATTATGCTTTACTCGTTTAAGAGTCATTGCTACAATGATGAAAAGTCTTTATAAAGACTTGTCATAAATTAAGAAAAACAATAAAATAAGATTGAAGTTTATCATAATGGTAAAACCTTTAGAAAAACTTTATAAAATAGTGAAAAGTCTTTTATGACTTGGCGATCGGATCTTCTAATATTGAGTTATATATTAGTTAATAAGTATTACACTTAAACCGATATCAAGACATATTTTGATTAACGTTGTTTTCTCAGTATCACTTAAAGAAGAAAAGTAAAAAATAATGAAATAAAACAAAAATATTATGATCTCGAGTATTAGTTAAGGAGAAAAAAAAGTTACTAAAAAATATGTGATTTTAGTTGATTTTAAAATAAAATATTTTTTCTTAAAATTTAATTACAAATATTTACTTCATATTTCTTTACTTTTACTTATTAAAGAAAACCTAAGAAGAGAATAATTTCCGTCAATTAAACACGAAACTATTGTTGCCGCAGATTGACTGTCTTGATTGCTGCAAATTACTACATTAGTTGGTCACCATGATTTTTTTTTTCAAGCGTCCAACACAATTGCATAAATTGGTTTTGCTATTTAGGGGCCTACAAGTCTTACAACACCAATTGAATTATATGGTTTTGCTTTTAAGATTCTCTTTTTAGTCTGACTATAAGTCGACTGATTGCTTTCTGGTTATCCATTCGTCGACTAGAACACAACTACTTGTTTTCTACAATCTACGTCACATATTTTTCAAATGTTAACTATACATGTATTTAGTGAGACCTAAACACAATCCAGTTGATGAGTCACTTAAATATTTGTCGTCGTAGTAAATAGAAAGGAAAATAAAGTTTTCTTCAACAACTTAAAAAAGATAAATAGTAAGAAGATGTAACATGTTCGCTAAAAAATCCCCATTCTTAGTTTTTGGGTGCCTGGGTATCCGACGTAAGCATTTGCTCGTTTGAACCTCGCCCTTAAATTTAAGGCTATGACATACTAAGGTCTTGCTAAGAGCAAGGGTATAGTGGCATGGTAGTTTCGATAACTTCAATGGCTCAAGATTCCTCTTTCCACATTCACACACCAAAATACCCAAGACTAATCACTCAAGTCATTTCACTCTTTTGAAACCCGGCTTTTTATTTTCTTTTTCCTATTTTCAAACAAACTAATTTTTTATTATTTAAAATACATAAAAATTAAATAACAAAACACAAGACACAAACAAATACAACTAGGTGGGTGAAGTGTGTTCCTATTAAAGTTAATATTCTTTGCTTGGAAGATCATGAGTGATGCCCTTCTACTCGGATTAACATCTCTCGAAGAGTATTGATATTCAATCCATTTCTTGCCCCATATGTGATCACGGTCTTGAGACTTGGATCATTTGTTTTTTATATGTAATATGGTTCGAGAGATAGGCAGAAAGATTGCCCGATGGTGGAACATTATCTTTGAAGAGGTGAACTCGTATGATGAATGGAAAAGGTGGATTATGTCTTGTCGCATGGATTCTAAGCTCAAACATATGTTCGAGGGTATTTGGTACTCGTTATGGTGGTATGTGTGAAATTATCGTAATAAGCTTCTCTTTGATGATAAGATTCCCATGAAGGCGGTCATTTTTAACAATGTTATATCTAGTTCTTTTTACTGGTGTAAGTCTAGATGTAAAGCCTCCTTTGCATGGAACGATTGGCTAAAAAATCCTTATCTTATTTCTTTGTAATCTAGCTTTAGTTTTTTTTATATAATTTTCCGTTCAAAAAAAAAGACACAAACAAATACAAATAACCCATTCTCATCTTTGGTTGCATGTACTCTGCGTTCCGAGTTTCATTTTGAAAGAAGAGAAAAGAAATTGGTAGAAAACAAAATAAATTCGTGTTCCGAGTTTTTTTAGAGAGAGAGAAAGCGAATAGAGAGTAATTTTGGTTAAACTTCTCTCAAAACCTTCTCCAAAAGTGGGATGATTTGGAGAAGTTATATTATGAAGCTTTAAATAAATAAAGGACTAAAATACGGTTGGTCCCTAAACTTGGCAATCCGCTTCTCGTTGGGATGCACCTTGGCATTATCATCGCCGAAGGTCCAAAACATGGGCTTTATATGTCAAACTCGTCCCTTGACCAATGTTAGGAATTAGAAATTCCATGTTAAAGTGTCGGTCACCCCAATTATGGTCTAGCATATGTTAGCTCGTAGGCGTGTCGTTATTTACGTTAATTAGTAGTTTATTAGTTAGTTTGTAACGTAGTTTAGTTTAGAGTAACTCCGTGGAGGAAGGACGGGTCTTTACCCACGATATGCCCGATCCAGCGATCCGATAGGAGGGCGTTGTCTTTGTAACTATAAATACCCTTCCATCCTTGGAAGGGGTGGTGCTTCTCAATCTAACCTTTCATAATTTACAAAGCAAGTCTCAGCAAGAAACACCTCTCATCTATTTCTCTCTAAATGGCTAACATGTATTTTCATCATCCAAGACCACCCGAATCATCAAACACAATAATATTAAGATCCTACAAATGGTACGAGCCATGGTTATTGTGTTGTGTTGATTTGTTGTGGTTTTGTATCTTATTTAACTGTTTTGGTCTTGTTTTGGCGGAAAATGTTTGGGTTTGAGTTTTGTGGTTAACTGTTTTTTAACAAGTATTTGGATTCTTCTTTTGGTCAATACTTCATGGTCCAATACTGATGCTTGTTCATGTTTTGTAACAGCTTACACCATCTGTGAATAAGTGACATATTTGTGGTCAAAATGGTCTAATTCGAGGTCAAAACAGGTCTTAATGAATAGTTTTTAAGCTGTTTCTGGGTCAAATATGGGTTATGTAAACTGCAGATTATGTTGTTCATGGTAGAGACTTGGTCATGTTCTTCCTAGAGACTTGTCCTCATTAATGTCCGATTCATTGTGGGAATTAAGGTAATCTCGATTACGCGAAGCATAAACTCTACGATTACAAATGGTTAGAAGTAAAAGCTTCGAAGAAGAGATTACATTAGAAGAAGAAAGGATTACTGCGAAGTTATACTTGATGAAGTGTTAAAGCAAAGAGACATTGTGTTCTTCTTTGAAAGTGGGAACCACGTGGGAGAGATAAGCTCGGTTTAGAGTAAAAGTCGGTAGCCGTATGTATAGGTTGGCGCCGTATTATGTAGAGCTTCTCGGAATAAACACGATGATTAACAAAACAATATGATTAGTTGCATGCTTGTCTAGATGCATGCTTAGTCTAGTTTAGTAGTAGAAGCGTAAATTGTCAGCGCTCATTAGGGTTTCTTGCCTATATAAGAAACCATGATAGATTGTAATAGATAAAGTTTTCTCAAGTTTCTCAAGTCTTGTATTCTATCCAAAACATAGAGTTTCTATAATCAAAGATCCATAGAGGATCAAAAGTGTTCTTAGTTATTATAACTTGTATTTATTTTCCGCTACAATACCAAGTTGTAGAGATCTTCTATTAGTTTGCTTGTGATTACATAGGCAACACTAACGATCTCCAGAGTGCTTAAGATCTATCAAGGTGCGTGTGTGTTTCTAACAAGTGGTATCGAGCCTCGGGAAAGTCTCTACGATACTAAGAACCATTCTCACCCCATACAATCAAACACTCATTCACCATGCACGGATCCGATAATGAAAATGAAGTCACCAACACAAACAACACCAACACCACTTCCATGCAACAACTCGGTCTCACAACGACAATGGTAAATTTCCTTATTTAAAGAGGAAGAGTATGAACTTTGGACTATGAAGATGGGCTGGATTTCCAATATTGATTGGAATCTGTGGGAGGTAGTAAAGAAAGGAAGCAGTCTAAAGAAAATGATTCTGACGGGGATGGGAAGTTTATCATGGCTCCACCAAAAGCTGCTTGAAGAAGTCTTGGCCATGCGAGAGAGAGCATAAAGTGAAAACTATTACGCTTCAAGCCATACACGAAGATCATCTATGTGATTTTCACCATATGGATGATGCTAAAGACATATGGATGGCTCTCAAAGCAAGGTTCGGTGGAAATGAAGAATCAAAGAGAATGAGGAAGTCCATGCTAAGACAACAGTTTGGGACTTCAATATATCCGAAGAAGAAGGTATCCACAAGGGATCGACGGGTTCCATAGGATCTTGAGTCGGTGAATCGGTGAATGCTAAACCGGATAATGAAGATTGCAACTCAAAGTTCTTGCGGTCCTTGCCGCCATCATGGTTGCATGTTAGTATTGCACTCAAGGCTAAAGGAGGGTTGGACATGCTCACTTTTGATGAGCTATACAGCAGACTCGAACTCTTGAACGGATGTCGGGACTCCTACCGTACATCTTCTTTAACCATGCGACTTTTGTTGGGACATCTCATTCCAACATGATGGTACAAGCTCCTAGCTCCAACTATTTTCCATCATCTCCTAGTTCCAACTACTTTCCGACATCCTGCTCCCACTCCACCACATAACACTCGTCCCACTCCACAATCTTCACAACCTAAGACTAGTAGTGTGATGGAGGATGTTCTTCATTCGTTTGTTCTTGACTATGATACTCGCGATATCTTGCATATGAAGACTTTGATCGGTGGACCCTCTTGAAATGGAGGAAATGAAGGTGAAAATGCGGTGGCATTCTTTGTCGATGGACATCAAAGGTTTGAAGAGAAGGTGGAAGGAAGTTTGTTTTCAAGGAAAGGAACCAGCTCGCTTTGATAGGAGGAAAGTCAAGTGCTACACTTGTCATCGGATGGGGCATTTCTCAAGAGAATGCAAGGACGAGAAAGAATGGAGATGGAGCCAAATATCTTTCCTATCAGTGAAGCAGGGAGGCTGGAGCTTGACTCTCCTCACCATGGATGAGCAGGTCAGCTGGGTGCACATGAACACATTAATGAGGAAGCTCATGATCTTGACAAGCTTGGGTTGCTTGCAAGGTGCACCGGATGAAAGGCATGATCGGTTTGCCTTGATGGGACTATCTCGGTACACAATTGTATATTTGGTTGTAGTCTTAGATACAATGAACTTAAAGAAGAATTTGATGCTATGAAACCTAAGTTTGATGCATGCTATATTGATAATGAAGCTCATAAACTTGCATTAAAAGCGTAGAAAGACAAAAGTGTGGTTTCAAAAGAATCAAATAGCTTATGAAGAAAAGATAAAAGTGTTACAGTTTGATCTAGAAGTTGCAAATAATTACTTAAAGCTATGCGAGAAAGCAAAGGATGAAGGCGTATGCGAGAACCTAGAGCTTAAAGAAAAACTAGATGAGGAAATTGCTAGGAATAATGAATGGCAAATGTCGGTAAAAGCTTAAATAGAATCATCTATACTAGTCAATCTCGGACATGCCCTATAGGTTTAGGTTTTCAAAAATATGTAGGTCCGAAGCTAAGTATGATGGGCGTAAACCTACATCGGTGGGTTAGCTAACTTTGTAAAGAAGGTGATTTGCATCTTGTCACTGGACCTATTAGAGGTGAATTTATGCCCTGAGACCTATCCATCACTTTGTTGACTTTGATGGATCACATCACCTATATGGCAAAAGTCAAAGACTTGCGGACCACGATACCTCATCTAATGATTTTGTCTCTTGCTCGGCGGTGACAATTCATCGGATCAAGGTCTACTTCCTATGAAAATTGTGATTCAAATGAGAAGTCGACCTTCCCAAGCTGAACCAACACCCAAGCTGCACCCCGGTCTACTTGTGAGCCCTCTACAGGAAGGCTGAGAGAATCAACTTCCAAGGCAGTTTCTCACGAAGACTTATCTTTTAAATGTTTGAATAATCGATCTGTTAAAATCAATTCCTTGAATGTATCTGTTTTAAGTACTTACGCATGTAATCCAACATCTCCTATTTGAATAAAACTTCTAAGAAGAAGACATGTTTTGTATGTGGCGATAAATTTCATTTGATTAAGGATTGTGATTTTTATGAACAAAGATTGGGTGCATGTGCTACTCTCGAAACACAAACCTAAGCGGACCAATGTTGCTAATATTCCACCTTATGTCCCTCAGCGACAAAGCCGACTCTCATTGGAGAGGTTCGGTTACGAGACCATATGTTCAACCCACTAGCCCATACTTTAAACATGGTTATTGGCCTACATATGTTGACTCTATGTATCTTTGGGATGGGATATGGAACCTTCTTTGTGAAGCCCTCGGCGAGTTGTTCTTGGACTAACAAGGGACCAAATTATCAATGGAGGACCAAGAACAATGGTGGATCCTCTAAAACTTCATGCCCTAAACACATGATCCACAAGGCGAGGTTCAAGTCGATAATGACTTGAACCTCCTCTGAATCTGCTTGTTTGTATATATTTTTGTTGTTGTTTGTAGGATCATCCCTTAAGCATAAGAATATTGGTATTGTTGATAGTGGTTGTTCGAAGCATGTGCGGAAGCAGGGGATATGATGCACAATTTTGTCCCTATAGAAGGAGGAGGCAATGTGACTTTTGGAGGAAGTGATGGTAGTATCACGGGAAAGGCACCATAAAGACACCTCATCTAGATTTTGAAAATGTGTACTATGTTAAGGAACTTGACATTTCAACTTGTTCTCTGTTTCACAAATCGTGACACTAAGAATAAAGTTCTCTTCGAGAATGAATGTCTTGTCTTTGTCTAAAGACTTCAAACTCCCGGAAGAAACTTCAATTCTCTTGAAGGTTCCTCGAACCCACAACTTATACACATTCAACCTTAATGAAGTTCAACGGTGGTGACCTCACTTGCTTGGTGGCTAAAGCATCTCTAGATGAGTCCACAAAATGGCATAGGAGGATGGCGCATGTGAATTTCAAGACCATTAACAAACTTTCTAAAATGGGTCTTGTTGAAGGTCTTCCACCAAAGTATTCACAAATGATCATAATTGTGTCGCTTGCAACAAAGGAAAACAACACGAGCTTCTTACAAAGCTATCAATGCTATGAGCATCATTCTTGAACCTCTTGGGTTGCTTCACATGGATCTGTTTGGTCCAACTCAAGTCGAAGCATTGATCATAAGTTCTTACATTTGGTTATCAGCGATGGCTATAGCGATTTTGTTGGGTGTTCTTTCTCGGAACCAAAGATGAAACCTCTCAAGTCTTGTTGAGTTCATCACTCTTGTTGAAAATCAGTTGAACAAAAGGTTAAGGGAATTCGGTGTGATAATGGGACGAGTTCAAAATGCTATTCTTATAGAACTACGTGGGTCAAAAGGCATAAAAGGGACTATAGTAATCCAAGAACCCCACAACAAAATGGGGTGGTGAAAGAAAGAATAGGACCTTAATAGAGGTGCTAGATCCATGCTTGAGACTCTAAGCGCCCACTATGTTACGGATGAAGGTTGTTATTGCCTTGCACTGCTATGTGCTAAGCAGGTGTCCATTACCGGACCACAACTCAAAACCCCATATGAACTTCTCTTTGGAAAGGTTCTGTCATTCACTACCTAAAACCTTTTGGTTGTCAAGTGACCATTACGAACACCGGTGATCCGTTGGGAAAGTTTGATGAGAAGGGCGATGATGGTTATATTGTGGGTTATTCACTCATAGTAAGGCCTACGGGGTGTACAATTTGCAAGCCAAGAAGATAGAGGAGACATTGAACACGAGATTTTTGGAAGATAAGCATAATGTTCAAGGGCGGGGTCATACTTGGTCTTTTGACCTTGACTATAGCGATTCCTTGGGTTACACTAGACACTTGGCTAATCAAAATGCGGGTTCTCAAGAATCTCCAACTAACCATGCGGGTCCCTTTGATGATGACTACGAAAATGAGTTTGAAGATGATGAGCAACCCATACTTGTGCCTTCTTTCTCCCTAACAATATTGCGGTACCACCTCCAAGGATCTGGCGATTCGAGTGATGAAGATGACTCTCATTATCTTGAGGACCTTGCTAGGCTTGAGACTCAAGAATTTCTTGCCAAGCTTGAGCGAGGCGAAAGAAGGGTAGCTAATGAAGGAGGCGTGAAACAACGTGTCTGCTGAAGTTGACTCTGTCACACCTTCCATCCCAAATCTGCTTTGAAGGCTATCTTGTTCCTTCTCAAGTATCTTGGACTTTGGTGAACCCTATACACGCTTTCCAAAACCTTGGATCTTGGAAATCATCAACCCAAAGTGGCATCTTCACCTCACCCTCTTATGATCTTTGAATTTGAACCAACCATCACTAATCTTGATTCATCCATTGAAGTCAACCCCTGCTACTCGGAGGATCAACATTGCTCATCCTCGATCCAACATCATAGGTGATCTTCGGCACTGTTAGAACTCGAAGGGCTATCACAAGTCCTCAATTTGGATGATTGCTTTTCTCTCTTATGTCTCCAACCAACAAAGAGACAATCACACGGACTTCAAACATTGTACATTTGCTTGTTTTCTCTCAAGTGGAACCAACGGTGTATCTCAAGCTCTTAATGATTCAAGTTGGCTAGAAGCAATGCAAGAAGAGATGCAACAATTTCACAATCAGCAGGTTTGGATCTTGGTACCACTACCTGATGGCAAATATGCCATTGGGACAAAATGGGTTTTGAAGAATAAGAGAGATGCTAGGGGTGTTGTGATCAAAAACAAAGCAAGATTAGTAGCACAAGGCTTCAGACAAGAGGAAGGGATTGATTATGATGAAGTGTTTGCCCCTGTTGCCAGAGTTGAAGCAATTCGCATTTTCTTGGCTTATGCTTCTTATATGGGCTTCATGGTGTATCAAATGGATGTCAAAGGTGCTTTTATGTATGGTGAGATTGAAGAAGAGGTCTATGTCACTCAACCCAAGGGCTTTGAAGACCGGATCACCCAAATCATGTTTACAAAGTTGTTAAAGCTCTCTATGGCTTACATCGGGCTCCAAGAGCTTGGTATGCTCGGCTTTCATCATTCTGCTTTGAAGCATGGCTATAGGAGAGGGCTATTGATAAAACTACATTCCTCGAGAAGAATTACTCCGACATCATTACGGTGCAAGTGTATGTGGGCGACATTATATTTGGTTCCACAAAGCGAAGCTTGGTGCGAGGAATTCGAGGAACTTATGAAGGTGAATTTCAAATGAGTGCTATGGGAGAACTTACTTTCTTTTGGGTCTCAAGTTCGTGAAACAAGATGGCATCTTTATCGGTCAAGATAAATATGTGAGGACATTTGAAGAAGTTTGGTATGGAAGGTGTTAGGGCGCCACAACACCTTATGAAGCTCAAAGGCTAAAGCAAATAATGAACGAGATCTACAGTGAATGTTCATCATGCAGTCCATGATTGGTTCATTGATGTATTAATGACTTCAAGACACGATATTACATTTCTTTGTGAGTGTTTGTTCTCGACATCAAGTCACTCCACTTGCTTCCCATCTCAATCTTTGTCAAGAAGATCTTTAAGTACCTCAAAGGCCAACCTCTTTTAGGCCTTTGGTACCCAAAGAATCTCCTTTCAAGTTGGAAGCATATAGTGGCGGTGATTATCTTTGGTGCAAATCTGGATAGAAGATCCTGTTGGAGGTGCCAATTTCTAGGCAAAGGTTGATTTCTTGGCAATGCAAGAAACAAACCATTGTGGCCACCTCAACTCTTGAAGCGATGCGTTCTTCTTTGCAAATTCTTTGTGGACAAGTCCTTTGGATTGAGAACCAATTCTTTGGACTATGGGTACAACTTTATGAACACTACAATTCATATAGATAATCAAAGTACCATCTGCATAGTCAAAATCCGGTTTTCACGGTCGAGCGAAACACATTGAAATCGGGCACCACTTTATAAGAGATGCTTATGAAAACATTTGATAAAAGTGGCTAAAATCCATCTTGATGATAATGTGGCGGACTTATTAACAAAAGCGTTTGATGGACCAAGGTTTCAACACCTCGTGGTCAATATTGGAATGCTAAACCCTTGACTGCATAGTTTAAGGGAGGCATAGGCCTCGGGGAGGCATATGCCTCGGGGAGGATTTGTGCAAACTCTGTTTTTTGTTTGTTTTGTTCTATTTTGTTTGTTTTGTATATTAGTTTGTTTTCTAACACTAACTTCTAATATTTCTCTAGTTTGTTTGTTTTTGTTGTTGTGTATGTTTTAGTGTACATTTTGCGGTTATGCATCTTGCATTTTGTCATTCCTTATACGGATTGCGGTATATACATCCCATGATCAAGATCAAATTCATCAAGAGTGGCTCATTTGTACATGGTCGGATAATTTGAAAGAGTGTTGCTTGTTTCTTACGATAACAAATCTTGAAGCATACAATTTGATTCTCTTGAAGATAATCTTGAAAGAAAAGAAATTGAAGTCAAATTGTTCATTCATTCATTCAAAAGCAGTTCTGACTACGACTTACATAAAGTCAACCTTCTATTTTGCATCCTCAAGATCGATTTGTACACTTAAGCTAAGCCTAATCTAGTGTATATCTTTCATTCGAAATCTAATGGAATCTTTGGATATGCGTTAAATCTTGGCTTTGCTTTTGTAGGTCTTCGTAACCACCCATTCGCTCTAGCGGGTGGTTGGATATGCATGACCCGACGACGAAGATGCTAAGGACCAAAATGGAAGGATGGATTGATGCAAGCGATTGATGATGGCGATGACCACGCGAGGATGACGAAGAGAACTATCGTGTCCTTTGTGCTTCATCTATTCATTTCAACCAAAATGCAATCGATCCACCCTTCTTAAGCCCTTCTACTATCGATGTGTGTTCATGCACCAAAAGATGGCGCGATGAGACCAAGAACCACCTCTCTATCTTTGGGGAGTGGCGGATTCTGCACGAGGTCTTTGTTGAGACCGAGGTCTTTGGAGGTTGGGAGTAAGTTCCCTCCTTATAGGAGTCATCGAGAATCATCGTGATTCACTTGGATTCTACTACTGTCATCTTACGAAGAAGAAAGAAAGGCGATTTATTTGGTCTTGGATAGGGTTGAGGAAAGTAATGGAACCATGGGTTTGATTCACCACTTGATGATGATGAAGAGGATGAGGAAGATGAGGAAGTGAGATCTATGATCTCAGGTTTGGTATTCATGGTGCAATTGGGTTAATTGAGTTTATTTTACTTCTAGGGTTTGTGGTAAATATTTGGGGATCTTGGTGAAAAGATGAGTTACATTGGGATCATTTTATAGGCAGATTCAAGGTTCAATGAGTTTAATGCAAGTGGGTGGCACGGTAATTCTAGAAACTTACGAAGATATTCTTATCTTTGATGCATTCTTTGATGCTATAACTTTGATTGATCATGTGTTCTTTTGAAGTGTTATTTTGGGTTGGGTCAAAGTTGTCATATGCGTCGACAATGGTCAACCAAGCGGTCAATTTTCTTTGACTTTAATTTGGGCAAAACACTTCATCCACCATCACTCGCTTGAACAAACAAATTCCTCTCATTCCACTTTCACAAACTCTCACCATTTCAAAATCATAATCCTAAACACTCATATCCCTCATGGCTCTTGAATTTAAACATGATCACAACAAAGTTGCATTTACGGGAAATGGCAAGGGATATGACTGTATCTGAACCAATGGTGGAATTTACGAAAAGGTCCAAAATTTATTATGCTCTAACTCATTCCCCAAATGAGATATATGAGTCTCGATCACTCAATTTTGGGAAGCTAGCGAGAAGAGGAGAGGAGGAGAGATTAGGGGTGTGATTGATGAAAAAGAGTACAATGTTACGAGAGGACACGATTAGGAGGAAGCTTCACTTGGAAGATCTTGATGGAGTATTTTACTCTAATCGGGAAGATGTCTTGAATGGACTTAGGGCTATTGGGTATCGAGGAACAAACGAGATATGTGGCTAAAGAAGGAACTACGCCCAAAATGGAGGTTCTGGTTCACACTTGCTCAATGCATGAGCAACAAGACCGGAGGATGGGACGATTCTCTACAAGGGGGATATGGTATTGTGTGTCTTTCTCGAGGGTAACTTTCAATTTTCTAAGTATATTTTCGAAAACATGGTTGAAAATATTCAAAGACAAAGGAAAATTTTAATGTACCCAAGGTTTCTACAAATGATTTTAGACACCACTACCCCAACCCAAGCTTTTTATCCCATAGGTTCTTTAGCGCTAAATTGTTTGCTACTATGAGAACCAACTTTCGGGGAACATCATCCCTTGCTAGCACCATGTTGCCTCAAGGTAATGAGGCTGGCGATGAGGAGAATGTGACTCTTAATCCACCTACCTCACACTGTAGCTCTTGATGGTAATCCATTGGTTAACATTGATGAGGCCCATCTTCTCTTGTTGAAGCAACTCATGTTGCTCGGACCAACCACTCTGTCGGTCCTCCACCCACACTTGCTACTCATGATGAGTCGGATCTGCATAGACCACCCACACCAAGTCTGTGAGGGATCCTCTCGATGAAGATCTTCCCGCATTGAGCATGACCGGGTTACTTGAAAGGTCCAATGAGGCTCCCCACCACGAGCAATCTGCTGGTGGGCCGAGGACCCCATTACACTCTCATCTGTGTATGCTCTTGTCAGCATGGTATCTTTGCGAGAGGTTAATAATCGAAAAAGGAACTTGCGAGACCAAATTGTCTCTTGGGGTAAAATTGAAGAAGCTGAGAATCGGGTTAAGGTCTTAGAGCACAAACTAAAGGGTCTTCAAAAGGAAACTTGTGGTTTCCTCGATGAAGAACAAAAGTTCCTCCTTTGGATCTCTGGACATGTTGGTGAAGTTTCTCTCAATGACCCTTCATCGATGGTTGCTACTTCCTCAAAGAAGAAGAAACACATGTCCTTTACAAAGAAGAAAGAGATCGATCTTCATAAGGTTTCTTACGAAGCTTGGAGGAACACAGGGTTGATAAGGTGCATCTGGCGATATGCAAATGGAGGATGCATCTCGGATCTTGGTCAATCTTCATCTGTTCAAGAACCATCAGGCCCTTCACCTTGATGAGATCTTCACGATGTTGTTGTCTTGACCACTCGGTTGATAATCTACATCAACATGTTGATCTAGGTACTCTATAGAAATTCCTATAGTTGATCTAGCGAAGAAGAGTGTGTTAAGAAGACGATGATAAAGGGAAAAATGTCATCGAAGATGAGCTTGGTCCTAACACGGTGAGTGAGGAGGAAAGACTAGGTCAAGCAAGTAGATTGGCGAGTTTGAGATGTCAAAGGAAAGTGTAGCATTGGCTAAACAACTTGAAACAGAGGAATTTTCATCTTTAACTCACGAGAGAAGAAAAGAACTAGATGATTGAGGGTTCGGATGCTGCTTGAACCTTTGGGATATTCTAACTCGACAAGTCATTTCAAGACCTTCTCTAGCTCAAAGTATACTAGGTGGAGATTTCCTCGGTGACAATTATGTTGAGCGAATGAGAGCTCGGGGAAGACAAAGGAGGCAAGAAGCAATTGCACAAAGAGGGCCATCAAAGCTCGAAGGCCAGGACAAACCTCCTACCAAAGATGAAATAAGAAGGGTGGTGAAAAACCAATACTCAATGTCCAACTCGGCTAACAATGAAACAAGTCAAGGCTTTTCACGATCATGTCTGTATCATAAATATAACCAAATCATGGAGGAAAGATCATTATCTTTAGCAAAATCTCTCAACCTAAAGAGGATTTGAGAGAATGAAAGCTGCTCGAAGCCAAAAGACTCAAGGCGATGATGCTCCAACCAAGGAATCCTCTCCGGTCATTCTCTTTGAAGCAACAACGAAGTTGCCTCCTCTCAACCAAGGTCAATCTGTGAACCATCTTCCATTCCTCTGAAGCACACAGAAGCATCGGCTCCCTCTCCTCGGTGGCTTTGTTGTCTGCTGGAAGATTCGAAGTAAAGGAAGGCGATCTCACGAAACTAAAGCAGAGAGGCGATAAAGATATTCCACGGGATGAAAGCACTTGCACTTCAACCGAGTCTCCATCTACCAATACAAGTCCTACTACCAATGCACTAGATGAAAATGCTCCCCAGGGAAATCTATCGACTGGGAGGAGGCGAAGAGAATGGCCAAAATATCTCCTTTGGATCTTGAAGGCGATGACTCAACTTTCATTGTAGAAAGATGCTGCTGCTGATTTTCTGATGGAAACTCGGATGGGGTGATAGAGTGGAAATTAAAGGATGATGAGATGAATGTTCTTCTTGAAGGAACTCCACTTCAATGGAATTCACCTTTCTAAAGGAAATTCTACACTTGATCGGCAGGCGGACTTAATTTCTCTGTTTACTCAAGTTACCACCCATTATTGCAACAAGGAACCTCAAGGTTACGGGATGTTTTACGAGGAGATCTTCAAGTTACATTAAACTCCCACATTCCCAATAGCAAAGCATCTTCCATTTGGGAAAACTCACATCGGTGGAAGCTTACATCACGGAGATTCTATCCTCTCCCTCGTGTGCATGTCCTTGAGACTAAGGGTGGAATCCTTTGTGTGCATGTTGTGCGAAAGAAAGTATCCTTTGCCTAAAGACTTATGGAAAAGATCTTGAGCGAAAGTGGAAATTCCTCCGGATCCGATTGGGAAATGAAAGGCACTCTGCTTTAGCTTGGTGGGATTGATCAAAACTCAACTTCAACAACTGCAATAGGCCTCTTCTTCATCCATATCGGGACACTTGGTACTCTCTGCACTACTGTTTTGTTCATTTTAGTTTGCATTATTTATGTTCTTTATACATTTTTGTCAAATTTTTTAGAAGTAAAGACTTTCATAAAAGAAAACTCACAAAACATCATTTTAAAAATAGTGATAGCGTTTATTTAATAAAAATTAGGTCTTTAATTTTCCTTTTCAACTGATTTTTAAGCTTTTCGTGTTATAAACCTTTTCTTAGTAAAAAAAAAAAAAAAAAAAAAAAAAACTAACTTTTATGCGGGTTTGTTTGTTGTCCAATTCGATGGTCTTTAACTCACGGATGTACCTTGTGTATGTCAAAGAGTTGGCTAGTCCAAAGTGCTGACTTTGGTAAAGACACATCAAATCATTGATATTGTAATGGTTTGCTCAAAATCATAGGGTTTGCAACCACCCATGCTTAGCTTCTTTGAGGGTTGTATGGTCATCAATTCACCATGGTCTATTCCTTTTGGAATCCAAGAATTGGCTAGCCCACATGAATATGGCATGTGGTAAAGGCAAGCTGAATCCATATTTGGTGCTCAATTCACCAATTCTAAGAATTGACTAGTCACGAGCAAGCGGCTACGGTAAAGACAAGACAAATCCGTTTATATGGTTCTTTGGTTTGCCAATAAATCGAGATGGTTATCAATGTACCATAGTTTTCGAACTCAAACATGTGGCTACTCCGGTAGTAATGGCTATTGGTAAAGAGACATCAAATCCATTAATTTCAATGATTCACCTCTCACGGGAGTTAAACACACGGAAGTGATGAGAATAGTATTGAACTTATCCGTTTTGATGTACAAGATGTCATATGTTCTTTGCAAAGATCGGTGTTTCACAGATTCGGTCATCATAGAGATGTTCTTCTTACGAATCTTGGTTCTTGATCCTCAAGATATTGTCCACTCATTGCTCGAACAACATTATGGTACAATCCTCAAGGAAAATGTTACAATCCTCCTCGACATTATCGATCTATCAAAAGCGGAACTTAACCTAGTCAAATTCCGGTTTAGGGAGGATTGTTGGGAATTAAGGTAAACTCGATTACTGCGAAGCATAAACTCGATTACTGCGAAGCTTTGATCGAAGAGATTCGCTTAGAAGAAGAAAGGATTACTAGAAGTTATACTTGATGAAGTGTTAAGCAGAGACATTGTGTTCTTCTTTGAAAGTGGGAACCACGTGGGAGAGATAAGCTCGGTTTAGAGTAAAAGTCGGTGCCGTATGTATAGGTTGGCGCCGTATTATGTAGAGCTCACTCAGAATAAACACGATGATTAACAAAACAAAATGATTAGTTGCATGCTTGTCTAGATGCATGCTTAGTCTAGTTTAGTAGTAGAAGCGTAAATTGTCAACGCTCATTAGGGTTTCTTGCCTATATAAGAAACCATGATAGTTAGTAATAGATAAGTTTTTCTCAAGTTTCTCAAGTCTTGTATTCTATCCGAAACATAGAGTTTCTATAATCAAAGATCCATAGAGGATCAAAAGTGTTCTTAGTTATTATAACTTGTATTTATTTTCGCTACAATACCAAGTTGTAGAGATCTTCTATTAGTTTGCTTGTGATTACATAGGCAACACTAACGATCTCAGAGTGCTTAAGATCTATCAAGGTCTTTGTGTATGTTTCTAACAGGGTGAGAATTATTTGTGATGGGGCGGACGATTGAGGATAATTATTAGGGTTAGAGGAATAATTTTGGAGATGGAGAGTATTAAGAGGCGTCTTGTGTTTTTAGGGTTTGATTGAGGATTTTTAGGGTTGGTGATTTTGTGAGATTAGGCGCTGTTATATACCCCGAAAATTAGGGTATATCTTGGGTTTATTTAATCTGGATCTGGATCGTAGATGTAGTTCATGGGCCAACCGGTGTATCTTTCTTGGGCCCATACATGTGTCTACTATTTTTGGATTTGGACTGGTTGTGCTACAGAACATGGGCTGTTGGATCCGAATGGTTCACAAAGGATATTGTCACGGCTTGAGATTATTTGTTGATCTTTAATTATGCTCAAGGTTCTCGTCCGGCATTATTGATATGGAATTGAAGTGACAGTTCAAAGGGTTTAATTGGAAGGACAATGGATTTAATGAGACTCGATGTTGAGATGTGTCGTGATATCAGATTACTTGGTGTATACACTTTCACGGAAATTATTATGTCACGACTCGAACTGAAAGTTGATCAATGTTGACTACGGGGTTGTTTATTCGATATTTCTTATTTGGAATTGAAGTGAGGTTTTCCAGGCGGGCTTACTTATTTTCGTCTTCTTTCTTTCTACCCTTCCGCGAAGATGACTTGTTTGGGCGTTTATTGAGGGTGATAAAGACTTGGCTATTTAATTACGGTTGTGATTCTTTCTCGTTTAACCCACAACGTAACTATCACTTCGGTGTCTCACTCAGTTGAGAATGTCAAGTGGTTTTGTACATTGGGTACACCGTTTCTTTTTCATGAGGATTAGTACAAGTTTAAGTAACAAATCTAGGGAATTTTACTTCATGATCAAGTTTGGCATATCGAGTTTACTTCACTGTGTTGTCACCTTTGCAACCGGTAGGCGAATCGTGAATGATGTGTTTACCAAAGTGTTTATTGGATGGTTGATGATATTGTTGATGTTGGATAATGAACCGTTGATGAACCATGCATGTTCCCTAAAACAATATTCACGAAACCAAACTTTGTCATAAAACATTCAATTTGAAATTGTTTGCGGTTTTGTCTTGATTTTGTAAAATCCAGCGAAAGAAACTATTTCTTGGTTTAAATCATAGACTTGTAAAATCCGTGACAATGGAGTCATTCGGTGTAAGTAAAGTGCATTTCGGCTCTATCTCTCGGTTTATTCTTGGTTTTGTAAAATCCCGCGAAAGAAACTATTTCTCGGTTTAAACTATAGAATTATAAAATCCTGTGATGATGGAACCATCCTGGAGAAAGGAAAGTGTATGTCGGGATCTTATCTGATGCTGGTGCTACGGTTTCTGCTTCGAAGAAGGGATAAAAGGGTGTATTTCATGAATTGGGTGTTTGTTTAGATTTTCTTCATGACGATTTGGTTACTTCAAAGTTTTACGGGGATATGCTCATTAAACCATGGTTAGGATGAAAACCATTATCATAGTTCACTTAAAACGTCAAAGGAGGCTAGATTTGAGCAGTTAACCAGAAGATGTGACAACGGCGTTAATTCAGTATTATTTATTTGAGGTTGAAGTGAATTATCACGGGCGAGTGTACTTAGTATCTGAAGGTATCGGGGATGGGTGGATGAAGATTCTTCATGATCCTTGTTTGAGCTTATTATAAAAAACAAAGACTTGGAAATCTAGTTATTGTTGGGTGTATTTTACCTTTTCTTTTTTCCACTTGGGGGAATTGGGCTATTACCGCCGCAAAATAACTATCACTTTAAAGAGTTACGTTGTAGTGCTCAGTGTCACATTCAATTGTCGATTTTCAAGAGGTGATGTACGTCTTATACTTGATGGTTGGTTGGATGAAGAGTATAGAGTACTTAGAGATTCAATGGAGGATGAAGTCTCGACACCGCTCTTTGTTACATATGTGCAAGTTTAAGTCACGAGTTCAAGTTGGTTTACTTCAGGGTCAAATTCATCATATTGGGTTTTCTCCATCAGCTGTCACTACAAAGAGCCTACTGAATGATAATGGGACTGATTACATGTTTTGCCAAGAGAGCTGAAAAGAGAGAGATTTATGACGTATGAACACAACAGTTCATGCCTCGTACTCTAAAGAAAAGAAAAGTGTACGTTTCAGTGCACTTTATCTTGTGAAGAAGAGAAATCTTCTTATGACGTATGAACACATCAGTTCATGCCTCGTACTCTGAAGAAAATAAATGTGTACGCTTCAGTGCGCATTATCTTCGGAAGAAGAGAAATCTTCTTATTATGACCATTCTCATCAACATGCTTCATGCTTTTCCATGCGCTTGGTCATCAGTGAACGGACTCTTGATAATTACTCTTATTCCACTTGCTCAATATAATGAAGATGGCGACATCATGTGCTAATTTTGCGGGGAGAAGTGTGAATAGAATACATTTGGATGATAATCACTTGTTTAATCAATAATGGCATCTTCGTATGCAATTCTTGAGGGGAGAAAAGTGTGAATTCTTGCATGGTTGATTGATTTACGAGAATAAATGGTCAAACGGCTCCAAACTCATGTAAGAACCGAGCTTCTTCTTATCGGGTCATCTTCACATGGAGTTTTCTAGTAAGAGTCGTTGGTTAACATCTTCTCACGGTGATATGATTAATGACAAAGTGCTTCCGATTCTTGGTAGTTTCCTTTATGAACATCTTTACATTCTTGTTTGATTGGGAGGATTTGAATTAAAGGATTTGCTATTTACAAGTTAAGGGAATGCATTTGGTGTGAAGAAGATGTTAACTTTCTATTTCCCAATTGGACAATCTTGAAGAAGGTCGAGTCTGATCATTTCTACATTTTACGCTACATGCTAGAAGACTAAAGGCGAGTTGCATTTAAAGATCTAAAGACTTCTTCTTAATTCAAGCATTCATTATAAAGATTGTCGGTTTAGGGAGAGCACTAATTGGGGAGAGTGAAATGTCGAATTTAATCCCCAATTAGACTTGCTCATATTCTTCTGCAAGTTGATTCTCACAAGTCTTCAAGTGTTCTTCTCATAAGATTTCAAGTACTTGGGCTTACAATGAGTTGCTGATTCTGAAGTGTCAAAACCAGCAAGGGGGAAGGAGACACGTATCTAAACGCGAGTAATCTTGATGAGCTTAATACTTCTAAGTGATTGAAGATATCCCGGGAAGACTATTGTTATTACCGCAGAGAAACTCAAGGTTTGACTCATGACGTTTAGTGTTCTTATTCCAACTATGTGGGGGAAGAGATGGAAGAGTTAGTTTACGAAGATGAAAGAGGTACACAAGTGTGTGATGATTTTGATGTTATCACAATCATCGGGGGAGAGATTGTGTACATTGGGGATGCTCAATTGTTTTACTTGAGGGCTTAATCGGTGATTCGAGATATAATCACTTATTCGGAGTTGACATCCATGAGATAATCGATGATTCGCCTGCTTCTTCAATGTTATCGGTTGTTCTCTTTTGGGAATGTGTGTACTTGGTCCTTGAGCTTCATACACGATCATCGGGGAAGAAAGCCATTGTTTACCACAAACATTGGGAGGTGTTTTCTCTCGGGCATGATGTGTATTCGGAGAGTTCTTGGATATTGGTGTACTTGGTTCTTGAGCTTCATACACAATCATCGAGGGACGAAAGATGTGAACATTGGGGAGGTGTTCTTCATTACCTTCATGATGTGTATTCGGGAGAGTTCTTGAGCATTATACAAAGAGACCGCGCATCAATTCAACTACTTGGGGAATTGTTCTCTTGACACCTTTTGGAATGGATCGCTTGAGACGTCGGTTGAAAAGAAATATGAGAAGATTATTTAAGTGTGGGATGAAGCGTTGTTGTTCTTCTATTGGATGATATAACCCGAGCGGAGAACCTCGATTATCGTTCTTAAATGGGCGGTGGGATTTATGATAATGGTGTGCTTCTGGTGCACTGGCTAAGGCAAGCTTGAAATAGAGCTTGAATCGCTCATCTAATGCATTTTCGGTTTGGGGAAGCGCAAAGTCTCTCTTTCTCAAAGGCTCATGTTATATCTTCTATTCGGGGCCTCGGAAGCTTTGGTGGTGAATGTTTAGAGATGATGACTTTTATCTTCTACAACGGGTCATTCGATATCCTTATCTCGGTACTCGTATCATCATCTTTCTTAAACTATATCATCTATTATATCTTTGTATATATTTTTCAGAAAATCAAAATACAAAAATATAAAACCAACAAAAAGAAAATAGAAAAATATAAAACCATAAAAAACCCATATAAAAATCATAAATTTGAAAAATACCAAAAATATGTTTTCTCAAGACATATCTTCTGGTATCGATAACATCTGCGGTCTTAGAAATGTCATTCAATAATGGCACGGGACCATAGATGAAGTTCGAGCAGAAGGTGTAAATATTTCTTTTTCAAAACATGTCACAAACTATGGCTTGCAGTTACTTCAGACTATAACCCGCGCTTACACCATGGTTTGCTATTATTTCAGATAGCAACCCGTTCTTCAAGGAAGGAAAGTGCTGCGCTAAACCATTTTTTCAAATATTTCGTGCACTTATCCTAAAACAAAATGAGGAAAGTATGTCGAAGGACTGCTGTTCCTACAAAAATGTTTTTCCGTCTAAAATTCTTCATAAAAATATTTGTTGTTTTCATAAATGGTGGTAAATGAGTTGCTTGAAAATCAATCAGTATCGGAGTTTTCATAAATTTGCAAACTCAATCAATGACTTTCGCGCTTTTAATCTTTTTATAAAATGAGTCATTGATTGAGGGGGAGAATGTTTTTCAAATTTATATCATCTATCGGACTTATCTAATTATCCTAAATGCTTAACTGAAAAATGATGTTAACCTACGTTGAAGGACTAGGTGCCTAGGATAAGATTGTTAGGATTAGATGATTATAGTTTGATGAACACATATATCCCATACCTTATATGATCTGATTGATATGTTGAATTGACTTTTATTAGTCGATTGTTGTTTGGGTGATGTCGACCATCATATATCTGTTTGTGTAGACTAACGCATGCAGGTATATTGGTATATAAGAATGTTCACGATCCGGATCCCACAATTGAATATGATTGGATGCGAAAGGAAAGGGTAACGATTTCTTGGGTCGACAAATGAAGAAGCGAGCTTAATTTGACTTCAATGGAGAGTTGACATAAATGTAGCGTAAGAGGTCTCACTTGCATCGCAGATGGTTTTATTCATCGACAAATGAAGAAAGCGGGCTTAATTTGACCTCGATTGGCATTAAAATGCAACGTAGAAGTCTCACTACATTAGCATACGATTTTTCTTCCAAGCCCTACAGCAACAACATAAGCTTCTCAACCACCTAACGTATCTTTGTGCAGGATACCATTTTTAAACAATTTTAAAAAAATTTGATTAAATTGTTTTGAAAATGGAAAATATTGTTTTGAAAATTAATTGGACTAAATTTTGAAAATCATCGGACTTCATTTTATCAAAACTTAAGTCACTCAATCATCGACTACTGTCATGGATTGAGGGGGAGAGTGATTTAAAATAAAATATTTTCAAACGATATTTCTTCACAAAAGTTCCGTTTTGTACGTTATAATGTGGTGATCTAAAGATTTAATGTTATGTCATGGTATGATTTTTCTTTTGAATCAAGATCTTTCAAAATGAAATTTTTTCTGTTCTTGTTTGATTGTGAAATTGTTTTATTTTACTTAAAGGTCTCTTAAAACAATCATATCTGACACTAACAATCTTTAATGTCTAAATCTGGTCCTTATCTGTCATTTTTCAAAATCAAATCTTGCCACGTCTTTCCCTAAAATTTTCTAAATAATTTAAATCAACTGGGATCACAAATCTCAATTGGTTTGAAATTTTTGATCGGGGGGAGAGATCGTAATTTAAATCTCTTGACTGTTTTAATGGAATTGGTTTTAGTCCCTTAAAGGCACTCCTGCCTCCATGTGCCAAACGATTTCAAATATGCAATGCACATGTTGAGGGGAAGCATTTAACCATAAACCAGAAGAGCTTTTAAATCAGGCACATATTCTTCCATGTTTTCTAAACCTTATTAAATCACTTGGGATCCAAAATCTCAAAGGGTTTGATATTTTTGATCGGGGGAGAATTTGTGATTTAATAATGAAATTTGATAAATGATGATCGATTTGATTCAAAGTGCAAGTTCTCTCTAATATGTGCCAAACTCTTTCGTATATCGATGCACATATAGAGGGGGGGCGAATGGTTTCTATTGACAATCGTGAAAAGTACTTCAATAACCTCTTGCCTCTATGTGATAAAATGATTTCAAATATCCTACGCACATATTGAGGGGGAGAATTTACCAAAGAAATTCAAATGGCGTTTTCTAAGGAAATTGTGATCAAGAAATCATTTCAAAGAACTCTTGCCTCCATGTGCTAAACAATTTAGAAATCTTATGCACATGTTGAGGGGGAGCATTTCTAAAAGATAAAAAACAATTAAGGTACAAAATGTTTTGATTTTATATCACAAGTACCTTGATTGATTTTCCAAATGCCTTTTCAATTGGTTTCGAGAAGGAAAGAACAATACCAAAAGACCGACCAATTTACTTTATGCATGGTGTTATAAGGATGGTTAGGTTAGGTATTCGTTCCCATGATCCCTTGAGTAGGAGGGATCTACCGAGACAATCCACTAGATAGTGTAGAAGTCCTTAGGTATTATGAAAAAGGAGAAAAGTGAGAAATGGGAAGAGTGCGGATGAGATAGAGCTAGTCTTGGAATAAACTCGGCAAGGTTCTAGTTATGAAGTCTCGGTAAGCTTGAAGGGGTTGAAGAATGAAAAGAAATGAAATGAGAAAAGGGTGAAAAGAAATAGCCCTCAATAATTCAACCTTAGGGCGAGAACGGGTTCAATACATATACTCTTGGTGGTTACTAAGGTAACACGGTATTGAAGACAAGGCGTCATGGACCCGGTGGCCTTGCACTAAACTTCACAAGCTACTCAAGTTCCTCTTAAAGGACTTGTTTCATTCTCTGGGAACCTACATAATCTATCGACTTTCTCTTGAGATTGTTGATATTGAAGAAGGAGACCTCTCTCTAGTCTCGGCATAGGAAACCAAATGTGCACTATTGAGTCTAGAGCCAAGAGATCATCCACAATATCTCATTAGGACACTAAATTAATGAAGACTTCTTTGTTTCACACAATGTGGAAAGTAAGTATATATTGAGAGTCCTACGCATTATCCTTGTGGTTTGCGGAACATCCGAGTGATATGTAAAGTATTCACGATGAAGATGGAAATCCTTCAGAGCCAACATCAAACAAGCTCTTGGTGGGTGACATGTGAGATCTTTTCTAAAGATCAAGCTTGTGACAAGCTGGATAGAAGCGATGGGGCGATTCACTCGTGAATCAACCTTGGTCCGAGAAATGAATTGACGAATACTTTTGGAAAAACCGTTCGATGTGCAAGTATTTTCTTTTCTCTAGCACATCGAATGTGTACTCATGTTTTCAAACTCAAAAAGTATCTATGATTGAAAAAATACTTTTGGAAAAACCGTTCGATGTGCGAATCTCTTCTTTTCTCTAGCACATCGAATGTGTATTCTTTTCAAATACAAAAGGTATTTTTGATTGAAAATTGATCTTTCTCATAAAACCTTCGTCGTATTGCAAAACTCTTTCTTCTAAGCAATACGCGATTGTTTTCAAATCAATTTTCATCAATCGGTGAATCTCGATTCATTGGTTCACTCACTCCGTGTTTTCTTATTTGAGGCGTTCGGTTTGACAACAATTGCGAAACCACATCAAGGAGATTTTTGAATTATACGATCACGAGCGATACTTGTCTTGATCAGCGAGGGAACCGTGGGTCGTGTACCTCAATTCAACAAAAGTGATCAAAGACACTTTTGTGTGCTTTATTGCTAGCTGTTGTTTGCGGTACATTTGACGGTTGCGGTGATCGAATTGAGGAGTCAATCAAAGCCGCATGCTCACAACATCCACACTTAATTGAAGAAATCATGGTGGTGCATATCTACATAACACGGTTACGATATTTTTATACTATGCTCACCTTTCTGTTGCTACAAATATCATGAACCAGTAAAGCTTCCGCTACTCTGATGGAAAGATGTCATGATCAAAAAAGGTGTGAGCATGTCAGTCCGAAAGTCACAACATCACATGAAGGCAACACAACTATGGATGATCCAGAGAGATTTGATGTGGCTGATGATCTCAAAGAAAGCTCAAAAGATCATCAAAGATGTGGATCAATTAAAGGCCTCCACTTAAATTACAAAACTATGCGGACTTTAAAGAATCTCTACTAATGCACAAAGATTGCGGAACTTGAAGAATTGAAGTCTACGAGCTCGAGAACTAAAGACAAAGAAAGAATGCTAGGATGCAAAATGTATTTCATGGGGTGACCTCCCTTAGGGGGAGATTGTTAGGAATTAGAAATTCCATGTTAAAGTGTCGGTCACCCCAATTATGGTCTAGCATATGTTAGCTCGTAGACGTGTCGTTATTTAAGTTAATTAGTAGTTTATTAGTTAGTTTGTAGCGTAGTTTAGTTTAGAGTAACTCCGTGGAGGAAGGACGGGTCTTTACCCACGGTATGCCACGATCCGGTCCGATGGGAGGGCGTTGTCTTTGTAACTATAAATACCCTTCCATCCTTGAAAGGGTGGTGCTTCTCAATCTAACCTTTCATAATTTACAAAGCAAGTCTCTAGCAAGAAACACCCTCTCATCTATTTCTCTCTCTAAATGGCTAACATGTATTTCCATCATCCAAGACCACCCGAATCATCAAACACAATAATATTAAGACCCTACAACCAATAACGCCGATGTCAACGTCTTGTTTATGTTGGTTAGTGGAGGGTATTATAGTCCATACACATTTATACATCACCATAGTTAATTCTGAGAAAAGCTACCGTATACCATCTTGATCGTTTCCCTCCTTCGTCACACAACCCTCACACACACTTTAATAATGGCAGACAAGGAGCTTACTTTACGAGATGTGGCGATGAGATGGTAAAATATGTGAAATCAAAATATGGGGATACTTGGTTATAAGAAGATGAAATGTCGATGAAATGTTTGATGATTTATGCATATTTGCGAAAAAAGCTCAAGTGATGAAAGGTTAGTCGGGTTTTGTATTTGTGTGATTGGCATTTTAAGGGATGAGCATAAATAACTCTAATTTATTTGACAAATCCGGCGGTGTCGAATCATCAAAAGAGGATTATAGCAAGCTAAAGATATCGGCGATATGGTTGAGTATGCCATAGCTCTTATGGGAATAAGTGGGATATAAGAGATGACATTCTTGATGTGATACTTGAAGACTTGTGGAAAAATATGGGAATAAGGAGTCCGAGAAAGGTTTGAGTTAATGTTTGCAAGCTAAAAAGTTGTAATGGGTGAACTCGATTTCTTTACTGTTTAGTCTATCTTTCCGGATACTAACGTGAAAGGAAATGAAGTTGATGTCGTCATTATTTGAGACACATCGATGATGAGTGTGGGAACATGTCTTCTAAGACCACTACTTTGAAAGGTTCCACTTCCTAAGCGTCGAGGCTTACGCTCCCAAGGTTGTACTTGGTCTTGTAGCGGTACGTGGGATGCTCCGGCACAAATAGGAATGAGTGGTATGTGCCTCCCCAAGGACCTCAAGTCTCCCCCATGAATATCAAGTCTCCCATCAGAAGTTCACATGTTATTTTTAGTTGTTGATGTAATGAAGATGTATATTTTTGGTGATGATGGTTCTTGAAAATGATACTTGTTAAGCGATACGCTTCGTGAGCGTTCGGGTCAAAGGAACTTCCTTTTCGTCGAGCAAGTTTTATAACACCTAGGCGATGAATCTAATCATTTGTAGTGTAGTATTAGGGTAAGCCACGGGTATTGATATCGTTCTCTGGGGAATAGGAATGCTAGTGAGAAATTACTACGCTAAGGTTGGGGTTGAGGAAGATTATTTTTATCTTTTATCTCCTGTTAGGAATTAGAAATTCCGGTATTAAAAGTCGGTCACTCTTTGAAGTATATGTAATCGTTAAGCTCGTGAGTCGTAGTTCTTTTAAGTTAAGTAGTAATTTAGTTAAGTAACACCGTGGAGGAGACGGGTCTTTACCATTTGTATGCACGATCCTTTCAGTATATGTAATCCCAAAGTGTGGCGATTTATGTAAGACTATAAATACTCTCTACCTCCCAAGGTAGAGTTGGAACTCATAATAATATCTTTCACTTTCTCTCACTAAGTTCCTAAACCTCTAACTTTCTCTCTAGAATTCCATCTTATCGCCACCTTGTGTTATGGTTTGATGTGTATGTGAAAAGTTATATCTTACAATTGGTATCAAGAGCCATGGTTAGATCATATCTTGCACATCTTTGGATTTATAGTGGTTTTAGGTGGTTTTGAGTTTGAAAAAGTTTAGTGGTTTTGCATCATTTGGTTGATTTCTTGTGTTAAAGTTTGAATTTTGTTGGTACTTTTGTGTTTAGAATCATCATAAGTGTTTAGGTTTTCATTTGGTAAGCTTGAATCATCTTGGTTGGGTTGTTTTGGATTGAAAAGTGATGTTTATATGGTTTTCATGGTAGCGAGTTAGTTCACGGATAACCTTTCTTCATAGCGACTTGCTTCATTATTTTGTAGCGACTTACGGTGTTAAAAGCTAGCGAGTTAGAGCTAGCGAGTTAAAGGACAAGTAGTGGACTCTCCACTACGGGTAGCGACTTAATGGTAGCGACTTGGTCGATGTGAGTTGCTCTTTAGCGACTTGTGTTTCTAGCGACTTGTGTGGCAATTCTTTGCCAAAATTTGGTTAGCGACTTGGTCGTGTGAGTTACTACTTAGCGACTTGTTTTTACATTAGCGACTTGGGATTCTAGCGACTTGGGTGTCTAGCGAATTAATTGGTAGCGACTTAGTGGATTTGTTTCTAGCGACTTAGAGCTTTATCATCTAGCGACTTGAGTGATTGTTTACGGTTTTCTCTTGATTTAGTAAAATCCGTGAAAGAATCTATTTCCGGTTTAATCATTGAGTTATAAAATCCGTATAATCGATAACATGTCCACCAGCGTCCCTCTTGTCATCTCCACGATTGTTGAGGATGTACAAGCGGTGGATCGAGATACTCGTCCACCCATGCTTGTGAGGCGACTACGATTCTTGGGCTCAACGAATCAGTTGTATTGCCTTGGAAAGGAAAATGGTGTCAATATTCTAAAATCCATTGATGAAGGACCATATCGAGTTGAAGCGACTAGAGACATACTTGATACTAATGAAGATGGTACTCTATTTACGGAATGGACGGACCTAAGATGTATGATGAGCTTGATGATAAGGAGAAAAGAGATTTGATGCGAGATATCGGGGCTTCAAACATTGTTCTTCAAGGTCTTCTAAAGACATCTACAAGGCGATCAATCATAACTTGAAGCAAAGCGGTTTGGGATAATGTTAAGATGCTTCTCTCGGGTTCGAGAACTAACTATGGAAGGCAGAGAATCCCAACTCTATGATGAATTTGAGCACTTCAAGATGAAACCGGATGAGAGTGTCTATGAGTACTATGTGAGATTTCATAAGTTAGTGAATGACATGAGGAACATCGAATGACTATGCCTAACATTCGAGTTGAACTCTAAATTTGTAAACAATATGAATCCCGAATGGCACAAGTTTGTCACCTCTGTGAAACTCACTAAAGGATTGAAGGATACAAACTATGAGCAACTCTATGCCTTCCTCCTTCAAAATGAGAGTCATGCCATGTTTGAAAAGAGAATTCTTGATCGGTTCAAAGGTCGGGGAGATACAAGGTCTACAAATGATTCAAGCGCCTTCTTCACAAATGATGGGACTTCAACAATGCTTCTCAAGTTGCACCCATGAATCATGATAATCACAAACCCATTTCGATCCAAGGTTCAAGCAACACGATGCAAATCTTGTCATGGAACATTTCATCACTCAACTAACACTCATGGTTAAAGAGAGCAGGACACTTTCACTCTCACCAACAAACTCCACACTGTAATGAGATCCGAACCGCCTCCAATCTTCACAATCATTCTTTGATAAGAGATGGGAAAATTATGGGGCAACCAGTTCGGGAAAGGCAGTATGATCGGGGAAGGGGTGGTCTTGGTAGAGGATATGTTGGCAATCGAGAATCGAGGAAGGAATGGTAACCAAGGTCAAGCTAAGCCGATCAAATGCTATAAGCGTGGTGGTGAAGGACACATTGCAAGGCGCACATCTCAAAGCGTCCTCGAATCTTGATTACTTGAGAGATAAGATGTTCTTGGCACAAGCTCGGGACAATGGTCTGCGTTGGATGAAGAGGAATTCTTGTTTCTTCTTGAGGGCAATGCAAAGACCTATGATGCGAGATGTGGATGAGCGGCCTATTCGGGAGATAGGTCACAATCATCGAATGCCTTTCAAGTCATTGTTGTGATGCTTACGACTACGATGTAGATGATGGACCTCTTGCACACAATCTTTATGGCTAGCATCTCTCCAATGGTTTCTCCCAAGATCTCTTCCTCACCACTGGTGGCACATCCAAGGACAAACTCATCTACGAGGTATTAAAACTATCGATGATCTTGATGTGCAGCGGATGCATGACAAAGTACAACCAAGCTGAAACTTTTGAATCAAATATTGAAAATATGGGTAATATCAATATTGTCCCATACGATCAATCGTGAAACAAAGTGAAAGTGAAATTGTACCAAGTGATGCATCTTCTGCGATCAACAATGACTATGTCTTTGATGAATACACTTGCATGTGCTCTAATGATTCCATAATTTACGAACTAAATGCCTATAAGGAGCGTGTTGCTATTTATGAACAACGGGCAAAATTTGAGTTGACCACTCGTGAGCGGGGAAATGGATGTCCAAGTGAGTACGATAATTAGAAAAAGTAAGTTTAGAAGAAGTATTGAAACAAGAATTAAATTCCTTGCAAGAAAAACTTTCTAAAAGCATTAAGCAAAAACAAGAACTTCAAGAAAATGTGAAAATGCTTAAGCAAGAATTTAATGCAAAGGAATCAAAACTCTTGAGAGATTTTCTAATCGAAAACTTTGAAAAACAAACTTGAAAACAAGTTGTATTTACAAGGAAACACCATTGAATGCTCACATGATCACTAAGCATAGAGTTCTAGCGATAAGCATAGCGTTCCCCTTATAGAGGAACCAAATCAGAGGTAATTAAAAGGCTAGAAATGCTCATAAGGTAATTTATGATGGTAATGAAGTCCTTAAACCTAGGCGAAACCTAGTTGCGTTGAGTGCTTTGAGGAAGATAAGATATTAAATGAAATCACTAGGAAAAGATGAATAAGAAGCAAAATGATCCCAAATGCAAAGAAAAACATAATCTTCTCTCCTCATGATTACAAGAAAGAAAAGCTGGATTTCCTTGAACAAGTTTAAGCCTCGAGACTTTGTTGACTCCCGAACAAGTCTTACGGAAAATGGATTTAGATAAGCGAAAATTTGAAAATATTGTAGAAACAAACCCTCCCTCGGAAAATGCCTGAAACAGCTGTGTATCCTCTAATACACCTATGCATCTTGTACCTAGAACAATTGCCACTAAAAGCAAGACATTAATTAGCCAATCGTTATATTCCAACTATTTGTTGATTTTGAGAAAACTTGTAAGAAAAGGATCACTCATTTGGTATAGCGAAGGTGAAAGAGGTTTTGAACAAATGAAAGAATGTTATTTAGCGAGGTCATGCCATTCTTTAAACTTCTAAAGATCACTTTGAGAGTCTTAAAAAGGGGTAGAAGGCGATATTAAGGGTATGGAAAAGGAATTTGATGCAATGGTTCTTTGAAGTTAGTGATTATGGCGTGCACTAAAATATAATGAGATTGAGAGAAAGAACTTGCATACACTAAATGAGAATCTTATTCTTGAATGTGTTGCTCAAGATGTGTTTTCAACGCTTCAAATTGCTCTATTAATGCTTCCAAATTTCATGAACTATCGTGTGTACGAAAGTCTCCATGATCGTGTCATTGAGCTTGAAAAACTAATTCTAAACTAAATGAGAAAATTGAGCTGGATGATCATGACAATTTGGTTAAACATTTTCTAAACTAGAAGTTGAGTATTTTAATCTACAACTAAAATATCAACATCTCAAAGAAAATGTCAAAACTTCAAATATCAAGACATCTTGGATGCTCGAGTTTGATGCGGTTTTCAAATTAACAAGCGAGATGAGCAGATTCATGCTCGGTGTAACACGATCGAGAAAATTGAAAGCCCAAATCTCTCAATTAAAGGGTCAAGCGAACAATATGGCGGGCTCCCAAATGCCTCCTCCTTTAGATTCTCGAATTCTCAAGCGTTTCATCTTCAAAATCTAGTAAATGCTTTACAAAGGAAAGCGAAAGTTTTCTAGAAGAAAATGAAAAGGTTAAACGTCATTTCAATGAGTTGTTTGAATCAATTAAAGTCACTCGTAACAAAACAACGAACAAATAACTTCATTGCAAAGGAAATCGAGAATCGAAGAGTCGGGGTAAAGGGAAAATGCCAATGATCAATGAGGAGAATGTTGTATCTAAGGTTTACTCTAGTAATAAATATGCTTTATCACGTGACATATGTCCCCCTCATCTAAGGAATAACAAACTTGCCATTCAAACATATTTCTCATCCCTTAAGGATTGCTTAGAATGCTGCGTGAGATTGTTGAAGAGGATAAGCTAGAGAAACCTCATGATAATGCAATTGGACATGCATGCTCATATGCCAAACGATCTCAAGAAATCTTAGAATGTTTGATCACAATATGCCCAAAGACATTAGGTGAGAGAGTTAACCCTTTGATTCCATGCTCGATGCCTAAGGCCAAACATGACATGCACTCGATTCCCAATGGCTTGAATGTGAGAAGTAGTGTACCATTGAGTAGTTGATTCTAGATCATCAATGCTAAGAAAGAGAACTCAAATGTGCCTTCTAGGAGTACTAATCTCGGTACATCTAGCTGCGAAAGTGAACCGTAGTGCACTGCATGTAGTTCGGATCGGCACATCTAAGCGGTGGTGCAAAGAGTAGTAAAACAAACTAATGTTCCCATTCCTCTACGAGAGTGTCGGTGACATTAAAGGGAGCGGTCAAAGTCTCAAGACAATACAAGGAATGATAGGACCTCTCAAGCTAAGAATGTGCCTTTGGAAGAAAGTAGAAGAACAATCTAGGAACCTTATGTTTGAATCGAATAAAGCGAATCGTGTTGATTCTAGTATTAGCCATAAGCGTCTTGTAATTAATTGATTCGATACTATTTGCAAAACTTGTTACGATGTTTGCTTGAATTACATTTCTAATCATGGATGTGATGTCAATGCTTTGCCTAATGATGTTAATTGTCCGATTAATATTGTTAATGCTAAAACTCATACTAAAAAGGCTAAAAGGCAAAAGCGAAGAGAGTTAGAAAACAATGGAACCCCGGGAAGAACATTCGTGAGAATAGGCTTTTATTGGATACATTGGTCATAAGACTAATCGAGATAATGCCCACTAGAAAATGGATGCCTCTTGGTAGAACTATTCCCTTAAGAAGTGGTCACTTGTAAATAGGGTTATCTGAGACACTAGTATTGCATCTATTCACAATGATTCCATTACCTCACCATATCGATATGAATGCTTCTATTTACGATGTGGGTGGTCCAGCTGTTGCTACTAACCAAATGGAACCCATTCTTGCATGGGGATCCCAATTATCGATTATCCATTCTTGTGCGTGTTCAGCTGCGGATCGTTCAAATCGTTACGTGGTACACGGACTCATTTGTTCCAAGCATATATTTGGAGACGGTCACGACTCATGAACCGTGAGCAAATTCATCGGGGCTATTAGATTTGGTAATGATCATTTCGGTGCTATTATGGGTTATGGAGATTATGTTGTTGGTGATAGTGTCATCTCAGTGTATTATGTGGAAGGTTTAGGTCATAATCATTCTCTGTTGGTCGATTACGTGATTACGATCTAAGTAGCCTTGAGAAAACATACACCTTCGTTAGAAATCTTAATGGTAAGGAAGCTGTTGAAAGGAACTCGTGGCTCAAACCTTTACACTATCTCTATCGATGACATGATGAGAGCTTCACCAATCTGCTTGTTATCAAAGGCTTCAAAGACAAAGTCATGGTTATGGCATCGTCGTCTCAATCACTTGAACTTGGCACCATCAGCGATCTTTCGAGAAAGGACTTAGTTGTAGGTTTACCTAGACTAAAGTATGAAAAGGATCATCTTTGTTCGACATGTCAATTGGGAAAAAGCAAGAAGTATGCCCATAAACCCAAACCCACTAACTCATCACGAAGTTCTTCATATGATTCATATGGATTTATGTGGACCAATGAGGTGCGAGAATATCTTTGGGAAGAAATATGTGTTAGTTGTGGTTGATGATTATTCTAGATTCACGGGTCAAGTTCTTAAGGACAAAGGATGAAACTCGATATCATCATCAAACTCATCAAGCATTGCGAGTTAGACTAAACAAAGCGTCGAATTATCGAGCAGACAATGGGCGGGTTTGTCAACAAACAACTTAGTGAATTCTATGAAAGCGTTGGAATCGACCATCAAAGAAGTGTTCCACGAACCCCTCAGCGAGCGGTGTAGTTGAAAGGCGAAATCGTACTCTTGTTGAAATTGCTAGAACAATCTTGATCTACTCAAAGGTTCCAATGTTTCTACGGGTGAAGCAATTGCCCTTGCATGCTACACAAAATCGTTCACGATTCACACCATTCATGGAAAAACTCCATATGAACTTGTCCACAACGAAAACCTAATCTATCTTTCCTTCGTGTGTTTGGTGCCTTGTGCTATCCAACTAATGAGGTCAAGACTTGGGCAAACTTAGAGCTAAAGGCGACATTGGAGTATTTGTAGGATATGCACCAAACAAAAGGGATACGAATCTACAACAAAAGAACCGAAATATCATGGAAACAATTCACGTTCGTTTGATGGTGACCGGTCAAATGGCTCTGGACACTCCAGCTCGGGACCCGCACTTCAAAAGCAGTCCTATTGGTTCATCCCTTGTTCCAAACTCCTCTCTAGAAACACCATATGTACCTCCATACGAAGATGATGTAAAGAAATTGTTTGATCCAATGTTTGATGAGCTGTATGAGTCTACTACTAATGAGGTCTTGATCCCTACAACGAGAGGATGCTCATATTCCGGTGAATGAAGTCAATCCATCGGTTTCAATATCGTAAGTCAAGAAGCACTGCTGCTTGATCCTTGATCTCATCAACAAATCATCATTCTTCAAATGTACATCATGGAAATGTTTACGGCATCAATGATGAAGTTAATCCCTGCGACTCACGAAGATGCTCCATTTGAAAACATATTTGCTACTCTGAATCATCATCGAACCATCTTCTTGAGGAGACATCGACTCGACTACTTGGTTCCTCAACAAATGCCACATGAACACCTCGGAAAATGGACTCACGATCATCCACTAGACAACATCATTGGAAATCCTCTCGTCTGTATCAACCCGGAAGCAACTCGCAACCGATGCCTTATGGTGCTTCTTGACTCCGTACTATCTAAGATCGAACCAAAAGATGTTAAAGCGCTATGAATGAAGATAGGCGGTTCAATGCTATGCAAGATGAAATTCATGAGTTTGATCGTCTTGATGTATGGGAGTTAGTACACTGCTCGGGCGTGCTATGATTATAGCTCTAAAATGGATCTTCAAAGTAAAACTTGATGAGCATGGTGATGTGTTGAAGAACAAGGCTCGATTAGTTGCTAAAGGATATCGTCAAGAGGAGGTATAGACTTTGAAGAATCTTTTGCTCGGTTGCTCGAATCGAGGCAATCGAATCTTTTGGCTAATCTTGCTAGTAAGAACATGGTGGTATATCGGATGGATGTAAAGGCGGCATTTACGAGCGGAGATCTTAAGGAAGTTGTCTCGTCGACCAACTGAAGGATTTGTGAGCCAAGAGCATCCTACTCACGTTTATCGTTTGAAGAAGGCTCTTTACGGTTTAAAGCAAGCTCCAGGGCATGGTATGATACCTTTGTCAAAGTTTCTTCTATCAACCGGATTCATCAAAGGCGATTGATCCTACATTGTTCACCGGAAGTCGAGCAAACATTTGATTCATGTTCAAATTTATGTTGATGATATTATCTTTGCCTCGTGACCCAATGGAATGTGATCGTTTTCAAATGAAATGAGTTCAAAGTTTCAAATGTCAATGATGGGACAAATGTCATTTTCTTGGGATTACAAATTTCTCAAAGTCCGGAGGCATTTTCATAAATCAATCTAAATATGCAGCAGAGATTTTAAAGAAATTTGGATTTGATTCAAGTGACCTGTTGACACCCCATGATTGACCGAACCAAACTAGATGAGGACCTCTCGGGGATCATGATTGACCAAGCGAAATATCGGAGTATGATTGGATCACGATGTATCTCACTTGCGATAGACCGGACATTTTGTTCTCTGTGTGCATGTGTGCTAGATACCGAGCTAAGCCTACTAAAAAGCACCTTGAAGCGATTAAGCGGGTCTTCGGTATCTCAAGGAACCATCAATATGGGACTATGGTACCGAAGGACACGGTATGTCACTAACGGCCTATCACGAGATCTTGATCATGCGAGTTGTCAAGATACGCGTCAATGCGTCGGGAGGTGCTCGGTTTTGGGTGATAAGCTTGTGGTGGTCTTCAAAAAGCAAATGAGTACTTCTATTTCCTCTCTGAGGTGAATACATAGCCATGTCATCTTGTTGTGCTCAAATCTTATGGATGAGATCTCGATTATCGACTATGGCTTTGAATTCAACAAAATCCCTACTGTCTTGTGATAATAAAAGTGCTATTGCTCTCTCATGCAACAACGTTCAACACTCAAGAGCAAAGCATATCGACATTCGACATCATTTCATCGGGAACAAGTGGAAAAAGGTGTGGTGGAACTATATTTTGTGAGTGCGAATATCGGTTAGCGGACATCTTCACCAAAGCTCTTCAAGAGAGCGTTTTGAGTTTATTCTTCCACGTCTTGGTTTGAAAAGCCTTCAAACGAAACTCTCAAGCGTCTTCGGGAAGAAGGCGAGGAGTAAAGGTCTTTCTTCATCTATCTCTTGTAAATAGTTATTCGAAAAACAAAATAGAAAAATTATAAAACTTTCAAAATCCATAAAAATTTGAAAAATTGAAAATTCTTCAAAAATATTGTCATTTTGTCATGTTTTTCTCGGTTCGATAATATCTACGGTCTTTGTCTTTGTCATTCAAAGAATGACACGGGTCTTTAGATGTTGTTCGAATTCGAAAAAAAAAAAAAAAAAAAAAAAAAAAAAAAAAAAAAAAAAAAAAAAAAAATCAAAAATATTTTTGGGAGAAAGAGAAATGGTTTATTGTCATCTTGAGGCAATAACCGGTTTTAAGAAAAAAACGAGCCATGTTTTACCAAGTTTTCAAATCTTATGCTCGATTCTATAAACTCTATCTGCTTTGAAAACTAAATGCTTTGAAAAATAACTCAATCTCTATTTTGATAATCATCGGGACTTATTTGTCAAAATCTCTATCTCTCGATCAACAACCTCGTCATTGATTGAGGGAGAATAATTTCAATTAAATTAAAAGTTATTTGGCATTAAATTGTTTTCAAAAGATATACATGCATGGTTTTATAAATGGAGTTTAAAGTCTTAAAATCCGATCCTTATCGGTTCAACGCTTTCACAATCAAGTCACAATTCTCCTAAAAGCTTTCAAAATCAATTTAAATCTATACGAGATCACAAATCTCAAATGATTTGATAATTGTGATCGGGGAGAATGTGTGATTTAAATTAGATTTAAAGCGATATTAAGGTAAATGGTTTCACATGAATGAACATCTTGTCCCTCCCACATGTGACAAGCGATTTCAATTTTCAATGCACATGTTGAGGGAGCACCTATCTTAAACCTATGATTTGAAGCGTGATCATTTATCCCAATGTGCGGGTTCCTCTAGTATGTGCAAAACTCTTTTCAAACCTCGAGGCACATATTGAGGGGAGCAAAATTCATGGAAACCTCATCCTTCCGGAAATGTTATACCCACTTGATGCATTGAGGAAGTGATGTTGATATCTTTAGAAAATTGTAATCAAAGAAGTTAATTCTTTCTCTTGCCTCCATGTGCTTAACATTTCTCAAATACTTGATGCACATGTTGAGGGAGTTCTCGTTCTAAAAATATCAAAAACAATTCGGTACAAAATGCTTTGATAATATATCACATGTATACGAATTGATTTTCAAATGGTTTTCAATTGGATCCAATGGCGGATGAACAATACCAAATTGACCGACCAACTTTACTTTATATGCGGTGATATAAGGATGATAAGGTTAGGTATTGGTTCCCATGATCCGCTTGAGCGGAGGGATCTACCGAGGACAATCCACTAGTTAGTGTAGAAGTCCTTAGGTATGATGATAAAGGAGAAAAGTGAGATATGGGAAGAGTGCGGACTAAGGCGAGCTAGTCTTGGAATAAACCCAACAAGGTAATAGCTATGAAGTCTCGGTAAGCTTGAAGGGTTGAAGAATTAAAAGAATTGAATGAAAATAGGGTGAAAACAAATAGCCTCCATTAATTCAACCTTAGAGGCGAAACCGGGTTCACTTCATATACTCTTGATGGTAACATCGGTATTGAAGACAAGGCGTCATGGACCCGGTGGCCTTGCACTTCAACTTTCAAACCACTCAAGTTCCTCTTAAAGGGCTTGTTTCATTCTCACGGGGAACCGACATTATCTATCGACTTTCTCTTAGAGATGGTTGATATTGAAGAAGGAGACCCTCTCCTAGTCTCCGTTATAGGATCCAAATATGCACAAATTGAGTCTAGAGCCACGAGATCATCAATTAATCTCACTAGGACACTTTCAATGAAGACTCTCATTTCACACAATGTGGAAAGAGATTATATCTTGAGTCCTCGCATTATCCTTGTGGTATTGCGGAACATCGAGTGATGTGTTTACACATTCACAATGAAGATGGAAAGCCTTACGGAGCCAACATCAAACAAGCTCTGGTAGGTGGCATGTGAGATCTATCATATAGATCAACCATGTGACAATGAGCAGAAACAATGGGCGATTCAATTTCTTGAATCAATCACAGTTCGAGTTAGGGATTGCGGATACCTTTGAAAAACCGGTCTTTGTGCTTAAAAACTCTTTTCTTTGGCACATCATTGTGTACTCATTTTCAAACCAAAAGGTATTTTATGATTGATAATTGATTTTCAATAAAACCTTCGTTGTATTGCAAAAACAATTTCTATTGAGCAATACGATTGTTTTCAAATCTCTTTTCTTCAATCGGTGGACTTAAAATTATTTGGTTCACTCACTCCGTGTTGTCTTCTTTGAGATGTTCGGTTTGAGAACAGCTAGAACATTGCGAAACCTGTCAAGGAGATTCTTATGAATCCTACGATCACAGGCGGTACTTGTCTTGATCAGCGGGAACCGTGGGCGTGTACCTCGATTCATCGAAAGTGATCAAAGACACTTTCGTGCGATTTGTTGCTAGCTGTTGTATGCGAGTCGCCCGGCGTTTGCGGTGATCGAGAATGAAGCGGTCAATCCATAGCCGCATGCTCACTTAACACATTCATCTCAAAAGAAATCATGATTAGTGCATCAATGACTCGATATTTTCACTCCATGCTTACGCTTCTGCTGCGCCAATATCATGATTCAACAAAAGCTTCCGCTACTCGATGAGAAGAAATCATGATCCAAAATGTGAGCATGTCGGTCCCAAAGTCACAACACCACAATGGATGTCTCGAGATTGTTGATGGTGATGATCTCAAATGATGGCTCAAAATTATCATCACGTGGATCGGTAAAGACCTCCACTTGGAACAATCATACATGCAATGTGAAGAATCAATGACTACGAGTTTAAGTGCAAGAACTACATCAAGAATGCAAGATCAAGTGCTAATGTAATATCTATTTGTATTCTATGTAATTTTGGTACGTGATTGAGGTGACCTCCTTAGGGGAGATTGTTAGGAATTAGAAATTCCGGTATTAAAAGTCGGTCACCTCAGTATATGTAATCGTTAAGCTCGTAGTCGTAGTTCTTTTAAGTTAAGTAGTAATTTAGTTAAGTAACACCGTGGAGGGCAGACGGGTCTTTACCAGCTGTATGCACGATCCACGACCCAAAGTGTGGCGATTTGTGTAAGACTATAAATACTCTCTACCTCCCAAGGTAGAGAGTTGGAGCTCATAATAATATCTTTCACTTTCTCTCACTAAGTTCCCTAAACCTCTAACTTTCTCTCTCTAGAATTCCATCTTATCGCCACCTTGTGTTATGGTTTGATGTGTATGTGAAAAGTTATATCTTACATTTGCTTGTCCTCAAGCAAATGTGCTTTTAGCCAATTAATTTATAAGTTAGGGGTCATGAAGCATTAGTTTAGAACAATTCACAACACATATAAGCCCCGCAAAAGTCATAACAAACACGGAAATTACATACTTGCACCTCACAAGGGGTGTTTGGATACTCACATCTCTCGGGTGTATATGAAATATATCAAGTTGGAAATGGAAGATAAACACTCATTAACCGGTCCTAGTACATAGATTACCATAGGCTTGAGACTAGATCAAACCTCCATCGCTTTGGCGTAAGCACCTAGGATAAAAAACTATCCAAGTGGTCTTTTAAAGGGTTGTAACGTTAGGCTTACGGTAGGGAAACAAAGGGTTTGGTGGGATAGGTGATTTAGTGGTGGCAAGTCAAAAATCTTTATGTTACAAGCATGAGAAGAATGGCGTTGCTAAGCCAAGACTCGACACTCTAAACTCTAGATAACTGAAACAAAAAAACATAAATTTAAAGATAGATGTAGGATGGTGGCCCGTATTTTTTTTTTTTCCATACACTTTTACTCTACCATCCTCTACGATAACATCAAAATAATAGGGATTTATAGGCACATCCCTACACTTGAGTTTTATTACTCTAACACTAATTTGACCCGAATTGAAAAGATCAAAACACTTGGAGTACATTATTACGCAAAAGGGAATTTGAATTTAACGTTCCCTTCCCGTCATTTCATAAAATTTAACTTTTCCCATGAGTCCCAATCGTCCCAAAACTGTGTACAAATGATATGACTCGACTTAGCAACTTATGCAAACAACTAGATAATTGAACTAAGGGTTTAGTATGATAACAATAATGCACTAAAAGTGAGTGCATACGAGGTAGGTTAAGGCAATTTGGGTGTACATTTGGGGGTGGATTTCTAAACAATGCTCTTCATTGATATTCCCGAAACCGAAACAACACGAGAACCGCGAAAAGGATAGGCTCGAGGGGTTAACTAGGGTATCGTGTACTAAAGATGAGTACAACGCAAGGGTGTGGGGGAATTACTCAACCGATGTGGAAGAAGTAATTATATTACGGGTATCAAACAAGGGTTATCCTAATGCCTCTTATAATTTAGTTATTCCTAACTACACAAGTGTAGTCTTACTAGCGATCTTGGAATGCATCACAAAACAAGTTCTAGAATCTATTATACTACCGGTTCACACTCTAAGCATTAAAGATGAATGATTTAATTCCTACTAATATAAGGGCGATCCTCACATTTTGGGTGGAGTTTAAGTGGTAAAGGGTTGCTGTGCTAGTCATATAATTTCCTATCCATGAGACGCTTTATTAAGACTAATGGCCCACTCCTACATGTCATGAAAATTTTTAAATTTGGTGCCAAAATTACCCTAACCGATATTTCTTATGGTTTATTACACAAATGAAATTGGACAAGGCAAATAATCAAGGATAAGCATAGTTTCAAAGTTACCGTTTTATTTTCCTCCTTACACTTAAACTGAACATTGTCCCCAATGTTCCCGAAAGTATCAAAGTTATGATAATGGAAGGTAATTAAAACGAAAGAAACTAATACTCCCCTGATTAGCTTGGTAGGATCCGTGTGAAGTAGTGGTTAAATCTTTCTTCAAGAAGAATGTTATGCGTGAAAAGCTTCTTCCAATCTTTTGTATCTTCTTCTTGATAAATAAAACCCGCACACTTGAAGAAAACAAACGAAACCTTCACGTAAAATCGGCGTTAACAATATATTTAAGACTATACTAAACTAGGATATAATGCTTGTGGAAAGGATGTTTACAGATTTTCTGGAAAATTAAGACCTGAAAAATTCCAAAAATTTATAAGTAGCACGAAAACGAGAAAAAGTAGTAAGTTTGTTTTACGCTCCTCCCGACGCCGTCAGTTATCCCGACAGAACCGGTCTCGATTTTACGAAAAAATTCTGGAACATTTTTATCTTTAAAAACGGAAAATTTCGCAAAACATCCATTATGACTCGATACAAGCATTTGACTCGAACAAACACACATGTATATCTTTTAATTAATTGAAATTCTCATGTTCACGTTTCTTTTGAAAACGCGTGTAATCCTCCCTACACTTATCTCTTATGTAAAATACCTTTATATGTAATTAAGGCGAGGTTAAAGACAAAATAAAACATTTTACAAATTTAAACATGAGAATAAACAATCAATAAATGATATACGACACAAACAAGCAAACAATTAAGCATGGGTTGCCTCCCACGAAGCGCTTTTCTTTATTTATGAGTCTTGTAGCTAGACTCGAAGTTGTGTTCCTACGTACCTCTAATCTTAGAGGTCCATTCGATTTCTTTCACTCTTCTCTCATCACGAATATATTCAGGGCCTAACTCTAGACAAGCGGTGTAGTGAACCTTGTTTTCCCAATATACTTCAAAGGCCGGAATGTTGTCTACATAAAGATCGTCAATACCCTCAAACTTCTTATTTTTGCAGGGCATTATATACTTAACACATTCGGTCCCGTTTGAGAACTTGGCTATTCCTTCCTCTTGATCATAAACCATCTTTGATTCCTCAATAAATGGTCTCCCAAGTATCACATCTCCTAGAAACCCATCAATGATGCCCTTAACATCCTCCAAGATCATGAAATTACACCTAAATGTAAAGTTTCCTACGAAGACATGCAGTCATTTGGCCCTCCCAACATAGTTACTCACTTTCCTAGGGTGAAAGGGGTCCTTCATAGGTCCTAACTTTTTTCTCATGATCCAATTGTAGTAGAGCCTAGACATTATATTCAAGGGTGCCTTATATTCAATGTAAGTGTGATCCCTATATAAGTATCCAATCATGCACGGTAATCTTTATATTTTTAGGGTCGCCACTTCTAATGCAAGGCTCGAAAGGTGGATGCGGGAAGTTAACTACGTTATAGTGATAAGCGGTTTCCGTCCCACTAGGGTATGAATCGAAATACTCCCTAAGTTCCTCCTCCTCCTTACATCCTTCCATAACTTCTAATACCTTATAATCTCCTTCTTCTAACTCATCATCAGAATCACTCGAGGTTGATTTACTATCTCTAGTGCCAGTGGATTCCCTAAGGGCCTCCTCAAGTGCATTTTCAATTATCCTATTCAGTTTCCTAAGCTCTCCAATTTCACTAACAATACGAGATCGGAGTTGGTTGGCAAAAGTGGGATCAAATGGTAGGTTGTTGTTTGGTGGGTTATCACTTTCCATGATGAAAAGTGATGGGGTTACGAACAAAGGTCACGAAGATGGGGGATAGACTACGAGGAAGTTAAAGAATGGGAAAAAAGCTTACTTGATAGGAATCAAGTAAGGAAACCTAAACGAGGTGAACTCCTAACTAGCTATTCTATTCCCTAAAGCCGCGCCAAAACTTGATATGCTTACGCAGCGCTCGGGGTCAAAGGAACTTCCTTTCGTCGAGCAAGTTTTATAACACCCTAGGAAGTGAACCTAATCGTTGTAGTGTAGTATTATGGTAAGCCACGGGTATTGATATCTTTTCTAGGGAATAGGAATGCTAGTGAGAAATTACTACGCTAAGGTTGGGGTTGAGGAAGATTATTTTTATCTTTTTATGTTTTTAGAAAATGGAAATTACGAATCTCGGGTATTGGATTTGGGGCTTGGTATTTCTACCGATTACTTCTACTTATCTAATTATCTAATCTAAGGTGAGTGTAGTCTATGTCTAATTGATGTGTGCTCTTATGATAGTTAAAAATGTATTTGCTTAGATGCTATTACTCCCTAGTTATCTCCTATTGATTGTTGAATTTTCACGTCCTTATTCTTAACGCGTTGTGTTTCTAAGGTCGTAGGGTATGCGTTTATCCCTAACTCTTTGAAGTTACCTAAGGTTAATGACTACGAAGTCTCTAGGATTCATAAACCTTAGTGATTTGGATGTTTAGCCTACAATTCCACTAGTAACTATAAGCTAAGGTTCAACAAAGATTAATCAAGCATTAATAACACAACGGATGACCTATCGCAATACTAGGTCAATCACAATTAAGATAAGAGACAACCAATCAATATTCAATAATTAGGTTTCATATATCTAAGCAAACACACAAGTAAATTAGTCGGACATAGGGAACATGCAAGCATACACACAAACAATTGAAGACATGATTGAATCAATGAAGTAAAACACTTTTCTTGTTATAAAATAGGGTATGGAACCCTAAGATATCGCCTAAGATGACCTTGGTTCGGTTTAGGTTTTACCCACAAAACTACCTCTCTAAACCGAAAAATTCGGATTCTATATATAGTGTTACAAGCTGCACGCGTCACTCTTTAATTGTGACGCCGTCGGGTCGAGGGCATTAGGGTATCGTCTTAGCCACGTTATCATTGTGTGGGCCACCTTATGCCCGTGACGCCGTCACCTTCGCCTCGACACCGTTTGGATCAAATCTAGGCCGTCCGAGTTGCGACGCCCTACTCTTTTAAAACCCGATGCCGCCACTTGTAAATAAGCAATTTGGCTCTCGAGTCATCACAAAACATGTTACGACGGCGTCATAGCGAACGCCGACGCCGACCCCCTGGCCCAAAGACTTGAGTGTCTCGATTCTTTACTTTGGCTATTTTCTTCAGATATTCGCGCCTTTTCGTCCGAATAAGTGTCATTCCAGCAATTTGCCTTAAAGAGACCTAAAAAGTGAAAAGGAACGAAATTAAGTAGTAATGGATACAAAAGTGATCAATTAAGGGCTTAAATGACCCCTCAAAAGTGTACCTTTTAAATCCTTATCATTAACATGTATATTTTGCTTGATATGGTGTAATTAGGTGGTGGTGTATGTATATTTTGGATTTATTGTTTTCATTTTGTAGTTTGCAGTTGCTTATGCAGTTTATGTGGGTGTTTGGGAAAACCCATTTTGACTTATAAGGTCAACATAAACCAAATTATTAGAGGAACCACACCGAATTTTTAGTATTTAAAATCTCTTTTGTTTGACGTATAAAGTCAACAGATTCAAATTGTAACCACAATTCAATTATTATAAAAATAGAAGCACACACATATCAGTTAAGCTACAGGTGCTTCAAGTGGTGTTTGGCTTGGGCGCTCTCCACTTGCTATTTCAGCTGTAGGTGGTTCACTTTCTTCTTCATCAATGCCCAAGGATGCACCAACACTAGTAGGTGCAGAAATATGTAGACCCATCACATATCCACCACTATCTCATATGGTTGTGTTTTCCTTGTAACACCATCTCTACCAATTATAAGATGTGTTTCCCTTATCTCAAGACACACTGGACAAACATACCACATGAAATCTCTATAAGGTGGATGCCTTGCAAAAAAGGTCAATCCATCCATGTATTCACTTTCAACCCAACAGTCAATGCATACCATTTGACAACCATTTTCTGCATCCATGGTGATAATATGTTGGTATGATAAAGAATTGATGACTTAAGATGTATTATATAAGTAGATGGGAGTTGTGGTTGTTGAACAAGTAGATAGGAGTAAAGACAACATAAATTCTTAAAACTAGTCAACTTATAAAGTCAAAAAAAACAAAAACATGTTCAAACATGATATTGTCAAAATTACAAATGGCTAGAAGAGTAGAAGCCTACAACCTTGAACACCAAATCAACATCTTTTATCCAAAGACATATGGATGTTTTGGATATAACTCTTCCACGACACTCCATAGTAAGTCGCCTCGCACTCTGCATCTTCAAGCCAATTTTCCTCTCCTTTCCTCATCTATTCTTTTGTACATTCTCTCCTCTTCCAAAAGCCGCTTGGAATGCTTCTTCATCTAACACGATCGCTGGACTGCTCTTCATCTTCCTCCAAAATTGTGTGTTCTTCTGCTTGCTCATAATGATCTTCAAGAAACTCTTGTTCCATAGTCTTCCTTATATCGTCATCATCCATCCACTACAAAAGTAATACATTTGCACATCAACTAGAATGTAAACACACAAGAACAATCGTTATGCAAATGACAATTAAATGAATACCTGTTGCCTTCTGCCATCACAATGCCTTTTTCTACCTCGAACCTTAGTTTCCTTTGTTGGTTTTGGTACTTGATCCTTGTGATAGCTAGACTTATTATGTCCAACAGTTTGACAATTGGAGCATTTAATCTGTTTACGAGCTCTAGATTTACTCATTTTGACGCAATTTCACTGAATTGAGGCTTTATGTTTATGAATTCAAATTTGTAGTAAAATGTGAGAATAAAGTGCTTCCTATAACTTAATGAAAATGTAAGGATAGGATAGGGGACTAAAACCTTAGTCCCCTATAGTCTTAAACTGTTTGAGCAAGGACCATAGTTCTACCAACACCCAATACAATCAAAACCGATATAACAACAATCTTAGACGAATACAACAATTAACAACAAAATTTACAAATTCAAACACTAGAACATAACATATAGATTCATTAATTTCATATTAAACATTAAATATTCAGTACATATTTTTCCAAAAAAAAAAGGAAAACATAACCACTTCATTTCCTTCTCAACACTTCCTAAGATCATCAAGTAAGTTGTTCCTGTCACACACCTGTGAGTGTGTTTGACAGATCATCCTCCTTATCTCCAACGCCTTCAATACATTAGCCTTTTGCTTGTTGCGAAGATCCTTAAGAACCTTGTAGTTCATCACTGTAGTTCGAAAGCCTTCGAGCTCAGAGATGTATTATTGGGTTTCCTTCATACCAAGAATCAAGTCAGTCAAAGTGTTTTGGAGGCCATTAGCAATTTTGATGTCCTTATTGTTTTCTCTCTGATAAAAGAGAGAAATCGAGTCAAACATGTAGTCAGACTTTGAAGCTTTGGCTAGTTCTTGAAGAAGTGGGAAGTCAGCCATTGGGAGGTTGTTGAGATTTTGTTAGGATATGTTTTTTTTTTATTGTTGGTATGCAAATGGTATAGGTTATTAACCCATAAATACCAAAACCAACGGGATGTTCCAAATTCAGGGACTAATTGTGAAGTTAGTAAAAAGAGAAATAGTCAAGTTTGAGTGAGAAATAATACGAGGGAATTTTAAGTGCAAAAGCGGCTAATTGGTCAAATTCGGGGACCAAGTGTGACATTTGAAACCTGTTACACTCGCAACTTGACCTTTTGCCTTCCTTGATACGCTTATACACAATTAATGTGTTGGAAACACCAAAACAACCCAACTAACAAGATCCAAACAATAAACACTATCATAATAACCCGACCCAATTAACAAAACCCAATCAAAACCAAACCTAACATACATCCACACTCACGCATCAATCACACATCTAGTCAAACCCATTCGTAAAAACAAAAAATAACAATGAAGGATAGAAGCATATTCGTCTCAACTTTTAAGGATGTGAAGGAAGAAGAAGAAGGTGAGGTCCTGTTCAGAATCCACTATAATGGGGTTTTTGATTATAGCCCACTCAGGAATGAAGGAGGTTCATTAATTAATCTCTGTCCCTTTACCACTCATATCGATATATTTACTTCAAGCCTTGATAATGTGTTATCAGAGATTAATGAACAAAAATGGGCGTTGTTTTTCTGTGATGCTAAAGAATCCCTAGAAAATGGTTTGCATTTGATTCATACTGATGTTGATGTTTATACTTTGTTTGGAATGGCTAAAACAAATGAGTCAGTTGATATCTTCGTTGCCCACAAGCCTCAAAAGTTAGCACAATTTTACTTAAAAAACATCAGTTTTGAAGTTGTGGGTTGGGTAGAGCAGGATACTAACTTTAGAATGCTTAGTCCAACACCTTTTAGGACTAGACATCAATGGCAAGGGATAGATAAGAAAAAAATGTAGGGGAGTGGAACCAAGACACTAACAGTGAAAGGTGGTGTTGTAATCAAAGAGGAAGAAGGGGTTGTAGCTAAAAAACTGAGAAAACTAAAGGAAAAGGAAAAGGAAAGCTGGTTGAGGAAGAGGATGTTTTGCCCAGGAAAAAAGGGAAAGAAGTTGTTCAAGAATTTAAGCGAGGTATAGATGGGAAGGGAAGGCTAAAATGGTTGAGTTTGCGTGGTTTGATGTTGAGAACTTGCACGGTTTTGATGGGAAGGGAAGGCCGAAAGGGTTGGTGGTGTTGTCACGATGTTTCTAGCGGTGTTAAGACACCTTTAGAGCAAAGAAAAGATTACAAACTGCGTCCTAGCACTGTTCGCCCAAAGGAGACCCTAGGTGATGTTTCAGTGATGAATACCATGTCATGTGTTTAATTCCATTAAGTTGTAACAGTACAATACCTAACTTATATGTTTGTTGTTTGTATACTTGTTTTTGCAGACAAGGTAGCAGTAGCATCATCAATTTAGGGTTCATGTTTTGTCGGTTCAACGCTTTATGGATATCGATCGAGTGTGTAGATCATTTGAAGATTCAAAGATTGAACGTTTTGAAGTTCAGCCCAAATTCATCTTTTATATTTTGTAAAATGTTAGTATAACCATGTATCAGACAATGACTCCGTAGTATCAGTTATTTTCCAGTTTCATCAAACACTGAACATATAGTTGACTGTTATAAGTCAACTAGCTAAGTAGTTGGTAATGTATAAATTTGTTTGTTTGTCCTAGGTAAAATTATGTGAGCTCATACATTCTTTACCAGTTGACTTTTATAAAGTCATACTTAAGTGGTCAGGTACACTGGTATAATTTGTTCAAACAATAACCCCTTTATGTGTTGGTGGAATAGTCTTGAGTTAGAATTAACTAAGGTGAGGTATAAATGTGTATGGACTATAATACCCTCCACTAACTAACAGAAACAAGACGTTGACATCGGCGTTATTGGTCAAGGGACGAGTTTGGCATATAAAGCCCATGTTTTGGACCTCCGGCGATGATAATGCCAAGGTATGTCCCAACGCAAAGCGGATTGCCAAGTTTAGGGACCAACCGTGTATTTTAGTCTAAATAAAGTTACTTAAATAACCTAATATAAAACATAACATTTATATATAACCAAGGGTATAATTGTAAAATCATCTGTTATCTCTTCTTTTCTCTTCTAACTCGAGAACATGATGTAAAATGTTTAATTTCATTCATCTCCTCTTCTTTTATGCCCATTTTTAACTCTTCTCTTCTTTTCTTTCATTTAAAAAACTTGGGAACAGAAACTCAACATAAAAAAATATATAAAACTTATCCCATTCTCACTTTCTTCTTCTTCTTCTTTATTGGATTCACACATACAAAAACACACACACTTTGCACAACACAAATTAAACACTTAGAGGGGTGGGTATCCTACGCCAAGGGAGGCGTTTTTTCGAAAAAGTGACATAAGCCCGCCACAACCACACCGGGCCTTGCGTTTTCGCGTCCTGAGCCGTCACGACCAACCTAAATGGTCCTTGAAAACGCGACAGGACGACACGGGCACTGTACCGAGCCTCGCGTTTTCCCTTTTTTTGGCGTAACAGTAACAAGGGACGAAATTTGTGTGGTTTGTTTGTCAAAGAAAGGAACGATTTTTGTTTTTTGATTTGAGTTGATAACAAAACAAAGAACGAGTTTTCTTGTCTTATTTTTGTTTGGTGGCTGGTTTGTTGGTTGAGAGAAAACACAAAAGATAGTTGCTGAGTGTGTTTTGGAGCATCTACAATGCATCAAGTCTTAAAGACTTAATGCATGTAATGCATAACACATTCAATAGCTAAAACTTAGAAAAAATACTTGATGTTTACCAAGTTTTTTATAGAAAAACTTTTCAAAAAGCTTTAATTGCAATGCAAAATACCCTTTTCAAAAGCTTTTTAGAATAGTAAAAAGCTTTTAATCACTTGACCCATTATGGATGCTCTTAGTAAGAGTGATTAAGGTTGCTATATTTTAGGTAGGGGTGTTCATCGGTTCGGTTATCGGGTTGTTCAGTTTGTTCGGTTAATTTTTTTTTCTGGGTATAACCGAACCGAACCGAACCGAATTTAAATTGATTAAACCAAACCGAAAACCGAACCCCCATAACCGAAAACCGAACCGAATAACCCGAATTACAAAAATTTAATTATTTATTCATTTATTTATATATATTTTTAGCAAAAAAAAGAATTCAAACTTAAAAAATATTATATTTATATTATAAAAAAGTTTTAATATATATTTTTTATACATAAATATAAAAATATGTATATATATACATATATATATTTATTTGAATTCGGTTTTCAGTTCGGTTATCGGTTTGGATTGCTAAAACCATAACCGAACCATAAACCGAATATTTAATTCGGTTCGGTTCGGTTTCAGTTTTCGGTTTATTCGGATATTACCCAACCCATGAACACTCCTAATTTTAGGGAAAGTCTTATATAATAGAGAAATATTAGGGTTGATTGTTTGTACTTGGGCTAAAAATCCGAATATTGTACTATTTGTCTGTCTCAAATTATCTATATATACTAAAGATCAATCAAGAAAAGCGAATGCCAAGCGTTAGATGCAAACTTTTGAAGTTGTAAAAAAATTTCGAGGTTCAGTGGTGACGCAAAGTAAGTCAAACATTAAATGCAAAGTTTCACAACTTGGCAAAAACAATCCATGAGGTTTAAGTATCGTTGCAAAGCAAGTCCAAACATTAAATGCAAAGTTTCACAACTTAAAAACAGCCCCTAAGATTTAAGTGTCATTTACAAAATAAGTTTTTTGAAGCGAAATCACATTGCGTCGCGGTTTCACTGCTTCATCCGAAAGTTTGTATTCATTTTGGTCATGCAAGAATTTCATTGGGACGGGTATAAGTGGACTGTCATTTTCGTTGGATTATTTGTCATTGGAACATAAGTTTATTACTTTGTTGTTTTGATTGAGCTTTAATAATCCGTAAGTGACTATTATGTTGAGTCGAGTTTTTTTGTTTCATTGATATAACTACCTTGCTAGTTATTGTAAAACATAATTTGAAAACACAATCACTTCTTTATATGAATTATTATGTAATATTTTTCATTATTAATGAAATAATTTTATTGTTAAAAAAATTGAAATTGTGTTGGTTTATTTGTGTTTAAATAAATGAAAAAAAGGAAAAATATATATATGTGGGGTCTAAGGGTGCATGACGGCACCAGAAATTGGTGTTATAGAAGGGAGGGGGTTTTTGATGTTGTGGTGAATTTGGCTTTATAAGAAAGGTGTTGATGTGGCACCACTAGGGGTGGAAACGAGCCGAGCTCGAGCTCGGCTCGTTTATATATATAAAGCTCGAGCTCGGGCTCGAGCTCGTTTCGAGCCTCATATTTTGAGCTCGAGCTCGGCTCGTGAAAATTGTCACAAGCTCGAGCTCGGCTCGGGCTCGACTAATTTTATGATGTGTTGAAGAAAACAAAGTTCAAATGGAGCTCGGCTCGTTAATTACATAAGGCTCGAGCTCGTTTACTACTTTTAAGCTCATTTATACGTATAGATGATATATATACGTATATACTTTTAGGGTTCGTTTAGGCTCGCGAGCCTACTCGAGCTTTTTGTACAGAGCTCGGGCTCGAGCTTGATTAGTAAATGAGCCCACAATTAGGCTCGAGCTCGTTTAAGCTCGACTCGTTTCCACCCCTAGGCACCACTTTTCCCCACTATACCAGTGGGTCGGCACGAGGATATCAAATGCTCTTAAACACACACACCAAACACAAATATAACACAAACCCCAAAAAAATGTGTTGTTTCATACTTGACGCCGCACCAATTTACTCACACCGTGAATGGCGCCAGGGGGGTGGTTTAACGCCGGCTTGGCGGCGTCGTTGCTCTAAATGGATGGATTTTATCAACATCCATGTTAAGGTTGAGCCAGTGGCATGAAAGATCTTCTTGAGTTAAGCTAATCTCATTCACTCGTATTAACATTATGTGGGAAGTTTAGTTGACCAAAGACTTTTGCTAATATTGATTTATTTGTGAAAATTTGGATTTGAGTGACGCAATATAACACTTATTTTTAACTTGACTCAAGTTGTGACATATTGCTAAATTTAAGACTCAACAATGTGAATTAACGAAACTATCCTCACTTTTACATATGAATTATCGCTTGTGTCATTTGCTGCAAGATACTCTCTTTCATACAAATCATACAACTATCGTCTTCTGATCTCAAACGTATGTAAAGTTATAACGTTTTTCATCAAACAAACTACACAAATGACGTATTTTTTCTTGATTCTCTTTAATTTGATTGTTATTCTATCATCTGTTAAAAAGAAAAATTACAATTTTCTTGCAAATTACAATGATATATTCATAATGTAAGATTTTGCATTTAATAACTGAAAAAGCAAAAAAAATAAATGAAATTTTTGCGAATTTAATGTGATCTTGGCGAAGACCTGCTCTGGCGCTGGCAGCGTGATTCTTAGCGGCAGACAATTAACGATATGCGATGGTAGAGTGGTGCGGTGGTGTAGTGGTCCGGTGGTGGAGGGGTTTTGTGGTGGTGAGGATGGTGGTTGATGAGATGTGTGGAAGAGGAGATCATTTTGTATGTGTTTTTGAGTGAGTTGTGATAAGAAAATATTAAATATGCCTTTACATATGTCTTTCTCTCTCATTTGACCATTCCACTTTTTATTTTTCCACTTTAACTATTTTTCCATTTTATGTAGTTTAGATATAGATATAAATATTGCAATAGATCACGAAATTAACAAATGTTCTCTCTCTATCAAAAGTGTCTTCTTACGTTTATTTCTCCTCAATTACACATTTTTTTCTTTTTCTTTTAATCATAGATGATCTTATTATTATAATTAATCAACAAATATTTTGTCACCTTATATTCTACTCAAGGCATTTTATTTTGCATACTCAAAAATCCTTGCATACTAAGGGATAAATCCCCACCTTTCATATAATTTGATCTAATGGTAGTAATTAACCTAAAATTTATATGTCTAAACCTAAGTCCATGTTTTTTTTCTTGTCTTTTTCTTTTCATCTTTCTTATTTATTTTCTCATTATTTGTATTTTTTATCAATTTTTCAATTAAACTTTTTTTTTTTTTTTTTTTTTTTTTTTTTTTTTTTCGACACGTTTTGTCCGTTTTTATACGTTTTCTCTGCATTTTCTTACGCCGTCCGTTTCATACTTTTTCGTCCGCTCTCTTACGTTTTAAATACTGCTTTTTACGTTTTACGCCGTACGCTTTCATACGTTTTCGTCCGCTTTCTTACGTTTCGTCTTTTCTTACGTTTCGTCCGCTTTCACACGTTTCGTCCGCTTTGTTACGTTTTCGTCGATCTTGTTACGTTTTCGTCGCTTTCTTACGCCGTCCGTTTCATACGCCGTCCGTTTACATACGCCGTCCGTTTTCTTACGTTTCGTCTGCTCTTACATGTTCATACGCTTTTGTATGCATTTTCTTATGTTTTTGTTCGTTTCTTACGTTTTAGTACATTTTCTTACCTTTTCTTCTCTTTTTCGTCCGCTTTCACGCCGTTCGCTTTCTTACGTTTTCATGCATTTTCACGTTTTCATCCGCTTTCATTTCGTCCGCTTTCTTACGCCGCATGTTTTCTTACATTTTCGATTCGCTTTCCTATGTTTTCGCTCATTTTCTTACGTTTTCATCCGCTTTCATACCTTTTCGCCTGCTTTCTTACGTTTCGTCCGCTTTAACGTTTCGTGTGTTTTCACGTTTTGTCCGTTTTTCACGTTTTCATCGGTTTTCATAGGTTTATATACGCTTTCGTCCGCTTTTTACGTTTCATCCATTTTAGACGCCGCCTTTCATACGATTTCGTCCGCTTTCACACGTTTCGTCCATTTTAATCCGTTTTATATTTTCGTCCATTTTCGCATTTTTTTTGTTTTATACGCTTTTCATTCGCTTTTATCGTTTTGTCCGTTTCACGTTTTCGTCCATTATTTTCTTCGTTTTATACGCCGTCTATTTTCATGTGTTTTCATGCTTATTATTAAACTTTATTATATTTCATGTCTAATATCAATTGTGGTATTTTATTATAAAAAGTTAATGTCTAACATCACTTGTGATATTTCATAAGCAAACAAGTATTTTTAACCTTTAATATCACCTGAGATATTTCGTTCTTCAGTATATTTTATATTTTATCACCTATGTGTTTTCTAATATTTTTATAATTTTCGCCATAAGATAGTTTTATGCCTTTCATCGCAATTGATAACCGCATATTTTTTTATTGCAACCAATGTTATCTATCACTTGTGATATTATACTCTTAGTAGAAATAAAAGGGTTAAAGTCTCTTTAGGTGAATTCTTTTTTTTTAAAAAAAATGCTAATTTAATGCAACACTTGTTTGATTTTGAGAATATGTCAAGTCTCTATTTTCATAGTTTGCTTCCTTTTTATTCATTTTGATATTTTTAAGTGACATTTATTTATCTCTTGTGATATAACATTGTAAGAAAGATGAAGAGTATTACACTTTTCATCATATATGTGTTATCAGTTGTGATACTCAACTAAGAATGTGAAATATTAAATTCATACCAAATGTGATAAGAATTTAGTATTTTACCAAGTATATATGAAAGAAATGAAAATAAACATCACTTATTATATTACTGTGATGATTCTGTTCATTTTTCTTATTTGTGTTTTTGAAAATATTTAGGAAGATTTTTGTGTTTTATGATAATATGAAATACTAGAAAAAGGTGTTTAACTAAAAACAAGAGATGTTATGAAACTTTTGTTAGACTTGTGGTGAATTTTCTATTTAATGGATACATTGTGCATGTTTCGATAGGTTTTATAGCGGAATTTAAAAATATCTATGGTTGAATCAACAAACTAAAGAAGTTATGGTTGAAGAAAGCACACATCTTTATAAATAAACTGAGTAAGCTTAAAGACATGTGATATCACCTCACTTGTGATATCACATGATATCACAAGTGATATCACTGGTGATATCACAAGTGATATACACATGCTATCACCGGTAATATCACACATGATATCACAGGTTATATCAATGGTGTTATCACACATGATATCACGTGTGATATCACAAATGAGGTGATATCACCTAAGATATCACAAATGAGGTGATATCACCTATGATATCACAAGTGTTTGAGCTTTCTCAGTTTGTTTATAAAGATGTGTGCTATCTTTAGCCAAGTACTTGTGGAATAGTACTTAGGATTGAAATGACAAGTATGGTGTAACTCCTCACGAAGCTTAGGCTAAGTCTAAGCACAACTATTCAGGTACCACTGAGCTATCTCAGGGACATAGTTATATTTGGAGGAGTAAAAAATGCTTGTGTGTGTTTTTCACAATTTGTGCACAAGCTTAAATCTTTCACTCCTACCTTATGGCTATTTATACAAGTATGTTATTAACTCTATCCTAGAGGACAATAGATATTTTCAAATCCCGCTATAAAACCTATCAAAACATGCACAATGTATCCATTAAATAGAAAAATCCACCACACGTCTAACAAAAGTATCATAACATCTCTTGTTTTCAGTTGAACAACTTTTATAATATTTCACAATATCATAAAACACAAAAATCTTCCTAAATATTTTCAAAACATAACCGCCACATTCTTAGTTGAGTATCACAACCGATAACACATACATGATGAAGAATGTAATACTTTTCATCTTCCTTACGGTGTTATACCACAAGAGATAAATAAGTGTCACTTACAAATATCAAATGAAAACGTCGAAAACGGACAAAAATGTATTAAATAGAATAAAAACGATAAAAGCGTATGAAAACGGACAAAACGTCTCGAAACGGACAAAACGATAAAATGTATAAAACGATAAAACGGATGAAAATGTATGAAACGGACGAAACGTATAAAACGGATGAAAAATCGAAATGTACGAAAACGTCTAAAATGGATGAAAACGTAAAATAATGGATGACAACGATGAAAACGGACGAAAACGATAAAACGGATTAAATACATGAAAACGTAAATATATCGACGAAAACGTCTAAAAACGGACGAAAATACATGAAAAGCTAAAAGCAGCAAAATGGATGAAAATGGCAAAACGTAAAAAATAGATTTAAAATGTATGAAAGCATAAAACACGCTCAAAACGAATGTAAAATGGATGAAAATGAAAGAAAACGGACGAAAACGTAAGAAAATGGACAAAACGATGAAAACAAAATGAAAACGAAGAAAAAGACGAAACGAGTAAACGGGCGAAAACGAAGAAAGCGATGAAAATGCATTTAAAACGTGTAAAACGGACGGCGTCAAAACGCTCAAAATGTATTTAAAATGTCTAAAAGTGGACGAAAACGGATAAAATTGACGAAACGATATAAACGTGAAAGAAACGCATAAAACGTCGAAAACGGATGTAAACGCATTTAAAATGCACGAAAGCGTTTGAAATCGATAAAACGTAAAAAATGACAAAAACATATTAACACGGACGAAAACGATAAAACGAACAAAACGTATGAATACGGATGAAAACGTGTTAATGCGAAAAAACTTGAATAAAAAAAACGTGAATTAAAAAAAAATGATTTTAAATAAAAACGTGAAATCCAAAAAAAAAGAAAAAAAAATGTTAATAAATAAGAAAGATAAAAAGACAAAGAAAAAGGAGAAAAAAAACATGGACTTAGGTTTACATATTAAATCTTAGGTTTATCCCCACTATTAAATTAAATTAAATGGATGGTGGGGATTTGTCCCTTGGTAAGCACCCAAATAAGAGTACACATTTGAAAATTCCTCTATTCTACTCACTTTTTCAATACAAATTTATCGCGAATTTTATTTACGAGTTTTTAAGTTTTTTTATATCTTTTAGAAAACATATTAACAATTAAGAAAAAAATATTAAACAATTTATATCTAAACTTTTAAAATTCAATCTTCTTTTGTTTAAGATCAATTTTGCTACATGTATAAAGTTGTTTAAAAATTTGATTTTTTACTTTTAAGATTTATAAAAATCAGTTCGTAATAACTTTGAGTTGTGATGCATACGATGCCAAAAGTGTTGGAAAATTTAGTGCACTTGTGGGATTAGTTCACACCTGGTAATGGGTCAGGAGGTACGGAGTGTACACCTACAAGGTCCCTGAACACCTGACTCTTTTTGTGGTTAGCACTGATGGTACTAAGTTTCCACTGCTAGTGCTAAGTTGGTACTGATAGGCAGTGTTTCCACTGCTAGTGCTATGTTTCCACTGCTAGTGGTATGAAAGTACTGCTAATGTTAAAGTACTGCTTGTAACGGGCTTTGACCTATTCAAGTGACAGTTTCAATTGCTTAATGACCACGCTTAATTGGTCATGTAACCACCAACTATCAGATGGGGATAATTATGAGGCTATTAATGGGCCGATTAATTCTCATAATTCCATTTGACTAGCTAAGAGTAATTTCCTATAAATAGAGATCCGATCATGCATGAAGACATACGTAAAATGATTAACACTTCTAAGCAAAGGGTTATTGAATTGTGCTAATTCTATAACTACATTTGGTCTTATCCCAAGTAGATATTAGTGTAACCCGGGCATTAGGGTCAAATAGTTTACTTTGGAAAGTGATCACACGATTCCAAGTGATATCCCAGAACCACATAGTGGTATTGTTCTTCGCTTTGATTATCTTACCTGCTCGGGACCTAACCCCAACAATCAAAGTAAACTATTTGTGATAATCAATGGTCATTGCTACGCAATGAAACACATGGCTTCAAACTTTGCCAAGCTTGATAAGTTTGAAGAGGTGGACTTTAGGAGATGGCGTAAGAAGATTCACTTCTTGCTATCAAGCATGAGTGTGGTGTATGTGCTAACCACCCTATTCACGATGATGGGATGATGCTATTGTGGAGCGGATCAGAGGAGGAGCAAATGGGAGAATGATGACTACATTTGCAGGTCTAATCCTCAATGGTATGTCCGATTCTCTGCTTGATATTTATCGAACTTTGAATCTTCAAAGCATCGGGATTCCTGGATGCCAAATATATGGTCGAGGATGCATCAAGTAAGAAGTTCCTTGTAAGTAATTTCACAAATTACAAAATGACCGATTCAAGACCGTTATGGAACAATACAATGAACTTCTTGGTATACTTGGTAGGTTTACACAACACAATATGCACATGGATGAGGCTATTCAAGTCTCTTGTGTCATTGATAAACTTCCCCCTTCTTGGAAAGATTTCAAGCATACCTTGAAACATAAAAGGAGGAGTTAACTCTAGTTGAGTTGGCGATCATCTGCGCATTGAGGAATCTCTCAAGGTGCGGGATAATGACAAGCCAAAGAGTAGCAATGCTTGGTGCATCTGTTGTGAATATGGTGAAGCATAACAACTCCACCTGTACAATGACAACAAAGGCAAACGCAAATATCATGATAACACAAAGGCGATCCTAACAAAAGGCAACATCTACTTGTTGGAAATGTGCAAACCGGTCACATTAAAAGGGATTGCAAAGGTGTTAAGGTTGGTGGTAAAGCCAATGGATCGTGCACTAATGGTTCAAGGTGGTGGTTCTTCCAACTCACCGAAAGGTCGAATATGGTTAATAAGTCTTTTCGATTTATTATGTTACATATGTATCCGAATCTCATTATGTGCGGGATGATGATGTTGCGTGGTGGGTTGACTCGGTGGAACAGTTAATGTGTAAAGAAAGAAGTCGGTTCAAGACTTATGAGTCACCGAATGATGGTTCTATTCTTCACATGGGAAATGAGTCAATGACCTTGGTGCATGGTCGTGGTTGTGTAGATCTTAATTTTAGTTCGGAAAGATTGTAACTTTGTTTAATGTTATTCATGTTCACGATATCGGGAAGAACTTGGTTTCAAGTAGTATTTTGAATAATCATGGATATAAACAAGTTATTGAATCGATAAATTTGTTCTTTCTAAGCATGGTATTTTTATTGGTTTTGGATATTTGTGTAATCAAATGTTCGGGCTTAATATTGTCACCGATAGTGTTAATTCAACATTGTGACCACCATCGACCGACCGACTCTACCCTATGGCATGCAAGACTTGGCCATGTACACTATAAAAGAATGCAAGATATGTCTAAGGATGGGTTAATCCCAACTTTTGACATGGACACCGAAAAGTGTAAAACTTGCATGTTGACCAAGATAACCAAGAAACCTTTTCGTGGTGTTAGTCGTGAGACTAAGCTCTTGGAGCTTATACACAATGACACATGTGATTTGCATGCCACTCCTTCTTTGGGGAATAAGAAGTACTTTGTGACATTTATTGATGATGCTTCAAGGTTTTGTTATGTCTATCTGTTACATACGAAGGATGAAGCATTAGATAAATTCAAAGTGTTTAAAGCGAAGTTGAATTATAACTGGGTCCCGATCAAAAGATTAAGGATCGATAGGGAGGTGAGTACATGGATACTCAGATTTTCGGTCTGTTGGAATTATCCTTGAAACGATCGCCCTTACACTCCTCAAAAAATGGTATTTTGAAAGGAAAAAGCGGGGTCTTTGAAAGAGATGGTTAATTCCATGTTGTCCTATTTAGGACCGAGTCAAGGGTTCCGGGTGAAGCTATGTTATGACTTGCTATTTATTAAATAGGGTTCCCAACAAAAGGAACAAGGTTACCCCTTATGAACCCCGGACTAAAAGGAAACCCAACCTGAACTATCTCAAGGTTTGGGGTTGTAGAAATTGTTGTAAGACTCACGATCCAAAGCTAAAGACTTTGGGTGAAAGAGGCATTGATGCATCTTTGTTGGATATCTTGAGCATTCCAAGGCTTTTAGGTTCTATGTTATTGAACCTAATGAATATATTTCGCTTAACTCAATAATTGAATCAAGGGATGCAAACTTTGATGAGAATAGATTCTCATCGATCCCTAGACCAATTCGAGGATTCCTAATGGAACTCATGACTTTGGTGTATCGAGGTCCTCGATGATGAACCATCGGTGGTCCACGATGAGGTTGTGGTGCAACAACCGAACACGTGCTCGGGAAGAGCAAAAGGGTCGAACTCCAAAGTCATTTGGACTGAGTTTCAACTATACTTAGTTGAAGGAACAAGGATGAGGGCTCACCAATACTACTGTTGCTTCATTGTTGAGGATGATCCCAAGACATTTGAAGAAGCAATGAAGTCCCGTGATATTGCTTTACTCGAAAGAAGCAATCAATGATGAGATGGATTCCATCGTGGGGAACAATACTTGGGTGTTGGTTGATCTCACCTCACAGTTGCAAACCTCGGGTTGCAAATGGATTTTCAAAAGGAAAATGAAGGTAGATGGAACTATTGAAAAGTTCAAGGCTAGACTAGTCATTGTGGCTTTAAACAAAAGTTAGGGATATACTATTTTGATACTTATGCCTCGTGGCTCTATCGATTACCATAAGACTGCCGATTGCTTTGGCATCTATTCACAATATGATTATTCATCGATGGATGTGAAGACTTTCTTAAATGGTGAATTGGATAAGAAGTTTACATGAACCAACCTCGTGGCTTCATCATGCTCGCAATGAAAACAAGGTGTAAACCGATTAAGTCTATATATGGATCAAACAGCACCTAAGCAATGGCATCAAAATTTGATGAAGTGGTTTTGTCTAGTGGTTATGTTCTTAACAAGTCGACAAATGTGTATATAGCAAATTTGATGAATCTGTAAATGAGTCATCATTTGTCTATATGTTGATGACATGTTGATCTTTGGCACTTACCAAAATCAGGTTGACGACAAAGGAATTTTGTCATCAAGGTTCTCCATGAAGGACATGGGGAGGCGATGTTATCCTTGGTATAAGAATTAAACATGAAAGTAAAAGAATTTCTATCTCTCGGTCTCATTATATTGAGAAGGTGTTGAGGAAATTCAATTACTTTGATTGTACTCCGATGAGTACACCTATGGATACTTGTGATAAGCTAATGCCTATAATGGCAAGGTCAGATCTCAACTTGAGTATTCTAGGGTAATTGGATGCCCGATGTATGCCATGACTTGTACAAGACCCGATATTGGTTTTGCGGTGGGAAAATTGAGTGTATACTAGTAATCCTAGTGCTCATCAACGGCAAGCGATTCGAGGGTACTAAAGTATTTCAAGAGAACTATGGATTATAGTCTCATATCTTGGTTATCTTCGATGTTGGAAGGATACACCGATGCAAGTTGGATCAAGAACATCAAGACAATTCGCCTACCGATGGCCGGGTATTCCTACTTGGTGGAGGTGCAACTCTTGGGCATCCAAGAAGCAAACTTGTATCACCAGTTCAACAATGGAATATGAATTTGTGGCTTTAGCAATACTTTGGTAAAGAAGTCGAATGGTTGAAAAACTTGCTTTCGAGATTCCATTGTGGCTAAACCTATAGCTCCTATTTCTATCCGTTGTGATAGTGCAACTACATTGGCTAAGGCTTATAGCCAGATGTACAATGGTAAGTCTAGACACTTAGGTGTCAGACATAGCATGATTCGTGAGCTTATCATGAATGGGGTGGTATCTATAGAGTTTGTTAGATCTCAACAAAATTTAGTTGATCACTTGACGAAGGGATTAGCTAGAGACTTGGTTATAAAGTTTGCTAAAGGGATGGGTTTAAGTCCAACTTAGTCATCGAATGTTATGACACCCAACCTCCCGAGGAAACTTGGGAGTCGAGTTTAATGTGGAAAGTCGAACATTCAGCCGGATTGGAGCACATGTTTTATTTACATCCCAAGGTTGTGCTCGAACTGCTGAAAGGAGGATGAAGTCTTTACTTAATGGTTAATTTTCTTTGAAAAGTGCTTGGCAGAGCATGAATAAAGAGGAACCACCTATGTAAATGTTGAAGTTTTGCCGCCTGTGAAGCTTTTGGACTTTTAGCATTTACAACATTTATGAATTGGATATGGACACATGGCTTGTATAGTGTCGAGTCATTAAGTGTTTGAAAACTTGTGTGTATTTTATCTTGTGTATTCAAATGGGTTGAAGGGTTCAATTCTTAGAACACCCCGATTCTCGAATATTTGAACGTGTAATGTACTATGATGGAAATTCAACTCGAGGATATTTTCGTTTATGCACATGTTTTGTTTGATGTTTGTTTTTCATGCAAAGGAAGTGAACTAAATTTGGGAGGATTGTTGGAAAATTTAGTGCACTTGAGGATTAGTTCACACCGTAATGGGTCGAGGACGTGAGTGTACACCCACAAGGTCCCCGAACACCGACTCTTTTGTGGTTAGCACCGATGGTACTAAGTTTCCACCGCTAGTGCTAAGTTGGTATCGATAGGCGGTGTTTCACCGTTAGTGCTATGTTTCCACCGCTAGTGTTATGAAAGTACCGCTAGTGGTATGAAAGCATCGCTAATGTTAAAGCATCGCTTGTAACCAAGAACTTTGACTATTCAAGTGGACAGTTTCAACCGCTTAATGACCACGCTTAATTGGTCATGTAACCACTAATCTGCTATAATGGGGATAATTATGAGGCTATTAATGGGCGATTAATTCTCATAATTCCATTTGACTAGCTAAGAGTAATTTCCTATAAATAGAGATCCGATCATGCATGCAGACATACGTAAAACGATTAACACTTCTAAGCAAAGGGTTATTGAATTGTGCCTAATTCTATAACTACATTTGGTCTTATCCCAAGAGATATTCGCAGTAACCCATGACAGGTCGAATAGTTTACTTCGAAAGTGATCACACGATTCAAAGTGATATCCCAGAACCACATGGTATTGTTGCCGCTGATTATCTTACTGCTCAAAACTAAAATTAAGAAGGTAGACAATGGTGTAAGAATAGTGTAAAAGTGTATAAGTATTAAGTTGAGTTAAGTTGAAATAAGCGTCATCTTGAGTCATAAAAATGCAAACTTCTATTTAATTTTTAATTGAGGTTGTAATATTGACTACTAAGACTCACTAAAACACAGTTGCATTTTATTTAGCAAAACACTTAATTCTGACAGCATTAAGGACATGGTCGCGTAAAAGAAAAACACCAAACAAAACAAAGCCGGCATATTGGATAACTAGATGAAAAAGAGCCTAGCCTCGATCTCGACAAGGCTTTATTCTAAAAGCATGTTTGTAGTTGCGAGCCCAATCCAACTCGATATTTGGAGCTCATGCACATGTCCATTATTAAACGAGCTTCAAGTTAAGCTCGTGCCCCATTGAGGGTTTTACCGAACCAAGAATGATTAGCTCACGAGTAATTCGACTCATTTACTCGATGAGTTTGTCAATCTTTTGATCTCAAGCTCGGTTCCGTTATTAACGAGCTTCAACTTAAGCTCGAACACCATTAATGGTTTAACTGAGCCGCGCTTGATTAGCTTACAAGCAAATTCATTACTTAGTAAATTAAGCATATAATTCAATAGTTAAATAAATTACTTAATTATATGCTCACATGACAAAAACTAAACGGTCCGATTAGTTGTTACAAATTTGTTTTTCTCAACTTACCCTCGCCTCACATCATGCCTCCTGTTATTGTAGAGAAGATTCGGTATGACTACTCTAAAACTATATTAAACTATACTTTTTCAGTAATTACTTGACTTTAATAATCATATTGCAAGTTTATCTGATTAATTATCATTATTTTTTGTTGTAACTTACCGTGAAAGTAATGTTTTTATTTATTCGCGGGATCTGATAAATGGAAGTTTTTTGTCAGTCGTTCATGTTGGGCCCAAATGCCCAATGGAATACAATAGCTTCTTGTTTCCGCCATTTGGGCTAACGTAGTAACCCATCTACCCACCCTCCTCTGTTCCATGACAATCACAAAATATCCAAGTGGGCACCAATGACCATCTTATTTACATTATCTTTGGCTTAAAACTTTCCTAAAAATAAATAAAATAACTTCATGTGTCATCTAACAGCTGTGACAAGTTGAGAAGAAAAAAGACAACATAGTAATAAGTTGTGAATTTGGACTGGTTACGTAAGAACTTATAAGAAACAAGTAGCTTATCCATATAGGAATACCATTTCACAGAAGTCAACATACTCGACGGAATTGCATTAAGTGGAAAAGTCCAGTCAAATACTTACGTTCCAGAATACTCCGTAATTGTCTACAAGCAAAATGGCTCAAGTTACAATATGTAAACTTAAATGACTGTTTAACGAGTAAAATGTCAATATGCTCATTAAGAAAACTGCCATGAAATACTTTTATAAGATATTCTAATAATGGGAACTACTTGACTAGAGATTATATCACAGACCAAAAATATGAAGTGAACAATACTTTGAGCAAATGTTGTTCAACTATAATGAAATGTAAAAAGTTCTTTTCCTCAATCACAATCAAGTGTGAGTTATATGCCGACAAAATGGACGCCTCGATTTGGGCTGGAGCCTCGCACTAATTGAAATTGTTGCTTGAGGCACCGCGACTAAGAGACAAGAAACACCGTTAGCTTATCGTGATTGTCTCCCACGATTATCCTCCCGCGAGAGTAAGTAATCGGTTTAGGGTTTAAGGAGTTTAGGGCTCGAGATCGCATGCAAACGAGGGATATAATTCCTTTATATACCCACGGAATCCTTGTTGGTTCGTGTTCCCCAACCTTCGCGATCCCGCCTAAGTCGGTTGGGAATGATTATCTTCTTATTTTAGAAGATATCGGATATCTATTCCAGAATAGATATGGGCTTGGGCTTTCGTGAGCCCAAACGCGATTGATATTGGCCAGTTCGTACCGTGCTTAAAGTAGTGGATCGTGGTCGGGTTCATGACCACCCGACTATACGTCATCATGTCCCCCGCTCTAGTATGCGCGATGCGTAATGCGGGTGCTAGACTAATGACCGTAATCGTAAAATAAAGAACGACGAAACGTATGAAAGAAACCATACGCCACCCGTAGGTGCAATGTATCGAGGCAAATGTGAATAGTCAATGCCTCGTTAACCGGGAAAGCACGCCTGCTGTCACATCAAGTTATCTCAACCACACACGGTGAGGACTAGTGGGATCCACGTGTCGCCAATCGTGTGGAAGAGAAAAGGTATATAACTTGGCGATTCATTTTCACCGATTCTCACGAAAAAACGCCATCCACCATTTCTAAAGTGTTTTAAGAGTTGTAATCCCAAAAGTAACCAACCACAAAGGTAACCGCGTGCGTTATAGCAAAAATTATATCACCATGGTTAAACGGTTGTCGACTTCACCTCCGACCTTAATTTGATCGATCCGATGGAATTTACCTCGGTTACTTTATACCCGGATGTGCATCCGGTGAGTTAGGATGCGCGAGCCACGATTTGCCGATTTCCGGCGGAAAGGTGTGTGTATACACGGTTATTGAATTTGCGAATCAACGTGTGCTTCTCGCGCGCTTTCGTGCGATGTGTTAAACTATTATACTCACACATATCGCACTGCATTGTATCGGTGGCTAAAATTACCAATTTTGAGGTAAATTGTCGTCTGTTGAGGATTAACCCCACCATCCACCTATTCGCGCTTTTACCACACCACGGGCGCATGGGTGGGTTTCTTTTTCAAAACGCTACCGGTAGATTGCGGTCATATCTGATAAATTAGATGCACTTAGAATTGGAGGAATACTTTTCCGGGTAGATGATACATGTTTTCCTGGGAATTATGATTTTATACCCGGGAACATTACAGAGGATGAGTACCCATTGCTCGGGTCTTATAACATCGAGGATGCGGAATCGATAATGCGAACCGCATCCCCATTAGTGCATATCCCGAGGGATTTTGGTGCACATGGGAATCACCAGTAATTATTATGGCCTCAAGATGAGATCCCTATCTTCTTAGACGCCAATGGCCGGTGGGTACTTATTCCTCCATTACTTCAATGTGTAAATATTGTAAGAACAATCTTCCGTATATATCGCGCACTATATAACCCGATTGTATATGTGTTTTTGTCTGTGCAGATGGATCACATTCACCGTCGACACCTAGCAAAGCCCGCTGCGATGGGGTGGAGTAAGACCTTTGAGGATGATGAGAGCCTATTTTAGCCGCGATCGCAGGCGGTCATAGAACCGAATCTTTGGGATACGGGGACCGCCTCGATTGCGGTGAGGCGGCGCGCTCTGCAGAGCCGCCCCAATCTCAAGTAACTTCGCCGGTAGCGCGGTCATCGCTCGAGGCGTGGCTCATCCTCAAGAGAAGAAGAAGAAGGTTGCGCTTAGTCGCAAAAGGACCAAGAGATGATGGTGCGGGCCCTTCAAGAAGAAACGTCCGTGGTTCGGGATCGTGGAGTTGTCCTCCACCGATGAAGCGTCGTCGCACCGTCTGCCGATGACGCGAGCAAAGTAAGTAAAACCATACATGTATAATTTTCATTAGTTGGTGAATGTGCTAGGTGTGATTCTAACATTCTTACCGGTGATCATTCGCAGGATGGAGCAGTCATGAGTCACCTCAAGGCGAGTCCGATGCGGTCGGTAGATTCGAGCCGCCGAGCTGTGATAATGAAAACCAATCGATGCGGATGTGCCCATGGAGCACTTGGTCAAGAATTGTACAGTCTCCGCACAACAGTGCACTAATTGTGAAGTTGAAAGACCGTATCGGTGGGGAGGACCAAAGTGCACGAAAGACCAAACAATAACTTTGTTGGAGGCGCAATCGGCTAGCACCCGAGCACAATCGATAGTGCCTGCAGAGGCTAGGGATCCGAGTGCTACGCAAAACAAAGCCGAGGACAAGATGGCACTAATGTGTCAAATCGCCAAGATCGAGCCGAGGCCGCCAGTATAAGTCTGCGTGCGCACCGGGCACTTAAACATTTGGAGCGGTGGTAAGGAAAGTTTGTTCAGCAATGGGGAGCTTAGGGCTACCGTGAGTTGGTCTTTGGAAGTGCAGGAGGCCAAGTCGCGCAAGATGAGCATCGAGTATGACGAGGAGTCAGTATCCTCACCATGTCTACAATTGCGGAGCGCAGTGGCTCATAGGCCACGGTGCTTCGCCTAGCGCCTTAGCACCTGGAATCACCGTGAGGTGGTGAACGCCGAGAGGTTGTGCGATGTGCTCGAGCGTGGTAAATCGAGCGGTTGAAAGACTCCATGATGCGTAACTGTGAAGGCGCCTGCTGATAAGGTACCGGTTATGATGTCAATCATATGATTATTTGGTCGCCGCCATGCAAAGGATGAAAGACCTAGAGCTCCCAATGATTTTGAGCTTGAGCGATCAAGATTACCCGATAAGTGTTATTATGGCGGGGTCGATTTTTGGCGCGTCGAGGATGCGAGGACACACACCGACTATTTTTGAAACCTCATGAGTCTCGGCTCAAGGCACTCTTTTGGCCCTGTGGATAGTCGTAATCCTTTGCATTGGAGAAAGAGGTACCTCTAAAGGAGGTCTTGAAGCGCATGCGACCCGCCTTGCTAAGAAAGAAGGCATTGCGGTAAGGCCATTTTGTGTGGGGTTGGTGCGGCTCACTTGCCGAGGTCCGATGGAGTGCCCGCTGTGGCCACCGTGTCGCTCGAGTGCGTATGTATTTAGCGAGGTCAAAGAGGCAACAGTGGACGTTGGGACTTCTTCCATTAAGCGTTGTATGTGGTGGTAGTAGATTTGTAATAACTCGTAGTTATGAATAAACATTTCTTTTTGTTTGTGTGGATATTTGTAATGTATACATATTTGTCGACTATGCGTAAAGATGTATTCGTTAGTACGTCGCTGTAAATATAAGAAACCATAATCATGTATGAAAATCGAATATACTAGAGAAATAATTCAAAGTATTTGATCATAATCGTATGGTATGATATTCAAGATGTCAGAATATCTCATTAAGGAAGCAAGTATCTTGGTTCCTAAGTTGTTAAACGCACGCGCATTGCATTCTTTGCAAGCCGTCGTGGGATGCGCATATCTTATTCCAACGTCTTGAGAACAAGGTGTTTAACAAGGATCGTGATCCAAGATTGATGGGTTTGCAACCTCTTACTCAACAAGTTAGTTAGTAGGTCAACTTATCCTGCTACCATCGTGGGCTTATTGGTAGTGCATGCACGCCATCGTGGCAAGAAGTAAAAATTGTTAAGACATACGGTTTATGGAGATAACAACTTAAAATGTGTCGCGAGTTAGCTAGAAACGCGCGCGTTTATTAATACTTGCAAGTTTATCAAGAAATAACAAAGAAAACGAAGAATATGAAAAATAAAACCGAATACATGAATGTTTATCGAGCATCGAAAGTGCGGAGCGTCTGTCTTGTTGTCGTAGTCGTTTGCTGTGTAGCACCTCTCGAGGTTGCCGATGTTCCATGCGCGTGGAGGTCACGACCATCCAAGCCTCGTAGCTCAGACGCTGCGCTTATTGCTTCAAGAACCTCATAAGGTCCTTCCCACTTTGGTCCGAGCTACTGTATCTTCTCGCGGCTTGCCTCATTCGCACGGTAGACAAAGTCGCCGGTCCAATGAAACACGCGCACCTTGGCATCATAGTATCCTTTCATTTTTGACTTCGACTTTGCCTCCGTATGGATGCGCGTTCGCGTCTTTCTTCTAGCAGATCCAAGTCGACACGCCTTTCATCATTGTTTGTTGTTACATTGATCTCATGGTGCGAATAGTTGGCATGCCGATCTCGGTTGGTATGACGGCTTGGTTCCGTAGACTAGAGAAGGGGTGCCCCCGTCTTTGGTTTTATTGAGGTCGCGTGAGCCCATAATACATGCGAAAGCTCCTCGACCCATCTTCCTTTGTGCTCGTCCAGGTGCGCTTTATTCCTTCGCCCAGGGCTCGATTTGCGCGCTCTACTAAGCCATTGGTTTGTGGGTGCGAATCGACGCCAAGTGTTGGGTGATGTTTAACTTCTCGCACCAATCTTTGAAGGGTTGTCACGTAATTGTTTCCCATTATCCGAGATGATTTCTCCGGTAATCAAGCGGCATACTATGTTGTCCCGCATAAAACGCTTCACCCAGTTCGCCGGTGAATTGTCGCCATCGCTTTTGCCTCGATCCACTTGGTGAAGTAGTCTATAGCTACTATGAAACTTGAGACCGCCGCTATTGGAAAAGGACTGCGATATCAATGCCCCATTTGTAGAATGGCCATGGCGCCGTGATTGGCGTTAACTCGCGCCGTGGTTGGCGGAACAGGTCGTGGACTTGGCAATCATTGCACTTCCTTATCAAGTCCCGCGCATCTTTATGCATGGTTGGCCGCAGTATCCCGATCGCATGGCGCGTGCTACAACGGACCGTGGTCCTGCGTGCATGCTACATGAACCTTCATGGATTTCGCAGACATAATTTGCTTGTAAGGGGCCGACGCATGAGCCATGGTTGGAGGAAAGAACGTCGATCGAAAGATGTTGTCGTGTGATTGAATCTCTCACACTGTGCGGCTGATTCTCGCGACATCATTCTTGGGGTAATGTACCTTGCTTAAGAATTCAATCGGTGTCATCCATGTAGGACCATCCTCTCTATGATCGCGGAGACTTCCATCTCCGATATTGACTTGCTTTTCGGTGTTTCCACCAAGACTTGCTTTGACAAGTGTGCGAAGCTTGTCGAGGCGATCTTGCTCGATGCATACGCTGCGATTTTCTCCCAGGGACTTGCTTGATAGTAAATCCAAAGCCTTTGATCGATGTCTTAGTCTTCTCAAGATATCTTGAATCATATTTTCTTCTTTGCCACGATTCACCCAACACGTGGTTGGCCACCACCGAGTCCACATTTGCTTCCAAGTTACGACACCCATTCGAGCCGCAATGCGTAGTCCAATGATTAGGGCTTCATATTTCGCCTCATTGTTTGTCGAGGTAAATTAAACGCAGTGCGTAAGTGAATTCCATTCCCTCTGGGTTTGTGAGTGACCAAAGTGAGATTTAAACTGATCTAGATCACTGAATATGTTGTTATAAAGTGTATTGAGACTAACTTGAGCAATATTATCAACTTTTGAACACAAATCAATGATCTTGGATCATGAATCTGTCAACAGTAACTGCAAGATAAGATCCAAATGAATTTTTGACTTTCAATGAAACAAGACTTGTTTACTTGACTTGTATGAGTTGTTTAGAACTACTTAGACAGATTTCCAACCAAACCAAAGATCAAAACACCTTGAAACACAATAAACCAAACACACCTTTAGGATGATCATAAGAACTTTTCACACCAAATCACACTTGTAAAACATGAACTTGAGTTCAAACCTTTAATAATCACTTATTGAGACTTATGAAGCCTAAATCAACAATCAGAACAACTTTAACCTCAGAATTAATGATTATACCATTTTGACTGTTGAAACTGAATTTTCTCAAAACACAAATTTAAGTGAACAAGCTACTGTTTTTAAAACTTAGAAACACTTAACTACTACTAATGAACACAAAGAACAAGAAAATACAACAACTCATTAACCACAACAGTGAAATGCCAAAATACTTAAAAAGACTTACAATAGCTTCCAAGCTCCAAACTGAAAACCAAGACCAACTAACACCCTATAAGCTACTAATAAGTTACTAACCCAAGGCCATCCATAATAAACCTTGCTCGACTTTTCTTGTACCTTTCAAGTGATTTTTGATTTTTTGACTATTTTCTTGGAATTTTTGTGATTTTCTATTTTTTCTTCTAAAGCTGAATTTTAGGGTTTCTAATAGCTTATAAAAGCTATATGGAGCTTATGTGTCTTACTTTAGTCCATTTAAACAACCAAATACATCATTTGAAACATTTGATATTTTCATAAATATGAGAAATTTGCATAAACTGAAATACAATATGAGACTTGAATTAAAGGTTCACAAAAGCTTACTTATAACAAAAGTATTTGAAATACAGAGTTTTTAAGCTTAAAACATAAATTGAAATTAACAATTAACAAAAACGACTTGAAAAATAAAAATTACACTAGTTATCTCTTGTACAATGCATCTCTTTCCTTCTTTATAGACTTTTCATGCTCCCCACTTGCTTCTGATTGAATCCCACCAAGTTTGAGCCATTGGATTGGCTAGAATCATCATGACCATCCACCTAGCATTTTGGCGCCAAAAAATTCTTCAAGCAGGTATTTTGCTTTAATGAGTTTTGGTTGAAGTAATTAAAGGATTTTGGAGTATAGATGATGTGGAGGGACATGGTATGGGAGTGGGTTGAAATGGGGAAGAAACCAGTCCGGTTTTGCGCCAGCGCTGAGGAGAGTGCTACAAGACATGGTATCACAGATATCTCTAGGTTTGACTTTGGTTCACCATAGTGTTAATAACAAAGGGGTTCAAAAAGCATAGTGGCTGGGGTCAAAAAGAGTTATGGACTGGAGGTCAAGGCTCAAGGGGTCAAGGGCAGAAATGGGTTGGGCTAGAAGTTGGGTTTGGATTGGGCTTGAATTATATAAGGTGTCCGGTTTGGTTTTAGATATTAAACAAGGACCAATTTTGTAATTTGACCAAACATGAGGGACTGATCTTGCCATGTTTCCAAACTTCTCACAAGGACTAAATTTGCCAACTTTGATAATACAAGAACCCTTTTTGCATAAAATTCATTTTTTTAAAGTCCAAGGACTATTTTTGCAAATTTCCAAAGTTTGAGGACCTTTGTTGCCAATTGACCAAAGAATCATTCAAGGATCATTTTAAACAATTTAGAATACTTCAAGGACCTTGAATGATAAATTTCCACATTTTTGAATTTCCAGGGACTAGATTTGACAACTTTTAAAACTCGGGGACTAAAGCGCCAATTTTGAAAACTTGATACATTTTTCATCCGATTTTGATATTTTTGCAATTAAAACACATAAAACACTGATTTGTGATAATTTGATCATTTTGATGTGTTTTGAGCATTTTCGATGATTTTGCGCTTAGATTGTGTAAAATGATGAGTATTTTAAACTCATCATCCCCCACATCGAGATATTGCTAGTCCCTAGCAATGATTTGAAAAACTTTGATGGATTTGAAAACTCTTTACCAAAAGCCATCACTTCGAGTAGCCGATTGTTTTGATTCAAGTAAGAATCTTGGTACAACGATAACCGATGATTTATTGGCAAATTATAAACCATATAACTGATTTGATGTGTCTTTACCGTGCCGCACTGCCATACGGACTAGCCAACTCTTAGATAAATTATCAAGATTATCTTTGGTGAGTGAATACCAATTATGGATTTTCCATCGCCTTTACCACAAGCCATAACCTTGCGGGCTAGCCAAATTTCATTATCTTTGAGGATGATGGGAGTCGAGGAACCATACAATTTTGGGCAAATTGCAAGCCATATAAACGGATTTGAGAAATCTTTACCAAGAGCCGCTTGCTCTGGATTAGCCAATCCTTTTGTCTTACCGACATGGCGGATCGATAACCAAATGAGAAAGTGTAAAACACTTACTCCAAAAAAAAAAATTTTTTTTGGCCAAAACGGGAATGGGTAGATAATATATATGAAATTCGTGAGAATTCCCCACACTTAGAAATGAATATTGCCTCAATATTCAAAGTACCCATGTTATGCCAAACAAAGAACGTTAAAGGAAATATTACGCCATTTTATTTAGAAGAATTTTTTTTTTTTTTTTTTTTTTTTTTTTTAGAAAGAATGAGAATATACAACGATGGGAGAAAACTCCCCACACTGGGTGGTAGAAAGGGATAAGAAGATGTAATTATGGGTGAAAACCCCATGGTGCAAAGCTAATGTTTTTGATTACCGAGTCACTAGCTTGACTCGATCCCCGCATTCATTGGTTCATGGGAATGTTTGTAAATCCGGACAACCACGTGGGGAATGTCCTCCAAAGTAATGCTTAACTCGATGACCATTCACTTTAAAATTAGGACCATCGGGTTGAGATAACTCAACTGTACCATAAGGATAAACCTTAGCAATAGTGAATGGGCCGCACTAACGGACTTGAGCTTTCCCGAGAAAATCTTCAACTGAATTGAAAAGAAGGACTCGATCACCAACGTTGAAAACGCGGTTCTTGATCTTGGAGTCATGAATCTTCTTTGTCTTTGCTTGTAGATCAAAGAGTTCTCATAAGCTTGATCACGAAGTTCATTTAGTTCATTCATTTGAACTTTCTCGTGATCACCTACGGTCTCAGATATCGAATTTGCATGCTTTAAGGCCCAAGAAGCCTTGTGCTCTAGTTCAATCGAAGATGACATGCCTTCCGTACACCGCTTGTAGGAGTACACCAATAGGTGTTTTGTAAGTCGATGGGAAGGCCCAGAGTGCGTCATCAGCTTATCCACCAGATGCACGATTCTCGCCATCGTCCTTTCAAGAATCCTTTAATACCACTGTTTGAAACTTCCACCGCCCACTTGTTTGGGGTGGTATGCGAGAGAGACGATGGTTACACCATATTTTTGCATGACTCTTTCAAATTGGTCATTACAAAATGTGTACCACGATCATCGATTATCGCTCTCTGAGTTCCAAACCGCAAATGAGATTTCAAAACTTCACAACTACTGGGCATCATTGGTGGGTAAGGCTTTGCTTCAACCCATTTTGAGATAGTCAAGCGACACGAGTATGTACTTATTACCACGAGACGAAGGAAATGGCCCCATAAAATCAATACCCATATGTCAAATATCTCACAAACTTGAATGGCATTTTGTGGCATCTCATTCCTTTGAGATATATTACCATGACGACGACAAGCGTCGCTGTGTTTTGACATAATCGTGGGCATCCTTATAGATTGTGGGCCAATAGAACCCGAATCAAACACCTTTTTGGCGGTGTAGTTTGGACTATGATGGCCCCGGTGGTCCAAAGATGGCAAGCTTTGAGAATGTCAATAGCTTCCCGTCCATAAACACACCGTCGGATGACTTGATCCGACAGATTTTGAACAAGAAAGGGTCGTCCCGTAAATAGTGTTTAACATCCTTGAAGAATTTGTTCTTCGCTGGTCGACATCCCTTTCATTAATGAAGTTACCCGCATGGTAATTTGCAAAGTCAAGAAACCATGGGTGGTAGAATTTCCACGAAAAGAAACCGCATTGAGTGTCTCGAGAGGAAATGTTTCATTTATATCCTTTTCTCGAAAACATCTTGGTGAGGGTTTCTAACTGACAGATGATCGCACTAGATTCTCGGCTCCTTTTTATCACGATGATGATATCAAATTCTTGGAGGAGGAGAATCCAACGGCAATCTCGGCTTTGCATCTTGTTTTGCAAAGAGATATTTAAGAGTCGAGTGATCCGTGTACACTACGCATTTGGTCAAGATAAGATACGGCCGAAACTTCTCAAAAGCATACACCACGGCTAATAGCTCTTTTACGTGGTGGTGTAATGAGTTGAGCCTCATCATAGTTTTGTTTATGTAGTGAATAGGTGAAAATGTTTATTTCTTCAAGCTGTTCTAGGACCGCACCGATAGCAAAATCACTTGCATCGCACATGAGCTCAAAAGGCAAGTCGGTCGGGAGCAACGAGAATGGGTGCTTCGTTAGCTTTTTCTTCAATGTTTCAAAAGCTACGATGCACTCGGGTGAGAAGATAAAAGGAGCATCCTTTTCAAGAAGATGGGTCATAGGTCGGGCGATTTTGGAAAATCTTGAATGAATCTACGATAGAAACCGGCATGACCCAAAAACTCCTAATACCCTTGCGGTAGTAGGATGAGGCTTAGCAATGACATCAACTTTGCTCTATCTACCTCAATCCGTTTTAGAAATCTTATGGCCAAGGACAATGCCTTCTTTGACCATAAAGTGGCTCTTCTCCCGCTTTAGACAAAGATTGGTGTCTTCACACCTTTGAAGCATTTTATCTAAATGGAGAGACATGATTGAAAAGAATCCCAATGACCGAGAAGTCATCCATAAACACTTCCATTGTTTCCGATCATGTCGTGGAATATGGCCATCATACATCGTTGGAACGTGCGGGAGCATTACATAGGCCAAAGGGCATCGTTTGTAGGCAAAAGTTCCGTATGGGCAAGTGAATGTGGTCTTCTCTTGATCCCGTGGATCAATAGGGATCTGAAAGTAACCCGAGAAACCATCAAGGAAGCAATAGTACTCATTCCTCGCTAATCTCTCAAGCATCCGTCCATGAAGGGTGAGGAAAATGGTCTTTACGGTGGCGTCATTCAACTTACGATAGTCGATGCAAACACGCCATCCCGTAACCAATCGAGTTGGAATTAACTCGTTATCTTCATTGTGATAACAAGAATGCCACCCTTTTTGGGACACAATGAATTGGGTCGACCCAAGGACCGCTCGAGATCGGGTAAATCAATCTCGCATCAAGAAGTTTGATAACCTCTTGTTTGATAACATCATGGATTTTTGATTCACACGTCTCGATGTTGAATCATGGTTTCAAGTCATCCTCCATCAAGATTTTATGAGTACGTAACTCGTGGTTTATACCTTGATGTCGGAGAGTTTCCAAGCAATTGCTTGCTTGTGTGACATCAAGATTTTAATGAGAGCGACTTTTTCATCTTTACTCAAATCTCGAGCAATAATGACGGGTAACTTATCATCACCCTCAAGGAATGCATACTCGAGATGAGGAGGTAAGTCCTAAGCTCAACCTCAGAAATTCTTCGTTTTCTCAACTGAATTGACTTCTCGTTATGAAGTTTGATGGGAGGAGAGGAGGAGAAGTATCCAGATTTGACACTTTCTTAAGAAAATATCTCCTCCATTAATCTCATTTTGATTAATCTCAATCGGGATTGAATCACCGGATGAGGGTCGATGATGGATCCTCATTGAGCAACTTCTCAATAAGACGATGTCCCCTCAATATCAATCGGAGCGTGATCAATTTCCCAAGTGCGTAATCACTAGCCAAATATGCTTCAATCTCATCTAAGATGAAGTCGCCTTCAAACGGAGTGATAGAAGGAGTAGAATTGGCTATGATAGGTCGAGAAGATGTGTGGTATCCCCACTCACGTAATTATGAGAATAACCAAGAACTTTGAGAGTACTCGCCGAAGCAACATCAATGATATCTATTCGGCTAACCGATCTGTAATCATAGTTCATGGAGTACCTCAAGTTTGGTCAAGATTGAAGGTGATGACTGCTTCCAACACGCAATGTGATTTCTTGCTCAAATACATCTATGAGAGCACGCCCGTTCTCGTGAATCCTCGACCAACAATGAGAGGAACCCGATGATCGGCATCAAAATCAACAACCACGAAGTCGGTGAAATGGAACTTTCCTATTACAAATACGCCCTCAAGAATGCCAAGAGGACGGGATATGGAACGATCGCAAGCTCGAGAGTCATGCATGTAGGAGTGAGTTCTAAGAGAAAGTTTCTTCCACATCAATATGGCATAAGATTAATGCTTGCACCAAGATCTCGCAAGGGCAAAGATTCAACCATTCCCGGAATACACAAGGTAAGAGAAATTTCCGGGATCTCCAAGCTTTTCAGAAGCTTCTTGAATAATCACGAAAGCGGCTCGTTAAGAGAGTCTTAGCCATTTCAAACAAATTTTTCCTTATTGCTTAACATGTGCTTGAGAGTCGATGCAAACTTGGGCATCAAAGATGATAGCATCCGCAGTTTATGTCAAATGTAACTCTTGGAAAATTTGGAAAAATTTATCCATTTGATGACTAGCTTTTCATGAGCTTTTGCTCATTCAAGCGCCGATGGGTAAGGAATAGAAGATTTGATTGATTCTCAACAGAGCTACAGGAGGTTCAAAACAACTCCTTGATTTGGTGGGGTTTCGGACCACTGAGGATGGATCAAGGTTGGACGTGCGGTACTTCGGGCTTGAATTATGCACTTTGTCCGTAGTATCCTTGGTAACTTGACTCATTGGCACCGTGGAGGTGGCATTGGAGTCGAGGTCCATTATGTTTTGGAGGTTCACCGTCCACTACCTTAGGAAGAAGAAGAAGTAGAGGTAGGTAGGAACAGCAGTCCAGTGGTATGAAACACCACTTCGGTTGTGATCGCCTTGGCATCGCCCTCAAGTTAGCGATCGTGTTGCTCGTAAAGCACCGAGCCCGAGGGTCGATCATTTAAAGACTTTCGATCGTTAAATCGACCGACAACAACCTGCTCATTTCATCTTGGGATTTCATGAACTGCTCAAGAACTCATCGATGATGGTCCTGGAGGAGTAATGACGGAGGAGCGGAGAGGACAATTTGAGGTCGATATTTTGATTATGACCAAAATTCCTTGATTAGGATTCATATTCCATGAAATTGATTCCCTCGATTGAAATTGTTTTGATGAAGGTTCCCCGATGTTGGAAACCTTGATTGGGTCCAGATAGAAATTACCTTGGTTTTGATAACCTTGGTTCATTCTTGGTTGGTTCTCGATTCGGTTTGCATGTTATGATTCGGATTAAACCGGTGGTGCTCGATTAGTGTTAGCACGGTAGTGTGGTTCATTTTGAGGACGGTATTGATTACCTCCTTGTTGTGAACTACCGCCAAAGCATTGGCCTCAAAAGGACTACCATCGGTGGCGCGACAATTGTAGTAAGCGTGAGGACCACCACAAGTGACACAACTTCAATTTTCTTCACTTCAAAGATGTGTTGGTGGTCGAGTGAAGGAAACTTTCTTCCGTTAGCAAGAACCAAAGCTCGAATAATGTCGTGAGTTTATCAATCTTAGCATCGTGCTAGATGTACTCACGGGATGAAGAAGAAGGTCCAAAGATTAGACCGATATGTCTTAGCTCGAAAGGACGGACCGAGATTTGTTCTCAATGATCCGCAAGGCCTCTTTGGTGGTCTTGCTCAGAAATTACCTCCATGGAGGCATTCAAAGAATCTTGATTGGCCCGATTGAGACCATTGTAGAAAGTATCCATTTGCATTAACTCGGTAAAACCGTGATGCGGACACTTCATAAGCAACTCTTTATAACGATCCATGCCTCCCGAATGACTCATCAAATCTCCGAGAAAATTTCATGATCTCATTCTTAAGACTTGTGGTTCTGGATGGAGGATAGAACTCGTTAACTAATTTGGTGACAAGATCTTCCCATGTCTCTATAGAACGAGGGGTTGTTTCTCAAGCCAATTCCGGCTTGTCCTCTGTGAGAAAATGGGAATGTAAGAAGTTTGATAGCTTCGGATGGGACATTCTTGTACTTGATGGTAGATGCTATCTTGTTAAACCATCGAATGTGTGCATGAGGATCATCCGCCAAAACCATAGAATTGGCTTTGGGTTACTAGATTGAGCAACCCGTTTGAGCTCGAAGGTATCACCACGATGGTCGGGACAACAATGGCATCTCCGTAACCCTCGGCGGGTGCTTGAGAAGCTCATTCATCGGTTTGTCTTCCGCCATTTCGGCTGAGGTGGTGGTGGTAGACGTTCCTCACCACTACCGAAGGAGCCGAACGCCCCACGCTCTGCGAGGAATGTTTCCAAGTTAGGAAAGTGGACTTGTAGAACTCGAAGAACGAGCGCATGCACTATGTATAAAACCAATTTTCAAAACAAATGAGGCAAAACACAAGTGAACTTAACCAATAATCACGGATGAAATGGCTTTTTGAAAAAGGTACACCAAATCACAAGTGACACAAAGGCAAGTTTTAAATCGATGTTCGGGAACTTATTAATGGTCGCACCCCAGCTAGGTAGTGCAACGCCTTGATTTGCGGTGGTTGATTTTATGTATTCAATTAAGTACCACCGAAAAGACGAGGTTAGATCTGTCTTGATGGGTTTAAAACTTTTGGACAATATTTTTGTTATCGCCCTGCTTAACCAAATCGTATCTCTTCAAGAATCACCTTAAAGAGAATACAAAATAGAAAACGTTCGATTGTTTTGTTGTTTTATATTTTTTGGGTTTTAACACTTTAGGAAAAGTGTTAATGACTTTTTGATTTTCTATAACTTTACAAAAACTTTTACAAATGGTGGGTATGTGCAACAATGGATCCGAAAATGGCTAGACACACGCTAAAGCTCTCAAGTGGCGCCTAAAATTTTGATCCGCTTCTAAACAGTCAAGTCAAAAGACTTAAAACTATTCGCACACAAATACAATTAAGATCGGAGAATACAGGGATTCCTGTCGCTTAGTCCCAAGGAGACTCAATGGTGTGTACAACACCGATTCAGAGGATAGAATGATCACTAAGGATAGTGATCCGTAAGGGTTATGATTAGAAATTACACCACTGATTGATTGGAAAGGAATTAGACATGTAATTGGAAAGCACAACAACCAGATTAAAGAAACGTAAACGTAAGTTTTAAAACTACGACACACAAAAATAAAAAGTGAAAACTAAGAAATAAAAGGCCTAAAAATATAAAATGACATTTTGGAATCCTAAAAATAAAAGAAAATTATTAGAAAAGAAAATTATTTTAACACTATTTAATTAATTATTATTAATTAAAACTATTTTAACTATTTAATAAATACTCTAAAATGAAAGAAAATACAAAATAAGGCTAGAAAAATAAACTTATGATTCTGAAAAATCTAAAATACTATAAAACTAATTTTAAAACTAAAATATATTTTCACACTTTTTATCTAATTATTACTAATTAATAACTATTTAAAATACACTTAAATACTAGAAAATAGAAAATAAACTTGGAAAAATAAAATTTTAACTTTGAAAATCTAAAATATGATAAAACTAATTTTAAAACAGAAAATATATTTTTAGACTTTTAATTATTTATTACTATTTATTTATTATTTATTAACTATTTATAATTTTAATAAATACTAAAAAGATAAAGAAAAATCAAACTTTTTCTAAAATTACTTTATGATAATGTAAACCTAAGAAAACTATAAAACAAGATTTGCTTATTAATAAGTTGAAAAGAAAAATCAAAAAGCTAAAAATCTTAAATAAACGCTTATCACTATTTTTATATTGATGTTTTTGTGATTTTATTTTGAAAACTACTTATATACTAATATTAAGAAACTTTAACAAAGACAAAAAATCTACAAAACAACAATAAGTCGATTTGAAAGCTTAAAAGTCCAATAGCTTTTGAAATTGCTTATATTGAAGAAATAAGCTCAAACAAGCTTGTAAAATGGAACCAAAAGTTAGAATGATATCAAAATAAGCTAAAGCAACTAACTAGAAGCTAAAAGACACAAACACTAAAACTGAAAAGCTCTTAACAAGCCAATAAGCACTTTATTGTTTTGGTGAGAAAGCAGTAAATGGGACAAGGTTCAAGCTTGTAAAATTACAGCTAAAAAGCTCCAAACCTAAAAATAAAACTTGATACTACAAGAAGACCGTGTTGGCTTTCCAAAGAAGCAAGAATTACAAGATTTGGACAAGGAATGAGCTTAATGCAAGCTTTTCAAGTTGGGACAATGCATCGGCACAGGCACTCAAGCAGATGGGTGTCTCAAATAAGCAGTGAATTAAGCACTTTAAAAGCTAAAAGACCAAGAACTAATATTTTTCTATTTTTCTTTAGCAGCTAGACTTCAATTCCCCAAAAGCTTATAATCTAAAACCTACTAATGAACCCACAATGAAATTCCAAGTTTTATTCAAAAACGACCATTCAAATTTCGACTTTTGAGAAAACCAAAAGGTTGACCAAAGTGAGATTTAAACCGATCTAGATCATCGAATATGTTGTTATAAAGTGTATTGAGACTAACTTGAGCAATATTATCAACTTTTGAACACAAATCAATGATCTTGGATCATGAATCAACAAGAATCGCAAGATAAGATCCAAATGAATTTTTGACTTTCAATGAAACAAGACTTGTTTACTTGACTTGTATGAGTTGTTTAGAACTACTTAGATGATTTCCAACCAAACCAAAGATCAAAACACCTTGAAACACAATAAACCAAACACACCTTTAGGATGATCATAAGAACTTTTTCACACCAAATCACACTTGTAAAACATGAACTTGAGTTCAAACCTTTAATAATCACTTATCGAGACTTATGAAGCCTAAATCAACAATCGTAACAACTTTAACCTCGTAATTAATGATTATACCATTTTGACTGCTTGAAACCGAATTTTCTCAAACACAAATTTAAGTGAACAAGCTACTGTTTTTAAAACTTAGAAACACTTAACTACTACTAATGAACACAAAGAACAAGAAAATACAACAACTCATTAACCACAACAGTGAAATGCCAAAATACTTAAAAAGACTTACAATAGCTTCCAAGCTCCAAACTGAAAACCAAGACCAACTAACACCCCTATAAGCTTACCAATAAGCTACTAACCCAAGGCCATCCATAATAAACCTTGCTCCAGCTTTTCTTGTACCTTTCAAGTGATTTTTGATTTTTTTGACTATTTTCTTGGAATTTTTGTGATTTTCTATTTTTTTCTTCTAAACTGAATTTTAGGGTTTCTAATAGCTTATAAAAGCTATATGGGAGCTTATGTGTCTTACTTTAGTCCATTTAAACAACCAAATACATCATTTGAAACATTTGATATTTTTCATAAATATGAGAAATTTGCATAAACCTAAATACAATATGAGACTTGAATTAAAGGTTCACAAAAGCTACTTATAACAAAAGTATTTGAAATACGTAGTTTTTAAGCTTAAAACATAAATTGAAATTAACAATTAACAAAAACGACTTGAAAAATAAAATTACACTAGTTATCTCAGACAATGCATCTCTTTCCTTCTTTATAGACTTTTCATGCTCCCCACTTGCTTCTCGATTGAATCCCACCAAGTTTGAGCCATTGATTGGCTAGAATCATCATGACCATCCACCTAGCATTTTGGCGCCAAAAATTCTTCAAGGTGTATTTTGCTTTAATGAGTTTTGGTTGAAGTAATTAAAGGATTTTGGAGTATAGATGATGTGGAGGGACATGGTATGGAGTGGGTTGAATGGGGAAGAAACTGTGTCCGGTTTTGCGCTTTCAGCGCTGAGAGAGAGTGCTACAAAGACATGGTATCATGCCAGATATCTCGGGTTTGACTTTGGTCGACTACGGTGTTAATAACAAAGGGTTCAAAAAGCATAGTGGCCGGGGTCAAAAGAGTTATGGATTTGGAGGTCAAGGCTCAAGGGTCAAGGGCGTAAATGGGTGGGCTAGAAGTTGGGTTTGATTGGCTTGAATTATATAAGGTGTCCTATTGGTTTTAGATATTAAACAAGGACCAATTTTGTAATTTGACCAAACATGAGGACTCGATCTTGCCATGTTTCCAAACTTCTCACAAGGACTAAATTTGCCAACTTTGATAATACAAGAACCCTTTTGCATAAAATTCATTTTTAAAGTCCAAGGACTATTTTTGCAAATTTCCAAAGTTCGAGGACCTTTGTTGCCAATTGACCAAAGAATCATTCAAGGATCATTTTAAACAATTTAGAATACTTCAAGGACCTTGAATGATAAATTTCACATTTTGAATTTGTGGACTAGATTTGACAACTTTAAAACTCTGGGACTAAACTCGCCAATTTTGCAAACTTGATACATTTTCATCCGATTTTGATATTTTTGCAATTAAAACACATAAAACATCGATTTGTGATAATTTGATCATTTTGATGTGTTTTTGAGCATTTTCGTATGATTTTGCAGGTTTAGATTGTAAAATGATGAGTATTCGAAACTCATCATGAGAATAAGGCCGACTCCCGAGCCCACGCACGAGGACCCGTCAGTAAACAAAATCCATGGATCTTGTAGTTCTTTTCGCTTGGTGTAGGTACCTCAAGATGTCCGCTTCTCGATGATGAAGTCTCGCGAAACTGTCCTTTATCAAGCAGACGCGGTCCAGAAGAGATGTTATGTTCGCCAGCAACACACTCCACTTTTGGAGTCGCCCCGACGCATCGGGTTTGGAGATGATCCGCTTGATGGCTTGGTCCGTGATTACCGCTTATCGAGATGCGCTGAAGTACCGGCCAGCCGTCAGCAAAACACTAATGCCAAGACCAACTTTTCCATGGCACTATAGTTCATCTCCGCCTTCTTGAGCGCTTTGTCGACAAAATAGATAGGGGTTTGCACCGAGTCCCTATCTGTTAGTAGCATCGCGCTAATCGCCCATGAGTTGTTGATAAATACATGATCGCCTCTTCGGGTCGGGTGCCACGAGTGTTGGGAGCGCTGCAGATGTCGTTTGAGTGTGGTGAAGGCTTCTTCCGCCTCCGTCGTCAACCGAAAAGTCACCCTTTTTATACACTTCGAGTGTTTTGAAAAGAGGCATTGACTTTTCTCGCCGACGACAGAACCTATTGAGGCCGCCCGCTTTTCCATTGAGGATTGGACTTCCTTCCAAGGTGGTGAGGAAGTTCTATTACCGCCTTTGTCTTTTCTCGACAAGGTTTTATGCCATCGAGTTCTATCGTGCAATTTAAGAACATGCCTTGTAGCGCCAAGGTGCATTTTTAGGATTTAGCTTCATGTTGATCTCTCGTAGTCTTGAATGTTTCTTCTATGTCGCGACAAGTTCATTTTCAAGATGGCTTTTATGACCGTGTCATCCACATAGACTTCTGTGTCATGCCCAATTGCTTTTCAAAGGCATTGTCTACCAACCACGATAGTGGCACTCAGATTCTTCAAGCCAAACGGCATTTTTGTAACAAGAACGCCTTGGCTTGTGTGGAAATGCCTTTTCCTCGCCTCTCGAGCCATTTCAGACCGGTGATATCCCTTGTACGCGCGTCAAGAAAACACTCAACCGGTATCCACACAAGGACTCTATTTTCCAATCTATCTCTCGTAATGGATAGCGATTCCTGCGGGCATGCTTTATTAAGGTCGGTGAAGTCTACGCACATTCGCCACCTACCATCGCTTTTTGACCATTATCGGATTAGAAAGCCACCGTGGTAATAGACTTCACGATAATTCCGTGATTTACCAATTTACCTCGCTAATCGGCTCGCGCCTCCGAGCTTGGCCACGCTCTTCCGGGCGACGGTGAGTATCCTTGTCGGATTCTAAGTTTATGCTCGTGATTGAGCGTGGTACTCCACCATGTGTTTTGGCCCCACGCGAAAATATCCACGCTCTTTTGTAGGAGCGCCGACACACCGCTTTGCCGTTGTCCGACAATGACCTCCAATGGTTATTTCCTCGTCCGGGTATTCGGGTGAATCATGACCTTCAAGTTGGGGACTTTGGCCGCATCGCTTCTGGATTGGTTCCATTTCGCATGTAACCGTGTTACATTCTCTCGCTTGGTACCGTGGCATTGTAAAGAGTGACAATGCCCCTTCTACTGGAATTTAAGCATCCCGTATACCGCTGATGGCACCAGCGCATGGGTCGATATCCGGGTCTCCCAATAATGCCATTGTATGACGAGGGGATTTGATCACCATGAAATCCATCCAGTTGTCGTAGAGTGCTCGGCTGCCAACGCCGACTAGTAATCGCAGCTGCCCATGGGCTATATCTTTTCACCGTGAAACCGGTGAGGCTTTGGTCGACCGGATTTAACCGACTACGATTTCGTGTCGTAGTCTTTAAAGCAATGCTCATACATAATATTTGCCGATGCCCCACCATCGATGTACATGCGGTGTATGTCGTGACCACCCCCGCTTAATTTCAATGGTGAGGGCTCACGCGTTGTCCGCAGCTAAAGTAGGAAAGAGATTTCACCTTCTGGAAAACTCCTGGCCGACCTTTTGTCTAGTGGTTCGCACACGCCCGTATCATGTAGATGTGTCGGCCTTATCTTTGGGTGTCTCCTTCTTGCTTCCATTCTTTGCTTATCTCTTCCTCTTTAATGTTTTTAACTAAGTGGTCGACCGCCTCCTCGACCATCTTGTCGATGAGTTGGTGCACTGGACACACTCGTTAGTGGTGCGACCCTTTTGCGTGGTAGTCACAAGATCCATTCTCGGCACCGATCTTCGGTGTACGATTCATGGTGGTGGGAAGTTCGCACCTTCCACGCAGTATTTCCTTTGGTGTTTTGACTGTGGAGTATACTCATTTCTCTCTCCGCCCTCCGTCGCTTGCGATAGTTCCTATTACGGTTATTACCTCGGTCGTTGGATTGTCTCCTGTGTTGTTCCCTGACCGTAACTAGAATGGTTTTTGCTATTCGCTTGGCGCTTTCCCCTCGACAAAAGACCGAGAGCGCTTCATGAGTTCATCAAAGGTCTCGTGGATCTTGTCGCTTAACCTCTTGATGAGTTCGGGTTATTAATCCCATTCATGAAGCCCGAGATTTTAAGACTTGTGGCATGCTTTAACTCGCATGCATTCATCTTTAAAGCGCTCCATGAATGCGCCGTGGATTCTCCCCTGTTCTGCTTTACCGCGAGTTCGACAGATTTTAGCACACTTTTGCGTTGAGTAAAATTTAGGCGAACGCCTTTCTCAACTCTTCAAACCATTCACGCCCTTCGTGGAGTTTGTTGAACCGCTCGCGCTTCCCACCCGGTGTGGAATTAAACATGTGGCACCACACCGGTTGTGGCGCTTCTCAATGGTCGCTACCGATTCAAGATTTTAGGTGATCGCCGTGGTCACCTGCTCCATCATAGGTCTTGACATTTGTAGGCATGCGTCTTTTCTTGTTCTCGGAGAAATCACTAATGCGTCCCGTGAACGATCCACTTCTCGACGGCGCCACGGGAGAGACATGTCTTCCCTCGCTATCGCGTCTGCTTCTAGACTTCCAATGTCCCGTGTCGCTATCCTCGTTGTCCGAGGAATTATCAAGTAGATGAATTTTCCTTCTACGGCCATATGCGGCTATCCCTCGTAGTCCACTCGAGTCCGGATCCAAGGACTTTCACTGGGAGTGCCGCTGGTCATGTCACGCACTTTACGGCTACCCAATCTAGTGTAGACACCGGTACTGCTCTTCTCTATCACTATCACTCAAGTGTCATGAGTGAGATGTCTCATCATCCTCAACTCTCCTCCCTATTCGTTGAATACCGGGGTCGGCCGCTCTCTCCCGCGCTTTTCTTTCCGATGGCGCAGCTGGGAAGTCTCGATTCAGAATCAAGTTGAGTCGGGCTTTCAAGTTCCGACCGATCTCTTCTTCTTCCTCTTGCATGAGGGGGTTAATATTTCGTAGTTTTGGGATACGAAAACTTCGGTGCTAATTCCCAAGAACTCCCTCGAGGCGAGCGTTTGTTCTCACCGCTTTACCTTATCCCTACTGGTGCCTCGGTGACTTTTGTCAGTCGGCTTAGCACCGATTGGAAGGAGTAGTAAAGACAACTTGTGATGGGTCTACTCCACCTCGTGGTGGTTGTAGTGACTTGGGTTGTTCCCGAGTGCGGTTCCACTGTAGGGAAGATCAAGTCTTGGCCTCGATCCCTTGTTTTTAGCACACGGTTGTCCCAGCCGGTCTCGCTTAGGGTTAGTCCACCGCGACTTCTTCCCATAAGGTCCGACCGCGATCGCCGATTGCCGTGCTTTGTCATTCTAGTGTCGGTTCTTAGTGTAGGTCCCACGGATGGCGCCACTTGTTGATACAAAAGCTGGACGCCTCGATTTGGAGCTCCCGCTCGCACTCAATCGAGAATGGGCCGAGACCCGCCCACTAAGAGATAAGAAACACCGTTAGGCTTACAGTGGGATTGTCTCCCACGATTATCCTCCGGCGAGTAAGTAATCGGTTTAGGGTTTAAGGAGTTTTAGGTTCGAGATCGCACTTAAACGAGGGATATAATTCCCTTTATATACCCACTGGAATCCTTGTTGGTTCAGGTTCCCAACCTTCTGCGATCCCGCCTAAGTCGGTTGGGAATGATTATCTTCTTATTTTAGAAGATATCGGATATCTATTCAGAATAGATATGGGCTCGGCCGCGAGCCCAAACGCTGACGATATCGACCCGCCTGCACTGCGCTTAAAAGTAATGGGATCGTGGTCGGGGTTCATGACCGACCCGCACTATACGCCATCATTATATATTTATCGTTGTGACTATCATCTAATAAAAATAACCATGGATGATACTGTAAAGTTATCCATTTAACGATAACATTTTGTACTAACATTTGTGTTAGTTTCAATGATGTTTTGTTTTAGTTTAAGATTAAGACTTGTTTTACAAGGCATAAAATATATGGTCAATTTTTTTGTTGTAAACTTGTAATCGCATACGTCTCATATTACTTGTAGTTTTAATAATGATCTTTGCAAGCCATCTCTGTGGTGTAAACCAACTTTGACATGGATAACATTTCTGAAGAGTCAATGATATAAACAATATCAACTAAAAGGCTTGTGTCTCATTGATACAATTTGTTACTATTTATTGTGATAACCTCTTTAACCAAATGGTTGTGAGTTAAAGTTTTGGTTAGGACATGTGAGATAGTCGTCTATTGTGAGATAGTTAGTTGTCGTTCTAAAAATAAATAAATAAAGAATAAATCAATTATTCGGTAGCTAAAAGATTGCTATTTTATTTTTAAATTTTTTTTACACCTTTCTATATAAACATTACCTTTTATTTAAACGAGATACGTCTCCTATACAAAAGAATACTTTGTTCACATATGATGTTAAAACTTTATTCTTTGGAACATGAGACAATTGTGGTTGTGGTCGATGTTAAAATTTATTCTTTGTGCCATGATGGCGTCCGGCTGCATAGAGAGTAAAACAATGTTCTCGTAGACTCGTAACTACCTTAAGTTGTTGTCCATTTCAATTATTCATCGCATATTGAAATTCATTTCAAGTGAAAGAAACGTCATTTATATAAATGAAAGTTACATTGATAATTTGGTCTGCAAGACTGATGATGGAGTAGTAAAGATTTAGAAGGATATTATATGTAGAGATAAGCAATTTTGTGGAACTCAAAGTGAGTACAGTTTTGGATATTGAGAATTGATCTATCTTAAACTATAAATGTGTATTATTTATGTGCGTAGCACGCCTAGTATGGGAATAAGTTTCATCCCAGAATAGATATACGGAGTATATGGGAGTGGAGACAAGCCAAGTCACTCATGAAAACTAGCGATATGATTGATAAAAACTTGGACGAGCTCGAGCTCAAGTTCAAACTTAAGTTTGAGCTCAATTAATAATTTGCCCAAGCTTTATATATAGAGATGGTGAGAGCCATGAGCTTAAAACAAGTTTTAAAATATATATTTACATATTTTGTATACATATAACTATGTAAACGAGTTCAAAATAAAAGAACGAGTCGAGCTAGGTGCTTAATAAGTCGATTTGAGCGTTATTCGCTTAACACGTTATAAAAATTAGTTGAGTCGGAGCCAAGTCTGAGCCTACAAAATCTGTTACGACCTGAGTTCAAACTAAATATATAAAGTTTTAAAACGCAAGCTCGAGCTTTATAGCTATAAACGAAGTAATCGCCTGCTCCCAGACTAACACGGCTCGACTCATGTATTATGCATAGCCACTTTCAAATATCACATAAGTTCCATTTTTAACGATGTCATATAGATTCAACTTTCTCAAGAACTAAATTCGTCTGATTGGCGTGAAAGGGACAACGACCACATGGATCGTGTGAACTTTGTATCATAGATCGATCATTAAATAAAAAATGAATTAAAGCTTTATATACAAATAATTGAATTGACTATTTATTATTGTAATCTAAATAATTCGTCTGTCCTTGTTTAGTAGATAAGAATCGTGAAAAGCCATGGTTTTATGTTTTAAAATTCGTATTGTATAGGTGAACTTTTGTTTTTACTTAACAACTAGATATAAGATAAAGTCTTGTTAGAGTTGAGATGAATATAAATCCTATATAAGATTCAATAAATTAATTTTAATTATTTATTTTTTTTATTAAAATTAATAAAAAATATTTTTCTATCATTTTTAAAAATCAAATATTTTGTAGAAAGTAAATCGTTAAGCGACTAAAAATATAAGATCGCGACTTAATTTTTTATCTTCAAGAAACGGATATTTCGATATATTTTCGAAATAACATTTTTTTTTTCGAGTTATGTTAGCTAGTCACATCGCGACTGGACACGCACCCATGTCATGGGGTGTCACACATCGGCTTTCTCTCCCACACCGCATACCTACTGTGACGCCACAACATCGACCGACGCGTTTTTTAATTCAAACATTTTAAACATTAAATTTAAATTCATTAAAATTAAAAAAAACATTACAATACTAAATTAAAAACATTACAATACTTAAATTAAAAAACATTACAATACTTAAACTAATAATTTAAATCAGATTTGTCTTGATTGTTGCCTTGACTTTCATCAATTCTTCTAGTTGTCGTCCGGTCAAAGTTAGGTCGATTGGGGTGTTGTCAGAAGATTATGTCGGTCTCCTGTTTTGATAGCCTCAAGAGCTCAAGTTTCTCTTTTTCATCTCCAAATTTTTCCCTCAACCGTATCCAAGCATCTTCTAAACCCTCCTTATTCTTACCTTTCTCCACTTTTGACTCATTTTTGTTCTTCAAGAAAGTTTGGCCAACGATTTTACAAATGATTTTGATGGTTTCATCATCACGAGAAGAGGAGGATGGTTTCTTCTTTTTGTCACGACTTCACCGGTCGTGATTCTCTAGTCCCTTCCTCATCGAATCATCAACATCTTGACATCGAAAGGGTCACGAGCTTGGGTTAAACCAGAGGTAGTGGTAGAACCCTTTGTTTTCTTCCGACTATTCGCTTGGAAAGCCGTATCTCAAAGGTACTTCCAAGCATCATGACCCTTTAAAACTTTCCAACACTCCTCCAAAGTGAAATCATGACCGACGCCATGCGGTATTCTCTAAGAGCTTTGAAGTGTCGCTCATACATTCTCACCACTTCCATGGTTATTTTTGATATTATCCATGATAGCACAATAATTACCAACCCTATTATTTAATTCTATTCTTCCATTTGGTAGTGATGGAGTCATAGGTTCGGTCGAGCCGCTTCCTTTTAAAGTAGTCTATCACTAACTCCCAAAAGCGGAAGCGGTTCAGTATGCTTCCTCTCTCGAGTTTTCCGACACATAAACCCTGTGCTTTACAAAGCGCGACCTCTTCCGCTTTTGTCCATGGCTCAACGGGCTTGGCTTTCCCTTGCTTGTTTCGGCTTCTTGCCTTTGTCCTTGGCCTTTCAAGCACGCCATAATGGTCGCTTTGGTTTGATGGGGACATTTCTTCGATGAAGCGTTTTTTTCATCATCATAATCTTCAACGGAATGGAATCATGGTACGAATCAGAAGTGCGAACCGCGACCTAAACTCTTGGCCCATCGAAGCATCTTGACTTTGGTAGTTTTGTGTCGGATACTCCGCAAATAATCTTCCAAATTCATGTCAAGATTAGTACTTCAATCGGGAATAAGGTTGATACTGTTGAGAAGGATAAATGAAGTCCATGTTCGATGGTATGTTGATCCTTATTCACTATCGTAAAACAGTTTAAGTATTAAAAACAAGTTAATAGTGAATCTATGATCGATAAGATGTAAGTAAACACACTAATTAATTTTCAACATAATATTCTTTATTAGAAATAAATCAAACAAGAATACATTACCCAAGTACTTATGAATAGTACTTGGGATTGAAATGACAAAGGTTAGTAACCTCTCTCAAGCTCAGCTAAGTCCGAGCACAACCAAAGTACCCACTAATAAGTCGCCTCTGTGGATTGTGTATTTGGAGGATGAAAGATGGGTCATGTATGTGTGTTTTTACAATTCACAAGCTTAAATCTTTCACTCCATCTCTTATGCTATTTATACAAGTATAAGTTTTAACTATTTCCTAAGTGACAAACCGACATTTACAAAAGACAAAATATCGATGTATTTTGTCTCTTTACAAAGACTATTTTAAGCAAGAGACAAGACTGCTTTCCAAAGGTCGTTGATGACATCGAGCCCGATTGTTTGCCATTCGTGAAAGTCGACTTTGGTTGATAAGGACTTGCCTTATTTGATTCAAACTTATCCCGCCTTATCCCGCCATTCTTCGCCTTCATATCCTTCGCCTTCTACTTCGCTTTGTCTTCATGTAAGTAGGTGGAGAGAGTTTTAGGATTCAATGAGTTATTGTCATCACCACCGAATCCACCATCTTCTTCTTGACCCGCCTTCACCCTTAAGTTCCGCCTTGCCGAGTGGAGAGACTTCTTCATTGCCTCACACCGAGTATCTCGAAGATGGCTCACCGAGACTATGCACTCAAAGGACTGTTAGTGTTTAGCGGTCTAAATACTTAGGATATTTTCTATTCAAATCCTAGATTATGGGTTCGTATTTATCGAACCCAACAGCCTCCCCTACTGGATATATAAATAGCCTAATATTTGATCGATGTAAGTGAGCAAATGGCTTCTTCTTACATCGAATGTACTAATGAATATAATAAGGAACACCTTGGTATTTTAACAAAACATACATCTTTATTGATCACATTACATGGTTCCTATCACTAGTACAAAAAGGATAAATCAAAATGATGTCACTAGATGGATTCCCTGCTTCAAGCTTGAATTTTTAGTGATGAGTGTTTCCTGTGATGCTCTCTTATCTTGGCGCTTAAGTCAAGACGTAACCCCGACATTTGCAGGAGTCTCAATTTGAGAGGCCATCGTATGTAGCTCAAGATTGTAGCCACTCTGCCGATCAATATCACTCCACCTTTGAATGTTGGGTTTCATAGACATCAATGAAAAATATCCTCTTTCGTGCTTTTCTATCACAAGACAATTGACAAATTTTACACCTTCAGCAGCTCCTCGTTGTATTCAAGCATGTGCACTTTGATCTCGTGCTAGAACTCAACCTCTTCTTTTCCCTGTGAAGATCGAGGTTGAGATCCTGTGGTGCGATTAAGGCAAGTGAATCCCAGTTGTAAAGCAAGGCATACCTCGCCTTTCATACCTTTTTCGAGCATTTTCATCGCCTCCTTAACCACCGATTCCGCTTCTTTTCAATTATTGACCACTCATCGAGTTCAAGTGATCCCAAAGTCGGTGAATTTTGGGGATCATGAACCTCAAGTGTCTTTTGTCATCCCCCAGAAACATTTATGGCCGTGGTTCGACTGGGATGATTCGACATCCGTGATTTTCTCAGCACTTTCTATTTGTCGCCGACGAGTTGTAGTGATCAATTCTTGCTTGCCTCGATGGTTGCGCTTTTGTTCTTTTCTTCCAACCGCTTTCATTTCACCATCTTAGCAAACCGAGCATCCTTGAACTTTTGTCCACCGACCCTTTTCAAGCTTCAGAGGATCAATTCCAATATTCTCGACTTCCTCAACACAACGCTACTGCTTCTCTCTCTTTCTTTCTTCCTCAAGAAATTTCTTTTTCTCTCTTCCTTGCAAGGTAGTCACTTAGTTGTTGTGGGGTAAGAAGGTACCTGTTGCCGATCATATAGGGAATCTTCTCGTGCTCGTGTGGTTTTTGATTATGCCTTTCCTTTGTCCCGGCCCGACGAAGATGATGCTACCAGAGGTGGTGTTGTTTTTTGTTATAGGTGTGATCACCGCCATTGTTGTTGTTGTTGAAGATGTTGGTGGTACTTGATGAAATTGGTACAAAGAAGGATCTGTTGAGTCGATCCTCAATGCGAGAGGAAGTCTCTTCAAGAGTCTTCCTCTCAACCTGTGCAAAATGAGTGAGAGCAAGAGTTGCTTCGACAAATGGGGAGTTTCATGGCTTGACCTTTGAAGGCTTGACAAATTTCAATGAGCATAGCCTTGATGTCGTTGGTATCCCATCAAGACCGTGACTTGTTTCTCCAGATTGGCCCGAGATAATTCTAAAGGGCCATCCGTGGCCCAAGATTCCAAGCCATGGAAGATGATGCCTTAGCTGTGGTGGTCACCGAGCATCCAAGGAACCCGTGTTGCTCAAGAGACCGATCCAAGATCAAGACCCGAACGCTAAGTGCACTTCGAGCATGTTGATTAGTTCAAGGAGATCTCGAGGAATTCTTCAAGTAAGCCTCAGAGCCTCCAAAGACTTTTGAGTCGAGTGTCGGGTCTTCTTTGATCGAGTCCTCGATTCATCAATTTTGTTCCATAACCTCAAGATGTTTAAGAAACTTAGCCAGTTATCATCCATCTATGAAGATGCTCGTACATGATATCTCGTGTTCATCAAGATAGCATTGAAAGTGAGCACATCGGACTTTAGATCAAAGATAACTTGCAAAGCAGCCTTCAGCTGTTGATCCCACAATGTGTCGCTGACCCTTAATATATCTTTCTTGAAGCTTTGGTGATCCACATAACTAGTCATTTTTCGTTGATTGGAAGAATATTATCAAACCGGCCGAATTCATCGAATCGGATGAAGAGGAGTCGAGTCATTATCTTCAGTGAAATGGTGACTCATTAGGCTCTTGTGGATCGGCCGATGTTCTTGTTCACTTTTGAACATCGTTGTCCACCTCTTCTCCCGCCGATAGAATTTCATCTTCACTTTCAAAGATATTCTTCATCGAAAATAGTATCTCAAAGAATATCAAGAATGCTAACAAGGTGGGGTGATGGGTTCCATATCGATGGGTGGTATTAATCCTCCGAGTCTTTGTCCCCTTGACCCCTCGTATAATCACGTGTTTTACCGACTGTTTTAATATTTATAGTGTCTCGCTATACCTATGGTCTACCTTAGTGCACTAATCCAAAGGTACCCGGCCGCGTGTAGTGTAGTAAATGGTAAAGCCGAGGTCGCCTCAAGAGCTATGTGTTGGATTATTACTAAGTCTAATTGTCACGTATAATAATGGTTTCGATAGTGATTTAATTAATTAAACTACTAATGCGTAATAAATAAAAGCAAAGTTAAATGGATAAAAGGAAATCAATAGAGGAATAGTGGTGCTAAGCTAGTCAATCCTCCAAGCTAGTTATGTCTCACGCTACCTACTTCCAATTACTTCAAAGGGGTCAAATTCGAGAGAAAACATTTGGTCAATTCGCCCTAACCTATCGCAGAAAGATGCCACCATAGAGAAATCAAAGCATCAGCCATAAGTCCCTGTTCCCGGGTCCCTTGCCAAGTCATTAAGTACCGCAACATGCTAGATTCAAAATAGCGAGTGCCCGACCGTTAGAACTTAGACACTACACCCTCAATTCTTAAGTTCATCCAAACGATAGGTGATCAATTGTTCAAATCGCACAAGTAGAAAGGGTCGTCGGTTGGTCATATATTACCCTTCCTGCCTCAAATTCACCTAAGGCCGCTGGTCATATCTCATAGTCAATTGGCCTCACCGCCATTCAAAACTACCGAATCAGGGTGACTACCAAAGAACTATGCATGCATACACTTAGAAATAATTGTACGAAGTAAAGGTAAACGCAAAACAAAACAATTATGAATTATAATTTAGGCTAGCACCAAAGGGTGCTTAGCCACTCAAATTAATCATGCAATTCAAAGGTACGAAATACATGAATCGAAAGTAAAAGAAATATAAAATGCTAAAGCTTATCGTAATGGAGTAACTTCTCCCTGGAAACAGCCTCCGTGATGCTCCCTAGACTCGCTTTGAGCTTATTCCCACGCTCGTAGTGTTGTGTGTGGAATGGGATGATTAGAAATGCTGGAATTCGTGGGTATTTATAGGCCAGTCCGGGTTACGCCTTACTAATATATGAGTTACGCCAGAACCTTCTATTTCATCGTAAATGCACTAGATCTGAAGTTACGATAACCTTATTAGTGGTTACACCGTAGTCTTTAATAAACTCCGTTACGCCGTAAGTGATGCAAGAGTTACTGATAAGTATCGTGGCGTGGAACCTCTTTTGACCTAATGGAGTTACGTCAGAACCTTTGGGAAGAGTTACGTAACCTCTTGATAAGTTGGTATTCGTGGTCACACAATTGTTACGCACAGATGTGAGAGAGGAGTTACGCCAGAACTCTTTAAAATAGGCATACCGTGATAAATCTTTAGTTATGTTTCCATTTCAGCGCCTCTTTAGCTCCAATGCTCGTAATTTACCGAAAGTGGAAAACAATGGAAAACAAGCGTGAATCCATATAAATGATATAAATAACGAGCATTATCGGGGAAATTTACACTAAATATTTAGGACTATTTGATGTTATCAAATATCCCCCACTTAAACTCTACTTGCACTCAAGTAGACATTGTTAGATAGATTCCTAAAAGATATCTCCCAAAACTCGGAAAATATGAGTTTACAAACCTTATGCTAGAATAAAACAAAGTCAACACCTCACTAAAGGGAACAAACACTCAAATCTCTCAACTATTCTAAGTGTCAATTTCGTGGTGATCACCAATCGCACAATCATAGCATGTATTCTATCATAAGCTTGGTGCTACACAAATCTCCACCACTAGAGTTAGGGCTAAACAATTCTTGAAAGCAATATGGGTAGACACGATAAAGGTTAAGGGTGACTCGTCATTACTAACATGTCACTGGAAGTGGACAAAATCAATGATACATGACCAAATCCATGGCCAAGACACTAAAGATTGCTCACGCATCACCTAGATACGCTTCATGACTAAAGGGTAGGATAAGACATGAGATATATAATTGGTGTAAAATGAAAAACAAGGTGTAGTCTAAATCTATAACCAAGTCATCACCAATTTCGTCTCGTCCAAAGTTCAAGCTTAGAAGTCTAGAAACCGGATCATGAAATGCAAGGTAGTTGTGTCATTAGAGGACGCCGTGATGGGCACACTACCTTTTCTTCTTCTGCTGGCATAACTTCCAACCCAATCTTCTAATGTGACCGAGGTGGCCTCGATACTAATCAATAAAGTTTCATACTACAAAGGTTTATAACATCGCACTTAACAATATCATAACTCAATCAACCTTTTTTTCAACATAACATAATAACATAACATCCCCCACTTGAGATGAACAATGGAGTTCTGGGGTCTTCAATGATCTTCATAAATGTTGTCGATGAAAGCGTGATTTCTAAACCTTTCCACTCGAACCTTGAACTTAGGCAAATGATGACTTCCCAATCAAAATAAAGACTACTAGGTAGGCTAAGGTGTATAGATGTAACGAAACAATATATTGGGTTGACAAAATGAAAGGAATGGCTCAAGGGTGTATCTAGGGTATCTTGCACTAAAGGTGAGTGCAACAAAAGGGTTTCACATAGGGGCTTAAAAGTCGAGGTGACTAATCGATAGACTCACAATGGTAGGTTGTTTGGGTGATAATCCCATAATATTGCCTTCTAAAACCGAAAAGTCCAAATACATTGAGCTAACTCAACACACCTCGCCTATGGTCTCGAAATGATGCAAAGGCCAATTTCTAAAGTTTACAAGCTACCCAAGACACTCATAATTTGGTGGATTTGGGGTAAAATATTGAAACGGATAAGGCTAATCTCACCATGTAATGTCAAGGGTTGTATGTGTTTCATCGAGGTCTAATCTAGTTAGGTTAGGAAAACATATCAACATTTTAAAATGGCATAATTTTCAAAATAAACTAGAAAAATGAGGCTAAATAAAGTTCAAGAGATAATTCTACTCCCGTCCCCCACTTGAATTGTACAAAGTCCCTTTGTACTAGGCATTAAAATAAAGGTGAAGAGAAAGGTAAAATTAGAGCAGAACTTCCCCGAAATTTGCTCCAAAAGAAGAAGGCCCACTTAAAAAGAATTGTGCCTTTGTTTAAGCCGCCATGAACAAACTTCAATCAAATCACAACACCGACAAGCATAATACTAAAAAGAAAAAAATGAAAAATGAAAACAAACCTAACTCACTTTCAGAGGAATCATCACTTGCATTTAGTGTATGCAATAAGCCTTTTAAACCACTTGGTGTCCCAAGTAGACGAGTGAAGTCTCCCGAGGGTTTACAGGAACATACTCCACAAAGTTCATTTAAAACTAATACAAGGTTACCGTGTTTTAAAATGAAAGAATTAGCAGAGGAAAGTTACGTCAGAACTACTTACGAGGAGTTACGCCAGAATCGCAAAACCCGATATGAGTCGAAGAGCGAGTGGTTACGTGTAACCATCGAGATGGTATTACCGTAATTGGTAATGCGCCAAGAATTCGCCGCTGGTTCAAATGTTGGTTACGGCCTAATCACCAAGATGAGTTACGCCAGAACTCGCTCGATCAAAGAATCGCAACAAAGAATTAGTTCCTCGCTTCCCGCAAAATGGTTAAAAACACAAAACCCCAACAGAAAGGAAATAAAACAAAAGAAAGGGATAATTCGGGTTGTCTCCCAAAGAGCACTTTTTTATTAACGAATCTTTTGTTAGACTCAGAGTCATGCTGGGCTTCTATGGGGCCTTTGAACTTGCCCCACTTCTTCCATGTCTTTCATCAATAAGGTCGGTCCCAAACATGTGCTAAACATACCGAGTCATGGTGTATTTTTTCTCAGAGAAAATTAGCTTGTGCCCATTCAAACGAAACCTAGCCTCTTCTTCCTCATCAATTTTAACATACCCAAACTTTACTCAGAATCAATTTTCAACGAGATCCCTCGTATCCTACATGGCCCTCTTATCTTCGTCAAAACATGCCCATTCCTTGCGCTTGAGCCATTTAGGTTCGTGGTATTCTCCTCCATCGAGATCTTGCGATTGGGGTTGCATGTAGGCTATGCCATGGTGTATTGGCTGTGCATGATAGCCGGTTCGAAAATGAATGGTCCATTTAATATCGGAGAACCATTCGCTAAAAGCACTATGTTGTTGCAACCACTTTCTCTCGATATCCTCATCTTTCTCCCAAAGACCACCGACATCCGTAGCTTCATTAATCATACGAATGAGATACTTTCTCCTCCATTACATCTTTTTGGAAAGGGAACACGTGGAAATATTACTTTGGTCCCTCAACTAAAGGAACACAACAAATGAACTCTTCCTTTTACAACGAGTCGGGAACAGTAGAACGGGATTTCTTCCTTTTCATTGTTATCGGATTCGAGTCCCGCAAATGGACAAAGATGAAGGTGGAAACCTATCTGAGTCATCTAATTCTATCCTCGGTGGTTCCATAATAATTTTTCTCGCTCAAGGTTCAAGGTTTTATCCAATTTAAACTCCACTATATCTCCATAGTATCCACCGTAACGTGCTAATATTTCAAGGAATGGTATACCAAGAATCAAATGCTCCTTTTTGTCTTTCACATTATCGACTACCACAAATCGAGGGCTGAAGTAAATTTATCGACCTTAATACACATACCACCTGTAATACCTAAAGGGGTAATCTTAGTTTCAAGGGTCGATTCAATCACGATATCTGCTTCCCAAAGCGGATTATCTTCGCTTTAAGAATATGGATAGAGGCATGACGCTTACACAAGACCCAAAATCTACTACCCCAAAATATCAATATTACCAAAGAACATCGAACGATTAACCCGCTTGCACTAATATCCTTAACCGAGAATAAACTTGATCCTAACTCGATATGCCTTCGAGTATGGTTACCGAACTCCGGAAGTAGTTACTGCAGTAACTCTTCCCGTTGGTCAGATTCGTGACCTCCAATTTGTCGATCGAGGATATACATTCCTTAATTACCTCCTCGTGAATCATTGGTGAAACAAGATTGCATTCCTCCTTGCGCGCTGGCTTCATTAAGTTCTATTCCATCAATCTCAAAGATCAGTTTTTCAATCATTGCTTGATTCGCCCGAATCGTCTATCTTTATTAGTCAACCACTTGTGAATGGTCAACCATAAAAGTCAAACAATTCGAACGCAATGCAATTAAGTCCAGGAGTTTAGTGTATCCCCGTGTCGTTAAGTCCCAACGAGGCGTGTAAACAGAATACAACGAATCCGTGACGGTGATATTGAACAGAAAGGGGTTTTGAGTGATTACACTAAGGAAATTAATTCTAATAAAGACTTTGAAGTCCTTTTAATTTATATTTAAAATCGCTTAACGATTAAAACCTAAAACGACGTTTAAATAAAATTACTAACGCATTTAAATAAAACGTGAAAATAAAGAAGTAAATACCTACGGATATGAAAAATACATTTTACAATCCTAATGATGCAAGAAAATTATTGGAAATTTAAAACTAATTTTTTGGATTTTTCTTGATTTAATTTGAATTAAAACTAATTTTAAATATTTAAAATAGACTTAAAATACTAAAAATCGTGAAAATAAACTAGAAAATTACAAAACTATTTTTAAAAATCTTAAATGACTAAAAAGAATTTTAGAAACTGAATCACATTTTTTGACTTTTTCACTATTTATTATGAATTTAAACTATTTAAAACTAATTAAAATGCTAGAAAATCTATTTTAACTAATAAAATTCGTGAAAAAACTTTTATAACTTTTGAATATTCTAAAACTAATAAAATTGAAATTGTATTTTTCCGATCTTTTTCTAATTTATTTGGATTAAATGCTAATTAAAAATGCTAGAAAATGACATAAAATGCAGAAAATTAGTAAATGAACAGAGAAAAATATGAAAAGTTCCAGATAAGTCTAAAATAATACTGAGAATCAAGGAAAAATGACAGAAACTACTTTGGAGATCATGAACTATGATTTGGGCGCACAACTAATAAAATAAGCACATGTAAATAAGCTAAAATCTAACCATAAGCTACCCTAGCCTTAATCTAACCTAACTTATGCTAATGCAACTGAATGGGACCCTAAAAGCACAGTTAGAAGCATTTAAGCACAAAAGCAAGATCAAACTATAATAAGCCAAATGTTCCCCAAGGCCCTACTTTAAGCTAAATTATAAGCTAATCTAGTGAGCCAAACCGAAACTGTAAATGAGGACATCAAGTCCACCAACCAAACAAAGAACTAGACTAAATTTCACATTAACTATCTAAATTGAACCTTGTACAAGGCCTCGCAAGTTGCCTAGTTCACACTGCTGCATTGTGAATTTGAACAGTGGAAAACCAATTTTATCGAAAGTACTATTTAAGAGCTTATAGAAGTTCCTAAAAATTCAAAAAATCGATTTCAAATTTGACCAATCAACTTATTAAACCCAAAATATCACTTAATTTGAACCAAAAACTAATCAATGAAAATTCCACAAAGATTGGCTAAAACCGCTTAACCATTTTGACTGCTTTTAAGACATGGGTGAAAGTTGACTTTATGAGATTCAAATGCAATTTTGGACCGAGATCAATGTTATAAGATGTAATAAGACCCAAATAAGCTAAACCAATAGAATCTAAACTTGTTCTAAGCTATTTCAACTACTAATTTTTAATGCTTTTAGGCTAAATAGATCTAAGATTGATTTTGACTTTGAACTAATAACCTAGTTATTTTATGACTCAATTAACCAATTTGTACCTAATATGACTTGACCAAATCGATTATAACCTTAACGCAGACCGAAAGCACGTATTTAAATCTAAATCCAAACACCCTCTTAACTATCTCATTTGCAATTTAAACCGATTTAGCTAATACAGCCATAGAACTTGATCCCTAGAAACTAAATAACTTAAAACTAATCTAATTAAACAGATTCCAAGGTAAAATAAGCATTAAATATTTGAATAAGAAAATGGCTAAGTTGGACTTTTTCTTGATTTTAAGCAAAAACTAATTCTAACAAACTAAAACACTTTAATTCAAAGATAAATACCTCAACAAGACCAATAAGCTAAATAAAATCAAAATAAGCACTAGTTAAGCATATGAACGAAAGGAAAACAACAAACGGTTGACTATTTTGACTATTTTGAAATTGAGCAATTAAACAGAAACTCTACCAATTTGCTTCAAACACTTTTAATTAAGTCAAAAGAAGCTTAATGAAGCATTTTAACAGCTTTAAAACTTAAGAACAAGCTACGATGATCTTAATGGAAAACTAGAACAAGCGTAATGTGGACAAGTAAGGATTGAAATGGCTAATTAAGACTTAAATAACTTGTAAATGATATTAAACATCAAACCCGTAATTCTTAAACATTAAAACAATACAAACGATTACATTCAAAATCTAAAAAGGGTCTAAAACAGTTGACATCTTCTATCAGATCTTCTTCTTTATAGCACCCCACTAGGTTTCGGTTCTTTTCCCGCCATTGATTGGGCTCTATTGATCTTGACCGTTGGCTTGGATTTTGGCAACGGTGCGGCAACTTGGGTCCCGTGAAATTGTGACAGGGAAAGGGTGTATTAATTGAGTTTGGAATTTTGTGTTTGGGAAGTGGGAATAGGTATGGGAAGTTGAGTGTTGCAGTTGTTTTGCGTAGTCAGTGGGAGAAAGGAGAAAGGGAGGAGGGAAAAGGTTACGGGTTCGTGGTTTTGGGATTGGATTGGGTTTGTTTTGTTTTGGGTTTATTAAAAATAAAAGGTGTTTGGTTGGTATTAATCACAAGGACCAAATGTGTAATTTTCTAATTCTTCAAGTGTGATCTTGCCAACTTCCAAAATTATCATAAGTGGACTTTTGCCAATCTTTAATAGTACAAGGACCTGAATTAAGTATTTTCCATTTTTTTTCATTTCAAGGACTATTTTGCCAATATCTCGAAACTCCCGAGACTAAACTTGTAATTTCTCAAAACTTTTGAAATTTTTCACCAAAGGACTAATTATGACAACTTATGATTTCAAAAGGACCTTGGTGACTTTTTCTTTAAAATAAGTGCTCGTGGACTATTTCGCCAATTTTGAAAGTCTGGGACCTAAACCGCCAATTATGCAAACTTTGTTCGCTTTTCATTTGTTTTCAATAATTTTGTATCCGAAACATATAAAACGAATTTTGGGATATTTTCAGATTTTGATGCATTGAAAGTGTTTTAAATGTTTTGCGTCAGATTGATTAAAATGATGAGTATTTACACACTCATCATTGCTCCAAGATTTTTAGGGTTCGTCACGTGTTCTCGAAAGATTTTTATTTGTGTTTTCCCCGAAACCCTTTAACCAAATATCTTGTTCTTTTTGTTTCAATCAAGTTTCGTGAAATTATTAATTGTTTCTTCAAGACCGGGCTTTCTTTTCTCCATAAGGCCCACGGTTGTAATTTCCACGATAACCATTACTATTTTGATTATCTTCAGAAATGGTCGATTTTCTCCATACTTAGCTTCTTCAATATTCTCTTCGCCCACATGAGGACACTTTTTCGTAAGATGTCCTCCTCGCATGATTTCACAACCTACTTGATGGCATGAACGGTTTCTCCGACTTTCAAAGATATCTCGATCGAGATTTTCAATTTTACTAGCTATTGCCGCAATCCGCCAAAACTTCCGCTTGATTTCTTTTGCTCCCACCGTCGTGCCATTTTTGAGAGTGGTCCGCCATTTTTTTAATGGCTTCAATTACAACGGTAGGAGTCATGTTTGGGATAGGTCCTTGATAGTCCAGCATTTGCCTAGTAGTTACGTTTATTCCTTTGTAGAAAATATTGACCTTATGCTGGTTATTCAGATCATTGGTAGGACACTTATAAAGAAGATCGTAGTATCTCGTCCCAAGCTTGATACAAAGTTTCTTCGACTTTTGTTTGAAATTATGGATCTCCAAAAGTCGGTTAGAAATCTTCGATGGCGGGCAATATCTTTCAATAAAGTGTTTCTTTAGTAGCGCCTAAGTATTAATCGCCGTGACGGCAACCTTCGATCCATCTTCCGTCGCTCCAATAAGAGTCACTGGGAATACCCTAAGCATAACATCATCATGAGACGCCCTAATGTTGAAGAGGCTAGCGATGTATAGGACATTTTCAACGTGATCATATGCGCCTTCGCCCCCTGCTTCCGTAAAAGGGTTGCCAAGCCCCTCATAAATTGGTCTTTAATTTTGAAACGAACATCCGCTCCGATTGTCGGTCTTACGAGACCCGACCTTGTTCCGCTCTTGTCAATGCCAAGTATTCTCAAGAGGAGGTCATCGATGTTAACAACTTCCATGGTAATTCAAAACTTGAAATATGATCGTGAGAAAAGTTTAAAACGAAATGAAAGACTTAATATCAATCCTAATATAATCGCAGCATGCGCCAAAAACTTGATGCAGTTTTACCGACTGTGTCTTAATATTTATAGTGTCTCGCTATACCTATGGTTCACCCTAGTGCACTAACGGGCAATGTACCCGGTCGCGCAGTAGTGTAGTAAATGGTAAAGCCGAGGTCGCCCCAAGAGCTATGTGTGTTGGATTATTACTAAGTCTAATTGTCACGTATCAATAATGGTTTCGTTAGAGATTTAATTAATTAAACTACTAGTGCGTAATAAATAAAAGCGTATAAATGGATAAAGGGAAATCAATAGAGGAATAGTGGTGTTAACCTAGTCAATCCTCCTAGCTAGTTATGTCTATGTCTACCTACTTCCAATTACTTCAGTGGGTCAAATTCGAGAGAACAACATTTGGTCAATTCGCCCTAACCTATCAAGAAAGATGCCACCACAGAGAAATCAAAGACCATCATAAGTCCTGTTGTTCCCGGTCCCCTAAGCCAAGTCATTGGCACCGCTACATGCTAGATTCAAAATAACGAGTGCCTTACGCTAGAACTTAGACACTACACCCCTAATTCTTAAGTTCATTCAAACGATAGGTGATCGCTGGTCAAATCGCATAAGTAGAAAGGGTCGCCAGTTGGTCATATCTTACCCTTCCCGCCTCATCTGCTTCATCTAGGTCACTGGTCATATCTCCTAGGCAATTGGCCTCCACCGCCATTCAAAACTACCGAATCAAAGGCGACTACCAAAGAACTATGCATGCATACACTTAGAAATAATTATACCAAGTAAAGGTAAACGTAAACAAAACAATTATGAATTATAATCTAGGCTAGCACCAAAGGGTGCTTAGCCACTCATATTAATCATGCAAATCAATTCAATATTTAAAGGTACAAAATACATGAACCAAAGTAAAAGAAATATAAAACGCTAAAGCTTATCGTAATGGAGTAACTTCTCCTCGAAACACTCAGATGCCCCTAGACCGCCTTGAGCTTTTTCCCACATTCGTAGTGTTGTGTGGAATGGGATGATTAGAAATGCCGGAATTAGGCGGGTATTTATCGGCCGGTCTGGGTTACGTCAGAACCAATATAGAGTTACGCCAGAACCTTCTATTTCATCGTAAATGCACTAGATCTGCTAGTTACTGGTGAACCTTATTAGTGGTTACACCGTAGTCTTTAATAAACTCGTTACGCCGTAGTGATGCAAAGAGTTACTGCAGTAAGTATCGCGTGGAACCTCTTGACCTAATGGAGTTACGTCAGAACCTTTGGGAAGAGTTACGCTGTAACCTCTTGATAAGTTGGTATTCGTGGTCACACAATTGTTATACGACGTAATGGGAGAGAGGAGTTACGCCGAACTTCTTCAAAATAGGCATACCGTGATAAATCTTTAGTTATGTTTCCATTTCGCCTCTTTAGCTCCAATGCTCGTAATTTACACTGAAGTGGAAAAATGGAAAACAAGCGTAAATCCATATAAATGATATAAATAACGAGCATTATCTGGGAAATTGACACTAAATATTAAGGACTATTTGATGTTATCGAACTCATGGGTTTTTTCCAAAGGTCTTCTCCGGAGTCGGGATGGCGATGGGTTCCGGTGATCGGTGGGTTGTTTCTTTCCTCCCAGTCTTTGTCTCGAGACCCCGAGACACCGTGTGGTGTTTCCAGTGCCTTTAGGCGGGGTCATGGCGCTATATCCCATCGGGTTGTTCAGCCCTCTCGAGTCTTTGGGATCATTCATTGGCCCTCGACAAAGGTTTGGATTTGCTAATGTCATCCTCGGCCTGAAGGCGCCCCTACCAAAGTTATATGTTTCCTCTCGATCTTAGGGAGTAGTAGTTGGGACCAAGATCACCGACCGTGATTTATCGGTGTCCTTCGTTGTCACCGGTGGATGTTGCTTGGTCTCCAAGTGGGTGGCATATCGCCTTGGGCTTATTTTGCCTTTTGTGTTAGGTTCCTCAAGCCTCGTGGCCCTAAGACTAGGTTTGGTCTTAGTCCCATCGAGACTTCCTTTTTCTTTTAGAGCAGGTTAGAGACATCGAGTCCCTCCGTTGTTTACATCAACCATACGGGCCAATTCGATATTGGTGACAAGGGATGGGTCCTTTTGAAAATTAGATTGACTCGGATGCTGTG